>JARQOD010000003.1:195400090-195412503 GCA_033576555.1 Oophaga sylvatica
CATACCAAGCTGATAACGGAAGCTGTTTATTAAATCCTATGAAGAATTATTGTGGTCATTATCTGTGAGCTGTGCAGAGGTTGCTGTGCATGATGGGGGAGGTGGGGAACGGTGACCATCACTTACTATAAGAGGACAAGTGCTGCTGTGAATGTTTGTAATGAGACAACCTTCATTTCTGCTGTGCTGTTTGCTCTGCTGTACTGTGCTAGTTCAAAATGTGCTGTGTTAACTCTGCTGTACTGTGGTAACTTTGTCATACTGTGCTAGATCTGATCTCACTGTGAAGCTGTGCATGATTATGAGAGCAAAGTTTCAGTCATTACATATCACAATGGTAATGTAATTCTACATTTTTAAGAGTAACTATCATTTGAATATAGGGGATAGGAGATGACAGGTGCTACTGATAAGATTCTATGAAGACAGAAGGAGAGAGGAGCGAAGGGCCCCGTCTCACATAGCGACACACCAGTGATCCCGACAACGATCAGTATCGCTGGTGTGTCGCTACATGATCGCTGCTGAGCTGCCAAACAGGCAGCTCAGGCCGCGATCAGGACAGCGACACTGCGGGTAACGTCGCCTAGTTACCCGCAGTGTACGTTGAATACCAGCGCCTTGATGCAGGGAGCTGGTAACCAAGGTACACTTCGGGTTTCCAGACACTCCGCGGTGCCTGGAAACCCGATGTGTACCTTGGTTACCAGCTCCCCTGCAGCAGCGCGCTGGTATCCAACGTACACATCGGGTTTCCAGGCACAGCCCCTACGTGTCAGACATAGCGAGATCGCTACTGAGATCGCTGTTTAGCAGCGATCTCGCTAGCGATCTCGCTATGTGAGACAGGGCCTTTAGAGATAGAGCTCCTTCATCCTCCTCCCCTTTATATCTAGATAAAATCTTATCATTAGCAGCTGCCATCTCTTATCTCAGTAATGGGAATAATGAATGGATAGAGATTTTACCTCAGAATTGAGAATTTTGATAATGATTGTAGAATTTTATCAAGAGAAAGAAGCTAATTTTTCTTTTAAGGTACGTTATAAAGTTTCAAATGTTCATGTGTACTATTGATTTACCAAATAAAAATGAAAATGATGGTTACTCTTTAAAATAATCTCTAAAGGCAGATTCTCCAGGAGATCAGTGTCCGGCCCATAGATTTTAACAGCTCCTTTGCATGCAAGAAAAAAATTCTCTGGAAAAGACATCAGATCTCAGATATCACGGTATCATTATTCTAGTCAACTTTCTATGACCTGCATGCTCATTTAGACGTCATAAGAGGGTTGATCCTATTGGCACATACCCTTGACATGGCATGGCGAAATAAAAATTTTTTAAAAAAAATATATTAAAAAAATACTAAAAACTCTTAAAAATATGTTAAATTTAGAAATTTTATTTTTCAGGTGCAGTTAACTTAGCCCTGTAAGTAGAGACTCTGAACAAGTAATGAGGCTTGAACTCAACAGGGTTTACTATTTCTCAGGGTGCAGGGCAGGGAACAACCAGTTGTAATTGAGTCGCACTTAGTACCAGGGCAATGGGGTACTCGGCACCGAGCCCATGAAAGTCTATGGGGTTTGTCACTGGCAGCGGGACTCGGTCCGTGGCCCTGGGCGCTCATACAATGGGGGAGATATTTACAAGGGATTATTAGGATAGTTCGTGACGCCACCTGTGGTTTCTGGTAAATTGTACCAGCGCTGCTGTAAGGGTCTTCACAGGGGATGTTATGGGGCAGCTGGGTGGTAAGTCTCCCACAGGTGAGACTGGTCCCTGGAAGTCTATGGTGGTGATGATGTAGGGTGTAAATAAGGATTCAGTCACACACAGTGCAGCTTCTTTCCATACCTTTACTTGGCAGATGGTTCAAGCAGATCCCGGGGAGCTGGTCGGGGTGGAGAGTGCACATTCGGGTAACCGCTGAGCAGGTTAGAGGCCTCCTTTACTTCGAATGTAGGTGAGTCCAACTTGCCTGAAGCGAAGTTAACTCTGAATCTCCAGCTTTCTCAATAGCTGTACTGCCCGGCCAACATTGTGGTGGAAACTTCTAAGTGGTGAAAACTAAGTCTATATTTGCTGATCAGGCTAGACTCCTGTTTTCCCTGTCTCCGGTTACGTATTGACACTTAGGGCTGCTCTCTGCGACCTGTAGTCCAGATGCCTCCGGTAATCTTGTTACTAAGCTTGAAACTGTAGCAACGCCTCGGACTCCGGTGTCCGGCAATTTAGTGCAGGCAATCCAATACCTAAAGCACTTCTCTATCTTCTCCACTGCCCTTCGCCCTGCTCTCGCTCTTAGCACAAGCAATTGTAACTTCGATGGTAATGTCAGCTTTCTTCTAGAGCTCGCTGAGCAGCTCTCAGTATCCTCCTTCCTCCAGCTTCTGTTGAGGTACTGATTAAGGGTAGCTCTGACTAGGCTAGGATGATCACTTCACCCGTACTAGCCTCCACTTGCTTGTCAGGTGAGCTACGTTAGCTCTGCGAGGATTCAGTCCTCCCTTCTCTCTCTCCAAGTCCAGACTCCACTGGACTGAACTGCACTGTCCGAAGACAGGAAACTGACTGACTGATCTGAGCTCTTCTCAGACAGGAAACAGACTGACTCTGCTACGTGTCACCACCTCCTATATCTCAGATGGGTGTGTCTGAAGAGTGAGTGGCAGTGAATGCATATCAAGCTTTTGCGATTACCTTCCTGTGCACTCTCCTGGATCTTTATGTGTGCCTGCATAGCTGGGCTACACATATGATGATGGAAAACTGGCTCATCATTGTGTAAGCCTTTTAGTTTTGATTGGTTTGTGTCTATTGGATTTTATGGTTGACCTTTCCGCTGTTTCTCCTCATCATGCCTTGGTCCACAAAGTCCACTTTCATATTCTCCATTTAATGTTTTAACCCTTGTACTGTGATGTCCGTTCCTTTTCTGTATGTTCCTATTATGGGATTTCTCTGTTCAGCTTACCTCGCTATCCCATTAAGCATTTACTAAGCAAGTGGCTTTCATATGGTCAATTAACCATCGTATAAGATGGTGGAGAGAGGCATTTACACAATAAGCACAGCTTCAATGACAGTTATCGTACTCAATATATTTTCCCTCCACAAGTTTAGTTTCTAAATGGTTTAGAAATATAGTACATGCTATTGATAAAGGTGAATTATGATTCTAGCTTTCTAGAATTAGGCCACGTTCAGTATTTGGTCTGAATTTTACCTCAGTATTTGTAAGCCAAAACCAGGAGTGGAACAATCAGAGGAAAAGTATAATAGAAACTCGTCACCACTTCTGGATTTTCACCCACTCCTGATTTTGGCTTACAAATACTGAGGTAAAATACTGACCAAATACTTAACGTGTGACCGTGGCTTAGGCCCCTTTCTCACTTCAGTCGTACGACGTCAGTCAAAATCCGCCTTTTTTTGAAAACAGCGATCTGCCATTTTTTTTTGCGGATCCGCTGTTTTTCCATAGACTTGTATTAGTGACGATCGCGACGGATGGTCGTCCATTCCATCTGTTCTTTGACGGATCCGCCAATATTTTGGCGTCCGCTGTCTGAGTAGACGGACATTGTAACATTTTTTGTCTGCGTCAAAATGGCGGATGGCGATGGATCCGTCTGTCCGCCAAATTTTACAATAGGTACCAATGGCACGGATCCGTCGCCATCCATCATTTGACGGATTCCCCCGACGGATCCGTCTTTTTGGACTGAGCATGCTCCAAATGTTGATACTTTCCAGACAGCCCCAAAACTATATAAACCTGCCAGGTTTGCCTCATTTCTCATTATGCCACACATCAAGACCCTGCCAGCAAGCATCAAAACCCTGACAGCAAGTATCAAGACCCTGCCTGCCTGCCAGCTAGCCAGCCAAGATATTGTTGCCACCCAGCCGACTCCTGCCAGCCAGTCAGTGTGAGTCATGCCATCATGTGTGATTGCAGCATGTTTGAGTGTGTGTCCTGCATTATCTATTTTCTTTCATACTGTACTTATATTCCAACATGTTTGTTTTCATAATGTACTAGTATTTTCAAGTGCGTGCGTGTGTTGCATGTGCGTGTGCGTGCATGTGTGTGTGCGTGCGTGCGTGTGTTCGTGTCAAGCATGTGTATTTGTTTTTTTAATTTAATGTAACTCTATTTAAAATGAAGAGCAGTGTAGCTCCTACTTGACCCAAGAAAAAAAAATTACAATAAAAACTGTGTACAAAAACTGTCCATAGTATAATGTCAAACAAAGGTTACTTGTGTTATTATTGGTATACCACACAGGGTATACATAGGTGTTTTTGTTTCAAAATGTGGATATAAAATACAGAATGTGTACACAAAGGTTGCTACAGGAATTGGGCTATCCAATTCTTCTACTGTATGACAAAATATATTTTCAAATGGGTGGTAGGTATTTAAAGTTGGAAGGGGGGTTGTTGTTTGGAAGCTATGATTATTTATTTTTATTTTTTTGGGTGGGGTGAAACAGGAGGTGGAGGGTTCTGTAGCTTGCACATTGCATATATCAAGATTAAGGCTATGTGCACATGTTCAGGATTGTTTGCAGAAATTTCCTGAGAAAAAACGGACATTTTCAAAGCAAAAAAATGCATGCGTTTTTATCTCGTTTTTTGGCACGTTTTTGCGCGATTTTACTGCGAAATTTTCCTGAACATTCTAGGTCAATAATATAGCGTGAAAAACGCAGATTTAACGCGAAAATAATGAACATGCTGTTTTTTTCCGCGATGCGTTTTTTTTCCGCAAAAAATTGCGGAATTCATTCGATTCATGCATTTTTGCCGCGAAAAATATGCAATGTGTGCACATAGCCTAAAGGATGTAAAAGACGGCGTTGGAAAACCACGCAAGTAATCTTTTTATTATTTTTTGGTATCATAGGTTTAAGTGTCTTTATACAGTCATGGCCAAAAGTTTTGAGAATGACACAAATATTATATTTTCACATGATCTGCTGCCCTCTGGTTTTTATGTGTGTTTGACAGATGTTTTTATCACAGACAGAAATATAATTGCAAACATATGAGTAACAAAAGCTTATATTGACAGTTAAATGAGTTTATGCAGCAAGTCAATATTTGCAGTGTTGACCCTTCTTCTTCAGGACCTCTGCAATTCTCCCTGGCATGCTCTCAATCAACTTCTGGACCAAATCCTGACTGATAGCAGTCCATTCTTGCACAATCAATGCTTTCATTTTGTCAGAATTTTTAGGTTTTTGTTTGTCCACCTGTCTCTTGATGATTGACCACAAGTTCTCAATGGGATTAAGATCTGGGGAGTTTCCAGGCCATGGACCCAAAATCTCTCCCAAAAGTCTCCGCCTCACAGTGCGTGCAGATGCACTCACACCTGCCTGCTGCCATTCCTGAGCAAGCTCTGCACTGCTGGTAGCCCGATCCTGCAGCTGAAACACTTTTAAGAGATGATCCTGACGCTTGCTGGTCTTTCTTGGGCGCCCTGGAGCCTTTTTGGCAACAATGGAACCTCTCTCCTTGAAGTTCTTGATGATGCGATAGATTGTTGACTGAGGTGCAATCTTTCTAGCTGCGATACTCTTCCCTGTTAGGCCATTTTTGTGCATTGCAATGATGACTGCACGTGTTTCTTTAGAGATAACCATGGTTAACAGAAGAGAAACAATGATGCCAAGCACCAGCCTCCTTTTAAAGTGTCCAGTGGTGTCATTCTTACTTAATCATGACAGATTGATCTCCAGCCATGTCCTCATCAACACCCACACCTGTGTTGATGGAGCAATCACTGAAAAGAGGTTAGCTGGTCCTTTTAAGGCAGGGCTGCAATGATGTTGAAATGTGATTTGGGGATAAAGTTCATTTTCTAGCCAAATATTGACTTTTCAAGTAATTGCTGTTAAGCTGATCACTCTTTAAAACATTCTGGAGTATATGCAAATTGCCATTAGAAAAAGTGAAGCAGTAGACTTTGTAAAAATTTATATTTGTGTCATTCTCAAAACTTTTGTCCATGACTGTACTTGCAGATTATTTAGAGGACCCAGTCAGGCCCCTAATTGGACCCAGCCAGGCCCAAGTGTCTACAGCAAGGCACAAGTGTCTACAGCCAGGCCCAAGTGTCAAGTTATGATGTAAGTATATTGGCCAGAAAGCTTTATTATCCTTTGTATAGTAGATTTACAGGCGTCTTTATACTTGCAGATATTTTGAGGACCCAGTCAGGCCCCAAAGAGGACCCAGTCAGGCCCAAAAGAGGACCCAGTCAGGCCCAAGTTTCAAGTTCTGATGTAAATATATAGGCCAGAAAGCTTTATTATCCTTTGCATAGTAGCTTTACAAGTGTTTTTCTTCTGATGGTAGCTTTACAAGTGTCTTTATACTTGCAGATATTTTGAGGACCCAGTCAGGCCCCAAAGTGGACCCAGTGAGGTCCAAAAGAGGACCCAGTCAGGCACAAGTTTCAAGTTCTGATGTAAGTATATTGGCCAGAAAGCTTTATTATCCTTTGTATAGTAGCTTTACAAGTGTCTTTATACTTGCAGATATTTTCAGGACCCAGTCAGGCCCCAAAGAGGACCCAGTCAGGCTCAAATTTCAAGTTCTGATGTAAGTATATTGGCCAGAAAGCTTTATTATCCTTTGTATAGTAGCTTTACAAGTGTCTTTATACTTGCAGATATTTTGAGGACCCAATCAAGCCCCCAAGCCAGTAATGTCTTCTTCTGGAGCCCTCGGCCACAGCGTCGGCGAACTGAGGTAATTTATTTATTTTTTTATTTTTTTTATTTTTTTCAGATGGTAACATTAATTGTAAACCTATATGCATGTATTCTGTTTGCACAGGAAGCTGAAGCAGAGGGGCTTCCAGAAGAAGGGCAGGGTGGAGAAATACTAGGAGTGGGCGCGCAGAGTGTAAGTTTTGCACAGACAAATCCTCACATACATCACATTATTACCCAACACAAACATTGATCACAGCACACACAAAACATATACCTCCATTCCAAGCATATAATTTTTTTTTCTTTTTTATAGTCTTCACAATCCAGGTCTCGTCCTAGAGTTCCTCCAAGGACCTCCCATGGTCGTCGGCATGATCGTCGCGGCGGTCAGCAAGTAAGTACACTTTTTTAGTTTTGTGTTTTATAATTTTTTTACTTCATGTTGCTGAATATTTATTTTTTTTCTCCACAGGCTTCACAGCGTGCTCCCGTTCCAGATGTTGACGATGGAGGCATAGATGTGGACACCCTTAGGCCTGTTTCACACATCCGTTTTTCCCCTTGCGGCGCCCCCGGCATTTTTTCGCAGCGCCGCAACACAAAACCGTATGCGCCGCATGCGTTTTTTTTTCCCATTGACTTTTATTAGCGCCGCATGGCGCCGCATGTCACTGCGGCGCGTCCGGTTGGTGCCGGATGCGGTGTCTGGTCACCGTCCGGTGTCTGGAAAAAACGTTGCATGTAACGTTTTTTGTCTGCGGCGAAAAAGCCGCATGCGCCGGATGCGGCGCATGCGGTTCTTTTTTACAATGAAAGTCTATGGACGCCGCAATGCGCCGCATCGCGGCGTCCGCCGCATCCGGTAGCCGCATCCGGTTTGTTAATTGATATACCAGCCCACAGCAAACAGATACAAGGAAGTACCACCCCTCAGCAAACATATAAAAAAAAAATTGGGTGGGACATCAGACACAGCCACAGAAGCCACAGGAGCCACAGGAGCCACAGAAGCCACAGAGAGACACGGAGAGCCACAGAAAGCAGCCACCGACGCAGCCACCGACGCAGCCACCGACGCAGCCACCGGACTCGCAGCCAGGATCCGTACCATGGAGCGCCAGGAAAACAGACGATAAATATGAACCACCCACCCCCAAATTCAAAAATTTAAAATACATATGTCACCAATGCTTGTGTGAGCTGATGTTTATTTTTTGTGGCCTGGTACATTATATATTTAATGTTTTTTCTGTGATGGGGATTGGTTCCCCAGGTATTTAATGAAATTAAATTGCCGATGATGGGGTGGGTCCCCGAGTTTAAAATGCATTTGTTTGGGAACTTTATTGTGTATTCACTGCTACTGTTGTGAATGTTGATAATGTAGATCTACTGGTACTGTTTTTTAGCAGTGATGTGCTTGGTCTCCCTGCGACAATCTGAAATGTGGATGTATTTGTGTATCAAATTTTTTTTTTATTTTTAAAAAAGTATTAATTTTTTTGGCCAGTGATGTCGTTGTTTTTTATGTTTTTTTTGGCTCTGGAATAAATTCTCCAACCAAAGTATCCCACAGAGCACGACAAGTATACTTTATTATGCCGGATAGTGTGGAGATTCCAATCCGATACTGAAAATGGTAGCGATGCCAGCGTCTCACCAGTTGCAAGAAATCTGAAAACAAATTAGAAAATACAAATTATTTCAGAAACGCAGCATTACATACCAGAACTCAGCTACGACTATTGGAGATACCAAAAATAATAATATCTAGGAGAAAGACTGTTTTATAACTAGATTTGGGGCTACTCATATGGTTTCCTAGTTGGCCTGTGATGTTCAATTAATGATAAAATTACAAGTGCGCTCAAGCAAACAGAACCAATACATATAGCTTACCTTATAGTCACCATGAGACGCTCCGCCGGAGATATCGAGAACCGACAGTAGGTGTCCGATTTTTTAATTTGGTCGCCAACACGCTCCAGCAAATCATCAAAGTTTTCTTTGTTCATCCGCAGATAGGCAAAAAACTTCTCTGGATTTTGTCGCAGCTCCATGTTCAGTGTTGAATAGACACCACGAGTTAATCTCTGTGATGTGATGGGGTGGATCCACATACGCGCGACTTCGCAGGCGCTGACGCCGCTGCTCCTCAAACTTTAGCTCCTTCTCCAGAACGATAAACCTCAATCGATTCATCTCCGCAGTAAAATCAACAAGATTCCTGAAGATATTGCCGATAATGGGTTCCATGTTCGCCAATCACTTGCTACTTGCTCTTCTCTCCAAACTGCACTTTCTCCTCTACAACCTGTCAAAGAAGGGATGTAGGAGCAGTGTATATATAGGATTACAGTAGCCAATCATATTTGGAACCCCAAAAAGGGCCCCAAAATGGGCGTGCTTAAAAGCCGGATCCGGCGCATTACGGCGTCAACGGATGCCAACCGGATACACCGGATGAGACGTATGCGGTTGTTTGCCGCATTCGTGAACCGGATGCGGCGAAAAACCGGATGCGGCACATCCGTTGTTCAGAGAAAATACCGCATGCGGCGCTGCGGCTAAATGCCGGGGCGCCGTTTAGGCGCCCGCCGGATGTGTGAAACAGGCCTTATCAAAGAGGTCCACGATTGGGAGGCGCTGTGGAATATGGCTGACCGCCGCCATGCTGACCAAGTAATCACCCGACTGCTATGGGAGGAAGTATGCTTTGTGGTGATTGAGAACTGGGAGTCACTCGACGCTCGGGACCAGGATAATGCGCGTAAGTATTCACAGTTCAGTAAGTTATGTTGCAGAATGTAATGTGTTGTATACTAAAACCAATTTTTTATTTTACTTTCAAGGTGACAGGGTCATCACATGGTGGCTGTCACTCAGGGATTGCTTCAAGAGGGAATTCAACAAGGAGATGCAGGCCCCGAGTGGATCAGCAGAACGCAGGAGCAGGTATAAATACGTCAGAGCCCTGTCGTTCCTCCGGTCAACGATGGTCAGCAGAAGGTAAATATTTCACACCCCATTTATGTATCAAAAATGTTTTATGTGTCTAACCTTATTTTATTTCAGCAAGGGCAATGTAATATCAAAATATTAATATTTTTTTTGTTTGTTTTTGATTGACAGCACTGTCTGCAGCACTCGGGAGCCTGCTTCTGAGTTTGTCCCCTCTGAAGCGGTCCCTCAGGAGTCCGCCACCGGGGACCACGTCGAAAGACCTGATCCCTCAACACCTTCCCTCTTGTCTGGTCCCTCAACCCCATCCACCAGCGCTGGAGTAGCAGGGCAGACTTCGTCACATGAAGCTGCAGGTGATGCTTTAGAGTTCCCTTTACCCCAACCCGCTAACACTGCCGCCACATCTAGACCACCTTTGTGGTCTGGACGGCAGCGCCAGAGAGGTCAGGAAAGGAGCTATGCATCTGAGTTTTTGCATCTGAATGCATCCTTTCAAAACACGGTCAAACTTTTAAATGATCAAGTATCTGCTGGGTTCAGTCTGTTGAGCAAAAACATACTTGAACTCAGCAGTAAAATTGATAGGATGCAGTCAGATGCAAACTTGTCGCCAAGACACTGCTTTTTCCAGTCAGTGTCCCAAGCCTATCCACCTACCCATCAGATTCCAACACCTTCCCCACCTCAACCTGCCGTCCATCCAGCTGCCGTCCATCCAGCTGCCGTCCATCCAGCTGCCGTCCGTCCTCCTACCACTCCTTCGCTATTCCAGCCTTCCCGTTCCAGTATTCCCAGTATTTTAGTTCACCCTTCCAGTGTTCACCCTTAACTTCACCGTACCCCATCCCACCAACACCTTCACCGTTCCTCCCACAAACCACATCTGCCCCTCAACTCCCTGCCCAACCTCATGTTTTTACCTCCACTTCTGATCCTACCCAGCCTGGTGTTCCGTCCCCCAATATCGACGTGGTCCGCCCTGTCAGCCCCTCCGCTACTATGTCCACCCAACAGTACACAAATCTGTGAATTTATGTATATAGTGCTGTGAATTTATGTATATATTGATCTGATTTTCAAGACGTCTATTGTCTATAATCCACCAAGAAGGATACAAGTTTTTTGTATAATAAATATTTATTTCGGTTGAAAACACATTTAGGGTGAGTTTCCACGATCAGGAAACGCTGCGTGTTTGGCGCTGTGAGCTGGCGCAGCGCCAAACACGCAGCGTCCAGATGTTACAGCATAGTGGAGGGGATTTCAAGAAATCCTGTCTCCACTATGCGCAAAATTATGCAGGCGGAACACCTGCGTTTACGGACATGCGGCGCGTCTTTTCAGACCGCAGCATGTCCTAGCATCTTGCGGCGACTGTGCGTCGCCGCAACGGAATTTAACACAGGGCTATGTAGCCCTGCGTTATTTCCGGAGGTGTTCCGGAGGTGTCCTGAACACCTCCGGAAATAACGCGCGTCAGAAAGGGGGCGGGGCTTAGACGGAGCGGAGTTTCCGCTCCGTCATATACGCTGTGTTTCCTGATAGTGGAAACACAGCCTTATTGTCTTTGTATTTTTTTTAAGCGATAAAGTATAAAAACGTTAAAAGGTAACAAACACAACTTGGTGTAAAGGTACCAAGATTAGGGTACAGATAATACTGAAATAGTGGTAAAGGTACAAAAGGTTATTAAATTGTGGTAGGGATACCAAACATTACAGATTTGTGGTAAAAACCCAAAAGCATGGTATAGTTAGAAAAAAAAGAAATAAAACATTTTAAACCATGTCATACTGCCAGTCAACTCTTCCTTCAGGTGACATGAAGTAGTCCGCAAACTTGTCCCGCATTCTTGAAACTGAGCCTGTACTCCTAAAACTGATATTGTTGTAATCCTGCAAGGTGGTCTCGGACAGATTTTCATCCATGGAAACATGTTCTTTGGATATTACAGAATTGTGGAGGACCGCACAAGCCTTAATGACATCATCAACAGTCTCAGTTTGCAGTTTTAGGCCGGCGTCACACACAACGACAAAAAATCGGTCCGTTTTAGACGGTCGATTGTCGGATCAAAATGCAAACATCACACATCCTTCTGGCATCCGATTTTCCTTCAAAGATGCGATTTAGTGGCATGTGTGTGTACCTTGTAACATCCGATTTTCATCCGACGCGAGAATTTCTCGCAGGCTTGCAAAACTGACATATAATGGATCCAAAAGAATAGTATTTCAATCACAAAAAAAAGAATAGATATATACACATAGAACACATATATATATATATATATAATATATATATAACATGTCATTGTGACATGTATATATATAATATTTATAGTTCCTAGACTTCTACATACTGTTATAGCCGCTAATTCAATTGCCGGCTTTTGTGAAATCACAGAAGCCGACATGAAATGATACATTGTTTCCACACAGTTAACCATGTCATTTCCTGTATTTTGATATTTGTTTAGAACTTACAATTACATGAGTGTATTAGTGCAAAATTTCAGACATGTAGGGGTTAATTAAAGGTGTAATTTCGTTGAAAAAAAATGCGTGGGCTCCCGCTGTATTTTCTCCACCAGACAGACAAAGCAAGCGAGTGGGGGCAGATAATAACAGCCTAGGGAGGGTACATTTTTTGTGCCCCCACTGGCTACTAACATCTGCCCCCAGACACCCCAGAAAGGGCAAATCTATAATT
>JARQOD010000003.1:195412603-195494093 GCA_033576555.1 Oophaga sylvatica
AACATGTAACTGGAGCGTGATCTGCACTCAAAAAAGTAAAAAACACAGACTGAAGTGAACACTGAAACACAACTGTCCACAATCTGTGAAAAGCTCCTTTCTGTACTTCTATAGTGTTTGCAACCAATGTATTGTATACGGATGGAAGCGCGTCACACTAATAGATTAGATTTATTTTAAATGGAATGTAGCAGAACCAATTGGAGATAAATGAAAAGGATGAGCCACTGAGACACGCTCAGCAGAGTACAAGCAGCAGTGCTTGAACATGTAACTGGAGCGTGATCTGCACTCAAAAAAGTAAAAAACACAGACTGAAGTGAACACTGAAACACAACTGTCCACAATCTGTGAAAAGCTCCTTTCTGTACTTCTATAGTGTTTGCAACCAATGTATTGTATACGGATGGAAGCGCGTCACACTAATAGATTAGATTTATTTTAAATGGAATGTAGCAGAACCAATTGGAGATAAATGAAAAGGATGAGCCACTGAGACACGCTCAGCAGAGTACAAGCAGCAGTGCTTGAACATGTAACTGGAGCGTGATCTGCACTCAAAAAAGTAAAAAACACAGACTGAAGTGAACACTGAAACACAACTGTCCACAATCTGTGAAAAGCTCCTTTCTGTACTTCTATAGTGTTTGCAACCAATGTATTGTATACGGATGGAAGCGCGTCACACTAATAGATTAGATTTATTTTAAATGGAATGTAGCAGAACCAATTGGAGATAAATGAAAAGGATGAGCCACTGAGACACGCTCAGCAGAGTACAAGCAGCAGTGCTTGAACATGTAACTGGAGCGTGATCTGCACTCAAAAAAGTAAAAAACACAGACTGAAGTGAACACTGAAACACAACTGTCCACAATCTGTGAAAAGCTCCTTTCTGTACTTCTATAGTGTTTGCAACCAATGTATTGTATACGGATGGAAGCGCGTCACACTAATAGATTAGATTTATTTTAAATGGAATGTAGCAGAACCAATTGGAGATAAATGAAAAGGATGAGCCACTGAGACACGCTCAGCAGAGTACAAGCAGCAGTGCTTGAACATGTAACTGGAGCGTGATCTGCACTCAAAAAAGTAAAAAACACAGACTGAAGTGAACACTGAAACACAACTGTCCACAATCTGTGAAAAGCTCCTTTCTGTACTTCTATAGTGTTTGCAACCAATGTATTGTATACGGATGGAAGCGCGTCACACTAATAGATTAGATTTATTTTAAATGGAATGTAGCAGAACCAATTGGAGATAAATGAAAAGGATGAGCCACTGAGACACGCTCAGCAGAGTACAAGCAGCAGTGCTTGAACATGTAACTGGAGCGTGATCTGCACTCAAAAAAGTAAAAAACACAGACTGAAGTGAACACTGAAACACAACTGTCCACAATCTGTGAAAAGCTCCTTTCTGTACTTCTATAGTGTTTGCAACCAATGTATTGTATACGGATGGAAGCACGTCACACTAATAGATTTGATTTTTTTCTAATATAATGGAGCTGCACCAATTCCACTAAATAAAATAAAAAAAAAAAAAAAAAAAGTGACACGTGCAGATGCCTACAAACAGCGGTGGATGCAGAGCAAACTGCAGCGTCACCTGCACTGTCACACACACACCTTGCACAGAGCTGTTAAAACAACACTGGCAAAATGAAGCTTTACACAGCGGTTGGTAAACTAGCCTGCCTCAAGCACAGTAGTACACAAAATCGCAATATCTAACTGTCCCTCAGAGTCAGCACAGCAGCGTTCTGTCCCTAACTGAGTTCACAGCACAGTGATCGCTAAAATGGCTGCGGCGCCTTTTATAGTGCATTCTGACATCATTTCAGCAGCCAATCACAGCCATGCCATTAGTTAAGATGACCGCATCATTACAGGATGTGCCCACACTTCGTAGGATTCCTCATTGGCTGACTAAAATCACATTGCCTCTCAAAGAATTATGGGAACTTCCGATTCCGGTATACGATATGGAAAAAGTATCGGAATTAAGTATCGGAATTCCGATAACGCGAATATCGGCCGATACCCGATACTTGCGGTATCGGAATGCTCAACACTAGTTATGATGCTTCTGTATTAAAGGGGCATAGGGAGCAGTAGTTATTTTGATCCACATCTTCAATGCACAGGAAATATGGGGAAATCGTGGTTTAGACTGTGCTCCCCATGCTACTATGGCATCCATCTTGAATGTAATGGGACCAGAAGGCCTGTCTCAGCCAACTGGGAAGCGGGTTAGTTAAAAAAAAAAAGGGTATAGAAGCCAATTTGTTTTAAAATTAAATGTTGAGATCCTTCTTAGTGTGGAAAAATTCTACCATCCTAGACCCTAACAAATTTAAAAGGGCACATTATCCGACATGTTTTAAAGGGTTTTAACCAAGACTAATGCCACAAAAACAACCAACTCATTTTGCATATTGATGATCTTGCCCTTTCTCATTGCCTCATTGAAGATTACAGATCTACAGTAAATAGTCACAGCTGTATAATAAGATCAATACAAATTGGTAACAGTTAAAACCTAACTTTGTATAATAAATTCTTAGGCCACGTGCACACGTTTAGTGTTTGGTGAGTTTTTTACCTCCGTATTTGCAAGTCAAAACCAGGAGTGGGTGAAAAATGCAGAAGTGGTGCACTCTCACATTCACTCTCCATGTCAAATCTCTCAAACAATGACATTCATTAATTTTAAAGGGGCCACCCTCAGAGTCACACACAACTTTCTTATGTCCTAAAATATATGCAGTAGAGTCACTAGAAGCTTAGTTCTGGGTGTAAGTAAGTACCCTTTCAGAAGACGGGATTTGTCAAAAGACTGCAACACAGCTGTGTAAGGCCACGTGCACACTTTAAGTATTTGGTCAGTATTTTACTTCTGTATTTGTAAGTCAAAACCAGGAGGGGATGAAAAATGCAGAAGTGGTGCACATGTTTCTTTTATACTTTTCCTTTGATTGTTTCACTTTCATGCTGTGACAGTCTTCAGTAAGGAAAGGGGGAGCCTCAAACTGTCCCTAGAACTGGGACCCTAACTATCCCTGTCCCGGGGGTACTCTTAAAGGTAGAGAAACCCGAGTCTCTGACCTCACTATGCTCCTGTTAACGTCCCAAGCTGTCTCCTTCCCTTCCCCCAGGGAGGCCTGGGACAGATATATTAGTGTATATACACGTAAGACAACCAGGGATAACAAAAAGGGTAGAGGTGAAAAAAGGGAAGGATAGGAAGAAAGCATACACCCAAAAACAGCAAACAACAATCTCCAGCAGCAACTACCAACTTCAACTTCAGCACACCAACTCCACTAAGCCAGGATGCAAAGCTTTCACAGGCAGGGATGAAAAGGTTCTATAGAGAGAGAGAGATAGCGAGCAGGTCAGGAGCAGCTGTGAGATGGAACTGCATGTTTCTATCCAGCATACAAAGAAAACAAAGCCAAAGGAAACAAAGTCCATTTAATATGAACAAAACACACAGGCTAAATAGAAGATCTGTGATTCACAGTACATAAAGATCACCTAGCCCCAGATCTCACAGCGGCAGTGCGTGGTGTTCATGCGAGAGACTTGCACAAAAATCGCACGAGTTTCTCGCATGTGTGACACTGGCCTTAGTGGAAGGCTAGTTAGAGTGCACCAAATTCATTAGGTGAACGCCACTTATCGAATTTAGCGCATCTCCTCTGTTGCTACCACCTTGCCTGAAATGCAAAAAATGGTGAAAAAAATGGTGATGGTTTTGCTGAATGTGACAGTCCCAGTACATCTTTCCCCAGCTCCTTCCCAACTCCACTAATTTTGACAAAGCTGCTTCAAACTTGTGTGAAACCATCAAAAGTAGCTACATTGTTGCACAACTCTACATTGTTCAAAAAGTTTGCAACTTTATAAAGTGTTTTATGCCTGTCTAAATTTCTAAGAGTTTATGAGTTTTATTAAAGGTAAAGTATCAACAAATTGACATACTGTATTACTCAAATTAGGTTTTTATTGTAAAAACAGTTTCTAAACTTTTTTTATTTTATATGACTATTCACATGACAAGATCTCGACTTTCTAGTGTTAACACTGTTTGACTAGGCCGACTGAAAACCTTTATTTTTTTATTTTGAGCTTTTTTTTATCCTGAATTAATCTTGCTTCTGTTCTTTGGATAATTGTCCTGTGGCAAAATCAGACTACACCTTAGTTTTGTGTCACAAACTGATAGGTGGACATTCTCCTTCAGGATTTTCTTATGAAGATTAAAGGGAATCTGTCACCCCCTGGACGCTTTTAAGATATTACTATGGGCATACAGGTACTAGAATGGTTAAAATAGTCTTACCTGGATGCCTCATAGCTGCGGTCTAGTAGTGGAAAAATAGAGTTTTAATGTTTTATGTTAACAATTTCTTCCAGTCTAAGGGGCATGTGGTGCCTGGAAGAAATTCCTTCCTGCTGATTTAATTATAATACCACCCCACCTCCCATACATGTCACACTACCCTGTGACGTGCAGTTGTGGCACCATAATCCCGCTCCTGCACCCTGCTCTCACACTTTTCTTGGCACCTTATCCACCCCTCTATGGGCAGTGTCTTTATCCTGCTAATGTGCGGATGCCGGCGAGTCACTGCTACTGCGCAGTGAGTACAGGTTTGTGAAGGTCTGTTTCGCTGTAGTATATAAGTTCTTATTGTTGCTAAACTGGTTAATGTTTGCCTCGATTTTATTAGTATTATTGTTGTTTATTTATATAGTGCTATTTTATTCCACAAAGCTGATTTTAGCCCGTGAAACTCGTGAGTGTCCATTATTTCGAAAATTGGATAAAAATGTGGCGAAGAAGTCCATTGAGTGAGGCTGAATTGTAAAAGCTTGCCAATGCCTTAGATTCTAAAATTGAATCTGATGAGTAGTGTTGAGCGATACGATACCGCAAGTATCGGGTATCGGCCGATATTAGCTGTTTCGGCCTTTCGATACTTAGTTCCGATATTTTCCATATATCGTATACCGGAATCGGAAGTTCCCATAATTCTTTGAGAGGCAATGTGATTTTAGTCAGCCAATGAGGAATCCTAAGAAGTGTGGGCACATCCTGTACTGCTGCGGTCATGTTAACTAATGGCATGGCTGTGATTGGATGCTGAAATGATGTCAGAATGCACTATAAAAGGCGCCGCCGCCATTTTAGCGTCACTGTGCTGTGAATTCAGTAAGGGACAGAACGCTGCTGTGCTGACTCTGAGGGACAGTTAGAGATTGCGATTTAGTGTACTGTGCTGTAGGCAGGCTAGCACCAACCGCTGTGTAAAGCTTCCTTTTGCCTGCAGTGTTGTTTTAACAGCTCTGCAAGGTGTGTGTGAGTGCAGGTGACGCTGCAGTTTGCTCTGCATGCAACGCTGTCTGTAGGCATCTGCACGTGTCACTCACAGACTCTTTTTTTTTTCTTCAGTGTAATTCTTGCTGCTCCATGCAATTTAACTATTTGTGTGACGCGCTTCCATCCGTATCCAATACATTGGTTGCAAACACTATAGAAGTAGACAAAGGAGTAGCCTTTCACAGATTGTGAACAGTTGTGTTTCAGTGTTCACTTCAGTCTGTGTTTTTTATTTTTTGAGTGCACATCACGCTCCAGTTACTTGTTCAAGCACTGCTGCTTGTACTCTGCTGAGCGTGTCTCAGTGCCTCATCCTTTTCATTTCTCTCCAATTGGTTCTGCTCCATTCCATTTAAAATAAATATAATCTATTAGTGTGACGCGCTTCCATCCGTATCCAATACATTGGTTGCAAACACTATAGAAGTAGACAAAGGAGTAGCCTTTCACAGATTGTGAACAGTTGTGTTTCAGTGTTCACTTCAGTCTCTGCGTAATAACCACACTTAGGCCTTATAACTTTTCTGACTTTCTTTATCAATCTACCAAGATGAAGAAGGCAGGGAGTAAGGCACGTGGTCGTGGCCGTGGAGTTTCAGCAGGGAGAGGACGTGGGGATTCTGTGGCTGCTGCTGCCCTCAGTGACACAGCATCCACCAGTTTTACCCATGAGCGTTCCTTTATGCGCAGTTTGGTAGGAGCTCGGCGTGCCCCCCTGCTGCGGGAAGAACAAATTGAAGCCGTTGTTGGTTGGATGGCAGCCAATGCATCGACTTCAATTCCTTCCACCTCCTCTCAGGAACACAACACTGTTGAGCAACCATCTGTCTGTTCACCGCCTGTCAAATTGCCCAGGCAGTCAGAGAGTTCTGTACAGGAGCCAGCTGAGTCTCTGCTTCTGTTCTCAGAATCTGTTGGCTCGCAAACACGGGCACAGGCAAGCAGCATTCTGCAATCTGAAGAAGAGGGAGTATGCAGTGATGCGCAACAGCTGTGTCTCTCTCAATCTGAAGAGGCGGGTGAGCCAGTGCCGATGGACAGCACACCGCAGAACGCATCTTATGATGATGATGAGACTCAGGTGCCAGGTTTTGTGGAGCATGGTGCTGCCCAGACCATCCAACAGCAGCAGGTGTTGGAAGAGGGTAGTGGAGATGATGAAGTCCGAGACCCAACATGGCGTGAGCAACAGGAAGGGGGTGGGAGCAGCTCTGAGGAAGAGATTGTCCCAACGGTACAAAGAGGAGGGAGAGGTAGGCTGCAGACTCGCTTGCCTGTAGCCTCCAGTTTGGCACCTGTTGGGAGCAGTTCTCTTAGAAATGTCAAAATTGGCGCTCCCATGACTTGCACTGCGTGGTCCTTTTTTGACAGACTTGTAGATGATATTTGCTATGTTCAATGCAAGCTGTGTAAGCAAAAAGTTAAAAGAGGTAAAAATATCAGTAACCTGAATACCACAAATATGTGGAAACATGTACGGACAAAGCACGTAGCTGAGTTACAAAGACACACTGGAGATGTAGGCCAACCTACAGCAGCACCTACATCTTCAGGTCGTGTTGGAGCCTCTACCTCCAGCTCACACACACCTGGTTCGGCTTCCTCACAGGATCTCCATGGAAGAACCTCGGTCACTGTTGTCCATAGACAAACTGTTATTCCACCCACAGCAGCAAGTTCACAGTCATCGTCACACTCCCAGACCACAAAACAGCCATCGGTAGCACAGGCATGGGATAAAAGACGGCCATACTCGGCAAACCATCCACGAGCACAGGCTCTGAATGCTGGCATTGCAAAACTCCTGTCCCTTGAAATGCTGTCATTCAGGCTGGTGGAGACTGACAGTTTCAGGAACTTTATGGCATTGGCAGTCCCACAATATAATGTGCCAAGCCGATTTTATTTCAGCAGGCAAGCCTTCCCTGCTCTGCAAAAACATGTCGAGGGAAACATTAAACATGCGCTACTAAACGCTGTCAGTAGCAGGGTCCACCTGACCACCGATGCGTGGACCAGTACCCATGGCCAGGGACGATACCTTTCCCTCACTGCCCATTGGGTCAATGTTGTGGAGCCGGGTACAGATCTTGCCAGTGCGCTGTACGTGTTCTGCCAACTCCAAGGATTGCAGGAATCCAGTCTGTACACATTGATTCCTCCTCCTACTCCAGTTCCTCAGAATCATCACTGCATGAGCCGTCACGGTATACCTCCACATGGACCCGTGAACGCTTACCTGTTGCGACCGATATGAGCACAGCCGTGGCCAAACATCAACAGGCCGTCCTGAAATTAATTTCCATGGGGAATCGAAGCCACACAGCGCAGGAGCTCTGGGATGCCATCAAGCAGGAGAGCGACGTGTGGTTTTTGTCAGCTAATCTCCAGCCAGGCTTGGTAGTGTGTGACAATGGCCGAAATCTGGTGGCAGCTCTGGGCCTTGGCAACCTCACTCACATACCATGTCTGGCACATGTGCTCAACTTGGTCGTGCAGAGTTTTTTGAGGGACTATCCGGATCTTGATGCACTGCTGCACAAGGTCCGCCTAGAGTGCGCTCACTTGCGACGTTCCAGCATGGCCAGATCGCGCATTGCAGCTCTGCAAGTCAGATTTCGCCTTCCTGAACATCGCATCATATGTGACGTACCCACCAGGTGGAATTCCACGTTACATATGTTGGAGCGGTTGTGTGAGCAGCAGCCAGCAGTAATGGAGTATCAGCTGCAACAGGCGCAATCAACTCGCAATTTGCGCCGTTCACACTTCACCACTACTGAGTGGGCCTCTATGAAGGACATCTGCGACGTTTTGCGTGCGTTTGATGTCTCAACGCGGATGGCGAGTGCAGATGATGCACTAGTCAGCATGACTGTCCCCCTTATCTGCCTGCTTCAGAAATCACTGAAAGCACTAAAGGAAGAGGTTTTGGAAGAGGTGGAGGATGAGGAGTCACAAATTCAATTACCTTCAGGACAGTCAGCGCAACGTGGTTCCTCACAAAGGGCTGGGCAGGGCTCACTTTGTGAGGAGGATGAGGAGGAGGAGTCAATGGAGGAGGAAGAAATCCCTACAGAGGGAGGTACACAACGCTCTAGTCAGTATGTAGAGCGAGGGTGGGGTGATGCAGAGGAGGCAGAGATGACGCCTCTTCCAGAGGACAGCCTTTGTTGGCCAGTTGGGAGTCTGCAGCACATGGTTGATTTCATGCTTCAGTGCCTGAGAAACGACCGCCGCATCGCCCACATTCTCACCACGTCAGATTATTGGGTGTACACCCTCCTAGACCCTCGCTACCGGGACAACTTACAAACCCTCATCACACCGGTGAACCGGGACCGTAAAATGCAGGAGTACCAAGACACACTGGTGCAATCCATACTGTTGTACATTCCAGCCGAGAGAGCTGCTGCTGCTGCTACTGCTTTACAAAGCAGCTCTGTGCGTCGAGGCAATGTAGACACCTCTACAACAAGAGGGAGCACAAGCAGCGCCTCTGCACAGGGCAAGAGCTGTAAGTTACAAATGTGGCGAAGTTTTGTGACAGCGCCAGCAAGGTCTACACCATCCGAGACGGCTCCAATCACCAGGAAGAAACGTTTCCGTAAGATGGTGACAGACTACTTGGCTTTCCCTCTAAGTGTACTCCCAGATGCCTCTTCCCCTTTCAAATTTTGGGTCTCTAAGTTGGATACATGGCCAGAGCTTAGCCAGTATGCATTGGAGGTGCTGGCTTGCCCTGCTGCCAGTGTATTATCTGAGCGCGTCTTTAGTGCTGCAGGTGGTGTAGTAACAGACCGTCGCATGCGACTATCCTCAGAGAATGTAGACCGGCTTACTTTTCTGAAAATGAACAAGGCATGGATCTCACCTGAATTTGCCTGTCCGTTTTCAGATTAAATAACTGTTTGGCAACGTTTTCCATGTCTCCTGTTATGTTCATCTTTCTACCACCTGAACTCTACTCCCTGGGCTACAACACCGCCATTTGTTGCTCATAAGTAATTGGCAGGGGTACTGACTCCTGGCCAGCCTGGTTACAGCACGACAGCTGTTTCCTGGCAGTGTGAACGTCAATTATCCTCCAATAAGTTGTGCTGTCATGTTGCATTCGGGTTAGCCGACTCTATGGTGCCTGCAGTTTAGGTGATTCCTATGTGTGCTGTGGGATATGTAAATAAAGGCTGTTTCCATTGTGACAATAGGACAATCACCCACTGTAGGACTGTGTGATTCGGTAACTGCGGACGGCTTGCGTCCTGTCAACTTACATTTTCATGGGTGCGTTCTGCTACCCGTCCGGGTCCAGTACCGTCAACTGGTTCTCCCCAGTGCCTTTGGCCTAGGTGCCTCCATCTCCGTATCCGAGTTCCACCAACGTCTGCTGGTCCTTGGTAGTGCTTTGGAGCACAGGTACCTCCTGCTTAGTAACCGTGTCACAGTAACGTCAGCTGGTACTCGGTTGTGACATTGCCTCTTTTCCTTCTGCTACCCGTCCGGGGTCCAGTACCGTCAACTGGTTCTCCCCAGTGCCTTTGGCCTAGGTGCCTCCATCTCCGTATCCGAGTTCCACCAACGTCTGCTGGTCCTTGGTAGTGCTTTGGAGCACAGGTACCTCCTGCTTAGTAACCGTGTCACAGTAACGTCAGCTGGTACTCGGTTGTGACATTGCCTCTTTTCCTTCTGCTACCCGTCCGGGTCCAGTACCGTCAACTGGTTCTCCCCAGTGCCTTTGGCCTAGGTGCCTCCATCTCCGTATCCGAGTTCCACCAACGTCTGCTGGTCCTTGGTAGTGCTTTGGAGCACAGGTACCTCCTGCTTAGTAACCGTGTCACAGTAACGTCAGCTGGTACTCGGTTTGACATTGCCTCTTTTCCTTCTGCTACCCGTCCGGGTCCAGTACCGTCAACTGGTTCTCCCAGTGCCTTTGGCTAGGTGCCTCCATCTCCGTATCCGAGTTCCACCAACGTCTGCTGGTCCTTGGTAGTGCTTTGGAGCACAGGTACCTCCTGCTTAGTAACCGTGTCACAGTAACGTCAGCTGGTACTCGTTCGACATTGCCTCTTTTCCTTCTGCTGCCCCTCTGGTTCCAGCACAGTCAGTGGTCCTCGTTACTTCCATTGTCTCTTGCTCCATCTGATACCCGTCAGGGTTCCAGTAACGTCAGCTGGTCTCGAAATTAGACGACCTTAAAGACCACCCAGAAGAAGATGACGACAACAAGGACGACGAGCATGAAGCCAACCAGCCTGAACACCATCACAAAGAAAAAATAAAAGATTACCCAGAAGAAGATCACCAACAGGACAAAGAAGGTTAAGACAAACTACAAGATACAGAACAAGAGACAGAAGAACAATAAGCAGAAGATCAAAAAGCAGAAGAACATGAAGTATAAGACCAAAATGAAGAGCAAAATATATGCTCTAAATTCTAAGCAGAAGAAGACTAAGCAGTGTATGGGGGTGAGTCCGTTCCTCCTCGTGGTGCCCCTGGAAAATGCCTGCTGCTGCAGGCTAAACTGAACACGGACAAATACTGTTTTAATTTAAATCTTTTGTGACAGCAAGAACGGAAGGATGAACAATTCATACTTTTACAGATTACAAGTACAGGAATCTCTGTCACAAATAAGAATATGATGAAGAAGATGAAGAGGAAGAAGATGAAGAATTTGAATATGAAGAAGATTAATTAGTTTAATAATAACAATATGAGTAATGTAAACAAAAACATGAATAGCAAGAAGTTTAAGAAGAAGATTAAGAAGGTGAAGATTAAAAATAATTTGATGAGAAAGATGATGCTGCTGAAGATTATGAAGGAGAAAGTGTGGCACTGGCAAAAGTTAAAAAGGTGAAGAGCATGGAAGTTGTGAAACATACATATTTGCCAAAATAGAAAAAAGGTTAACAACATTGTCAATTTGTTAGTCAATCCAAACGTATTTCCAAAAAAATATATATTAATGCTATTCCAATGCATTGGGTTAAACATGTATGCCTTTATTGTCTCCTCAACCTCCCCCAATACATTCTACATTAGTCTTTGTTGTTTTCCTTCATGTACAATTAACCAACAAGGCAAGAATGGGTTTTTTTAATGTCGATATTTGGTTCCCATAGACTTACATGGGACTTCCGGTATCGGAATCGGATATCGACGATATTTAGTGATATCGGCGATACCATTCCGATCCGATATTTTTAGATATCGAGCAGTATCGCTCAACACTACTGATGAGGCATGATACCCAGACAACTAGTGCGACAACTATGCAAGAAATTCAGTCTAAAAACAAAATGTAATTTGGACAAGGCAGGAATATTATCCTGTGCTAACATCAGATAATAATAACTAGCCGCTAATAGAGAAGTTTGGTATAAATTTATAGAGATTCTTCCAAAATTTTATAATACTTGTGAAAATGTCAATGTGGATGAACAAGTTGTGGCATTCCAAGATAGGTGCCCGTTAAAACATTATACAACGAGTAAGCCAGCAAAGTACAGCATCAAGATATGGACACTTTATGACAGTAGCAGTTCATATGCTATAAAGTAATTTCAAATTTGAAGTATGGACTAAGAGGACAAAATGTGACATGTGATAACTTTTTTACATCGCACCAACTGGTGTAGCTGTTGCTAAAATGAAAACTTACAATGCTGGGCACTGTAAGAGAAAGCAAGCCTGAACTGCTGCAAGGTATCCTCGGTAAAAAGAGATGTTCATAGTTCAACGTTTTACTTTACTGGAGATACGACAGTGGTTTCTTACATTCCCCAATAAAATAAACACGTCATTGTTCGGTTCGGTTCATCGAACATACCCAAATCCTATTAATTCAATGGGACGTAAAACCAAACACATAGTCAACAACTTAAGGGGGCCAAAAAGCTTACCAAACAGCTCAAATTAGGGCAGACACCAGGAAAAGTGGCATCAATTGACCCAGAGTACAAATAGTATAATTGCACAGCATGGATGCATGGAATAGGGCCTGAGACATAGCTTGGACCAGCATTTCTAGCTGAAACATTGATCAGTAATAGGTGAATGAGTGACAGATGTAGGCCTTTGGCTCTGAGAGGCCTGTCAAATTCAGGCAACACACATGAAGGAGACCCAGCTTGGAGTCCAACCATTTCCAAAAATTAGCAACAGACACCAGGAAAATGGTCATCAATTGACCCACAGTAGAAATGTAGATTAACACTGATGTCCAGAAAGGACTGGGAGGCAGGTGCAGGGTAATAAAGGGTGATACAATCACCTGACCAACGACAAGCCCAACACCAGGGGAAAAGACCAGCAGCCAGAAACCACAAGATGGTGGATGGTCAAACTGAATAGATTCTAACAGTACCTCCCCTTTTACGAGGATCCTCCAGATCCTCTTGTCCGAGCCTTATTCGGAAATCTCCTGTGAAAAGTCTTAATCAGCCTTGAGGCCAAGACATCCTCAGCTTTCACCCAGGAATTATCCTCGGGACCGAAACCCTTCCAGGACACGACATACTGCAACCTTCCTCTGTGCCACCTGGAATCCAATATCCGAGAAATCTCAAACTTGCTATCCTCATCAATTTGCAGGAACAGTCGGCATCGCCTCCTTATCTGGTGTGTCAACTTTCTTCAGTAAGATACATGAAAAACTGAATTCTCCAGGACAAGGGTATGTCTAATCTCACAGCTACAGAGTTGACAACCTGAACCACTTTGAAGGGTCCTACAAATTTAGGCCCCGGTTTTTTAGAAGGGATCTTCAAACGCAGATTCCTAGAGGACAACCAGACCATGTCCCCAACTGCGAACAACGCCTCCCTTCTTTTCTTGTCAAAATATTTCTTAGACCTCCTATTTGCCTCTTTCAAATTATGGCGTACATTGTCCAAACCCTTTCCAAACTTCCAGAAAAACTCTCCTCCTCAGGCACAGCCGCCCCAATCTTTGAAAATGGACCGAAAGATGGATGTCTCCCTGTACAGCAAAAAAAAGGAAAACACCCATCCGAGGCAGACGTATGATTATTAAGAGCAAACTCGGCTAGTGGTAGATATTCCGACCACATCTCCGGATTGTCTGCTACAAAACATCTCAAAAATTGTTCAACGTCCTGGTTCTTCCTATCGGTCTGTCCATTGGACTCCGGATGATAACCTGATGAAAATGACAAATGAACCTTTAATCTGTCACAAAAATCACGCCAGAAGTGAGCCACAAACTGTGGTCCTCTGTCGGAAACAATGTCCGTGGGAACACCATGGAGCCTGACAATCTCTTTCACAAATTCCTTAGCTAGAGTCTTGGCGCAGGGCAATTTATTGAACAGGATCAGATGACACATCTTACTAAACCGATCCACAACAACCCAGGTGACAGAAAAACCTTCAGAAACCAGCAGATCGGTGATAAAATCCATAGCAAGATGCATCCATGGCGAGCTAGGAACCTCCAAAGGACACAGCAATCCTGCAGCCGGGGCATGAGAGTCCTTCGACCTAGTGCACACCGTACACTGACGCACCCATTTGATGATTTCTCTATGCCACCCTGGCCACCAGAAACTTCAACCGATTGACTTTCAAGTTTCCGAAATCCCTGGATGACCCGCCAACCGAGACTCGTGACATTCAGCAAACAAATCTCTCCTCAAGGCTTTGGGCACAAATAATTTACCATACGGAGTGTTTGTTGGTGCAGAAATCTGGGCTTCTAGGATGTTATTTTCCAACTCAGAAGCCAATGCTGCCACCACCACCCCTCTCTGCAAAATACATTCCTCCTTCTCAGTATTAACTGCTGGAGAAAAACTACGAGACAAAGCATCCGCTTTAACATTCTTTGTGCCAGGGATATATGTTACGGAGAAATGGAACGGGGCAAAAAACAGTGCCCATCTGGCTTGACGGGCATTCAGACGTTTAGCAGCATCCAGATAAATCAGATTTTATGATCAGTAAAAACCTGTATCGGATGTCTAGTCCCCTCCAAAAAGTGTCGCCAATGCTCAACGCGAGCTTAATAGCCAGTAACTCTCGGTTCCCAACATCATAGTTCAGCTCAGTCTCCGAAAATTTTTTAGAAAAGAAAGCACATGGATGCAACCCATCCTCTCCCTCCTGGGACAGAACTGCCCCCACCCCTACTGATGAGGCATCAACCTCTACCAGAAAAGGCTTGGTCTCATCTGTCTGGATCAAAAGAGGAGCAGAGCTACACCTCTCCTTGAGATGCTCAAAAGCCTCCACTGCCTCAGTGGACCATTGGACAGTATGAGAACCCTTCTTGGTGAGATCAGTTATGGGTTTAACGATAACAGAAAAATTCTTTATGAATTTTCTATAATAATTGGCAAACCTTAAAAATCTTTGGACCGATTTTAAACATTAAGGCCTAGACCAATCCAGTACTGCTTGAACCTTCACCGAGTCCATCTTAAACCCATCACTGGAGACCAAGTTCCCCAAAAAACTCATTTTCTGTACCACAAACTTGCAATTCTCCAATATAGCAAAGAGGTTGTTTTTGCTCAAAATCTGAAGAACTTCGTGGAATCTCTGCCAATGAGACTCCAGATCAGGTGAATAGATCAAAATATAGTCCAAATAAACAATAACACTCCTACTGATCAACAGCCTCAGAATGTCATTAATGAAATTTTGAAAAAATGCAGGCGCTTTAGTAAGGCCAAAAGGCATCACCAGACACTCAAAATGACCCTCAGGGGTATTAAAGGCTGTCTTCCATTCATCGCCCTACTTTACCCGCAGCAAATTATATGCCCTACGAAGGTCAATTTTAGAAAACCACCTAGCTCCGGTTAGTTGGTTAAACAAATTGGGAATTAGCGGCAACGGTAAGTGTTGCGCACTGTGATCTTATTAATCTCCCGAAAATCCAGACATAGTCTAAGGCCCCCATCCTTCTTTTGGACAAAAAAAAAATCCTACTGCCACAGGAGACTTAGAGGGTCTTATATGACCTGCAGCCAAACTAGTCTGTAGTATTCCTTTAAGGCCTCCCTCTCAGGAATCGTCAGATAAAATAAACAACTCTTGGGGAGTATAGCACCTGGGATGAACTCAATAGAGCAATCGTAATCTTTATGGGGTGGTAGAGCTTGCGATTCAACTTCTGAAAATACCTTCCAGAAATCCTGAATGGCTTCAGGTGGCTCTTTCTTAACAACAGCAGCAATGAGAACATTACAACATTTACCATAACACCCCTGACCCCAGGACCTTATAATACCAGATGACCAGCCCAGCACAGGATTGTGCATTTTTAACCAGGGTAAACCCAGGACGACTGGAACAGGCAATTTATCCAGTACAAACAAGTCAATGCACTATTGATGTTCCATATTGACAATAAGTGGGAACCCAGTGACCTTTCGAGAAATGCACCCATGCTGCGGGGGAATATTGTCAATCACCACAACAGAGAAAGAAGATGACAATGGTTCAGAATCAAATTTATATTTGTCTAGAAATTGTTGATCAAGCAAATTCAGTGCAGAACCACAATCCACCATGACCTGAAAATCAATGGAATGACCACGATAGGTGGAATTACCAGAAATAAAAACTCCTGCGGACAGTAAAAATGCAATACGAACGGGAGTGTTGCTCCTACTGACCTTTTTTTCTTTTCTTTCTTTATGCGAACCTCGCATTGCTTAATCAAATGGTCAGCCTTACCACAATAGAAGCATAGCCCCTCAGAGAACATCCTCTCCCTCTCCTGGGAACGAGAGGACATCGCCCCAAGTTGCATTGGCTCCCCACTGTTGATGGGGCTATCCTGAGAGACTGGGTCCAGCATTATAGCAGGCTTCTCATTATTCTGCCTGTCTCTCAATCTTCTATCCACACGGATAGCTAACTGCATAGCAGATTCCAAAGTGTCAGGTGCAGGATAAGCAATGAGCAAATCTTTAACCCTTTCACTTAAACCTGCTAAAAACTGACTCTTGAGCGCTGGGTCATTCCAACTGACCTCTGCGGACCATCGTCTGAACAGGGTGCAATACCTCTGAATATCACCAGTACTCTGTTTAAGCCGTCTGAGCTCTGCCTCAGCTGTGGTGACTCGATCCAGGTCATCATATAACAACCCCATAGCAGTAAAAAATGCTTCTATTGACGTCAAACATTATTAGCTGGTAACGAAAATGCCCTGATTCGGGGATTACTTCGCAACAAAGACATAATAATCCCCACACGCTGTGATTCACTCCCTGAGGATCCAGGTCTAAGCCGAAAATATAGTAATCATGCATTTTTAAACGTAAAAAATTCCTACCGTTTACCAGAAAAAAACTCAAGCAGTCCTACCTTAGGCTCTTCACAGCGTACTTCAGGACAATTACTCACGTGCTGTTGCAGGCTGGCTACTTTCAAAGTTAACCCTTGCAAGTGTTGAGTAAGTTCTTGGACGCTGTTCATCTAGAAGGACTCCGGGAGTGAAAAAAATCCTTCCCCTTTTTTTTATTTTTTATATGTGCTGGCTGGACATACTGTTATGGGTCTGCAACTCAGGAACAGAGCGTGGGGAATCTGACCCTGCACTAGGACTAGACTAGATCCCTACGACGGAGCGGGCGACCTATTCCTTGTGAATAGACCCACCGACGATCCTAGTCTAGACTCAAGCGAAGACCTGTGTAAGGTTCTTTGTCTCTGTTGACATGTTCCTTGAAACTCAGTTTTCCGTCGGCCATTTTGCTTTCTGTCTTTCTGCAGCTCTTGCCCTCAGTTAATATGGAGTTTCCAGTTTTCATGTTCCCGCCCTGATTCTTCCCTCTTGCTTCTTAAGCAGCCTCAGCTGAACAATCAGTGCTCCTGAATCAAGCCTCAGTCAGTCTGTGACCTGACTCCTGGAAGCCTTGGACTTGTACTCCAGCTATTCCCTACTGAGGAACCTTGGAACACTTTTGGACTCTGGAAACCTGCTGTTTGGTGAATCCATGTTTGCAGAGGAATTACGGTACAGAGAAGAGATCCTGAACCTGCTTTGGAGATTTATTGTAGTGCTTGAAGTTACTCTGGCCTGCTGTGTCTCCTGTCGCTGTTCCTGCAAACTGTGTGAACTTTTCAGCATGCTTGTATGAAGTAATACAAGTCATTTATTTCAACCTATGTCTCCTGTGTTTTCCTCGCACCCAAGCACAAGACGCTATAGGAACTGTACACTATACATGACAAGATTCAGGAGCCAATGTTTAGTGTCTGCTGGGTCTGGGAAAGCCGTGTCTGCTGTGACTGTGGATATCAGATGTCCGTTTAATACCTTATGTGATGACGGTGGTTGTGACTTCTCACAACCATTCCAGGTGAGCGCATTCCCTTAAAATTTTACTCTGGAGTGTTACAACAGGTAAACACTATTGTTTTTTTTTTTTTTCCTTTCCTCTTCTCCTTCCAGCACCTCTGCCTTAAAAGATCTGGAAGATGGAGGCCCGCATAAAGGAGCTTTGCGGAGTGACTGATACAATCCTTTCAGATGTACAGACTTTAAAAACCCGTTTTGCAAGCCTACAGGACCTCACTAATCATAATTTGCAAGTGTTTGGACAGACCACCCAGGAATTGCGAGCCAGGATTGAGGCTCTAGAGCAGACCCGGGCAAGGGGCTGCCCGCGGGCCGCATCCGGCCCGCTGGCTGTCAGTGACCGGCCCGCGGAGGCAGGGGTGGGATTCAGCCCAGGGGTGGGATTCAGCCGGTTCTCCCCAGTTCGATGGAACCGGTTGTTCAAAAAGCAGCCGTTCCCCGAATCGGGGAGAATGAGAGCGGCGATCCGGTACTATTTTGCACCTGAGAGTCGGCGGTTCCCTGTGCCGGCTGTCAAGCTGACAGCCGGCGCAGAGAAGCTGCTGCGTGCCGGCTCCCAGGAATCAATTGCACTGGCGTCTATACAGACGCCAGTACAATTGAAGCTCTGACTGCGAGTCAGAGCGACGCCAGCAGCATGATCAGGTCATGTGATCACGCTGCTGACGTCACTCGCTGGCGGCGCCCAGAAGGGGGACCTGCTCTGGTGGTAAGTGTGCTCCAGAGGAGCTGAAGAAACCACTGAAGACGGGGGGTACATAATGTGGGGTGACATGGGGGAGTACTTTATTGTGGGGGGATTAGGAGTGGGAATGATGGGGGGAGTACTTTATTGTGGGGGATTAGGAGTGGGAATGATGGGGGGAGTACTTTATTGTGGGGGATTAGGAGTGGGAATGATGGGGGAATACTTTATTGTGGGGATTAGGAGTGGAATGATGGGGGAATACTTATTGTGGGGGATTAGGAGTGGGAATGATGGGGAATACTTTATTGTGGGGGATTAGGAGTGGGAATGATGTGGGAATACTTTATTGTGGGGGGATTAGGAGTGGGAATGATGGGGGAGTACTTTATTGTGGGGGGATTAGGAGTGGGAATGATGGGGGAGTACTTTATTGTGGGGGATTAGGAGTGGGAATGATGGGGGAGTACTTTATTGTGGGGGGATTAGGAGTGGGAATGATGGGGGAATACTTTATTGTGGGGGGATTAGGAGTGGGAATGATGGGGGAATACTTTATTGTGGGGGATTAGGAGTGGGAATGATGGGGGAGTAATTTTTTGTGGGGGGATTAGGAGTGGGAATGATGGGGGAATACTTTATTGTGGGGGGATTAGGAGTGGGAATGATGGGGGGAGTACTTTATTGTGGGGGGATTAGGAGTGGGAATGATGGGGGGAGTACTTTATTGTGGGGGGATTAGGAATGGGAATGATGGGGGAGTACTTTTTTGTGGGGGATTAGGAGTGAAAATGATGGGGGAGTAATTTTTTGTGGGGGATTAGGAGTGGGACTGATGGGGAATACTTTATTGTGGGGGGATTAGGAGTGGGAATGATGGGGAATACTTTTTGTGGGGGGATTAGGAGTGGGAATGATGGGGAGTACTTTATTGTGGGGGATTAGGAATAGGAATGATGGGGAGTACTTTTTTGTGGGGGGATTAGGAGTGGGAATGATGGGGGAATACTTTATTGTGGGGGGATTAGGAATGGGAATGATGGGGAGTACTTTTTTGTGGGGGATTAGGAGTGAAAATGATGGGGGAGTAATTTTTTGTGGGGGATTAGGAGTGGGACTGATGGGGGAATACTTTATTGTGGGGGGATTAGGAGTGGGAATGATGGGGGAATACTTTTTGTGGGGGATTAGGAGTGGGAATGATGGGGGAGTACTTTATTGTGGGGGGATTAGGAATGGGAATGATGGGGGAGTACTTTTTGTGGGGGATTAGGAGTGGGAATGATGGGGGAATACTTTATTGTGGGGGGATTAGGAGTGGGAATGATGGGGAATACTTTATTGTGGGGGGATTAGGAATGGGAATGATGGGGGAGTACTTTTTTGTGGGGGATTAGGAGTGAAAATGATGGGGGAGTAATTTTTTGTGGGGGATTAGGAGTGGGACTGATGGGGGAATACTTTATTGTGGGGGGATTAGGAGTGGGAATGATGGGGGAATACTTTTTGTGGGGGGATTAGGAGTGGGAATGATGGGGGAGTACTTTATTGTGGGGGGATTAGGAATGGGAATGATGGGGGAGTACTTTTTTGTGGGGGGATTAGGAGTGTAAAAGGATGGGGGAGTAATTTTTTGTGGGGGATTAGGAGTGGGATGTGGCGGTAGTTTACGTGTGGGGGGATTTGGAGTGGAGATGGGGGGCTATTTTATGTGTGGAGGGATTTGGAGTGGGGATGGGGGCTATTTTATGTGTGGGGGGATTTGGAGTGGGGATGGGGGGCTATTTTATGTGTGGGGGGATTTGGAGTGGGGATGGGGGTATTTAATATTTGTGGGGGGATTTGAGGGTACTGAAGAGTATGTATGTATGAGGAAACAGTATGGGGATGGTTGCAGACAGTATGGGTGAACGGGTGAATGTATGTGGACACAGTATGGGGAGTCAGGGGTATGTGTGAGCAGACAGTATAGTGAGGGGGTAAATATATGAGGAGACAGTATGCTGAACAGGGGGGATGTGTGAGGAGGGAGGGGAATAGTGTGAGGTGACAGTATATTGCAGATATTTTTATCTAGGGGCATTATAATGACTCTTCTGTCTTTAAGGGCATCATGCGGAGAGTTGGTGCAGAAGAGCGGAGAAGATGGAGGTCTGCAGAGACGGCTGTGGATGAGAAAACTCATCATGGGATCTGGACAAGATGAAGAAAAGGAGAACGACTCCAGAGACAGCGTCATCTATAAGGTACCTGGATGTAAATATTATTTGTGATACTGACTAATTCTCATGTCTTTATTTGTTAGGAGCATTAAAGGGGTTCTCCAGGTCTGTGTCACATAGAATGACTGCAGACTCAGCACAAACCTGGACAACCCCTTTAATGCTCCTAACATAAATAAAAACATGAGAATTAGTCAATTTCAGAATTCTCACAGTGCGCACTGCACGCTGTCAGGATTCTCTCGTGCCGGTGATTTACATACATGCGGTCATGTGCTGACTAGACATGTGTGGCCTCACTCAATGAAAATGAACGGAACGAGGCCGGGCACGTCTAGTCGGAATGTGGCCAGAAGTATATAAATCACATGCTTGTGCTGACATGACCGTGTACTCTCGCCACCGGTAAGGGAGAATCCTAAAAGTGTGCAGTGCATTCGTTGTGAGAATTCAGAAGCTGCAATGTCAGGATTCAGCTCTGCAGGTTCCAGTAGTCGTCACATGGACACTTTACTCATATGTGATTTTCATACTTATGGTCCTGTGACAACGAGCTTCTCCTCCTGCTTCTCTCAGTTTTTCACTGAACATTGAGAGCATTAGGGAGAGCAGCTCGTCGGTACATGACTAAGTGTGCAAATCGCATGTGTGCGGGGGGAGGGGAGGAGCCGAAACAAATTCTTGCCCCGGGTGCCAGAAAGCCTAGATACGCCTCTGGCCGCAACACACCGCCAGCCCCAGCCCCCGCGGACTGATCTCTGCAGTGCGGCGATTGGGTAGCGGCGCGCCGCGGCCATCTTCAGTCACGAGGAGGAGCTGAAGAGAGAGGAGAGAGCAGAGGCTGCGAGGCAGAGCTGCAGAGTCTCTGAGGTACTGTGTGTGTGAGCAGCTAGCTGCCTGAGCTGCGGCGCTACCTGGGGCTGGCCTGGCCTGGAGACTATTTGGGCAGTATGTGCTATTTGGGCAGTATGTCACTGTATTACTTGGGCAGTATGTCACTGTATTATTTGGGCAGTATGTCACTGTATTATTTGGGCAGTATGTCACTGTATTATTTGGGCAGTATGTCACTGTATTATTTGGGCACTGTATGAGGTATTATATGAGCACTATGTGATGATATTATTTGGGCACTGTATTGTTTGAGCATTATGTGACGGTATTATTTGGGCACTCTTGACTGTATTATTTGGGCACTGTATTATTTAGGCACATTCAGTGCCAGGAGCCCTTCCTTCTTGCCTGCGTCTCCTTAGCTGCTGCAGAACCTCATTTTAAAGAGGGAAGGGAAGGAGAGTGGAGTGGTTTTTGTGAAGCTATGAGGGGCTGCCTTGCTTCTGCAGAACCTGTTTTTGCCTAAAACCTTTTATGTGGAAAAAAATAATCACACCTGGATCCTGCAGTTCCTCCAGGACTACAAGTCCCAGCAGAACGTGCTATACCTCCCCCCTTCTTTAAAAAGAGGTTCTGCAGCTGCGGAGGGAACATATATGTATGAATCACAACCCAGCTGCTGCAGAACCTCTTGAGGGAATCCCATTCCGCAGGCTTCGGGGTGTGGCTTCAAAATTGGGTGTGGCTTAAAAAGAGTGTGGCTTAAAAATGGGTGTGGTTTACCGACGCACAAACACAGAACCTTTATTAATCAATGCAATTTATTTTTCTCTGCACATGCTTCACAATTTCCCACTGAACGATCCAAAGTGCTTACTATAATCATGTTGCTTACCAATAAGGCTTTGATGTGGGCAAACCCTCTGATTGAGACTGAGGATGATTGTTTGAATCACCTTGATGCTTTTATTTCAGCCATGGGGCAGGTGTTTGATGACCCCAATCGAGGTGCAACAGCTGAAGCAGCCATGTTAACTTTGCGCCAAGGTAAGCGTTCAGTAGCCGAATATGCCCTGGATTTCAGGAGATGGGCTCTTGATACCACTTGGGACACTTCCGCTAAAAAATCTATTTTTCGGAAAGGGTTGTCTCCACTGATTAAGGATGAACTTGCTCGTGCCGACCCTCCCACTGCGTTAGGTGACTTTATTAACTATTGTATCCGTATTGATGCTCGTCTGACTGAACGCAGACAAGAGAGATGGTTCGAAAATAATTGCACTAACCTTTTCCTACCTCCCTCCTCAGCTAAGGAACCTTTGAGTAGGATCACAAGGGAACCAGAACCTGAACCCATGCAGGTGGACTCTTTACAAAGACGGGTTAGTGATGCACGCAAAGAACATCGTATAAAGGAAAATCTATGTTTCTACTGTGGTAAGTCAGGGCACTTCATTATAAACTGCCCCAGCCGTTCTCGTAAGACTACTGCAGCAGTCATTCACTGTGAGTGTTGCGAGAGGAGCTCTGTCATGTCCGAGCCTCAGGCTCCAGAGAGATCTGCTGCAAGAGATCTTGATTTCTCAGACTTAAACTCTGTTAGTTCTGGGGACGATGACGGTATAAACGCTGCAATTTTTCAAGTTTCCTCAGCGGTGTCCCAGCTGAGTTGTAAAAGAAATAATTCTCATTGCTTCCTTTCCATCAAACTCTGGGTGGACTCAGTCTGGGTGTCTAGCTCTGCTATGATCGACTCAGGAGCAAGTGGAAATTTTATGGATATCTCCTTTGCTCTGAAACAGGGGATACGTTCAGTGAAGAAGGCTACTCCAGTACAGATGGAGACTGTGGATGGCTCTCTACTGACTTCTGGACCAGTGGATCAAGAAACAGAGCCTTTGTGGGTCCTTATGGGTAAAGATCATCAGGAGAAAATGTCTTTTTTGCTTATCTCTTCTCCCCACTTTCCCATCATTCTAGGGCTACCATGGCTGCAGGCGCAGAATCCTACGATTAACTGGGAGACCAAGGAATTACACTTTCTGGAGAAACAGATGAGTCAAGGAGTTTCAGCTTGCTCTGTTCCTAAAGGAACCATGTCAGTCCCTGAACTACCAGCTGTATACCAGGACTATGTGGATTTATGTGACAAGAAGAACGCTGATCAGCTTCCTCCTCACCGTCCATATGATTGTCCAATTGAATTATTGCCGGAGCCGAGATACCTTTTGGTAAGATCTACCCCCTAGCGGGGCCCGAGCTAAAAGCTTTGAAGGATTATATAGACGAAAATTTAGCCAAGGGCTTCATACGCCCCTCTTCATCTCCCGCAGGTGCACCCATCTTCTTTGTGAAGAAGAAAGATGGATCTCTGAGACCCTGCATATACTATAGGGAACTCAATAAGGTTACTATTAGAAACCGTTATCCATTGCCTTTAATCCCTGAGTTGTTGGAGAGAGTGCGGCATGCCAAAATTTTCTCTAAACTGGATCTCCGTGGGGCCTATAACTTGGTCCGTATCAGACCTGGGGATGAATGGAAGACTGCTTTCAGGTCACGCTATGGACACTTTGAATATCTAGTTATGCCTTTTGGTCTGAGTACCGCCCCAGACACTTTCCAACACTTCGTGAATGATATCTTCAGGGATCTCCTAGATACATTTGTGGTGATTTATCTGGATGATATTCTAATTTTTTCTAACTCCACAGAGGAACATCATGGACATGTGAGAATGGTCTTAGAACGCCTAAGACAAACCATCTCTACATCAAGCTTGAAAAATGTGAATTCCATAGGACCGAAATTCAATTTCTGGGGTATGTACTATCTACGCAAGGGATTAGTATGGATGGAAGCAAGACCCAAGCCATCAAGGATTGGCCAATTCCTAGAAATGTGAAGGAGGTGCAGCGTTCATCGGGTTTGCCAACTTCTATAGACGTTTCATTAAGAATTTTTCTGAGGTAGTGTCACCTATCACCCTACTTACCCGGAAACAGTCTAGGTTCTCCTGGACCCCGCAAGCTCAGGAAGCATTTTCCTGTTTAAAGGATAAATTTACCACCGCACCTATCTTAGTACATCCCAACCCCGAGCTTGCCTTCATAATAGAGGTGGATGCTTCAGACTGTGCCGTTGGAGCTATACTCTCTCAGAGAACAGGTGAGAAGAATGTCTTGCATCCCTGTGCCTTCTTTTCCCAGCAGTTGTCTTCGGCTGAGAGGAACTACGATGTGGGCAATAGAGAATTGTTGGCCATTATTGCCGCCTTCAAGGAATGGAGACACCTTCTTCAGGGAGCTGCACAGCAAATAGTCGTCCTGACAGACCATCGTAACCTTGAATTTATCAGGTCGGCTAAGTGCCTGACTCCTCGCCAGGCTCGCTGGAATCTTTTCCTAAACCAATTTAATTTTGTCATTTCTTATAGACCAGGATCGCGCAATGGAAAGGCTGATGCACTCTCTAGGATTCATTCAGCAGAGACACGTCCACTTACTCCTCCTAAGACTATTCTTCCTGACTCTAGATTCCTGGGAGTGATTCATAATCAAGACCTACTTAAGGACATCAAGGAAGCATACCATGCGGATTCTTTGTTGGCTCAACCCCCAAGGGACGTAAGTCTTGTCTTTAAGAATGGTGTGTGGATTCAGGGACAACGTCTGTATATACCTGAAACAGTCAGATTGAGAGTATTGCAACTCATCCACGATTCCAAGATAGCCGGGCATAGGGGAATTCTAAAGACACAAGAATTTCTTTCTCGTTTCTTTTGGTGGCCCACTTACAGGAAAGATGTCTTAAACTATGTCACTTCATGTGAAGTCTGTGCAAGATGCAAAACACCTCGCTCCTCACCAACTGGTCTGTTGCAACCTCTTCCCACCCTGTCCCGCCCGTGGGGATCCATTTCTATGGACTTCATTGTGGAGTTACCAACCTCTCAAGGGAAGAACACCATTCTAGTGGTGGTTGACCGTCTAACAAAGGCAGCTCATTTTATCCCTTGTGTCGGCTTACCCACTGCAAAACAGACATCAGACTTGATGATTAAGAATGTGTTTCGCTTACATGGAGTACCGGATGAGGTCATTTCGGATCGAGGGGTGCAATTCACTTCGAGGTTTTGGCAAAATTTCTGTGCAGCATTGGACATTAAAGTAAACCTTTCTTCTGCTTTTCATCCCCAGACTAATGGACAGACAGAACGAACCAATCAGACCCTGGAGCAGTATCTCCGCTGTTTTATCTGCCACCTACAGGATGATTGGGTGGATCTACTTCCACTGGCTGAGTTCTCTTATAACAACTCTCAGAGCGCCTCCACTAAGCAGTCTCCTTTTTACTCCAATCTAGGTTATCATCCTAACATTCTTCCTCGATTTCCCATAGATACGCCCTTGCCGGCAGTGGCTGAAAGAATCACTTCTTTACAAAAGAATATGGATCTTCTAAAGGAAAATCTAGAATTGGCTCAGGAAAGGTACAAGAAAGCAGCAGATAAATTTCGTAAACCTGCACCAGCTTTCAAGGTAGGAGATTTGGTCTGGCTGTCAACCAGAAATCTTAAATTAAAGATTCCATCGTCTAAATTGGGACATAAGTACATTGGACCTTATAAGATCAATAAGATTATAAGTGCTGTTGCTTGTCGTCTTCAACTACCCAGAACTATGAGAATCCACCCTGTCTTTCATGTATCCCTACTAAAGGCTGCAACACCCAATATGTTTCCTGGACGTTCTTCTCCTTGCCCTGACCCAGTGCTGGTCGATGGTCAGGAAGAATTTATGGTGGAAAGGATTCTAGATTCCAGGTTGTACAGAAATCAGTTGCAATATTTGATTAAATGGCAGGGCTACCCAGTGGAGGACAACTCATGGGAACCAGTCAATAATGTAAATGCTCCTCGCCTGCTCCGCCAGTTTCATCAGAGGTACCCTGACAAGCCTGGTCTGAGGTCATCCGAGGTTGTCCCTAAGGGGGGAGTAATGTAAGGTTCTTTGTCTCTGTTGACATGTTCCTTGAAACTCAGTTTTCCGTCGGCCATTTTGCTTTCTGTCTTTCTGCAGCTCTTGCCCTCAGTTAATATGGAGTTTCCAGTTTTCATGTTCCCGCCCTGATTCTTCCCTCTTGCTTCTTAAGCAGCCTCAGCTGAACAATCAGTGCTCCTGAATCAAGCCTCAGTCAGTCTGTGACCTGACTCCTGGAAGCCTTGGACTTGTACTCCAGCTATTCCCTACTGAGGAACCTTGGAACACTTTTGGACTCTGGAAACCTGCTGTTTGGTGAATCCATGTTTGCAGAGGAATTACGGTACAGAGAAGAGATCCTGAACCTGCTTTGGAGATTTATTGTAGTGCTTGAAGTTACTCTGGCCTGCTGTGTCTCCTGTCGCTGTTCCTGCAAACTGTGTGAACTTTTCAGCATGCTTGTATGAAGTAATACAAGTCATTTCATTTCAACCTATGTCTCCTGTGTTTTCCTCGCACCCAAGCACAAGACGCTACAGGAACTGTACACTATACATGACAACCTGAAAGTGGGTGAAGGGGATCCCTGAAAGATCTAGGGACTGGGAACAAAACACTGGTAACCTCCTAGCAGGGAAATAGAGGAAGATGCAGAAACAAAAGGAAAAAACAAAAAGACAAAGCAAGCAGAACTAGAGTTCCCAGAACTGCACAAAGTATTGCACAAAGCTAACAAGGCTCCTAGCCAGAACTCAAGTGGATTAACACTGATGTCCAGAAAGGACTGGGAGGCAGGTGCAGGGTAATAAAGGGTGATACAATCACCTGACCAACGACAAGCCCAACACCAGGGGAAAAGACCAGCAGCCAGAAATCACAACAAGATGGCGGATGATCAAACTGAACAGGTCGGTGCAACGATGAAAAGCACTGCATCCTCAACCACAACTTTTGCTGTGGCCATCAGCGTTCGTGAGTCTACATTTCGTATAGGCAGCAAGTGTTGCCTAGCCAGAGCCTTTATTTAGACCGAAAAGGATGACCCTGCCAACTTTGTAAAAAAAGACTCAGTAGAGGCAAAAATTGCAATCATTTAACTACTATATGCATGAATTGGCACATGAATGATCAATATGCGTTAGGCTGGGACGCTCACAGCGCTAAAATCCAGCCTAGAGGGCCTCACCAACTATGGGATGCCTGATCAAACGCATCTGCTGTTTCTACCTAATACATCAAAGTGGCAAGTGTTCCCACACAGGTCTACGACTGCAGAACCTCCACTTGTTTACCCGCTACAGTCAGGGTGAGTAAGAGCCCGTCAGCTGTTACAGAAGTAGATATGGCTGCTGTTTTTACAGAGCTCTTGATCAAACACATCACATCTTTCTTAATCCACATAATATCTCCGCCTACACGTCACTCACAGTCCAGCAGTTTGCCGTGTTCCTACTACTTCACGCTCTCTCAGCACAGAGTGGACATAAATTTCCCATAAAAACTAGATTTTATTGATAATACCTTAAAAAACACCTAACCCAGTGTAATTGGTTACAAATAAACCGATTAAGTATAAAATCGTATAGCAGACCAATACCTTCCTGCTGAAACCCTGCAATAAACCTCGACTTTCTCCTTCCTTGCCGTGGAGGTTGGCACCCTAAGAAACGATTATTTGGCGCCCTCACTCAACGAGGACTGTCCCTCCTTCCCTGATAATTCCCTATTGTCATAGGTGGGAAAACAATATAGTGAAGGAGAAGAATGAAAAGGATAGACCCTTATAAATCAAAAACACATTGGTCTGCGGGTTCAGCAGCAAAGCAAAATGAAATCATGCAAAAATTTATATCATCATATTAATATTGATAATAAGTCCCCACAACCTTGCAACAAGAATTGATTTGATTATTAATCTTTTAGCAAGAGCTGTATATCGACCCTCTCTGCCACAGCAGCACATTTTATAATAGAGTCAAACAGCAATAACCTGATAATCCCAAATGCATAACAGTTTTGATAGTGAGGGACTTAGCATGAATAGAAGACACCCCGACGCGTTTCCTCATTTGCACGATTCATCAGGAGGATAGGATGGAGTTGGTGCCGGGATACCATAGTGATGAATGGTATGCCCGGCGGTCGATAACAGGGGACATAAATAACCCCTAATTCATCCCACTGCCATTATTGGTTCCGCCTCCCAATGGTCAGCGGTAATCACCTCAGGTCTTAGCGGTGAAAACCATGCCCTCACCCTAACTTACCGCTACATGCCGGTGTGCGTTCCACACAGGATTCTGTGTGCTCCACATCATGTCACATGAAGCCGGTAGAGCGCGCAATGATTACACAGGAACCATCATTACCGGTAGTGAACGTCCTGCGCTCCATCTGTGCGTTCCAAGCGGCTCATGCGCATTAATAAGTCAAGCCCCATTATTAATCTGAGATTGTCGGAATATGGACTTCTAAAGTGGCTATAATGTTATGTCCCACCATTTAATATACATATATATGCGCAATAATCAATAATCTAAAGAAGCATGATTAAATAATAAATAAGAAAATATTTACACTTATTAACTTTTGATAAAGATATTAGTCCATCAATCAGGAAAAAAAAATTAGGGTATGTGATCATCTGAAACACCCATAACAGGGTTAGTACCAATATAGGATTCTCTTCCAAAACAATATCATATAAAGCAGGCAAAGGACAGGCATTCATTTAACCCCTTAAGGGCCAGGGTCCGTAGTCTGAAAATCCATTCAGCCTCCCGTTTTTGTACATTCCTTTCCAAATCACCCCCTCTAATTTTTGGTTTGACCAATTCTATCATACTGAAGGTAATTTCTTTTGCACACCCGCCATGCACCTCATTCATGTGACGCGCCACCGGTGTGTCTCGCTTACTGCGGATGTCACATAGATGTTCACCCACCCGCACCCTCAGTTCTCTTATGGTCTTGCCGACATAGTCCATAGGACAAGTACACATAACCTTATAAACCAGGCCCATTGACCTGTAATTCCCAAAGTCCCTGATAGTGAAGACTCTCCCATTTGCTGAGCTAACAAAGGTTTTAACCTGAGACATATATTCACACCTAGAACAATTACCGCATCTGAAAAAACCTAGTGGTTTTCTGTCCAGCCAAGTCCCCGGTCCTTTTGGTCTCTGATACAGACTATGGACCAATTTATCACCGATAGACCTCCCTCTTCTGTATGTGACACTGGGTTTAGGGGGCACAAGTTTCTTAAGATTAGGTTCCGCTAACAAAATCCCCCAATGTTTTTTGAGGATTTGGTACACTCTTTCAGATTGAGCATCATATGTCCCGACTCCCAATCATCCTCACCATGTCACTATTTTCATTTTTAATATCCCTTTTATTCAGGAGGGTCTGTCTATCCGCAAACAGGGCTTCATGAAATGGACCGCCTAGGACATCACACGGATAATCTCTTGCCCTAAACCTGTCATACAAATCCCCAGCTTGTCTCCTAAAGGTCCCCAAGTCTGAACAGTTCCTCCTAATATGAAGGAACTGCCCTTTAGGTATACCCTTCTTTAATGGGGTGGGATGATGACTCGTCCACCTAAGAAGATTATTTGTGGACGTGGGCTTGCGGTATGTACAGGTGCTAATGTTCCCATTAGGTTCCTTTGATATGGTAAGATCCAAAAAATTAATGCTCCTCTCATTGAGCTCTGATGTAAACCTGAGCCCAATATCGTTCATATTGATAGTCTCCACAAAAAGGCGGAATTGAGCCTCTGGGCCAGACCAAAAGATTAGAATATCGTCAATGTATCTGGACCAGAGGCTGATGTACTTGTTCCACCATTCCTCATTCTCTCCAAAAATATGGGCTTCCTCCCACCAGCCCAGGAAGATATTTGCATACGTGGGGGCACATAGGCTCCCCATCGCAGTACCCCTGAGCTGGTGGAAGTACTTCTCATCAAAAATAAAATAGTTATATGTGAGACAAAACAATAGAAGCTTCTCCACAAAAGCATTGTGCACACGACAGTCAATTGCTCTAGTCTGTAGAAAGTGATTGATGGCTTTCATCCCATATACATGCGGTATACTACTGTAAAGTGCTTCCACGTCAATGGAGGCCACCAACGTGTCAGCACCAACAGTAACACCCTCTAACAGACTCAGAAGATGTGAGGTATCCCGAACATAAGAGGGAAGTGATGTCACAAAGGGTCTAAGGATTTTATCCAGGTAAATACCACTGTTCTGTGTCAATGAATCAATCCCGGCCACAATCGGCCGTCCTTTCAAAGGTACCAAACCCTTGTGGACCTTTGGGAGGGCGTAAAAAGTCGGTGTAGTGGGATTAATCGGTTGTAAAAATCTCCATTCATTTTCCGACAATAAGCCCCCCTCTTTTGCTTCAGCCAGAATATTTATCAGACTCTCCTGATACACAGAAACAGGGTCACCCTTCAGTCTCTCATATGTGCCGGGCTCGCATAACAATGTTCAGCACATTTCCACATACACATGATGATCCATAAGTACCAGGTTGCCACCCTTATCTGAGGGCTTTATAATAATATACAGTCTTTCAATCTCAAGTGACTTAATTTCATTCTCAGATAAATTTGATACATACTTATTGGCAGAATGTGAGATTTTACATAAATCTGTCTCTACTAGTTTCATAAAAATATCCACTCTAGTTATATCACTGATAGGCGGCATCCTGGTACTTTTATTCTTGAGAGTTGTGAAGGGGCCCTTCCCTCTTTCCTGTTCATTCTCTCACAATAAACCTGTTAGGGCCTGTAATTCATCCATATCATCTTCTGATAGCCCAAGTTTTTTACATTGTTCAAGGTCATGTCTTTGGAAAAATAAGCAGTTTGCTGTGTTCATACTACTGCACGCTCTCTCAGCACAGCTGTCAGCCCTCAGTCCCGAAGTTGTGGTCACGTAAAAGAATGTTTCCTCCTACACATGGCAAAGCTAAGAGCTTGAACTTCACCATCTCCAATCTGTTGGCCACGGAAATGCTGTTTGAGTGCCTGGTGTATACAGACTCTATCCAAAAGCTGATGGCCATTGCAGTCCCCCAGTACCAGTTAACCAGTCGCCATTACTTGTCTAAGAAAGCTGTTCCTGCGCTACACCAGCATGTTGCAGACAACATCACCCGTTCCTTGAAAAAATTTACGTCTGCCATGGTGCATTTCACCACTGACACAGGGAGGAAGCAAGGCCAGGGGCATTACATCTCGTTGACTGGGCACTGGGTGACTCTGATCACTGTAGGAATAGGTGGAAAGGGTCTGCTCCACAAGTCTTGGAATCCACAAGGCTTGCAGGGTTTTTGGGGATGGAGAGCTAAACGACTACAGTCATGGCCAAAAGTTTTGAGAAAGACGCAAATATTATATTATTACATGATCTGCTGCCCTCTGGTTTTTATGTGTGTTTGACAGATGTTTTTATCACAGACAGAAATATAATAATTGCAAACAAATGAGTAACAAAAGCTTATATTGACAGTTAGAATGAGTTAATGCAGCAAGTCAATATTTGCAGTGTTGACCCTTCTTCTTCAGGACCTCTGCAATTCTCACTGGCATGCTCTCAATCAACTTCTGGACCAAATCCTGACTGATAGCAGTCCATTCTTGCACAATCAATGCTTTCATTTTGTCAGAATTTTTAGGTTTTTGTTTGTCCACCCGTCTCTTGATGATTGACCACAAGTTCTCAATGGGATTAAGATCTGGGGAGTTTCCAGGCCATGGACCCAAAATCTCTATGTTTTGTTCCCTGAGCCATTTAGTTATCACCTTTGCTTTATGGCAAGGTGCTCCATCATGCTGGAAAAGGCATTGTTGATCGCCAAACTGCTCTTGGAGGGTTGGGAGAAGTTGCTCTTGGAGGACATTCTGGTACCATTCTTTATTCATGACTGTGTTTTTAGGCAAGACTGTGAGAGAGCCGATTCCCTTGGCTGAGAAGCAACCCCACACATGAATGGTTTCAGGATGCTTAACAGTTGGCATGAGACAAGACTGGTGGTAGCGCTCACCTTGTCTTCTCCGAATGAGACATTTTCCTGATGTCCCAAACAATCGAAAAGGGGATTAATCAGAGAAAATAACTTTACCCCAGTCCTCAGCAGTCCACTGCCTGTACCTTTTGCAGAATATCAGTCTGTCCATGATGTCTTTTTCTGGAGAGAAGTGGCTTCTTTGCTGCCCTCTGTGAGACCAGGCCTTGCTCCAAGAGTCTCCACCTCACAGGGGGGATTAATCAGAGAAAATAACTTTACCCCAGTCCTCAGCAGTCCACTGCCTGTACCTTTTGCAGAATATCAGTCTGTCCATGATGTTTTTTCTGGAGAGAAGTGGCTTCTTTGCTGCCCTCCGTGAGACCAGGCCTTGCTCCAAGAGTCTCCACCTCGCAGATGCACTCACACCTGCCTGCTGCCATTCCTGAGCAAGCTCTGCACTGCTGGTAGCCCGATCCCGCAGCTGAAACACTTTTAAGAGATGGTCCTGGCGCTTGCTGGTCTTTCTTGGGCGTCGTGGAGCCTTTTTGGCAACAATGGAACCTCTCTCCTTGAAGTTCTTGATGATGCGATAGATTGTTGACTGAGGTGCAATCTTTCTAGCTGTGATACTTTTCCCTGTTAGGCCATTTTTGTGCATTGCAATGATGACTGCATGTGTTTCTTTAGAGATAACCATGGTTAACAGAAGAGAAACAATGATGTCAAGCACCAGCCTCCTTTTAAAGTGTCCAGTGGTGTCATTCTTACTTAATCATGACAGATTGATCTCCAGCCATGTCCTCATCAACACCCACACCTATGTTAATGGAGCAATCACTGAAAAGAGGTTAGTTGGTCTTTTTAAGGCAGGGCTGCAATGATGTTGAAATGTGTTTTGGGGGATAAAGTTCATTTTCTAGCCAAATATTGACTTTGCAAGTAATTGCTGTTAAGTTGATCACTCTTTATAACATTCTGGAGTATATGCAAATTGCCATTAGAAAAAGTGAAGCAGTAGACTTTGTAAAAATTAATATTTGTGTCATTCTCAAAACTTTTGGCCATGACTGTACACAATAGAGGATGGGGAACTAAACTACTAGACAACAGAGTTTGGAGAAATAAACTACTAAACAACTAGGGTTGGAGAACTAAACCACTACACACCAAGGGATGGCGAAGTAAACAACTACCCACCAAGAGATAGTGAAGCACTAGACAACAAAGAGTGACTAGACACTAAGTCTTGGAATCCACAAGGCTTGCAGGGCAAACCTCTGTATCTAACACTTCCTCCACTGCTTCTGCCTCCTCCACCTCCTCTAGGGCCTCCACCTGTACCCTCAACCTCTCCCTTAATTAGACACATATTTCAACAGTGCAAAGAGAATCTCCTCAGCTCTGTACTGCACAGTCAGGGCTCACTGCAATCAGGCAGTGTTTAAATTAATATGCATTGGAGATTGCAGTCACACAGCTCAGGAGTTGTGGACAGCTATCCAGGCCAAATTTGAGCATTGGCTGTCTCCACTGAACCTGGAGGCAGGGAAGACCGTGTGGATAACATTGCGAAACTGGTAGCGGCCCTTGCATGGCTCACGTCCTCAACCTGTTGGTACAGCAATTTCTCCCCCACTATCCCAGCCTGGATGCACTGCTGAAGAAAGCAACGGTGTGCCCACTTCAGCCGCTCGCACAACACAGGTCATCGACTACAGAAGTCTTTCAGCCTACTGGTTAACCGTTTGATATGTGATGTGCCGACACGGTGGAATTCCACTCCACATGTTGCAGCGACAATCCCTGGTGCAGTATGTCCTTTTTCCCATAGCCTGGGACAACGTAGTATGGACGTGGTGCAAATTACGCTTGCAGAGTGGGCACAGAGGAAAGACCTCTCCACCCTTCTGCACAGTTTTGAAACTGCTACTAAGATGGCTAGCGCTGACGATGCCATCATCAGCATCACTATCCCTGTCATCTACATGCTGGAACACACTGTGACTGGTCTGTGGGAGGATATTGCAGTCCCAGTAGAAGAGGATGCGGAAAGTATAACATGACCGGTTTGGCAGTGGGTCAGTAATGGTGTGGGGTGGCATTTCTTTGGAGGGACACACAGCCCTCCATGTGCTCGCCAGAGGTAGCCTGACTGCTATTATGCACTGAGATGAGATCCTCAGACCCCTTGTGAGACCATATGCTGGTGCGGTTGGCCCTGGGTTCCTCCTAATGCAGGACAATGTCAGACTTCATGTGGCTGGAGTGTGTCAGCAGTTCCTGCAAGATGAAGGCATTGAAGCTATGGAGTGGCCCGCCTGTTCCCCAGACCTGAATCCGATTGAGCACATCTAGGACAGCATGTCTCACTCCATCCACCAACATCACGTTGCACCACAGACAGTCCAGGAGTTGACAGATGCTTTAGTCTAGGTCTGGGAGGAGATCCCTCAGAAAAACATCTACAACCTCATCAGGAGCATGCCCAGGCGTTGTAGGTAAGTCATACAGGCACGTGGAGGCCACACACAATACTGAGCATCATTTTGACTTGTTTCCACTTTAATTTTGTTTTGTTTTGATTTTCATTTTGGCTTGTTTACGCTTTCATTTTGGGGTCTCTCCAAATCCAGGCCTCTATTGGTTCAAAAATTTGATTTCCATTGATGATTTTGTGTGATTATGTTGACAGCACATTCAACTTTGTACAGAACAAAGTATTCAATGAGAATATTTCATTCATTTAGATCTAGGATGTGTTATTTGAGTGTTCCCTTTATTTTTTTGAGCAGTGTATTTTTGAATTGAAGGCAGCAAGAAGTGAAAAGGGCTTGGATATGCGGTTTGAAGGATAGCTCAGTGTCAAGGATTCCCCCGAGGCAATGAGCTTGTGGAACTGGAAAGAGTGAGCATCCATTTACTTTAATGGATAGGCCTATTGAGGGAATCAAGTGAGATGGGGTAAAGATGATGAATTCTATTTTGTCCATATTAAGTTTTAGTAATCTAGTGAAGAAGGATGAAATACCAGACAGACATTGTGGGATTCTTGTTAGTAGGGAGGTGATATCTGGTCCAAAGATGTAGATCCATGTGTCATCGGCAAGAGGTGATACTGAAAGCCGTGAAATTCTATGAGCTGTCCGAGGCCGAAGGTGTAAATGGAGACGAAAAGGGACTCTAGGACTGAACCTTGCAGGACTCCAACAGATAGGGGGCAAAGTGAGGAGGTGTGCGAGTGGGAGACGCTGAATGTCCGGTCTGTTTAGTATGACGAGATCCAAGATAGGGCAAGTCAGTGATGCCAAGAGATGAGAAAATAGAAATAGGGAATGGTCCACTGTTTCAAAGGCAGAGAACAGGTCCAGGAGGAGGAGGATATAGTGTCACTTGGCTTTGGCGGTTAATAGGTCATTGGTTACTTTAGTTAGGGCAGTTTCAGTGGAGTGATGCGGCCGGAAGCCAGATTGTAAGCGGTCAAAGATCGAGCAAGAAGAGAGGTGGGAGGACAGTACAAGATGGACATGTTGTTCCAGTAGTTTTGAGGCATAGGGGAGAAGTGATATGGGGCGATAGCTACAGTAGATACAGAGGATGAATCAAGAGAGGGCTTTTTGAGGATAGGTGTGATTGAGGCATGTTTAAAGCTTGATGTTAGTGATAGGTTGAAAAGATGGGTTAAGGTTGGGATGAAGACTGTGGTGAGGTTTGGGATGAAGTGGGATGGAATCGGGTCAAGTGCACTTGTGGTGAGATGTGATCTTGAGAGTAGAGTGGAGAGTCGATCTTCTGTAATGGTGGAAAAGCTGGTTTTGGAGGAGGAGGGCTGAGCAGTTAGGAGGAAGCGCTCTGGGGGTTGTCGACCAAAACTGTCTCTGATGTTATCAAGCTTTTGCTTGAAAAATGAGGCAAAGTCTTCTGCTGAGATGAGTGTAGAGGGAGGGGGTGCTGGGGCATAGTGGAGAGAATTGAAATTGTTGAATAACTGTTTAGGGTTAGAGGATGAGAAGTAGGTTTGTTTTGCTGCAGCGAGTGTGGCCTTGAAAGTAGTGAGGGACTGTTTGAATGCGATGAAGTGCTTGTTGCAGTGGGATCTTTCCCATCTCTGCCCAGCAACACTGGTAGCCTGTCTCAGTTCTTTGGTCAGGCTGGTGTGCCAGGGCTGTCTGCTTATTTTGCGAGCTTTGGTATGTGTGAGAAGGGCAACCGATTCAAGAGCTACAGCTATTGTGGTGTTATATAGAGTGGCAGCGGCATCCGAATTGTGTAGGGAATTTATGTCTGTAAAAGGAAGAAGGGATTCAGACAGTGAGTGTAGATCGAGATGTTTAAGATTTCTGCGAGGGTGTGCAAGTTTGTGAAGTGGGGATTGTGGACAAGGAGTGGAGAGGGAAGAGAATGGAAGAAGGTTGTGGTCAGAAAGAGGGAGAGGTGAGTTAGAGAGGTTAGATAGGGAGCACAGGCTGGTGAAGATTATTATTATTACACATTTATATAGCGCCATTTATTCCATGGCGCTTTACATATGAAAAGGGAAAATATAGACAGGTACAATAAACGTGTGCTAGACAAGGGACACACAAGTACAGAAGGAGAGAGGACCCTGCCCGCGAGGGCTCACAGTCTACAGCGAGGTCCAATGTGTGGAAATCTTTGTGAGTGGCTGCAGAAGACCACTGATTGAGGCCAAAGGAGGAAGTGAAAGATATAAGTTTAGTGGCAGCTGTGAGGGAAGTGTCAATAGGGATGTTGAAGTCTCACAATATGATAGTGGGGATGTCAGCGGAAAGGAAATGAAGTAGCCAGGTGGTGAAGTGTTCAAAGAAGGTGGTGCCTGGCCCTGAGGGGGCGGTAAATGACAGCCAGTTGGAGGTTGGAGGGGGAGTAGATGCGCACAGAGTGAACCTCAAAGGAAGGGAAATTAACAGAGGGTGAGAGTGAGATTGGGGTGAAGGTGTAGTTATCTGACAGGAGAAAACCAATTCCTTCACTATGCTTGCTGCTGGAGTGGGAGGTGTGGGAAAGGTGGAATCCAACATACGAAAGTGCAGCAGGAGAGGCTGTGTCAGAGGGGGTGAGTCATGTTTCAGTGAATGCAAGGAACGAAGGTTTGTGAGTAATTATTAAAAAGATCATGGATATAGATTTTTTGTTGCAGACAGAGCGAGCGTTCCATAGAGCTCCTGTTAGTAAGACTGGGGAAGCAGGGGCTGGGCGAATGGGTATAAGGTTAGAGAGGTTACGGAAAGTTGTGCTAGAGCATGGATGGGAGGTAAAAAAGACTGTGGAAATGTGGTGAGGAGGAGGACCAGGATTTGGATAAATATCACCGGCAGTGAGGAGGAGCAAAGAAAGTGTTAGAAGATGGGAGCTGGAGAGTGCATGAGGGGGCTTTCTGTGTTTGGAGACAGAGGATTTTATGTTGAGGAACTGTTCTGATGAGGAGGTAAGATGGATGGGGAGAATTGAAGAAGAGATAATCAGTTCCTTAAGGCACTGTCACACTTAGAGATCGCACCAGCGATTACGACCACAACACTATATGATCGCTAGTTAGCTTCCAAATACAAAGATCTCATCAGAGATCAGCGATCTGTATAACGACCTCTGCGGTCGTTGGGAAAACCTAGTCCCGCCTGCGCCGCTGGTAAAGTCGTTCATAAAGGGTGTCACCCTCAGCGATTCAGGCTCACCAGCGGGACACCAATGACCAAACAACGGCTCAGAACGTTCATGAACAATCAGTGACATCGCAGCGGGGGCCACATCGCCGCTACATGTCACACATAGCGACGTCGCTAACGAGGTCGCTGCTGCGTCATAAAATCGCTGACGCTTAAGCGATCTCGCTAGCGATCTCGCTTAGTGTGACTGTACCTTTACTTGGTGTAGGGATTAGGGGGGTTGGCAGAAAGTGAAGGATTATAGGAGTAAGAGTGCAAACAAACAGAAACATTGTTTACAGTGACTATGTATCCAGTTACCTTCAGTTCCCTTCTGGTTCCTGTCATGACTCTGGACAAGATGGTGCAGCCTCCATCCTGGTCAGGTCAGGGTTAATTTTAGTCAGCCTCTCTTCGGTTCTGGAGCAGCTATTTAATGTTGGCAGTCCCTGGATGGTTTGTCGGTGAGACTCTTGTGTACTCAGTTTGTGTTTGCTGACCCAGGTGACTCGTCCTTTATCGTGTGCCTCTGTGCTTGTGTTTTTTATTGTGTATGACTCTGAGTCGCCCGCCAGGGCTGTGGGTTACTCGGCACCGAGCCTGTCAACTTCTAAGGGGATGTCACGGTGGCCACGACTCGGTCTGTGGCCCTGGGCGCTCACCAAAAAGGGGATTATTTACAGGGGAATAATGTTCGTATAGTGATTCGTAACGCCACCTGTAGTGTCTGGCCAGGGTGACCAGTGCTGCTGTGCAAGTCCTCTGGAAGGGATGGTGTTATGCAGCTAAATGGTAAACCTCCTACAGGTGAGGCTGTGTCCTTCCAGGGCAGGTAGTTGGTGTATATTTTAGGAATAGTGCTGAGGAGTGTAGCAGGGAGATGTGTGACGCTGGAAAAATCAGGGAGACAGTCCGAGTGCAGTTTCAGGGTTTTTACTCACAGTTCTTATATGCGCAGTACAGATGCCCGCTTGGCACTGTGTCCTCAGGGCGAGTGGTCCAGCAACCCCCAGGTAGATTGGTCGCACTTCCCAAGACTCCCTTTCAGTGTGTTCCTTTCCTGGCCTTCTCCTCTGTGCTTTTCTACTCCTTTCTTCCTAGAACCTCACCATGCAGTTCTTCAGATCAGAAGCTGCGGTCCTGTCGGGAAACAGGTTAGCTCTGTACGTCCTTGGCCCTATTTAGCTTCCTTCCAGGAGATGCTGGTGGTGGTGGTGGCAATGACCCATAAAGTGATCACCGCCGTCGGCTTACTAGCAGGGCCTGAAGTTTTCCCACTAGTCTATGGGCCGTTCCCTGATGGCCTGGTCCTTCCTTCTTCAGGATGGGCCACGGGTGGATAAACCACCGTCCGTGCTTTTGGGACCCTTTCTCACACTCAGAAGCTCTTCAAGACAGCTCTCCTACGAGAGACTCCTAAGGGAGTTCTCGAGAGTCTGCTCGCTTCCACATCTCAGTGTGTTCTGCCCTCTAAGCTTCTCTTCTACTCCTGCTGCCTAAGCTCCACCCACCCATATATACACCCTTTGCTAACCAGTCTGAGTCAGACCATCCTCCCGTAGGGTACGTCCGTATGCTCAGCTGGCATGGTGTGTTGGATGCATTGTTAGAGTCTATTGGTGCTCCCTCCTTACCTGGGAGTGGGGTGTCACACCTCTGGATGAGATGCAACACTTTTGTGGCGACTGAACCCTCAGGGGCGCCACATTTCCCCCCGTTAAACACAGCACGTCTGCGGGCTGAAACAGAGTAAAGGTTGTTAAAAGAAACATACAAATTTTATTATGACATGTCAATAGAAAAACAGTTTCAAACTCATCTTCCCTTTATGGGAGGCACTTTTGATTAAACGCTGCATAAATAACATTAATAAAATTCTCTTTTAATTTAGACTATGTAAAGTGCAATAAGACAGTTACATTTAAACTTGTGTTTGTGGAGGACCCGCTCCAAACCTCCCAAGTTGGTCTTGGGTGGGCTGCAAGACATAATTGGTCTCCTTCAGCAGACCTCGTCTTTGGCCACACCCAACGGGTTTTTGTCTTCTGAGGTAGTAGTGCAATCAGTGCACTATAAAAGCTTGCGTAAAACCAAGAGAGAGCACCTTAAAAAGTGCTAACTATTTACACAAGAATTTTTGGGCTAGCAGTGTCCATAGCCTCAAAGATCAGAAATATAAAGCATTAACTTAACTAATGGTCCCAATGGGTACTTTTCAAACATTCAAAATTATGTACATAATGTTATACCCTATTCGGGTTTCTATTTACTGCTTCTGCTGTTCCAGGGCAGTACCTGAGAGCTACCACCTGATGACTGTGCAAGCACAGGACCATTCCTGTCCACGGGCACATTGCCCAGCACCAGGGTCATCGACTCCACCACTGGTGTCGTGTGGCTGGTGTGCACTGGGCTGGTGGGGGTGTAAGGTGTTCCACCTGGGTGTCATTGGCTGCAGCAGTGATATCGTCACCGGTTACCTGCATTTCTTCAACGCCGGACTCTTTCCATTGCGACACCGCTGTTAGTTGGGTCTGCAGCACCTCCAGTCTGCAGGGCCTGTCCCAATCCAAGGACGCTCGGTGTTATGTTTTGGTAGCTGAGGAGAGCAGGCAAAAACGGCAATACACCAGAAAGGTTGGGATCTACTGGATTGCAGTACCCCTGACTAACCACAACTAAAGGCATCCGTGGAGCGTTCCTACGTTGGTCCTAGACGCCTCGTCACAGCCTGAGGGGCTAACTACACCTAAAGATAGAAAGAGGAACGCTATCTGCCCCGGAGCAGATCCCCAAAGAACATAGAAAGCCCCAAACATGTAATGGCGGTTAGACAAGAGGAAAAACAGACACAGACAGAAAATAGTATGAGCAAACGCTGGGGCCCAATCTGCCTGGACAGAAAAGGATAGGAAGGATACTTACTGCAATCCAAAAAAACCCTAAAAAAGCCAAAGCTACTACCGCATATACTCGTGTATAAGCCGAGATTTTCAGCACCTTTTTTCGTGCTGAAAATGCCCCCTCGGCTTATACACGAGTCATAGGGCAGAAACCAGCGGGGGAGGGGATGCCGCGGCAGGAGCCGGTGGCTGGGATCATCATACCCACCCCTCCCCGTGCCATCGCTGAGCGTCCCTGCAATCCTGCGTTCTCCCCGGCTTCCTGCAGCTCTCCAGCACTGAGCGGTGACATAATACCCGCTCATTAAGGTCATGTAATATGGACGCGACGCCACTCCCATGGGCGTGGCCTCCATATTCATGGACTTAATGAGCGGTATTACATCACTGCTCAGTGCCGGAGAGCTGCAGGAAGCCGGGGAGAACGCAGGATTGCAGGGATGCTCAGCGATGGCACGGGGAGGGGTGAGTATGATGGAGGAGAGGACAAGGATCACGGAGCATGACGGGGGGGAGAACGGTGGACAGGGGAAGCATGGAGGAGGACGGGGGAGAGAACGGAGGACGGGGGAAGCATGGAGCAGGACGGGGGGGAGAACGGAGGATGGGGAAAGCATGGAGCAGGACGGGGTGAGGACGGGGAAGCATGGAGGAGGACAATGAGCAAGGAGCAGGACGAGGGGAGGATGGAGGGCACAGAGGAGCACGGAGCAGGATGGGGGGAGAGGATGGAGGGCACAGAGGAGCACGGAGCAGGACGGGGGGCACAGGAGGACGGAGAAGGAATGGGGGAGCACAGTGGAGGACGGAGCAGGAGGGGGGGAGTACAGAGGAGAATGGGGGAGCACAGAGCTGGATGGGGGAGCAAGGAGCAGGACGGGGCAGCACAGAGCAGGAGGGCAGTTTATACACCCGGCTTAAACACGAGTCAATAAGTTTTCCCAGTTTTTTGTGGCAAAATTAGGGGGGTCGGCTTATACACGGGTCGGCTTATACACGAGTATATACGGTAATTGCAAAAACACCTGAGATCACACGACCTCTACCACCTAAATTAGTTCTCTGGTGTAACAAAACTAAGCCGCAGCCACAGAAAAAAATGGAAAAGGCAAATGAATAAACAACAGTGGCTCCAGAGGAACCGAGAGGCGCCCAAGCCCCCCGAGGAGGGGAACCTGGACAACCTCACAGAAATACAGAGAAAATTGCAAATGGCAAGCAAAAAAAACAAAAACAGAAAATATCTTATCTGAGAGCAGGAGAAGAGGCAAGACTCAGCAAGCTTCCAAGTGAACCAGGAAACAACGTTGAGACAAGAACAATTGATCACCGGCAACCATGATGGGGGAAACCTCCCTTATATGCAGCCAGTCCGTGATTCCTGATTGCCAATCCTCATTGAATGGTTCAGTACCGTTTGTAACCACCAGAGGGAGCTTCTGCTCAGAATTCATTTCTAAAACATTCATAACAGCTCGGGGCCTACCAGGTTCTCTGGCTGGCGGTGTGGGCAGTGGTCCCACCAGCGACTCCTCAGCGGGCGCTGGTTCTTCCACCTCACTGGTTGTTCCGTAGCCGGGTTCTTCTTCCACTCCGGGTGTCGGCGTGATGGGACGTATCAGTGGGCGCTGTGGCTCCAGCAGCTGGTCTCGGCCTAGCGTGAGCGCTTTCCAGCTCCGCTCCATTTGCTTGGCCTCCTCCTGTTGCTGGGTCAGCTCCGCAGGCTCAGCTTCCTCCAGCTCTGGTCCCGGGATGGCCAGTGTTTCTTCATGGAGGAGTTCCCGTTGTTTTGTAGGGAGGCGGGGTTTTCTTGTCCTCTTTCTCTCTCAATGGGGAATCAGGAGGCGGATCTCCCTCGCTGACGAGCATACCCTGACGTTACAGTAAGGCCGGCGTCACACTGGCGACTAAATCGGACGACTGCAATACGATGAAATATCGCATTGCAGTCGGACCTATGTTAATCTATGGAGCAGCTCCCAGTATCAGATTTTTTGTGGTCCGTTTTAAACGTCCGAGTGCAATCGCAGCATGCTGCGATTGTCACCGATTGTGGGTCGACTATCGCCAATGCAAGTCTATGGGAGCGATGAAAAATCGGATTACAAACGGACTGCACGTGTGACTTGCGATTAAATCGCACCTGTGTCCTTTAGAAAAGCCGGCAATTCATCCCCGGCTATACTGTAAAATCACACTGACAGCTTTAATAAAGAATAGAATCAATACATATACACACATAGAATACATAAATATTTATATATATATGTCATTGTGACATATATATATACATATATTTATAGTTCTTACACTTCTACATACTGTAATAGCCGCTAATTCAATTGCCGGCTTTTGTGAAATCACAGAAGCCGACATGAAATGATACATTGTTTAGACACAGTTAACCATGTCATTTCATGTATTTTGATATATGGTTTTAACTTACAATTACATAAGTGTATGTGTGCAAAATTTCAGACATGTAGGGGTTAATTAAAGGTGTAAATTCGTTGAAAAAAAATGCGTGGGCTCCCACTGTATTTTCTCCACAAGACAGACAAAGCCAGCGAGTGGGGGCAGATAATAATAGCCTAGGGAGGGTACATTTTTTTTGTGCCCCCCTGGCTACTAACATCTGCCCCCAGACACCCCAGAAAGGGCAAATCTCTAATTAGATTCGCCCTTTCTGGCACTTTGCCCGTCTATTCCCATTGCCCTGTAGCGGTGGCGAATGGGTTAATAAGGGGTTAAAGCCACCTTGCTATTGAAAGGTCACTTTAAGCCAGGTTAATAATTGAGAGCTGTCAATTAGACAACTATCAATTATTAATCCTATTGAAGGAAATAAAAAAATCACACACACTTTAAGAATAAATTATTTTAATGAAATAAAAACACATTTTTTTGACCATCTTTTATTTAACTCTTAATCCCTGCGAAGCCCTTGATCTTCTATAATAAAGAAAAAATAATAAAACAACATTATTCTTACCTGTCTGGCGATCTGTCACGTCCCACGATGTAATCCTTCACAAAGGGTTAACTAGCAATCAGCTAAGCAGCGCAAGTAATCCTGCGTGCTCAGCTGAAAGCTCATGAATGAATGAGCTTATCTCCTGCCGACAGGAGAGGATGTGATTAATGAATGAAGCTTAATTGATTGTGTCCCACTTTTACTTTAGGTCAGGTCACTGAAGTGAAAGTGGCAATAAATCAATTAAGCTCCATTCATTAATCACTTCCTCTCCTTTCGCTGGGAGAGGAAGTTATTCATTCGGGGTGTTACAGCTAGCAGACAGCATTAGCTCTCTGCTAATAACTGTAACCTGTTAACCCTTTCTGATGGATTACAGCGTGGGACCTGACTGCATCGGATTGGTAAGAATAATTTTGCTTTTTTATTTTATTTTTATTACAGGAAATGGTTTTAGCAGGAAAATAAAATATGGTCAAAACTGTGTGATTATTTAATTAAACTTCTTTTTTATTAAACTGTGTGTGTTTGATTTTTCTATCATACAGTAGGATTAATAATTGATAGTTGTCTAATTGACAGCTCTCAATTATTAACCTGGCTTAAAGTGACCTTTCAATAGCAAGGTGGCTTTAACCCCTTATTAACCCATTCGCCACCGCTACAGGGCAATGGGAATAGACGGGCAAAGTGCCAGAAAGGGCGAATCTAATTAGAGATTTGCCCTTTCTGGGGTGTCTGGGGGCAGATGTTAGTAGCCAGGGGGGTACAAAAAAAATGTACCCTCCCTAGGCTATTATTATCTGCCCCACTCACTTGCTTTGTCTGTCTGGTGGAGAAAATACAGCGGGAGCCCACGCATTTTTTTTCAACGAATTTACACCTTTAATTAACCCCTACATGTCTGAAATTTTGCACACATACACTTATGTAATTGTAAGTTAAAACCATATATCAAAATACATGAAATGACATGGTTAACTGTGTCTAAACAATGTATCATTTCATGTCGGCTTCTGTGATTTCACAAAAGCCGGCAATTGAATTAGCGGCTATTACAGTATGTAGAAGTCTAGGAACTATAAATATATATATATATATATATATATACATGTCACAGTGACATGTATATATATATATATATATATGTGTTCTATGTGTATATATCTATTCTTTCTTTTGTGATTTAAATACTATTCTTTGGATCCATTATATGTCAGTTTTGCAAGCCTGCGAGAAATTCTCGCAAGTCGGATGAAAATCGGATGTTACAAGGTACACACACATGCGACTAAATCGCATCTTTGAAGGAAAATCGGATGCCAGGCGGATGTGTGATGTTTAAATTTTGCTCCGATAATCGACCGACTAAAACGGTCCGTTTTTTTGTAGTTGTGTGTGACTCCGGCCTAACACTTAGAGTAGGCGGTCATGGCTTTCACGCCACAGAGCGAGCTCCTGCCCACGAGGGTACGCACTTCTTCTTCACCAGCGCCTCGTGGCGCCAATATGGCGGTTGTTGTTTCAATAAAAAAAATTGATATTCTGGCACAATAAACAGTTCTGTGTTATGAATGTTTTAGAAATGAATTCTGAGCAGAAGCTCCCTCTGGTGGTTGCAGACAGTAATGAACCATTCAATGAGAATTGGCAGTCAGGGATCACGGACTGGCTAGATATAAGGGAGGTTTCCCCCCATCATGGTTGCCGGTGATCAATTGTTCTTGTCTCAACGTTGTTTCCTGGTTCACTTGGAAGCTTGCTGAGTTTTGCCTCTTCTCCTGCTCTCAGATAAGATATTTTCTGTTTTTTGTTTTTGTGCTTGTCATTTGTATATTTCGCTGCATTTCTGTGAGGTTGACCAGGTTCCCCTCCCCGGGGGCTTGGTCTCCTCTCGATTCCTCTGGAGCCACTGTTGTTTGTTCATTTGCCTTTTCCAGTTTTTTTTTCTGTGGCTGCGGCTTAGTTTTGTTACACCAGAGAACTAATTTAGATGGTAGAGGTCGTGTGATCTCAGGTGTTTTTGCAATTAGTAGCGTTGGTTTTTTTTAGGGTTTTTTGGATTGCAGTAAGTATCCTTCCTATCCTTTTCTGTCTAAGTCAGATTGGGCCCCAGCGTTTGCTCATACTATTTTCTGTCTGTGTCTGTATTTCCTCTTGTCTAACCGCCATTACATGTTTGGGGGCTTCCTATGTTCTTTGGGGATCTGCTCCGGGGCAGATAGCTTTCCTCTTTCTATCTTTAGGTGTAGTTAGCCTCTCAGGCTGTGACGAGGCGTCTAGGACCAACGTAGGAACGCTCCACGGCTGCCTTTAGTTGTGGTGGTTAGTCAGGGTACTGCAATTCAGTAGATTCCAACCTCTCTGGTGTATTGCCGTTTTTGCCTGCTCTCCTCAGCTACCAAAACATAACAGTTCTGTAAAGGCACACAGGACTTGGTGATTCCAAGCTTACTGTTCGTGATGCCAGAAATGAAACGCCCGCTAGGGCCGTGGGGTACTCGGCACCGAGCCTGTCGACTTCTATGGAGGATGTCACGGTGGCCACGACTCGGTCTGTGGCCCTGGGCGCTCACCAAAAAGGGGATTATTTACAGGGGAATAATGTTCGTATAGTGATTCATGACGCCACCTGTAGTGTCTGGCCAGGGTGACCAGCGCTGCTGTGCAGGTCCTCTGGAAGGGATGGTGTTATGCAGCTAGATGGTAAACCTCCTACAGGTGAGGTTGTGTCCTTCCAGGGCAGGTAGTTGGTGTATATTTTAGGAATGGTGCTGAGGAGTGTAGCAGGGAGATGTGTGACGCTGGAATAATCAGGGAGACAGTCCGAGTGCAGTTTCGGGGTTTTTACTCACAGTTCTGATATGCGCAGTACAGTTGCCCGCTTGGCACTGTGACCTCAGGGCGAGTGGTCCAGCAACCCCCAGGTAGATTGGTCACACTTCCCAAGACTCCCTTTCAGTGTGTTCCTTTCCTGGCCTTCTCCTCTGTGCTTTTCTACTCCTTTCTTCCTAGCACCTCACCATGCAGTCCTTCAGATCAGAAGCTGCAGTCCTGTCGGGAAACAGATTAGCTCTGTATGTCCTTGGCCCTATTTAGCTTCCTTCCAGGAGATGCTGCTGGTGGTGGTGGCAATGACCCATAAAGTGATCACCGCCGTCGGCTTACTAGCAGGGCCTGAAGCTTTGCCACTAGTCTAGGGGCCGTTCCCTGATGGCCTGGTCCTTCCTTCTTCAGGATGGGCCACGGGTGGATAAACCACCATCCGTGCTTTTGGGACCCTTTCTCACACTCAGAAGCTTTTAAGGACAGCTCTCCTACGAGAGACTCCTAAGGGAGTTCTCGAAAGTCTGCTCGCTTCCACACCTCAGTGTGTTCTGCCCTCTAAGCTTCTCTTCTCCTACTCCTGCTGCCTAAGCTCCACCCACCCATATATACACCCTTTGCTAACCAGTCTGAGTCAGACCATCCTCCCGTAGGGTACGTCCGTATGCTCAGCTGGCATGGTGTGTTGGATGCAGTGTTAGAGTCTAGGGGTGCTCCCTCCTTACCTGGGAGTGGGGTGTCACACCTCTGGATGAGATACAACACCTCTGTGGCGACTGAACCCTCAGGGGCGTCACAACTCGGTTCTGACTCCTGACTTTTGCCTCTGTATTCTGCTTTGTACTGCTTTTTCCCTCCTGGTTATCTGACCCCTTGGCTTGTCTCCGTTTACTCTCTGTCTTGTCCCTTGGTACTGCGCTCTTGTCTGGCTTTTTGACCTTCGGCTTGCCTTGACTACGTTTCTGTTTTTGCCCTACAGTCTGTGTATTCAGTGACTTACTCTGCATTCACATGCGGTGGCTCTGCCCCCTCCTAATCACGTGACTGCTCTATGCCAGGACCTGTTCACTGCATTAGTTTAAGGTCCTTGAGCTCGGAGTGCCTTGTTTCTGCACGCCTATGTTTATTCCCGTGCCCCCTGATAGTGCCCCCTGGGCAGCACAAGTGACACTTTCCGGATTAATACTGAGCTCCACACTCCAAAATTTATCCTAAGTCATATTACAAGACTCGTTAAAGGGTTGATTGTGACTTGTAGAATCGTTACTGATAATAAGTGGCGCTATAGAGTTCAAGTACTCTTTTTCTCTTAAGAGGCAATTTGCATATTAAATTTCCCAGAGGAGCATGGCATGGCGAATAAGCCTCCTTACTTTGACAAGCCAGAGCTGGTATGTCACTCTCCACAAGGAGAAATCTTACCCCTTAGACCTCAGACTTTAATAGGCAATTACAAGTGTATATCCAATACAAACAAAAAACAGGGTTAAATGTTCATCTGTGTTCATTTATAGCCTTTTGGATGAGTCTTTGATGCGCTCTTAGAGAAAACATCTACTGGGAAAACTTTTCCATGTTTTTTCCACTGGTTCTTCCTGTGGTTCACTGAAGTCCCAGAGCCTTAAGCCCCGGTCACACTAAGCGAGATCGCTGAAGCGTCACTGATTTTGTGACACAATAGTGACCTAGCCAGCGATCTCGCTATGTGTGACACGCAGCGACGATCAGCCCCCCTGCTGTGTATCGCTGATCGTCGTTGAATGTCCTGGACCATTTTTTGATCGTTGTTCTCCCGCTGGCCAGCGCGCATCGCTGCGTGACAGCGGGAGACCAACGATCAGCGAGCTGGGAGCTGGTATCCAATGTACATATCGGGTAACTAAGCACCGCGCGGCACCTAGTTACCCGGTATGTACCCTGGTTATCAGCTCTCAGCTTCTGCTGTAGAGCGCTGAGAGCCGGTAACCAAGGTACATATCGCGTAACTAGGTGCCGCGCGGTGCTTAGTTACTCGATGTGTACATTGGATACCAGCGTGCTCGCTGGTCCTGATCGCCGGTATGTCTGCCCATGTGACAGCTCACCAGCGATTAGCTAACGATGTCCCAGCGATAACATCCACGTCGTATCGTTGGTGGGATCGCTGGGACATTGAACAGTGTGACGGGACCCTTAGAAACGGCTTTGTAACATTTTCAAGACTGGTAAATTCAATTACTTTGTTTCACATCCGTATTTGAACTGTCTTAAAATCATGCATCACATGTTGCACTTTGAGACTTTCTAGCTGCTTCACATTGTCATACAGGTTCTATTTAAGCGAGGCATAGATTCAATAAGCTCTGGCAGTAGTCAAGGCTTGATGTGACTAGAAAAATTCCACGCAATCGCAAACTTAATTTGGGTAACTGGCTGTCCTGCACACTATAAGGCCGGCGTCAGACTCACCGTACAAAAATACGGACCGCATTGTACGGCGGTATTACGCCAAAATGTTGGTGGCACACCAATCCGCATTTCATGCGTTTTCAGGGTGCGGCTGCGTATTTCGCGCATGTAAGCATCCGTATGCAATCCGTATCGCATCCGTATAGTGTATTTTTCTCGCAGCCTTGCAAAATGGACATTTAACGGTTTTTAGGCCTGAAACTCATTCAAATCATCATCAGCAAGGCTATTTATTGCATCTGCATCCAGTTGCAACCCCCAATCTTGCCATTTTGGTGGTCTGCTTGTGTTGGAGGGCTTCTGCTTGGTTGCCAATATGTCTGACAGTCTGCAGTTCACCTTAAATGATAGAGTGTTGTACAACTGGGTTTTGTCCCGCCGCTTTGGCCAGCCTTACCCAGTGATCGTTGATCCGCGCAGGAGGAGGCGTGTTATGTTTTGGTAGCTGATTAGAGCAGGCAAATACGGCAATACACCAGAGAGGTTGGAATCTATTGGATTGCAGTACCCTGACTAACCACCACAACTAAAGGCAGCCGTGGAGCGTTCCTACGTTGGTCCTAGACACCTCTTCACAGCCTGAGAGATTAACTACACCTAAAGATTGAAAGAGGAAAGCTATCTCCCGGAGCAGATCCCCAAAGAACATAGGAAGCCCCCAAACATGTAATGGCGGTTAGATAAGAGGAAATACAGACACAGACAGAAAATAGTATGAGCAAATGCTGGGGCCCAATCTGCCTAGACAGAAAAGGATAGAAGGGATACTCACTGCAATCCAAAAAAACCCTAAAAAATGCCAACGCTACTGATTGCAAAAACACCTGAGATCACACGACCTCTACCACCTAAATCAGTTCTCTGGTGTAACAAAACTAAGCCGCAGCCACTGAAAAAACTGGAAAAGGCAAATGAACAAATAACAGTGGCTCCAGCGGAACTGAGAGGAGCCCAAGCCCCCAGGGGGGGAACCTGGCTAACCTCACAGAAATGCAGAGAAAATTGCAAATGGTAAGCACAAAAACAAAAACAGAAAATATCTTATCTGAAAGCAGAAGAAGAGGCAAGACTCAGCAAGCTTCCAAGTGAACCAGGAACCACAGTTGAGACAAGAACAATTGATCACCGACAACCATGATGGGAGGGAACCTCCCTTATATCAAGCCAGTCTGTGAATCCTGATTGCCAATCCTCATAGAATGGTTCAGTACTGTTTGTAACCACCAGAGGGAGCTTCTGCTCAGAATTCATTTCCAAAACATTCACAACAGAGGCGAATGTGGGTGCATCCGCATTTGAGGCAACGCCTCACTAAAGGCCATTTTCACCGGCTGTATGCATCTCTGCGGACTCATCCAGACAAGTTTTTTCTGTTTTGTCGGATGAGCATTCCCACATTTGACCTTTTGTTGGAGATTGTGCGGCCTGGGATCACCTAAGAGGATACCCGGATGCGCAAAGCTATCTCTGCAGAGGAGTGACTTCTCCTTATGCTACGGTATGTATTCCTCAGCTACATAATGTCTGTTGATGATGTGTTTTCCCACAAGTGTCCCTTTAGCCTTGTCTGTAGGTCAAATAACCTCACAATATATCCCATATATCACCTACACCTACCAGAACTATTCAATGTATGTAAAAACTGTAACTTTTGCTCAATTTAAATTATGATTCTTTGTAACTGACATCATCTAACGCTTATGTTTAGTGCGTTTGTTCTACCTTTGTGCATGCATAGTGATTGGTATCTATTTGGTTACTTGTAGGTTCCTAGCTACTGGCATATCTTATGCGGCACTCCATCTGGAGTTCTTGATTGGGAGGTCCACCATCTCTGGCATTGTGCGTGATACCTGCTCTCAACTCTGGGACAGACTTCATCAACAGGTGATGCCGGAGCCAAAGATGGAAGACTGGAAGAGGATTGCCAGGGGATTTGAGGAGCAATGCCAGTTCCCAAATTGCATAGGAGCCCTTGATGGGAAGCATATCCGTGTGCGTAAGCCGCCCAACTCAGGGTCCCAATTCTATAATTATAAACAATATTTTTATGTTGTGCTGTTGGCTCTGGATGACAGTAACTACAGGTTTATAATTGTAGACATTGGGGCCTATGGAAGAACTGGAGACTCTAGAGTCTTCAATTCTTCCATTATGGGTCGGCGGCTTCACAATAACAAGTTGCACCTACCACCAGCACGCCAACTTCCTGGCTCCAACCTCGAACCGGTCCCATATGTTGTAGTTAGGGATGAGGCCTTCCAGCTATCAAGGAATGTGATGAGGCCATATCCACGACGACACCTTGACCACCGTCGGCGGATCTTCAACTTGCGCCTATCACGGGCCAGGCGCCTGGTGGAGTGTGCCTTTGGCATTCTGTGTGCAAAATGGCGTGTTCTCCAGTCTGCTATTCAGCTGAGTGAAGCCAACTTCAATGAGGTCATAAAATCATGTGTTGTTCTCCATAATTTCACCAGAATGCATGATTGTGGCCCATCTGATGTTGGTGAAAGTGTGTTGACCAATGGTGAGATGCCTACGCCCCATGTCATCCATTTACGGTGCCCACTGTCAGGACTCAAAACCAGAGATATCTTCACCCAATATTTTGTCTCACCTGAAGCAAGTACACATGGGAAATGGCATTGTCTATGCTGTAATGTTTTTGTGTTATTACCTTATAAAAGTATTGGTTCTATACATAGTCTCAGTCTGTTGTTAATGGTCATAACAGATGTGTTGGTGGTTGAGTACAAACAACATATGGAAACAGAGACCAAACTTTTTAGAAAAATATAGATTTATATGTGCAAACTGCCACTTGAGGTAGTGACTACCATATTTGCTTCATATGGTATCTGTATTTACAGCACAATAGTGTAAGTGTGCATTCTTACACAAGTAACCAAATAAGGCATGACAAAATTACACATTATTCCATACATAATAGTATGTCAACACAAAAAACAATACTCAATATGGGTAGTGCTGATCATATCTCACCTATATGTGTGATTGACCACATCTCACAAGATCAAAGATGCAATAGCGAACATGGAGTTAAATAAAATAAAAATAAATATTTAGCTTTTCCATAAATTATAATAATAAATGAGGAAAATCTGAAAATATCACTGTCACTAGTGACCACCATATCTACCCCATATTGTTGGGTTCTAAGACTAGACTATTGCAATGATGCAATAGCCAACAATTTTTAAAATGGATGGGGTAAAAATAACAAACATTGGTATAAATTATAAGATATAACGAAATAATATTATTTTCACCTAGCCCATATCCCACCATCTAAGTACCATATGCTGTTTGTAGGCATTCAGATGAGTGCAAATATGCTTTACACATCATAGTATATTAATAAATAACAACAAATAACAAAATGTTGTTGTAAGCATAAAACATAATACAAACACCTTACGTTGAATAGGCCTACACAATAGCATATTGTTACCATATGTACCTTACATGCTTATAGATTGTTGCACATTTCTGTAACACAACAGGACTATAAAGTAAAAATGAAAAAATTACTACATAGTCTTGCAATGATAAGATCAAAGTGACAAAATTATCACAGCTGGTGGTATGTGGGTGGTGGGGTAGGCGGGTTCCCAGCATCTACGTGTGGTTGGCTATGATGCGAACCTTGACCATCACCCTGTTGGGGTGGATTTTCTTGGCCCTGAGCTAACATCTGGCCACGTTCAGGTTGGTGTGTGGGCACATTGCCATACAGATAAGGGAGATTATATTCTTGTGGAAGATGATAGCCCCGAGAATCATACCCCCCAATATGTCCATGTTGAGCATATCCAGGTTGGGACCAGCCTCCGACACTGGATCTGTACAAGTGGCCATATTGGGAAGTGGGATTATAGCCTGCCATCTGACCCTGTTGTTGCCAAGGTTGTTTTGGTGGGGGAATGGGTTTAGGTGTAGGCGCCCGTGCAGGAGGATTATCAGATCCTAATTGAGCATGCACATTTTGTTGGGGGGCAAGGCGCATAAGGTTACGGGCTGAGAGCTGCCACCTCTCAAGGAATTCAAACACCTCATATGGGTATTTGGGGTGTGCATGCGTCAATTAGGATCTGAATTGATCCTCGCACACAGAGCCTGACCTCTCGGGGTAGGGGACGAAGGTAGCGGGCAAGGCTACAGGCATAGGCCTCCTCACCCTCATCCACAGCTGCCCTTGAAAGGTATTTGAGTACCCCAGTGTCCACATACCTACGTGTGTCTGAGGCGGTGATGTCTCTCCGTCTTCTCCCACTGCGGGATATAGCACCAGGGCCGCATTACCTCATCAAAAGTTACGAACAGACAGGCGCCACAATGCTCGGCACACTGACGCTCTTGCACAGCTCAGGTACAGCTCTTATTGCAGGGACAAAGAAGTTGTCCAGGCCTGTGTTCACAGTTTTTAGTCCTCTAATGGTGATACTTCGCTGAACCATCATGCTAAAAGTCCTTCTTAGGTCTAATCTTGTGCTTTGCTGTTTCTATGCGATACATTCTGCATTTAGGCTAGGGACAGCTGGAGCAAGGAGAGTGGCTGAATACAGCTTCTACGCAGTGCTTAGGGCTTTGCAGTCCATTGCTACAGTACAGACCAAAAGTTTGGACACACCTTCTCATTCAATGATTTTTCTGTATTTTCATGACTATGAAAATTGTATAATCACACTGAAGGCATCAAAACTATGAATTAACACATGTGGAATTATACATTACACTTTACAAAAAAGTGTGAAACAACTGAAAATATGTCTTATATTCTAGGTTCTTCAAAGTAGCCACCTTTTGCTTTGATTACTGCTTTGAACGCAGAAAAGGTGAACGGATGGACTCTATATGCCTAGATCCCACCGTGAAGCATGGAGGAGGTGGTGTGATGGTGTGGGGGTGCTTTGTTGGTGACACTGTTGGGGATTTATTCAAAATTGAAGTTGTGAGCAGTCCAGCTTACCCCAAACCATCTCGATTGGGTTCAGGTCTGGTGACTGTGGAGGCCAGGTCATTTGGCGTAGCACCCCAACACTCTCCTTCTTGGTCAAGTAGCCCTTACACAGCCTGGAGGTGTGTTTGGGGTCATTGTCCTGTTGAAAAATAAATGATGGTCCAACTAAACGCAAACCGGATGGAATAGCATGCCTCTGCAAGATGCTGTGGTAGCCATGCTGGTTCACTATGCCTTCAATTTTGAATAAATTCCCAACAGAGTCACCAACAAAGCACCCCCACACCATCACACCTCCTCCTCCATGCTTCACGCTGGGAACCAGGCATGTAGAGGCCATCCGTTCACCTTTTCTGCATGCAAAGCAGTAATCAAAGCAAAAGGTGGCTACTTTGAAGAACCTAGAATATAAGACATATTTTCAGTTGTTTCACACTTTTTTGTAAAGTGTAATGTATAATTCCACATGTGTTAATTCATAGTTTTGATGCCTTCAGTGTGATTCTACAATTTTCATAGTCATGAAAATACAGAAAAATCATTGAATGAAAAGGTGTGTCCAAACTTTTGGTCTGTACTGTATATATAAACAGTTGTGCTCAAAAGTTTACATACCCCAACATAATTTTTTGCTTTCTTGGCCTTTTTTCAGAGAATATTAATGATAATACCAAAACTTTTTCTCCACTCATGGTTAGTGTTTGGATAAAGCCATTTATTGTCAAACTACTGTGTTTTCTCTTTTTAAATCATAATGACAGCTGAAAACATCCAAATGACCCTGATCAAAAGTTCACATACCCCATTTCTTAATACTGTGTATTGCCCCCTCTAACATCAATGACAGTTTGAAGTTCTTTGTGTTAGTTGTGGATGAGGTTCTTTATTTTCTCAGATGGAAAAGCTACCGTATATACTCATGTATAAGCTGACCCGTGTATAAGCCGACCCCCCTAATTTTGCCACAAAAATCTGGGAAAACTTATTGACTCGCGTATAAGCCTAGGGTGAAAAATGATTATGCCCCCATATGATGCTCCACAGATTATGCCCCCATATGCTGCACAGATTATGCCCAATATGCTCCACAGATTATGCCTCCATATGCTCCAGATTATGCCCAATATGCTTCAGAGATTATGCCCCCATATGCTCCAGATTATGCCCTCATATATTCCATAGATTATACCCCCGTATGATCCACAGATTATGCCCCCATATGCTCCAGATTATGCCCCCATATACTCCACAGATTATACCCCTGTATGATCCACAGATTATGCCCCCATATGCTCCATATTATGCCCCCATATGTTCCACATCTTATGCCCCCATATGCTCCAGATTATGCCCCCATATGTTCCACAGCTTATGCCCCCATATGCTCCATATTATGCCCCATATGTTCCACAGCTTATGCCCCCATATGCTCCAGATTATGCCCCATATGTTCCACAGATTATGCCCCCATATGCTCCATATTATGCCCCATATGTTCCACAGTTTATGCCCCCATATGCTCCATATTATGCCCCCATATGCTCCAGATTATGTCCCCATATGCTGCACAATTATGCCCCATAGTATTGGCCTCATATGCTGCTGCTGCGCAAAAAAAAAATGACATACTCACCTCTCGTCGCTGGGGGCCAGGTGCCGGTGTCCTGAGCAGGCGGTGACACTGGCACGCTATGGAGGACAGGTGCCGGTGTCACCGCTCGCTCAGGACCCCGGCACCTGTGATATTTACCTGTCCTCTCTGCACCGCTGCGCTGCGTCCTCGGTCTGACTCCTCAGGTTGTGGAATGATCTGGCAGGGGGCGGGGCGCCCACTAACAAAAAACAGCTTTACAGAATTACTGGGATCAAAAAATTATACCGCGTGGTCTCAGGATACAGGTATATCCTACTTTTGAATTAGAAGATGATAACCTGGTGCAGAGATGGATAAAAGCTGCAAACACATGTTCTTTAGAATTTATTCACATTATAATTGAGAAAAACACCTCAACGTTAAGTAAATTGGAGGAAGAGATATCTGATCTGCAAAAAAATCTACAAACAAATGACAGCGGCAAATTTCCAGGAGGCAATTAATAATCTAGAAAAAGATATAGAAAGGTGGGAAAAAAGCATTAGCTCTGAAAAATTTAAGAAATATGAACGAGACAGTACGGACTTTGCCAATGGTAAGATTTTTCGGTGGCAGATGAAAAATCCAACGAAGAGGGGTTTTTCGAGAAGTGCATCGGTTCAATCAATCTCCTCAGTAAGCGAAAGTGGTAGCCATGCATCAGAACTTGATATAGGCCCAAGAACAAGACAATGGGGTAAACGAAATCAATACCAGAAAGCCAACAGTAAGAATCGACGCGAAGATCACTTAAAGGTAATAAATCTATCTACACATCAACTGACTGCTATGCAAACTAAGGTTTTACAGAAGGGGTTAACTTTTTCGCTTTCATCCTACATAGATCCATTTACAGTAACAAAAGACTTACATTTGTTCTCAAGAAAGTTGATCTTACAAAAAATCCATTTCAAATCGGATCAGTATGATTTATTTCCAACAAGAGAGGAAAGAGAGGCATTACTTAATCTACAAGCTCTAATTGAGGAACAGGATTCGGAGGTGAGTTACTTCCCTACTCACCTTTTGGGTAAATCAAAAAAATTTCCCCCACTATCAATAGTACCTGCGGTGGAAGTATTCACAAAATTAGTAGCGGATGATATCAAGACACTGTCATTTAAACAGCATAGAAGTTCTAACATTACTAGAGATGAAAGGAGGGCTTTGTTGGAGATGGAACAATGGGATGACGTGGTGTTCAAGGTGGCTGATAAAGGAGGAAACATTGTCATCTGGCCTAACCAAATGTATATTGTTCAAGCTGATAAATTGCTGAATAGGCAAGACTGTTATACACAGTTAACTTACAATCCAGCTATAAAATACCAACAAGATTTGATAGGCATCTTGGAGTCGGCCCTTGAACGCCACGTCATTCCGAAGAAACTAATAGATCTGTTTAAGAATCTTAAACCTAAATTTGCCAACCTTTTACTTAATACCAAAAGTCCATAAAAATATCCTTGAACCTCCAGGGAGACCAATAGTGTCCGGTAAAGAGGGTCTATGTGAGGTGATTTGTGATATAATAGATCACTTTTTGAAGCCTTTGGTACAAGAATTACCTTTCTATTTAAAGGACACGACAGCAGCGTTGAATCACCTCAATCATATCCATTTGGAGGAAAATATGACCTTGGTGACAGCGGATGTTGAGGCATTGTACTCTTCAATCCGCCATGAGGATGGTATAAGGGCTGTCCACTGGTTCTTGGAATCAAGTAGCATCCCGCGCCCCATGACTGATTTGTTGATTCAACTTTTGGATTTTGTTTTAAAACACAATGTATTCACATTTAATAAAAAAAATTTTTACAGTTACAAGGAACACCGATGGGGGCCTCATGTGCCCCCTCGTATGCAAACTTGTTTTTGGGGTACTGGGAGCGAGAAATATTTTTAAGTGACCGATACCCGGTATAAATCAGATACATCATTGGATGAGGTTCATCGACGATGTGCTCTTCATTTGGGAGGGATCGACTGAAGGATTGGATAATATAATGAAAACCCTTAATACAAATCCATACAATATCAATTTGACGTATAAATCAGGACGTATCATTGAATTTTTGAACCTCTCTGTGTCAGTTTCAAATGATGGATGTATATCTACAACAGTTTTCAGAAAAGAAACAGCTGCCAACTCGCTGCTTCATGCCAAATCCTTTCACCCCAATACCTTGATCCAGGGCATTCCTATCGGTCAATTCCTTAGGGTTAAGAGAATTTGTACAACTGAGAATCAATTTGAACTTCAATCTAAAGATCTGTCTCAACGCTTTGAGGATCGAGGTTATAGCCGTCAAAGTATCAGAAGGGGATATTTAAGAGCAAAAAATACACCCAGAGATCAACTGTTATGTGGATCAGGAAGAACAAATCCAAATTCTAATCAAACGAGATTCATAACGGCTTACCATGATCAATGGGAAGAGTTTAGATTTATCCTAAATAAACATTGGAAGATCTTATTCACCGATCCCATTTTGAGTAAAATTTTGGATCCTCGCCCCTCAATAGTAGCAAGATGATCTAGGAATTTGAGAGATGCATTGGTACATAGCCATTTTAATCCTCATAAAAAGGTTGAGGTGAGAAATAATTTTGGTTTCTTTCTTTGTGGCCTTTGCAAGGCGTGTGCGAACTTGGTAAAAGCAAAAAAATTCAATATGCATCGAAAGGAGTCATATATCACGCGTTGTGCCCGTGTAATAAGGTATATATAGGTCTTACCACCAAGGAGTTAAAAATTCGTACACGGGAGCACTGCTTAGATATTGAAAAAGCCAAAACCATTGAGGATGAAACCTTGTTAAAAACACTCCCCAGGCATTTAAAAAAATTCCATGATTGCAGATCATATTTATTGAAGATTAGGGGGATTGATTCTCTATCATTGGGATTTAGAGGTGGGGATCTGGGCAGGGAGCTGGCTAGATTAGAATGTAGGTGGATATAAGACTGGGAACAATGAGTCAAGAGGGGCTCAATGAAAGTACAGGTTTTGGAGCATTTCTATAAATATAAGTGAGGTGGAGGTGGCATTCATTTGAAGCTGTGGTGGGCAGCGGGTGTTTTTTTCTGTTTTTAATTATGTTTTTACCGATAGTTTAGAATTTTACTTACCTGTTTTTTTTGTTTTTTCCTGATATGAGCTGATTTGTGTGATTCGATCAGAGTGATTGAATGGAGGTGAACATCTCAATGAAGAAAAGCTATCAAGATACGACCAGTGTACAGCAATTTCTTAGGATCATCGGGAAATTCGATTAAAAAGCTAAAGAAAGGATTAGATGCCTATTTATATGAGCAAAAACTTTTTTGGAACATAGTTGTATACAGTGTTGTCTGTATATGGGGATTGATGTCATGTTGTTGATAAGTTACTAGTGTGGGGTAGTTATTATTCATATATACTAATATGTTTCAATATATATATGCCCCGTAGAGATAGTTTCAGCAGTTGATATGGGTGTTAGCTATTATTCTGTTATTAGTGTGGGGTAACTATCGTCTGTATACACCAATTTGGTTTAATATTTAATATATATATGCCCCATACAAATAGCTTCAATACATCTACCCACATTTAATAGATAACCGATTTAGCTGTTATCCATCATGTTATTGATTATCAATATGAATTGACATGTCATTTGCATTCAATCGTTGGTATTTGATTAATTATTAAGAGATATGTGAGTAGCAGTAGTATGCATCCCGGTTTTGTGTGCATGCGCAAGTCAGAGACGGGCTCGCGATATTTTGAGCGTGGTTTGAAACGCTGACGTCACCCGCATCAGTCATGTGATCACTTCACGGACAGGGGGGAGACCTCACTGAGACCGCAATCGGATGTCGATATTAAGCCTGGCATGACGAACGCATACGCCGCTATATTACCGATGGGATACACCTGCACATATTTAGTGGTGACTGGTTGTGATAGGCTAAGGGGAATATTTAAGGAACGCACACCCTCTGCCCTGACACGCCCCCCGAAGAAGCTGGGCGAAACGTGCGCGTCGGGGCAGATGGGACAGGACTCCCAGCATTTGATATTCAACTGCCAGGATTCAGGTACAATACTCATTACCTTTTAGCAGTACTATTATGCTTTGGCATGCAGCGGTTCAGAATTTTCCAGCCCAATATGGGACAGGGTCAGGTTATAGCCTGTAGTTTATCATTATATGGCTAGATGTGGTGACCCCATTTGCCGTCTTATACTCATATGGATGTGATCCCACCATATGATATATTAAGTGGTGAGACATAAATTGGGTGATAGGCAATTTGGGTATTTTTCCATTGAGGCCATTTAGTTATTTTTACTAAGGGGCAGATAGCAGTGACAAAAAATCCAGTGGTGGAAAAATGGATAAATAGCTGCGGTATATAGAATTTGGGCTAAAAACATATATCCCAGCTTAACTGGTTTAATTGTGTTGTTAATGAGTATATGCAAGGCAGATACATAATAACATGGGAGGAGTCTGAAATGTCCCTGGAGTCAAATCTTGCATCCTTTTTAGTGTTTATATAATTTTGTGTATTTTTTATGGAAATAAAGTTGAATTTTGATATTCAAAAAAACTTTTTTTGAAAAATTTATTTATTTGCTCAAGTAGATCCTGGTTGGATTGTATACTGGGATAACAGGTGTTCATGTTTGTATTGGGAGCATAGTATTTAGTTATTTGGCACAAATTCAAGGGAGAAAAATGTATATATAAACAGTTGTGCTCAAAAGTTTACATACCCCGACATAATTTTTTGCTTTCTTGGCCTTTTTTCAGAGAATATTAATGATAATACCAAAATTTTTTCTCCACTCATGGTTAGTGTTTGGATAAAGCCATTTATTATCAAATTACTGTGTTTTCTCTTTTTAAATCATAATGACAGCTGAAAACATCCAAATGACCCTGATCAAAAGTTCACATACCCCATTTCTTAATACTGTGTATTGCCCCTCTAACATCAATGACAGTTTGAAGTTCTTTGTGTTAGTTGTGGATGAGGTTCTTTATTTTCTCAGATGGAAAAGCTACCGTATATACTCATGTATAAGCTGACCCGTGTATAAGCCGACCCCCCTAATTTTGCCACAAAAATCTGGGAAAACTTATTGACTCGCGTATAAGCCTAGGGTGAAAAATTATTATGCCCCCATATGATGCTCCACAGATTATGCCCCATATGCGGCACAGATTATGCCCAATATGCTCCACAGATTATGCCTCCATATGCTCCAGATTATGCCCAATATGCTTCAGAGATTATGCCCCCATATGCTCCAGATTATGCCCCCATATATTCCACAGATTATACCCCCGTATTATCCACAGATTATGCCCCCATATGCTCCAGATTATGCCCCATATACTCCACAGATTATACCCCCGTATGATCCACAGATTATGCCCCCATATGCTCCATATTATGCCCCCATATGTTCCACATCTTATGCCCCCATATGCTCGATTATGCCCCATATGTTCCACAGCTTATGCCCCCATATGCTCCATATTATGCCCCATATGTTCCACAGCTTATGCCCCCATATGCTCCAGATTATGCCCCATGTTCCACAGATTATGCCCCCATATGCTCCATATTATGCCCCATATGTTCCACAGTTTATGCCCCCATATGCTCCAGATTATGCCCCATATGTTCCACAGATTATGCCCCCATATGCTCCATATTATGCCCCATATGTTCCACAGCTTATGCCCCATATGCTCCAGATTATGCCCCATATGTTCCACAGATTATGCCCCCATATGCTCCATATTATGCCCCATATGTTCCACAGTTTATGCCCCCATATGCTCCAGATTATGCCCCCATATGCTCCTATTATGCCCCATATGCTCCAGATTATGTCCCCATATGCTGCACAATTATGCCCCATAGTATTGGCCTCATATGCTGCTGCAAAAAAAAATGACATACTCACCTCTCGTCGCTGGGGGCCAGGTGCCGGTGTCCTGAGCAGGCGGTGACACTGGCACGCTATGGAGGACAGGTGCCGGTGTCACCGCTCGCTCAGGACCCCGGCACCTGTGATATTTACCTATCCTCTCTGCACCGCTGCGCTGCGTCCTCGGTCTGACTCCTCAGGCTGTGAATGATCTGGCAGGGGGCGGGGTGCCCACTAACAACGTTATTGCGCCCTCTGCCTGATCATTCACAGCCAGAGGAGTCGGACGATGGAGCAGCACAGCGGTGGCACGGGGACAGGTAAATATCGCTATACTCACCCCTCCGCCGCGCGTCCCTGCAGCCTCTCTCTTCTCCCGGCGCTCTCCGCAGCACTTCAGTCCTGCAGCGGTCACGTGCTACCGTTCATTAAAGTCATGAATATGTACATATTCATGACTTTAATGAGCGGTGCCATGTGACTGCTGCAGGAAGGAGCTGGAGATCGTGGGAGAAGCAGGGGGCTGCAGAGACCGCGCCGGCGGAGGGGTGAGTATGATCCGACACCCCCGCTCCCCCTCCCCCGCCGACCCCCATATATGACCCGTGTATAAGCCGAGAGGGGGACTTTCAGCCCTAAAAAATGGGCTGAAAATCTCGGCTTATACATGTGTATCTACGGTACTCACTCTTGGCAAAAAGCCGCCAGTTTCTGTAAATTCCTGGGCTGTCTAGGATGAACTGCGTGCTTCAAATCTCCTGAGTGGCTCAATGATATTGAGGTCAGGAGACTGAGATGAGCACTCCAGAACCTTCACTTTATTTTGATGTAGCCAATGACAGGTCGACTTGGCCTTGTGTTTTAGATCGTTGTCATGTTGGAAGGTCCCAGTACATCCCATGCACAGCTTCCTGACTGATGATTGCAAATTTGCCTCCAGTATTTGCTTATAATGTGCTGCATTCATCTTTCCTTCAACTTTGACCAAGTTTCCTGTGCCTTTGTAGCTCACACATCCACAAAACATCAGCGATCCACCTCCGTGCTTTACAGCAGGAATGGTGTTCCTTTCATCACAGGCCTTGTTGACCTCTCTCCAAAAGTAACATTTATGATTGTGGCCAAAAAGTTAAATTTTGGTCTTATCACTCCCAATTACCTTTTTCCAGAAGGCTTGTCTCTGTGCTGTTTTGCATATTGTAGGCGAGATACTTTGTGGCATTTGCACAGTAGTGGCTTTCTTCTGGCAACTCAACCATACATCCCATTTTTCTTCAAAAGCCTCCTTATTGTGCATCTTGAAACAGCCACAATGCTAGTTTTCATACAGTCCAGTATTTCAGCTGATGTTATTTGTGGGTTTTTCTTTGCACCCGAACAATTTTCCTGGCAGTTGTGGATGAAATTTTTGTTGGTGTACGTGACCGTGGTTTTGTTTTTACAGAGTCCCTGATTTTCCATTAATTAATCAAAGTTTGAACAATACTGACTGGCATTATTAATTCCTTGGATATCTTTTTGTATCCCTTTCCTGTTTTATACAGTTCAACTACATTTTCCCGTAGATCCGTTGACAATTCTTTTGCTTTTCCCATGACTGACAATCCAGAAATGTCAGTGGCTGGATGAAAGATGCAAGAGTCTGTCTAGATCCCAGAAACTCACCCAGTTTTTATGCGCACACACACTGATTACAAGCAAGCACATCACAGGTGAGGATATTGCCTCTAGTAGCCATTCAAAATCATTTGTGTCAACTTCTGTGCATGTTATCAGGCCAAAATCACCAAGGTATGTGAACTTTTGGTCAGGGTCATTTGGATATTTTGGGTTGTCATTATGATTTAAAAAGAGAAAACACAGTAGTTTGGCAATAAATGGCTTCACCCAACCACTAACTAGTTTTGAGTGGTAATTTTAGGGTGTACCTCGTTAAGACTACTCAGGAGAATGGCTCCCCAAAATGTTCCATAAGAAATCTAGAGCTTACATAGCATAAAAACTTCTATGTTAAGTCACCTAAAGGTGGAAAGTGCAACGTGATTGAGCTATGCAAATACAGAAAGGATAGTTGCCCTGATTTCTTACAAAAGCATACAGTCTTACCAACGAGTTTTAAGGCACAATTCCAGTACACATTATGCTGTCTTTATTCAACCTACAAAAAGCATACATTGGAGTAGCAGCCCTGGTTTCTCAAAGAATTATACAGTTTTGCCAGTGTGTATATTTAGAGCTCGGTTCCATGTACATATTGATGTTATTTCTGCAGTAAATTTCTATTGTAACCACAACTTGTTAGTCAAAAAAGACATATCTTTTCACAAAAATATGTACTTTGTCAAAAATTCTGCAACAGCAGTATACATAGGTTAATCATCTATTGCACTATACCTAATGGAAATCAACTTTATAGATCCAAAATTGATGATAGTGATAAACTTAATCTGATCAGTTCTAATGAACACTGAAATTCTTATGTGCCTCCTGATGAACTTTCATGAGGGAGGGAAACGCGTCGGGGTTAAGTTAATATATTTTTAACTGTCAATATTATAACTGTCAGAAAGACTAATAACTGTTTTGTTTAAAATATCTGAGGCGTCGCCTGTTGACCAGTCATCTTTCCGTTCACGCCTTATCCAAGTGATGATAGAAAGGATTTCTTACTTATAAGTATTTACACAAGATGCTGGCAAACAAATGAAGATTTTAAAGTGGTCACAGTCAAGCCTATTTTGGTCTCGTGTTAGCATGCCACGGACTTGTGTTTGCTGAACATTATTTGTACCAATTAGTAACCTCAAGACATAAATGAGTTGGAAATTTCTGATCATCATCACGTTTTATATATCATGAAGAATAAAGGTGTTGTCTTCTCAAGGCAACCTCTTCTGTAAGCTGTATCCCTGGCTATTGCAGGCAGGAGAAAGGAATGCTGTATTACATTATTTTGATGAGATTCTCTTAGGGAACTGAAACCAGTAATGTCAGAATAGATTTTCATATATAGCTAGTACCCATAGTAATCAATCATCTGTAGAGGGAAACTGCACATTGAAATGAGTGAGGAGTGAAGAGAAGCTGCAGAAGCTAGTAGACCCCACCAAAGATACGTGGAATGGTGGCAAGTCAGTCCTACATTTACCCCCTTAACAACCAGAGGTATTTTTGGTTTTGCATTTTCATTTTTTGCTCCCCTTTTTCTCAGAGCCATAACTTTTTTATTTTTCCGTCAACATCGCCACGTGAGAGCTTGTTTTTTGTGGCACAAGATGTACTTTTAACCCTTCACCCCCAAGGGTGGTTTGCACGTTAATGACCGCGCCAATTTTTACAATTCTGACCACTGTCTCTTTATGAGGTTATAACTCTGGAACGCTTCAACGGATCTTCGCCATTCTAAGATAGTTTTCTCGTGACATATTGTACTTCACGTTAGTGGTAAAATTTCTTCGATATAACTTGCGTTTATTTTTGAAAAAAATGCAAATATGGTGAAAATTTAGAAAATTTTGCAATTTTCAAACTTTGAATTTTTATTTCCTTAAAACAGAGAAATATGTCACACAAAATAGTTAAGAAATAACATTTCCCACATGTCTACTTTACATCAGCACAATTTTGGAACAAAATTTTTTTTTGTTAGGAAATTATAAGGGTTAAAAGTTGACCATTTTTACAACAAAATTTACAAAGCCATTTTTTTTAGGGACCACCTCACATTTGAAGTCACTTTGAGGGGTCTATATGGCAGAAAATACTCAAAAATGACACCATTCTAAAAACTGCACCCCTCAAGGTACTCAAAACCACATTCAAGAAGTTTATAGACCCTCAGGTGCTTCACAGGAGCTGAAGCAACGTGGAAGGAAAAAATGAATATTTAACTTTTTAGTCACAAAAATGATCTTTTACAAACTTATTTTTTATTTTCACAAGGTAAAAGGAGAAAATGGACAGATAAAGTTGTTGTGCAATTTCTCCTGAGTACGCCAATACTCCATATGTGGGGAAAAAACACTGTTTGGGCGCACGGCAGGGCTCGTAAGGGAAGGAGTTTGACTTTTTCAAACCAAAATTGACTTAAATTGAGAATGGACACCATGTCGCGTTTGTAGAGCCTCTGATGCACCTAAACAGTGGAAACCCCCCACAAGTGACACCATTTTGGAAACTAGACCCCCTATGGAACTTAGCTAGATCTGTTGTGAGCACTTTGAACCCCCAAGTGTTTCACAAAAGTTTATAATGCCTGCGTGTGAAAAAAAAAAACAATTTTCCACAAAAATGATTTTTTAGTCCCAAATTTTTTTTCCCAAGGAAATTGGACCCCAAAAGTTGTTGTCCAATTTGTCCTGAGAACGCTGATACCCCATATGTGGGGAAGGGAAACTGTTTGGGCGCACGGCAGGGCTTGGAAAGGAAGTAATAACGTTTTGGAATGCAGACATTGATGGGGGTCATGTTCCGCTTGCAGTGCCCCAGATGAGCCTAAACAGTGGAAACCCCCCACAAGTGACCCCATTTTGGAAACTAGACCCCCTAAGGAACTTATCTAGATCTGTGGTGAGCACTTTGAACCCCCAAGTGCTTCACACAAGTTTATAATGCCCGGGCATGAAAATAAAAAATCCTATCTTTTTCCCAGAAAAATTATCTATTAGTCACCAATTTTTTATTTTCCCAAGGGTAACAGGAGAAATTGGACCACAAAAGTTGTTGTCCAATTTGTCCTGAGTACGCTGATACCCCATATGTGGGGGAACCACTGTTTGGACGCACGGCAGAGCTCTGAATGGAAAGAGCACCATTTGACTTTTTCCAACCAAAATTGGCTGGAATTGAGATTGGACGCCATGTTGCATTTGGAGAGCCCTGATGTGCCTAAACAGTGGAAACCCCCCACAAGTGACCCCATTTTGGAACTGATACCCCCTAAGGAACTTATCTAGATCTGTGGTGAGCAATTTGAACCCCCAAGTGCTTCACACAAGTTTATAACGTAGAGCCGTAAAATTAAAAAATCATATTTTTTCCAAAAAAATGATCTTTTCACCCCAATTTTTATTTTCCCAAGACCCCAAAAGTTATTGTGCAATTTGTCCTGAGTACGCTGATACCCCATACGTGGGGGTAAACCACTATTTTGGTGCATGGCAGAGCTTGGAAGGAAAGGAGCGCAATTTAACTTTTTCAACGCAGAATTGGTTGGACGCCATGTCGTGTTTGGAGAGCTCCTGATCTGCCTAAACAGTGGAAACCCCCGACAAATGACACCATTTTGGAAACTAGACCCCTCAAGTAACTTATCTAGATGTGTGGTGAGAACTTTGAACCCCCAGGTGTTTCACCAAAGTTTATAACGCCCTAGCATGAAAATAAAAAAATCATATTTTTTCCACAAACATGATCTTTTAGCCCCCAACTTTTTATTTTCCCAAGGGTAACAGGAGAAACTGGACCCCAAAAGTTGTTGTACAATTTGTCCTAAGTACGCTAATACCCAATATGTGGGAGAAAACTACTGTATGGGCACACGTCGGGGCTCGGAAGGGAAGTAGTGACGTTTTGGATTGCAGACTTTGATGGAATGGTCTGCGGGCGTCATGTCGCATTTGGAGAGCCTCTGATGTGCCTAAACAGTGGAAACCCCCCACAAGTGACCCCCCATTTTGGAAAATAGACCCCCAAGGACCTTATGTAATGTGTGGTGAGGACTTTGAACCCCCAAGTGCTTCACAGAAGTTTATTACAGCCGTAAAAATAAAAAATCCTTTTTTTTTGCAAAAATGATTTTTTTCGCCCCCAATATTTTATTTTCACAAGGGTAACAGGAGAAATTGGACCCCAAAAGTTGTTGTCCAATTTGTCCTGAGTACGCTGATACCCAATATGTGGAAGAAAACTACTGTATGGGCACACGTCGGGGCTCGGAAGGGAATTAGTGACGTTTTGGATTGCAGACTTTGATGGAATGGTCTGCGGGCGTCATGTCGCATTTGGAGAGCCCCTGATGTGCCTAAACAGTGGAAACCGACCACAAGTGACCCCATTTTGGAAACTAGACCCCACAAGGAACTTATCTAGATGTGTGGTGAGCGCTATGAAGCCCCAAGTGCTTCACAGAAGTTTATAACGTACAGCCGTAAAAACAAAAAAATCATTTTTTTTTTTTTACAAAAATGATATTTTTGCCACCAATTTTTTATTTTTATGGCAGAGCTCAGAAGTGAAGGAGCACCGTTTGACTTTTTCAACGCAGAATTGGCTGGAATTGAGATCAGATGCCATGTCACATTTGGAGAGCCCCTGATGTGCCTAAACAATGGAAACCCCCAATTCTAACTCCAACCCTAACCCCAACACACCCCTAACACTAGTCCCAACCCTAACCATAACCCTAACCACAAACCTAACCCTAACACACCCCTAATCGTAATCCCAACCCTAATCCTAACTTTAGCCCCAACCCTAACCCTAATTGGAAAATGGAAATAAATACATTTTTTTAATTTTATTATTTTTCCCTAACTAAGGGGGTGATAAAGGGGGGTTGGATTTACTATTTATAGCGGGTTTTTATGATTGGCTGCTGTCACGCTAAAAGACGCTTTTTATTGCAAAAAATAGTTTTTGCATCACCACATTTTGAGAGCTATAATTTTTGCATATTTTGGTCCACAGAGTTATGTGAGGTATTATTTTTTGCGGTACGAGTTGATGTTTTTATTGGTACCATTTTTGAGCACGTGACTTTTTTGATCGCTTTTTGTTTTGATTTTTGGGAGGTTAGAATGAACAAAAATCAGCAATTCATGAATTTCTTTTGGGGGGGCGTTTATACTGTTCCGCGTGTGGTAAAACTGATAAAGCAGTTTTATTCTTCGGGTCAGTACGATTACGGCAATACCTCATTTATATCATTTTTTTATGTTTTGGCGCTTTTACACAATAAAAACTATTTTATATTTTTGCATCGCTTTATTCTGCGAACTATAACTTTTTTATTTTTTCGTGGATGATGCTGTATGGTAGCTCGTTTTTTGCGGGACAAGATGACGTTTTCAGCGGTACCATGTTTATTTATATCGGTCTTTTTGATCGCGTGTTATTCCACTTTATGTTTGGTGGTATGATGATTATGTTAGAACTCTCCTGTTAGGTTTTTTCTATTTTGCTGGTCGCATGACCTTTTTGCCTATTTAACCCTGCTCCGCCCTTCTGGCTTTGCTGGACTTCATTGTAATTTCTACTCTTAAGCTAGCCAGGTGCTTTGTTACCTTACTCAGTCAGTTTTGCTTGGTCTTCGGACCTCTATGTTCTATGTTGTTTGTTTTTCTTTTTACTGCTACAACTTCTGTTAGGAGGTGTCCATCTTTTCTCCCAGTCCCTAGTTCTTGTAGGGATCCCTCCCTCGCATCTATAGGTCTTCGTACAGACTAGCTGAGCACTTTAGCGGGTCTGATCGCAGGATCAGGTTCCCCGTTACATCGTAGGGATCGAGCTTAGTTCTATCGTAGGGACAGATATCCCTTTCTTTCCTTAGTGCTTATAGCAGAACATAACAGTAAGTCCAGCCAAAAAAAATATCTCTAAGGAAAGATTTCCAGTTTCCATTATGGTGTCAGTTCAGGAGTTGGCTCAACGCCTGCAGGGTCTCTCTCTGGAGGTGTCTGAGCTCTAGCAACACGTGAGTAGCTGTTCTGGAGCACATTTCGTGGAGCCAAAGGTACGTTTGCCTGATTTATTTTTTGGTGAACAACAAGATTTTTTTTCTTTTAAAAATGCTTGCTTGTTGTATTTTCGTTTGAGACCCAGATCCTCTGGTGATGAATCACAGCGCATAGTGTTATGTTTCGGTAGCTGAGGAGGACAGGAACAACAGCAGGGCAGCCGAACACCTGAGATGTTGGTAACTGATGGGTTGCAGATTCCTAAACTAACGACACAACTAGAGGTAGCCGTGGAGCGTTCCAACGTTGATCCTAGACGCCTCGTCACAGCCTGAGAGATAACTACACCTAAAGGCAGAAAGATGAAAGCTATCTGCCCCGGAGCAGATCCCCAAAGAAAATAGGAAGCCCCCAAACATATATTGGCGGTTAGACAAGATGAAAATACAAACATAGGCAGAAAATAGACTGAGCAAATGCTGGGGCCACAAGCTGACTAAATAGGATAGGACAGGAGAGATTACTTTCTGCAACCCAGAAAACCCTACAAAAATCCAACAATTCTGATTACAAAAATACTGAGATCACACGATCTCGCCTCCCACTAAATCAGATCTCAGTGTGAACAAAAACCAAGCAGCAGCCGCTGAAAAAACAGGAAAAAGCAAATGAGCAAATAACAGTGGCTGCAGAAAAACTGTGAGGAGCTCAGGCCCCAGGAGGGGACCTGACTAACCTCCACAAAAGTGCAGAAAACAATGCAAAAAGCAAGCACAAAAAGAAAAGCAAAAAATATCTTATCTGAAAGCAGGAGATGCAGACAGGACTCCAGCAAACTTCCAAAAGAACCAGGAACCACAATTAAGACAAGAACAATTGATCACCGGCAACCATCATGGGAGGGAACCTCCCTTATATCAGACCAGTCCGTGATTCCAGATTGCCACTCCTCGCTGAAAGGTTCAGTACTGTCTGTAACCACCAAAGGGAGCCTCTGCTCAGAAACCATCTCTAGCACATTCATAACAGCATAGGGTTCATAATGTCACTTTTGCGCAAAGAACCTCAGGAATGGGCCTTTTCTCTGCAACCTAGTGATCCATGCTTTAGATCAGTGGATAGATTTTTTTCTGCTTTGGGGTTATTGTATGATGATCCTGATCGTGTCTCATCAGCTGAGACAGAATTGAGACGTTTGAGGCAGGGATCAGGTAATGTGGAAAAATATTGTACTCACTTCCGACGGTGGTCTACTCAGGTGGGGTGGAACGATTCAGCTTTGAAAAGTTTGTTTCTTGCAGGGCTAGGTGAAAGGGTTAAAGATTTGCTGATTGCTTATCCCATACCTGGTAACTTGCAGGAGGCTATGCAATTAGCTATACGGGTGGATAGGAGACTGCGGGCAAGGGTTAATGAGTGTAAATCCTCTGCCATGTCAGCTCCAAGTCTTGAGAGGGTCTGTACTGACTTTGGAGAGCCGATGGAGATTGGAGCGATGGCATCCCGCTCTCAGGAAAATGACTGCAGGTTTTCTGAAGGTTTGTGCTTTTATTGTGGCAAATCTGACCATTTCATTAAGAACTGTGTGCTTCGTATGAACAAAGAAAAAAAAAAAGAGGTCAGTTTCGCCCATATAGCCTGTTTAAACACTAAGGGCGTCTATCTTTCTGCTACTACTGCTGCTCAGGAAGAATTAATGGATTTTCGGGTATTTGTCGATTGTGGTTCTACGCTGAATGTGATTGATGGGGGATTCTTGGAAGGTGCTGAATTTCCCATTCAGGTTTTCACTAATCATAAAAATCTGATCTATCTTGATGCTGCCAAACGCTTGAATGCCCGTCAGGCTAGGTGGGCACTGTTTTTCTCGCGGTTTAATTTTTCCGTTACTTACATCCCAGGTACTGAGAATGTGAAAGCCGATGCTTTGTCTCGCAGCTTTTCTCCATGGTTGGTGCTGAGGAGGAGGAGAACATTTTACAAGAAGGGGTTGTGATTGCTGCTTTGGACTCTGTGTTGGAAGATGAGATTCTTAAAGCACAGGAGAATGCCCCATCTAACACTCCCCATGGGAGGTTGTTTGTGCCTGGGACCTTTAGGAGAGATTTGTTTGTTGAGTGTCACTTGGTTCCTTTCATGAAACTGCCCTGCACTAAGACTCTCGCTAAGGCCTTTGTCAAGGAAATTGTCAGACTACATGGCGTTCCTACTGACATTGTTTCTTATAGGGGACCTCAGTTCGTGGCTCGTTTTTGGCGCGCCTTTTGTGACAGGTTAGGAGTTCATTTGTCGTTTTCATCCGGATATCATCCTGAGTCTAATGGCCAGACAGAAAGGAAAAACCAGGAAGTTGAGCAGTTCTTGCGTTGTTTTGTGGCAGACAATCAAGAGGGGTGGTCTGAGTTTCTGCCACTTGCTGAATTTGCTCTTAACAACCATACATCCTCTTCTGCTGGTTGTTCGCCTTTTTTTTGTTGTACTGGGAGACACCCGTCGTTTGGGTCATTCTCCAAATTGGTATCGGCCGTGCCTGAAGAGGAGAATTTTTCTGGTGATTTGGAGAGAGTTTGGACGTATGTGCGTGGTAATCTTCAGGAGGCTAACAGAAAATCTAAAAGGTACTTTGATAGGAAACGGCAAGAGGTTTTGTTTGCTATTGATGACATGGTTTGGTTATCCTCTAAGAATCTGAGGTTGAGGATTCCTTCTAAAAAATTGGGTCCCAAGTTTGTAGGGCCCTTTAAGGTGCTTCAGGTTGTTAACCAATCGGCTGTTAGGTTGGAGGTTCCTACCTCCTGGAAGATTAATCCGGTGTTTCATGTTTCTCTGTTGAAAAGAGCTGATGTGTCGGATGGAGACGCCTCTGCCACAGTTCCCCCGGTGGTGGAGAACGGGGAATATGAAATTTCCCGCATCCTAAATTCTAGACGGTATAGAGGGAGTTTGCAGTATCTCGTCGCTTGGAAGGGTTTCGGACCCGAGGATAACTCATGGGTGAGGGCGGATGATGTTTCTGCGTCTAGACTTGTCAGAGCGTTTCACAAGAGGTTTTTGGATAAGCCTGGTCCTAGGGGATCCGGAGGATCCTCTTAGAAGGGGGGGGGGGTACTGTTAGAACTCTCCTCTTAGGTTTTTTCTATTTTGCTGGTCACATGACCTTTTTGCCTATTTAACCCTGCTCCGCCCTTCTGGCTTTGCTGGACTTCATTGTAATTTCTACTCTTAAGCTAGCCAGGTGCTTTGTTACCTTACTCAGTCAGTTTAGCTTGGTCTTCGGACCTCTATGTTCTATGTTGTTTGTTTTTCTTTTTACTGCTACAACTTCTGTTAGGAGGTGTCCATCTTTTCTCCCAGTCCCTAGTTCTTGTAGGGATCCCTCCCTCGCATCTATAGGTCTTCGTACAGACTAGCTGAGGACTTTAGCGGGTCTGATCGCAGGATCAGGTTCCCCGTTACATCGTAGGGATCGAGCTTAGTTCTATCGTAGGGACAGATATCCCTCTCTTTCCTTAGTGCTTGTAGCAGAACATAACAGTAAGTCCAGCCAAAAAAAAATATCTCTAAGGAAAGATTTCCAGTTTCCATTATAGTGTCAGTTCAGGAGTTGGCTCAACGCCTGCAGGATCTCTCTCTGGAGGTGTCTGAGCTCCAGCAACACGTGAGTAGCTGTTCTGGAGCACATTTCGTGGAGCCAAAGGTACGTTTGCCTGATTTATTTTTTGGTGAACAACAAGATTTTTTTTTTTAAAAATGCTTGCTTGTTGTATTTTCATTTGAGACCCAGATCCTCTGGTGATGAATCACAGCGCATAGTGTTATGTTTCGGTAGCTGAGGAGGACAGGAACAACAGCAGGGCAGCCGAACACCTGAGATGTTGGTAACTGATGGGTTGCAGATTCCTAAACTAACGACACAACTAGAGGTAGCCGTGGAGCGTTCCAACGTTGATCCTAGACGCCTCGTCACAGCCTGAGAGATAACTACACCTAAAGGCAGAAAGATGAAAGCTATCTGCCCCGGAGCAGATCCCCAAAGAAAATAGGAAGCCCCCAAACATATATTGGCGGTTAGACAAGATGAAAATACAAACATAGGCAGAAAATAGACTGAGCAAATGCTGGGGCCACAAGCTGACTAAATAGGATAGGACAGGAGAGATTACTTTCTGCAACCCAGAAAACCCTACAAAAATCCAACAATTCTGATTACAAAAATACTGAGATCACACGATCTCGCCTCCCACTAAATCAGATCTCAGTGTGAACAAAAACCAAGCAGCAGCCGCTGAAAAAACAGGAAAAAGCAAATGAGCAAATAACAGTGGCTGCAGAAAAACTGTGAGGAGCTCAGGCCCCAGGAGGGGACCTGGCTGACCTCCACAAAAGTGCAGAAAACAATGCAAAAAGCAAGCACAAAAAGAAAAGCAAAAAATATCTTATCTGAAAGCAGGAGATGCAGACAGGACTCCAGCAAACTTCCAAAAGAACCAGGAACCACAATTGAGACAAGAACAATTGATCACCGGCAACCATCATGGGAGGGAACCTCCCTTATATCAGACCAGTCCGTGATTCCAGATTGCCACTCCTCGCTGAAAGGTTCAGTACTGTCTGTAACCACCAAAGGGAGCCTCTGCTCAGAAACCATCTCTAGCACATTCATAACAGCATAGGGTTCATAATGTCACTTTTGCGCAAAGAACCTCAGGAATGGGCCTTTTCTCTGCAACCTAGTGATCCATGCTTTAGATCAGTGGATAGATTTTTTTCTGCTTTGGGGTTATTGTATGATGATCCTGATCGTGTCTCATCAGCTGAGACAGAATTGAGACGTTTGAGGCAGAGATCAGGTAATGTGGAAAAATATTGTACTCACTTCCGACGGTGGTCTACTCAGGTGGGGTGGAACGATTCAGCTTTGAAAAGTTTGTTTCTTGCAGGGCTAGGTGAAAGGGTTAAAGATTTGCTGATTGCTTATCCCATACCTGGTAACTTGCAGGAGGCTATGCAATTAGCTATACGGGTGGCTAGGAGACTGCGGGCAAGGGTTAATGAGTGTAAATCCTCTGCCATGTCAGCTCCAAGTCTTGAGAGGGTCTGTACTGACTTTGAAGAGCCGATGGAGATTGGAGCGATGGCATCCCGCTCTCAGGAAAAAGACCGCAGGTTTTCTGAAGGTTTGTGCTTTTATTGTGGCAAATCTGACCATTTCATTAAGAACTGTGTGCTTCGTATGAACAAAGAAAAAAAAAAAGAGGGTCAGTTTCGCCCATATAGCCTGCTTAAACACTAAGGGCGTCTATCTTTCTGCTACTACTGCTGCTCAGGAAGAATTAATGGATTTTCGGGTATTTGTCGATTGTGGTTCTACGCTGAATGTGATTGATGGGGGATTCTTGGAAGGTGCTGAATTTCCCGTTCAGGTTTTCACTGATCATAAAAATCTGATCTATCTTGATGCTGCCAAACACTTGAATGCCCGTCAGGCTAGGTGGGCACTGTTTTTCTCGCGGTTTAATTTTTCCGTTACTTACATCCCAGGTACTAAGAATGTGAAAGCTGATGCTTTGTCTCGCAGCTTTTCTCCCATGGTTGGTGCTGAGGAGGAGGAGAACATTTTACAAGAAGGGGTTGTGATTGCTGCTTTGGACTCTGTGTTGGAAGATGAGATTCTTAAAGCACAGGAGAATGTCCCATCTAACACTCCTCATGGGAGGTTGTTTGTGCCTGGGACCTTTAGGAGAGATTTGTTTGTTGAGTGTCACTTGGTTCCTTTCATGAAACTGCCCTGCGTTAAGACTCTCGCTAAGGCCTTTGTCAAGGAAATTGTCAGACTACATGGCGTTCCTACTGACATTGTTTCTGATAGGGGACCTCAGTTCGTGGCTCGTTTTTGGCGCGCCTTTTGTGACAGGTTAGGAGTTCATTTGTCGTTTTCATCCGGATATCATCCTGAGTCTAATGGCCAGACAGAAAGGAAAAACCAGGATATTGAGCAGTTCTTGCGTTGTTTTGTGGCAGACAATCAAGAGGGGTGGTCTAAGTTTCTGCCACTTGCTGAATTTGCTCTTAACAACCATACATCCTCTTCTGCTGGTTGTTCGCCTTTTTTTTGTTGTACTGGGAGACACCCGTCGTTTGGGTCATTCTCCAAATTGGTATCGGCCGTGCCTGGAGAGGAGAATTTTTCTGGTGATTTGGAGAGAGTTTGGACGTATGTGCGTGGTAATCTTCAGGAGGCTAACAGAAAATCTAAAAGGTACTTTGATAGGAAACGGCAAGAGGTTTTGTTTGCTATTGATGACATGGTTTGGTTATCCTCTAAGAATCTGAGGTTGAGGATTCCTTCTAAAAAACTGGGTCCCAAGTTTGTAGGGCCCTTTAAGGTGCTTCAGGTTGTTAACCAATCGGCTGTTAGGTTGGAGGTTCCTACCTCCTGGAAGATTAATCCGGTGTTTCATGTTTCTCTGTTGAAAAGAGCTGATGTGTCGGATGGAGACGCCTCTGCCACAGTTCCCCCGGTGGTGGAGAATGGGGAATATGAAATTTCCCGCATCCTAAATTCTAGACGGTATAGAGGGAGTTTGCAGTATCTCGTCGCTTGGAAGGGTTTCGGACCCGAGGATAACTCATGGGTGAGGGCGGATGATGTTTCTGCGTCTAGACTTGTCAGAGAGTTTCACAAGAGGTTTCCGGATAAGCCTGGTCCTAGGGGATCCAGAGGATCCTCTTAGAAGGGGGGGTACTGTTAGAACTCTCCTGTTAGGTTTTTTCTATTTTGCTGGTCACATGACCTTTTTGCCTATTTAACCCTGCTCCGCCCTTCTGGCTTTGCTGGACTTCATTGTAATTTCTACTCTTAAGCTAGCCAGGTGCTTTGTTACCTTACTCAGTCAGTTTTGCTTGGTCTTCGGACCTCTATGTTCTATGTTATTTGTTTTTCTTTTTACTGCTACAACTTCTGTTAGGAGGTGTCCATCTTTTCTCCCAGTCCCTAGGTCTTGTAGGGATCCCTCCCTCGCATCTATAGGTCTTCGTACAGACTAGCTGAGGACTTTAGCGGGTCTGATCGCAGGATCAGGTTCCCGTTACATCGTAGGGATCGAGCTTAGTTCTATCGTAGGGACAGATATCCCTCTCTTTCTTTAGTGCTTGTAGCAGAACATAACAGCTGCCACCATCAGATTGCGGAAAGCTTCCATCTCCACGAGCCTAAAAGGCAACATTTCGAGCGCAAGAAGTCGTGAAATGTTTGAATTTAGTAGCGTGGCCTGTGGGGCGTTGGCTGAGTATTTGTGCTTGCATTCCAAGGACTGGGGTATGGACAACTGAACGCTGCGCTGGGACAAGGACGTGGACGTGCTTGATGATGGTGCTAGTTGAGTGTGTGCAACCATGGGTGCAGGGCAGGAGGCATCTTTGCATGCACCATGGACAGGGGATTGGCTTGCAGGCACAACAGCGGAAGAATCAGTGGTGTCACCCGCAGACACTGTTCCTGTAGCCTTGGGTTCGGTCCACAAAGTCGGGTGTTTTGCTGGCATGTGCCTGATTAATCTGGTGGTGGTCAGGCTGGTAGTTTTGCTACCCCTGCTGATGCTGGCCTAGCAGGTGGTGCAAATGGCCTTTATGGGGTTATTGGCAGAGTCTTTAAAAAACAACCAGACTCAGGAGGACCTAACAGTTGGACTGGCAATTTCCGTCTTGTTGGTGTTACCGGGAACGGTTGCCCGCCTTCAGTCTGCGGCCACCACGCTGCTTCTTCCTGCCTATTAGTGTGCTATTCCTACCTCTCCCTGTGTGCTGCTGTCCTTTGTTATGTTTCGGTAGCTGAGGAGAAACTGCAAAAAATAGCCAAAGTAGCAATACACCAGAGAGGCTGGAAACTATTGGATTGCAGTAACCTAAACTAACCGCCACACTAGAAGTAGCCGTGGAGCGTACCTACGGTGATCCTAGACGCCTCGTCACAGCCTGAGAGATACATAACAGATTAAGCATTGATTTTTTGCTTTGTTTTTCTTTTTTTTAAGGGATTCACTAAAGGGGTTAACTAGTGGGACAGTTTTATAGGGGGGGTCGTTACGGACACGGCGATACCAAATATGTGTACTTTTATTGGTTTGTTTTTTTTATTTACAGGAAGAAATTAATTTATTGGGGAATATATATATATTTTTTTTGGAATTTTTTTTTTTACTCTTGCTATTTTTATTTTTTTTACTTTTTTACTTTGTCCCAGGGTTGGAAATCACAGTATGGGGTCAGATCGCTGGTCTCACAGTGTGCACAGCACTCTGTGAGACCAGCGATCTCACAGGCAGTGCTGCAGGCTTCCTCAGCGCCTGCTCTCAGCAGGCACTGAGGAAGCCGCCTCCCTGCAGGACCCGGTGGCCATCTTGGATCCGGGGTTCTCCAGGGAAGAGGCCTTCAGAACAGCGCGGTCACATCGCGCTGTTCTGAGGGTCTCAGGGGAGCACGCAGGGAGCCCCCTCCCTGCGCGATGCTCCCCTGTGCCCCTGGTACACCGCGATCATGTTTGATTGTGGTGTGCCAGGGGTTAATGTGCCGGGAGCGGTCCGTGACCACTCCTGGCACATAGTGCCGGGTGTCAGCTGTGTCAGCTATGTGTTTTAACATATCTTGTACTGGAAAAAGGGAAAAAAATTCAAAGTGCGGTGAAATTGCAAAAAGATTGCAATCTCACAGTTGTTTTTGTTTTGCTTCTTTACTATGTTCACTAAATGCTAAAACTGATCTGCCATTATGATTATCCAGGTCATTACGAGTTCTTAGACACCAACCATGTCTAGGTTCTTTTTTTATGTAAGTGGTGAAAAAAAAATTCCAAACTTTGTTAAAAAAATTGCGCCAATTTCCAATACCGGTATCGTCTCAATTTTTCGTGATCTCGGGTTGGGTGAGGACTTATTTTTTTGCACTGAGCTGACGTTTTTACTGATACCATTTTGGCGCAGATACAATCTTTTGATCATCAGTTATTGCATTTTAATGCAATGTTGTGGCGACCAAAAAAACGTAATTGTGGTGTTTTGACTTTTTGTCTCGCTACACCGTTTAGCGATCAGGTTAATCCTTTTTTATACTGATAGATCAAGTGATTCAGAACATGGCAATACCAAATATGTGTATGTTTGATTTTTTTTATTGTTTTATTTGAATGGGGCGAAAGAAGGGTAATTTGAACTTTTAGATTTTTTTATTTTTTTTATATTTTTAAAAACATTTTTTTTTACTTCTGACATGTTTCAATAGTTTACATGGGAGATTAGAAGCTGCAATAACCCGATCGGCTCTGCTACATACTGGCAATGATCAGATCGCCTGTATGTAGCAGAATTACTCACTTGCTATGAGCCCCGACCACCGGGCGGCGCTCACAGCAAGCTGGTAGTGACAACCATAGAGGTCTCCAGGAGATCTTTGGATGTCATGGCAAACCATTGGGTTTTCATATTTTACAAAAATGAAAAAGTTCTAATTTTAGAGAGCATTTTTACAGATTTCAACGGTGTCACTTATCAAGCTGTGTGCTGTTGTTTACTTACAGTGAAGGTTTAATCACTAGGACATTATCATTGCTGTGACTAGCTGGTAGGCGACTGCTGATCCGACTCTTCCCTTCCTGTCATAAGCCGCTCACCGTTAATAGACAATGTACATACAGAGCTTGGTGTAGGCTGGCCCAGCTTTCTAAGCTCTGCTACATGCTACATCTAAAAATTGTGATTGTGTCACAACTAGTGGCGAGCGGACCCGTGGATGTTCGGGTTTACAGGGTTCGACGACTAGACAGTAAAAAGTTTGGTTTGGGTCTGAATTTGACCTCCAACTTGACCCAGGACCCAAACCCAATAGGAGACCTCAACTTCGGTGCTTTAAAATGGCTGTAAAATGGTCATTGTCAGGGCTAGGGAGCTGCAAAAAAAGCTAAATGGGGGTAAGAGCAGGACAATTGCCCCTCAAACAAATGTGTATAGGGAAATGACTTAAAATAACACAGAAAAAAAAGAAAAAAATAATCTTGAAACAAGAGGCAGAGGTCCAAGTGGCGGAGGATGTGGAGGAGATGGCAGTGTAGGTGGAAGAGGCAAGGGAGGAGGTATCCAGCACTGTTTTTTGGGGATTTTTTTGTTTTTATTAATCTAGAACTAGGTGGCGGAGGTCAAAGTGGAGGATGAGGTTGAGGTGGAGGAGGTTAAGGTGGAGGTTTAGGTGAAAGAGGCATAGGACTAGGAGGCACCCAACAGTTTTTTTTTTTTGTGGGGTACTCTGAAAACAGGCAGTGTAATAATCTGCTAGTCACTGTCTCTTTGTATACAGGCCATGTAATATTCTGCACTTATTTGGGTTGAAAACAATGATGTGAGCATCAAATAGTGGCCGTGTAGCTGCTGGTGGTAGTGTAGCTGCTGCAGGGAAAGAGAGGACATGGTTGATCTGTGCCTCCTACGCACCCAAATTAAACACTTTCCTCCTGTGCATGCAGGCAACAGTACGTTCTGCGTAATTTCGTAAGCACAAGTACTGCTGCACGAATGGTAAGACCAGAACAAGTAGAGATGTTAGGTTGTTGTTTATTTCCCAGGCTACTAAAAAAACACACACCTGCCAAAAAAAATTGTTTCCTTGATGCCAGTTATTTATTTGAAACACTACTAGAAAGCACACAGTGGACCTGAAAAAATATTTATTTGGCCTAGAAATAGCAACGAGATGGCTGATGATAACTATTTTTTTCCCAGACTACTAGAAAACACACACCGGTCCAGAAAAATTATATATATCCTTGGTCTATAAATGGCAACAAAATGGCTGATGCCAATTGCTTATTTTCCCAGAATGCTAAAAAAACACACACGGTAGGGAAAATGATTTCTTCGGCCTATAAATGGCAGCGAGGTGGCTGATGCCAGTTATTTATTTGCAACACTACTAGAAAACACACAGCTGTTGTGAATGGGTTTGAGATGAGTTCTGAGCAGAGACTCCCTCTGGTGGTTACAAGCGGTACTGGTCTGTTCAGTGAAGATTGTGAGGACTGGGAATCAGGTGTTACTGACTGGTCTTATATAAGGGAGTCACCTTCCCATCAGGGTTGCCGGTGATCAATTGTTCTGGTCTGAATCCTTCATTCCTGTTTCCCTTGTAGCCTGCTGTGTCGTGTCTGCATCTCCTGCTAACAGATAAGACATTTTCTTCTTTTTGTTTTTGTACTATATTTTTGCATTTTGTCCTGCACTTCTTTGGGGGCCTTCTGGGTCCCCTTTGGGGGCTTTTGCCCTCTCAGTTTAGTTCAGCCACTGATGTTTGTACTTTTGCTTTTTCCAGTTTTTTCAGTGGCTGCTGTTTTGATTTTGTTACACCAGAGAACTAATTTAGGTGGTAGAGGTCGTGTGATCTCAGGTGATTTTGAAATTAGTAGAGTTGGTGCTTTTCAGGGTTTTCTGGGATTGCAGTAAGTACCCTTCCTATCCTTTTCTATTTAGTTAGTTTGGGCCCCAGCGTTTGCTCATACTATTTTCTTTCTGTGTCAGTATTTCTTCTTGTCTAACCGCCATTACTTGTTTGGGGGCTTTCTATTATCTTTGGGGTTCTGCTCCCGGGGGGGGGTAGCTTTTTTCCCCCTTTTTATCTTTAGGGGTAGGTTTGTTTTAGGGTGTGACGAGGCGTCTTTTGGAAAGTAGGAACGCTCCACGGGGGCCCCCTTTGTTGTGGTGGGGTTTTTTTGGGTCTGCCCTTTTTCCCCTGTTCCAACGCTTGGTGTATTGCCTTTTTTTTTCCCGCCTCCTCAGTTTCCCCAAAATAAAAGTTCCCGGCCCCAAAAAAGAAAATTGTATGGTACTCAAGGGGAAAAAAAAGTGGGAAAAAAAAAGGTTTTTCAGAGTTTTTCAGAGATATTTTTTTTTGTTGATTTTTTTTTTTCCC
>JARQOD010000003.1:195494193-195586159 GCA_033576555.1 Oophaga sylvatica
CAAAGTCGGGTGTTTTGCTGCATGTGCCTGATTAATCTGGTGGTGGTCAGGCTGGTAGTTTTGCTACCCCTGCTGATGCTGGCCTAGCAGGTGGTGCAAATGGCCTTTATGGGGTTATTGGCAGAGTCTTTAAAAAACAACCAGACTCAGGAGGACCTAACAGTTGGACTGGCAATTTCCGTCTTGTTGGTGTTACCGGGAACGGTTGCCCGCCTTCAGTCTGCGGCCACCACGCTGCTTCTTCCTGCCTATTAGTGTGCTATTCCTACCTCTCCCTGTGTGCTGCTGTCCTTTGTTATGTTTCGGTAGCTGAGGAGAAACTGCAAAAAATAGCCAAAGTAGCAATACACCAGAGAGGCTGGAAACTATTGGATTGCAGTAACCTAAACTAACCGCCACACTAGAAGTAGCCGTGGAGCGTACCTACGGTGATCCTAGACGCCTCGTCACAGCCTGAGAGATACTAACAGATTAAGCATTGATTTTTTGCTTTGTTTTCTTTTTTTTAAGGGATTCACTAAAGGGGTTAACTAGTGGGACAGTTTTATAGGGGGGGTCGTTACGGACACGGCGATACCAAATATGTGTACTTTTATTGGTTTGTTTTTTTTATTTACAGGAAGAAATTAATTTATTGGGGAATATATATATATTTTTTTTGGAATTTTTTTTTTACTCTTGCTATTTTTATTTTTTTTACTTTTTTACTTTGTCCCAGGGTTGGAAATCACAGTATGGGGTCAGATCGCTGGTCTCACAGTGTGCACAGCACTCTGTGAGACCAGCGATCTCACAGGCAGTGCTGCAGGCTTCCTCAGCGCCTGCTCTCAGCAGGCACTGAGGAAGCCGCCTCCCTGCAGGACCCGGTGGCCATCTTGGATCCGGGGTTCTCCAGGGAAGAGGCCTTCAGAACAGCGCGGTCACATCGCGCTGTTCTGAGGTCTCAGGGGAGCACGCAGGGAGCCCCCCTCCCTGCGCGATGCTCCCCTGTGCCCCTGGTACAACCGCGATCATGTTTGATTGTGGTGTGCCAGGGGTTAATGTGCCGGGAGCGGTCCGTGACCACTCCTGGCACATAGTGCCGGGTGTCAGCTGTGTCAGCTATGTGTTTTAACATATCTTGTACTGGAAAAAGGGAAAAAAATTCAAAGTGCGGTGAAATTGCAAAAAGATTGCAATCTCACAGTTGTTTTTGTTTTGCTTCTTTACTATGTTCACTAAATGCTAAAACTGATCTGCCATTATGATTATCCAGGTCATTACGAGTTCTTAGACACCAACCATGTCTAGGTTCTTTTTTTATGTAAGTGGTGAAAAAAAAATTCCAAACTTTGTTAAAAAAATTGCGCCAATTTCCAATACCGGTATCGTCTCAATTTTTCGTGATCTCGGGTTGGGTGAGGACTTATTTTTTGCACTGAGCTGACGTTTTTACTGATACCATTTTGGCGCAGATACAATCTTTTGATCATCAGTTATTGCATTTTAATGCAATGTTGTGGCGACCAAAAAAACGTAATTTGGTGTTTTGACTTTTTGTCTCGCTACACAACCGTTTAGCGATCAGGTTAATCCTTTTTTATACTGATAGATCAAGTGATTCAGAACATGGCAATACCAAATATGTGTATGTTTGATTTTTTTTATTGTTTTTATTTGAATGGGGCGAAAGAAGGGTAATTTGAACTTTTAGATTTTTTTATTTTTTTTATATTTTTAAAAACATTTTTTTTTACTTCTGACATGTTTCAATAGTTTACATGGGAGATTAGAAGCTGCAATAACCCGATCGGCTCTGCTACATACTGGCAATGATCAGATCGCCTGTATGTAGCAGAATTACTCACTTGCTATGAGCCCCGACCACCGGGCGGCGCTCACAGCAAGCTGGTAGTGACAACCATAGAGGTCTCCAGGAGATCTTTGGATGTCATGGCAAACCATTGGGTTTTCATATTTTACAAAAATGAAAAAGTTCTAATTTTAGAGAGCATTTTTACAGATTTCAACGGTGTCACTTATCAAGCTGTGTGCTGTTGTTTACTTACAGTGAAGGTTTAATCACTAGGACATTATCATTGCTGTGACTAGCTGGTAGGCGACTGCTGATCCGACTCTTCCCCTTCCTGTCATAAGCCGCTCACCGTTAATAGACAATGTACATACAGAGCTTGGTGTAGGCTGGCCCAGCTTTCTAAGCTCTGCTACATGCTACATCTAAAAATTGTGATTGTGTCACAACTAGTGGCGAGCGGACCCGTGGATGTTCGGGTTTACAGGGTTCGACGACTAGACAGTAAAAAGTTTGGTTTGGGTCTGAATTTGACCTCCAACTTGACCCAGGACCCAAACCCAATAGGAGACCTCAACTTCGGTGCTTTAAAATGGCTGTAAAATGGTCATTGTCAGGGCTAGGGAGCTGCAAAAAAAGCTAAATGGGGGTAAGAGCAGGACAATTGCCCCTCAAACAAATGTGTATAGGGAAATGACTTAAAATAACACAGAAAAAAAAGAAAAAAATAATCTTGAAACAAGAGGCAGAGGTCCAAGTGGCGGAGGATGTGGAGGAGATGGCAGTGTAGGTGGAAGAGGCAAGGGAGGAGGTATCCAGCACTGTTTTTTGGGGATTTTTTTGTTTTTATTAATCTAGAACTAGGTGGCGGAGGTCAAAGTGGAGGATGAGGTTGAGGTGGAGGAGGTTAAGGTGGAGGTTTAGGTGAAAGAGGCATAGGACTAGGAGGCACCCAACAGTTTTTTTTTTTTGTGGGTACTCTGAAAACAGGCAGTGTAATAATCTGCTAGTCACTGTCTCTTTGTATACAGGCCATGTAATATTCTGCACTTATTTGGTTGAAAACAATGATGTGAGCATCAAATAGTGGCCGTGTAGCTGCTGGTGGTAGTGTAGCTGCTGCAGGGAAAGAGAGGACATGGTTGATCTGTGCCTCCTACGCACCCAAATTAAACACTTTCCTCCTGTGCATGCAGGCAACAGTACGTTCTGCGTAATTTCGTAAGCACAAGTACTGCTGCACGAATGGTAAGACCAGAACAAGTAGAGATGTTAGGTTGTTTGTTTATTTCCCAGGCTACTAAAAAAACACACACCTGCCAAAAAAAATTGTTTCCTTGATGCCAGTTATTTATTTGAAACACTACTAGAAAGCACACAGTGGACCTGAAAAAATATTTATTTGGCCTAGAAATAGCAACGAGATGGCTGATGATAACTATTTTTTTCCCAGACTACTAGAAAACACACACCGGTCCAGAAAAATTATATATATCCTTGGTCTATAAATGGCAACAAAATGGCTGATGCCAATTGCTTATTTTCCCAGAATGCTAAAAAACACACACCGGTAGGGAAAATGATTTCTTCGGCCTATAAATGGCAGCGAGGTGGCTGATGCCAGTTATTTATTTGCAACACTACTAGAAAACACACAGCTGTTGTGAATGGGTTTGAGATGAGTTCTGAGCAGAGACTCCCTCTGGTGGTTACAAGCGGTACTGGTCTGTTCAGTGAAGATTGTGAGGACTGGGAATCAGGTGTTACTGACTGGTCTTATATAAGGGAGTCACCTTCCCATCAGGGTTGCCGGTGATCAATTGTTCTGGTCTGAATCCTTCATTCCTGTTTCCCTTGTAGCCTGCTGTGTCGTGTCTGCATCTCCTGCTAACAGATAAGACATTTTCTTCTTTTTGTTTTTGTACTATATTTTTGCATTTTGTCCTGCACTTCTTTGGGGGCCTTCTGGGTCCCCTTTGGGGGCTTTTGCCCTCTCAGTTTAGTTCAGCCACTGATGTTTGTACTTTTGCTTTTTCCAGTTTTTTCAGTGGCTGCTGTTTTGATTTTGTTACACCAGAGAACTAATTTAGGTGGTAGAGGTCGTGTGATCTCAGGTGATTTTGAAATTAGTAGAGTTGGTGCTTTTCAGGGTTTTCTGGGATTGCAGTAAGTACCCTTCCTATCCTTTTCTATTTAGTTAGTTTGGGCCCCAGCGTTTGCTCATACTATTTTCTTTCTGTGTCAGTATTTCTTCTTGTCTAACCGCCATTACTTGTTTGGGGGCTTTCTATTATCTTTGGGGTTCTGCTCCGGGGCAGATAGCTTTCCTATTTCTATCTTTAGGTGTAGTTAGTTTCTCAGGCTGTGACGAGGCGTCTAGGACCAACGTAGGAACGCTCCACGGCTGCCTCTAGTTGTGGTGGTTAGTCAGGGTACTGCAATCTCATAGATTCCAACTGCTCTGGTGTATTGCTTTTTTTTACCTGCACTCCTCAGCTACCGAAACATAACAGTATCACCGGCCTAAAAATTGAAAATTGTATGGTACTCACAGAAGGGAAAAAATATTGTGGAAGAAAAAAGGTTGTCAGAGTTGTCAGAGATATTTTTCTATTTGTTGCATTTTTTTTTTCCCTCTGTATCTCTGGGTGCTGGGGAGGATCTTTTCTCTCAATGGAGTTTGCATGGTTGTCTGGCCGTGTGGATCAGCTTGCCACTGAGGTTCAGAGTATTGCTGCATATCTTGCTAGGTTGCCTGTTGTGGAACCTAGGATCCCCATGCCAGATTTGTTTTTGGGGGATCGAGCTAAGTTTCAGAATTTCAAAAATAATTGTAAATTGTTTTTTGCCTTAAAATCTAAGTCCTCAGGGAACGCAGCGCAGCAGGTTCAAATTATCATCTCTCTCCTGCGCGGCGATCCTCAGGATTGGGCTTTTTCCCTGACACCTGGGGATCCTGTTTTGAGTGATGTTGATGCATTTTTTCAGGCTTTGGGGTTATTGTACGATGAGCCTAATGTCACTGATCAAGCTGAAAAAGCCTTGTTGGCATTAAATCAGGGGCCTTATGATGCTGAGTTATACTGTCAGAGATTCCGTAGGTGGGCAGTCCTGACCAAATGGAATGATGACGCTTTGGCAGCCCTTTTCCGGAAGGGTCTGTCAGATAATGTAAAGGATGTTATGGTGGGATTCCCTGTCCCCTCTGGTCTCAATGATTCTATGTCATTAGCGATTGAAATTGACAGACGTTTGCGTGAGCGGAGAAGTATGCGTGGAATGGTGTTGCCTTGTGGACCAGCTTCTGAGCCCATGCAGTGTGATGGAGTGGTGTCTGGGGCACATCGTCATGGGTTTCGAAAGCGCAATGGGTTGTGTTTCTACTGTGGTGATGCCTCTCATGCTGTTTCAGTCTGCCCTAAGCAGGGAGGACGTTTTGCACGCTCAGTTGTCTTGGGTAGTGTTCAGACTAAGTTTTTATTAACTGTCACTCTGATATGCTCTCTGTCCTCATTTTCTGCTCAGGCTTTCGTTGATTCTGGAGCAGCTATTAACCTGATGGATTATGATTTTGCTAAACGTTGTGGGTTTCCCTTGATACCCCTACAGAAGTCTATTCCCCTACTGGGATCGATTCTACCCCTTTGGCTGAGAATAAACCCCAGTTTTCTACTCAGGTGATAATGAGGGTTGAACCTGATCACCAGGAGTGCTGCAAATTTTTGGTTCTGTATAATCTGCATGACATTATCGTGCTGGGTTTCCCTTGGTTACAGTCTCATAATCCTGTTTTGGATTGGAAATCTGTGTCTGTAACCAGTTGGGGCTGCCAATGTGTTAATACCAACACTCCTGTTTTTTCTGCCTCCCCCCAGGCTCAGGATGTTCCTGACTTTTTGATTGATTTTTCTGATGTGTTTAGCGAAAGTAAATCTGCATCCTTGCCTCCCCATAGGAGCTATGACTGCGCTATTGAATTAGTGCCGGGTAGTAAATTCCCTAAAGGTCGCCTTTTTAACTTGTCTGTACCTGAACATGATGCTATGCGGTCTTATATCAAGGAATCATTGGAAAAGGGTCATATCAGACCATCCTCTTCACCCTTAGGTGCCGGTTTTTTCTTTGTGGCCAAAAAAGATGGTTCATTAAGGCCGTGTATTGATTATCGTCTCTTGAACAATATTACTGTGAAATATCAATACCCGTTACCCTTGATTTCTGACCTGTTTTCCAGGGTGAAAAACGCTACTTGGTTTACCAAGCTTGACCTCAGGGGGCGTATAACCTTATTCGCATTAAGCACGGGGATGAATGGAAGACGGCATTCAATACCCCTTTAGGGCATTTTGAGTACCTAGTGATGCCCTTTGGGCTCACTAATGCTCCTTCCGTCTTCCAGTCCTTCATGAATGACATTTTCAGGGATTTTGTGGACAAATTTCTGATTGTTTATTTGGATGATATTTTGATTTTTTCTAATGACTGGGACTCTCATGTGAAACATGTTCGAACTGTGTTCCAGATTTTGAGAGAGAATGCTCTGTATGTGAAGGGATCAAAGTGTCTTTTTGGCGTACAGAGGATCTCATTTCTGGGATTCATTTTGTCCCCATCTGTTATTGAAATGGACCCGGTCAAGGTTCAGGCCATCTGTGATTGGGTCCAACCTACTTCATTAAAGGCTCTTCAGAGATTTTTGGGTTTTGCCAATTTTTATCGTAAATTTATTGGTAATTTCTCGGTTATTGTTAAACCATTAACTGATTTGACCAGAAAGGGTTCTGATGTGGTGAATTGGCCTCCTGAGGCAGTCTCTGCGTTTCAGGAACTTAAGCAGAGATTCACTTCTGCTCCTGTTCTACGGCAGCCTGATGTTTCTCTGCCATTTCAGGTGGAGGTTGATGCCTCTGAAATTGGGGCAGGTGCCGTTTTGTCCCAAAAAGATCCAGAGACCTCTAAAAGTAACCCTTGTGCCTTTTTCTCTCGAAAATTTTCTCCTACTGAACGTAATTATGAAGTGGGTAATCGGGAGTTATTGGCCATGAAGTGGGCTTTTGAAGAGTGGAGACATTGGCTGGAGGGAGCCAAACATCAGGTGGTGGTCCTTACGAACCATAAGAATCTGGTCTATCTGGAATCTGCCAAGCGACTCAATCCTAGACAGGCCAGGTGGGCCTTGTTTTTCACACGTTTTAATTTTGTGGTTTCCTTTCTTCCTGGCACTAAGAATGTTAAGGCGGATGCCCTCTCGAGGAGTTTCCTTGCGGACTCTCCTGAGTTATCTGATCCTTCTGTTATTTTGAAAGAGGGTGTAGTTCTTTCCGCCATCTCGCCCAATTTGAGACTTGCTCTGGAGGGGTGTCAGGAGGATAGGCCCGAGTGCTGCCCTGTTGGAAAATTGTTTGTCCCGGACCAGTGGAAAAAGAGTGTGATGTCTGAGATTCATTGTTCCGCATTGGCTGGGCATCCCGGAATTTTTGGTACCAGAGACTTGGTTAGTCGGTCCTTTTGGTGGCCTACCTTGTCTCGTGATGTCAGGGAATTTGTGCAGTCCTGCGGGACTTGCTCTCGCTCCAAGCCTTGCTCTCGCTCTAGTGGTTTGTTGATGCCATTGCCTGTGCCCAAGAGACCATGGACCCATATCTCTATGGATTTCATTTCCGACCTTCCTGTTTCTCAGAGAATGACCACCATCTGGGTAATTTGTGATAGGTTTTCCAAAATGATACATCTTGTGCCATTACCTAAGTTGCCTTCCTCCTCTGAATTGGTGCCGTTGTTCCTTCAGCACGTGGTTCGTTTACACGGCATTCCTGAGAACATTGTGTCTGACAGAGGAGTCCAGTTTGTTTCCAGATTTTGGGGGACTTTTTGTTCTAAACTGGGTGTTCAATTGTCTTTCTCCTCGGCATTTCATCCTCAGACCAATGGTCAAACTGAGAGAACAAACCAGACATTGGAGACTTATCTTAGATGCTTTGTGTCTGCTGATCAGGATGACTGGGTCTCTTTTTTTACCTTTGGCTGAGTTTGCTCTTAATAATAGGGCTAGCTCTGCCACTTTGATGTCTCCGTTTTTCTGTAATTCTGGGTTTCACCCTCGATTTTCTTCAGGACAGACGGAGGCTTCTGTCTGTCCAGGTGTTGACTCTGTTGTGGAGCGTATGCAACAGATTTGGGACCAGGTAGTGGAGAGGTTGTCCCTCTCTCAGGAGAAGTCCCAGCGGTTTGCTAACCGGCATAGGACTGATGGTCCTCGGTTTAAAGTGGGGGACTTGGTCTGGTTGTCCTCAAAGAATATTCCTATGAGAGTAGCATCTCCTAAATTTAAGCCTAGGTTCATTGGACCTTATAAGATCATTGAGATTCTTAATCCTGTTTCTTTTCGTTTGCTTCTTCCAGGGACATTTAAGATCCATAACGTGTTCCACAAGTCCTTGTTGAAGAGGTTTGTTGAGCCAGTGGTTCCTGCTGCTGTGCCTCCTGACCCTGTTTTGGTTGAGGGCAATCTGGAGTATGTGGTTGAGAAAATATTAGATTCTTGTTTTTCTAGACGGAAACTCCAGTATTTGGTTAAGTGGAGAGGTTATGGTCAGGAAGACAATTCTTGGGTGTTTGCTTCGGACATCCATGCTAGGAGACTCATCCGTGCGTATCATAGAACTCATCCTGACCGACCTGGTTGCTCAAATGAGGGTTCGGTGACCCCTCCTCAAGGGGGGGTACTGTTGTGAATGGGTTTGAGATGAGTTCTGAGCAGAGACTCCATCTGGTGGTTACAAGCGGTACTGGTCTGTTCAGTGAAGATTGTGAGGACTGGGAATCAGGTGTTACTGACTGGTCTTATATAAGGGAGTCACCTTCCCATCAGGGTTGCCGGTGATCAATTGTTCTGGTCTGAATCCTTCATTCCTGTTTCCCTTGTAGCCTGCTGTGTCGTGTCTGCATCTCCTGCTAACAGATAAGACATTTTCTTCTTTTTGTTTTTGTACTATATTTTTGCATTTTGTCCTGCACTTCTTTGGGGGCCTTCTGAGTCCCCTTTGGGGGCTTTTGCCCTCTCAGTTTAGTTCAGCCACTGATGTTTGTACTTTTGCTTTTTCCAGTTTTTTCAGTGGCTGCTGTTTTGATTTTGTTACACCAGAGAACTAATTTAGGTGGTAGAGGTCGTGTGATCTCAGGTGATTTTGAAATTAGTAGAGTTGGTGCTTTTCAGGGTTTTCTGGGATTGCAGTAAGTACCCTTCCTATCCTTTTCTATTTAGTTAGTTTGGGCCCCAGCGTTTGCTCATACTATTTTCTTTCTGTGTCAGTATTTCTTCTTGTCTAACCGCCATTACTTGTTTGGGGGCTTTCTATTATCTTTGGGGTTCTGCTCTGGGGCAGATAGCTTTCCCATTTCTATTTTTAGGTGTAGTTAGTTTCTCAGGCTGTGACGAGGCGTCTAGGACCAACGTAGGAACGCTCCACGGCTGCCTCTAGTTGTGGTGGTTAGTCAGGGTACTGCAATCTCATAGATTCCAACTGCTCTGGTGTATTGCTTTTTTTTACCTGCACTCCTCAGCTACCGAAACATAACACACAGCAGTCTTGAAAAAATATGTCTTTGGCCTATAAATGGCAGCGATATGGGTGCCATTTTCCCAGACTACTAAAAAAAAACACACACCATTCCAGAAAGAAATATTTCTCTGGTTTATAGAAGGCAACAAGATGGCTGATGACAATTATTTTTCCCCAAATTACTAGAAAACACACACCAGTCCAGAAAAATTATTTCTTTAACCTATAAATGACAGCAAGATAACTGATGCCAGTTATTTATTTGCAATACTACTAAAAAACACGCAGTGGTCCTGAAAAAATATATCTTTAGCCTATAAATGGAAACGAGAAGGCTGATGACAATCATTTTTTTCCCAGACTGCTAGAAAACAAATAACCAATACTAATCTTCAGAAAGAAATATATAGATCCCTTCAAACCTAATGGCAAGAAATCAAATGCGACATAGAAGGAGCAACACGATCACAAGTATAATGCAATATAAAAATTTTATTACATATTATTAATAAATATTCATATATTAATATTAATATATAAATATTATACATTTATTGGCCAAAGAAAGAAATATTTTTTCTGGACGGGTGTGTGTTTTTTTTAGTAGTTAGGGAAATAAACAATTGGCATCAGCCATCTCGTTGCCATTTATAGGTCAATCAAGTAATTTCTCTGCACTGGTGTATGTTTTCTAGTAGTGTTGCAAATAAATAACTTCAGTCATCTCGTTGCATTGCCATTTATAGGCCAAAGAAATAATTTTTCAGGATGGGCGTTTTTTTTTTTAGTAGTCTGGGAAATAAACAATTTTCATCAGCCATCTCATTGCCATTAATAGACCAAATAAATAATTTCTCTGGACCAGTGTGTGTTTTGTAGCATGAAATCAAATGCGAAATAGAAGGAGCAACACGATCAAAAGTATAATGCAATATACAAACTTTATTGCATATTAATAATAAATATTAATTCAACATGATTACAAAAAATAACAAAAGTTAACTAATAATAAGGACAGGGGTACTGGGTTCCCTGTCACATATGGAAATATCAACAGTGACAGAAAAGAAGAGCATAAGACCTATAAATCCTGAATAAGAAAAAATACTGAGGTAGTAATATGAGCACCTATGCATAGCATGTAAACATAATACAATAATAACAGTTGTAAACACCAGTATAGGTGTTCATAAATTAATCAATTCATAGGCTCACAGTGGATGAAACATGTGCACAAGTATCATAGGTATGTTACAGTGATCACATAGTAAAACACATGTAACCATAGAATATTATATTAAGATGGACAATAAATTACCTGTGGCCATGTTAACCAGGATATATGGTCTGTGACCGCACCTTGAAATGTGTTTCACTGCCTCTGCAGCTTTGTCAGGAGGTAGGTAGTACTATTTCGGGTCATATTATATATAATAGACTAAGTCACTAACTGCCCACAGCTGTAGCGGCACGTCCCCATCATGTTGGTGCTCTGTAGTGGGGGCGGCGCTCTAAGCTCACGCCTCCTGGTCACATGATCCAGTCAGCTGACCGGACCTGTAACCTAGTCAACGCAATGCCTGTGTAGAGTGCCTACCCCCGCACAGAGCAGCAGCACATGCGCTGTACACGCTCAAGCTTGCTGCACTATATGAGAGTCCTGTCGGAGGCAGTGGTACGGAGCCATATAATTATCACCACATTTATGCCATAGTGATGGGTAGTGAGTAATAATGGGACAATTAATAGCATGAGTAGGTAAATACGGGGGTTACATTTAGGCATATTGACTGCATAAAAAAGGGGAGAAACCAGCGCTACCTATGGTCAGAACGCAAATACATAAAGGGCATATGCACATATTGATTTCTAACTGTACTTTAAAATGAGACATTTAGCAAACAATTGACCAATTCTTTGAGCCACCCTGCCACGTCACAACATTCTCAGATGGGGCATTCCTACTCTACGTTTTTTTATATTCGCTGTGCCATTACGACCTCCTAAATGTATTAAAAGCAAGACTGTATAAAATGCAAAAGTACCTGAAGCGTTTCTGAATCACTCCCATGGCACCAGTAGGGCAAGTGCAGGTAAAGGCCGACCAGGTCCGGATATGGACATTTCAGATCTGACCTCCACACTGCCAAACCAGCAACCACAGATGAAGGGTGAAACAGGCCCAGACACAGGTGCACAATCAAATAAAGCCTGGAGCAGGGCAGTGCTGCTGTATGTGTGTACCATAGGCAGCGCTGGCTTCTCCCCCTTTTTATTTGATATTGGTTTGTGGCTGACCACCACTTTTTGCCGTGCGCGCTGAGTTAAGCACGCCATTCTTTCTGTCTTTATTGTGATTGATTTAGGCTGCTGTACACACATACAGGCGCCCTGGCTGACTGGAGATGAACTCAGGAGCGTGGGAAAGTTTCTGAACTTTTTCCCACGCTATCGAGTTCACTTCAGGTCAGCCAGGGACGCCGTGCAGCCTCACTGACTACCGCTGACGTCAGTGAGGCTGCGCTGAGTCCCTGGCTGATCTGAGGTGATCTGACATTTGGTGGAAAAATTTCAAAAACTTTCCCTTGCTAATCAGTTACTCTCCGGACAGCCGGAGCGTTTGCGCAGACATGATTTCATTCATTCTGCAGTGGTTTACAGCCGGGCCGGTAGCATTAGCATCGGTCCGGTTGTAAACTAGTTAAACCCTTGTGATGGATTGAAGCGGGGAACCTGACTGAACTACGGAGAGGCATGGATATTGTTGTTTTTTTTTATTTTTTTTGGGTTACAGGAGAACAAGGGATTCAGTTGGATTGGCAGATAATAAATTTGGTCAAAAACTTTGTGTAATTATTTAATTAAAAGAATTTTTAATTAATGTGTGTCTGTCTTTTTTAACCCTTTACTATTATAGGATTAATAATGGATAGCTGTTTTATTGACACCTCTCCATTATTAATCTGGATTAATGTCATCTTTCAATAGCAAGGTGACATTAACCCCTTATTAACTCATGAGCCACCGCTAAAGGCAATGGGAATAGAGAGGCTAAGTGCCAGAAAAGGCGCTTCTTATAGATGTGCTTTTTCTGGGGTGGCTGGGGCCAGATGTTAGTAGCCGGGGGACCCAAAAATAATGGTCCCTCTGTAGGCTATTAATATCTGCCCTCACTCACTGGCTTTCCCTGTTTGGTGGAGAAAATTGCGCGGGAGCCCATGCAATTTTTTCTGCAATTATAGCTTTAAATTTAACCCCTAGAGTTCCAAATTTTTCCAAACACAAATTACTAAATTGATTAAACACTGACATATATAAATCATTTTGATATGACATGGTTTACTATATGTAAACCATGTGTCATATCATGTCGGGTTCGGTAATGATTTTACTGAAGCCGGCAATTGATTTAGCGGCTATTATGCAATGTAGAACTCTATGGACTATAAATATATACAGTACAGACCAAAAGTTTGGACACACCTCATTCAAAGATTTTTCTGTGTTTTCATGACTATGAAAATTGTAGAATCACACTGAAGGCATCAAAACTATGAATTAACACATGTGGAATTATACATTACAATTTACAAAAATGTGTGAAACAACTGAAAATATGTCTTATATTCTAGGTTCTTCAAAGTAGCCACCTTTTGCTTTGATTACTGCTTTGCACGCAGAAAAGGTGAACGGATGGACTCTACATGACTAGTACCCACCGTGAAGCATGGAGGAGGTGGTGTGATGGTGTGGGGGTGCTTTGCTGATGACATTGTTGGGGATTTATTCAAAATTGAAGCAGTGAGCGGTCCAGCTCACCCCAAACCATTTCGATTGGGTTCAGGTCTGGTGACTGTGGAGGCCAGGTCATCTGGCGTAGCACCCCAACACTCTCCTTCTTGGTCAAATAGCCCTTACGCAGCCTGAAGGTGTGTTTGGGGTCATTGTCCTGTTGAAAAATAAATGATGGTCCAACTAAACGCAAACCGGATGGAATAGCATGCTGCTGCAAGATGCTGTAGTAGCCATTCTGGTTCAGTATGCCTTCAATTTTGAATTAATCCCCAACAGTGTCACCAGCAAAGCACCCCCACACCATCACACCTCCTCCTCCATGCTTCACGGTGGGAACCAGGCATGTAGAGACCATCCGTTCACCTTTTCTGCGTGCAAAGCAGTAATCAAAGCAAAAGGTGGCTACTTTGAAGAATCTAGAATATAAGACATATTTTCAGTTGTTTCACACATTTTTGTAAAGTGTAATGTATAATTCCACATGTGTTACTTCATAGTTTTGATGCCTTCAGTGTGATTCTATAATTTTCATAGTCATGAAAATACAGAAAAATCTTTGAATGAGAAGGTGTGTCCAAACTTTTGGTCTGTACTGTATTAAGACTTTTAAGTCTGTCATACAGTGTCCAGTTCCAGAGAAATGTTTTCCCACAGGCGTGTCCATTTCATTCCTGATTGTATGTCTGTGTAAATTCATCCTTGTCTGTATTTTAAAGATGACAGAGAGGGAAAAATTTGGGAATTCAAACTTATAAGAATGTGCAATACTTTGACACTAGGACTTAATTTAACACCTGGATTTATGACTCACTACATAGACACTATTCACACTTCCAGCAGAAGGACTTCAGATAAGAACATCATTCCCACTGCCTCTCCATTTGTAAGAAAATGCTAATTCGATTTCCTTGGCTTATCTTTAAGAGGCATCACACCTCCCACCAAATGTCTTAAGGGTATGCGACACATTAAACGAGATCGCTAACGAGATCGCTGTAGTACTAGTAACCCTTAAATGTTGTGCCCTTTTTTTCATTAAGCTATTTGTAATCCTGCCTGAAGAAGGAGCCTGTGCGCTCTGAAAGCTTGCGAACATATAATTTTCTGGTTAGCCAATAAAGGTATCACTCTAAGAATTCTCTTGTCATCTTTGGACGGAAAAGTGTTCACATCGATTTTTCTGGCTAACACGGTACCACAATATAATTTATTATTGTACATCCAAATATTAAAAAAATGAAATACCTCTCCTCGCTGGGCACTGCTCTACTCTGGACTCCTCAGCGTCGCCATCTTCCAGCTCTCTGCACTTGGACTGTTCAGGCAGAGGGCGTAGAGACGTGACGTAATCGCGCTCTCTGACCTGAATGTCACTGTCAGGAAACGCGGAAGACGTCACAGTGGTGGAACAGGGAGAGGTAAGTATTGCAAGTGCTGGGGCCTTGAGCAAGCAGGGGGGGCCCACTCAGCGATCTGACAGGCAGTGCAGAAGGCTTGCCGGCGCCTGCTCTTAGCAGGCTCTGACAAGCCACCTCCCTGCAGGACCCTGCAGGACCCTGCAGCCATCTTGGATCAAGGGGCCTGCAGTTAGGAGGTCCTCGGAGCGACGCGATCACATCGCCTTGCTCTGAGGGTCTCAGGGAAGCACGCAGGGAGCCCCCTCCCTGCGCGATGCTTCCCTATGCAGCCGGAACACTGTGATCATGTTTGATCACAGTGTGCTGGCGGTTAAAGTGTCAGGAGCGGTCCGTGACAGCTCCTGGCACTTAGTGCCGGGTGTCAGCTGTGATAATCAGCTGACACCCGGCCCGATCAGCTGCACTCCCCAGCAAGCGCTGCTGATCGCGTATGACGTACTATTCCGTCATTGGGAATTAAGTCCCAGGTCACATGGACGGAATAGTACGTCAGATGGCAGAAAGGGGTTAACCCCTTAATCCCATGGGTCGTACTATTCCATCCATGTGACCTGGTACTTAATTCCCAGGGAAGGAATAGTACGTCACATGCGGGGGAGCGCAGCTAAATGCGACCGGGTGTCAGCTGATTATCACAGATGACACCCGTCATTATGTGCCAGGAGTGGTCAAGGACGGCTCCCGGGACATTAACCGCCAGCACACTGTGATCAAACATGATCGCGGTGTACCGGGGGCACAGGGAAGCATCGCGCAGGGAGGGGGCTCCTGAGCGCTCCCCTGAGACCCTCAGAACAGCGCGATGTGTCTCGCTGTTCCGAGGGACTCTCCTCACTGCAGGACCCCGGATCCATGATGGCCGCCGGGTCCTGCAGGGAGGCGGCTTCGTCAGTGCTTGCTGAGAGCAGGCGCTGAGGAAGCCTGCAGCAGTGCCTGTGCGATCGCTGGTGTGACAGAGTGCTGTGCACACTGTCACACCAGCGATCTGACCCTACACAGTGATGTCCCACCCTGGGACAAAGTAAAAATGTAAAAAAAAATAAAAATAAACATTTGTAAAAAAATTCCTAAATAATGAAAAAAAAAAAATATTCCCCATAAATTCATTTCTTTAATGTAAAAAAAAAACCAACAATAAAAGTACACATATTTAGTATTGCCGCGTCTGTCCGTATCGACCCGTACTATAAAACTGTCCCATTAGTTAAGCCCTTTAGTGAACCCCTTAAAAAAAAAAACAAGGCTAAAAAACAATGATTTATCATCATGCCGCCGAACAAAAAGTGGAATAACACGCAATCAAAAAGACGGATATAAACAAACATGGTACCGCTGAAAACGTCATCTTGTCAGGCAAAAAAAAAGCCGCCATACAGCATCATCAGCGAAACAATAAAAAAGTTATAGCTCGCAGAATAAAGCGATGCAAAAAATAATTATTTTTTATATATAATCGTTTTTATTGTATAAAAGCGCCAAAACATATAAAAATTATATAAATGAGGTATCACTGTAATCGTACTGACCCGAAGTATAAAACTGCGTTATCAATTTTACCACACGCGGAACGCTATAAACGCCCCTCACCCAAGAGAAACTTATGAATTGCTGGATTTTGTTCATTCTGCCTCCCAAAAATCGTAATAAAAAGCAATCAAAAAATGTCATGTGCCCAAATATGGTGCCAATAAAAACGACACCTCGTCCCGCAAAAAATAAGACCTCACATGACTCTGTGGGCCAAAATATAGAAAAATTATAGCTCTCAAAATAGGATGATGCAAAAACTACTTTTTGCAATAAAAAGCGTCTTTTAGCGTGTGACAGCTGCCAATCATAGAAACCCGTTATAAATAGTAAATCAAGCCCCCCTTTATCACTCCCTTAGTTAGGGAAAAATAATAAAATTAAAAAAAATGTATTTATTTCAATTTTCCCATTAGGGTTAGGGTTGGGGCTAAAGTTGGGGTTAGGGTTGGGACTAGGGTTAAGGGTGTGTTAGGGTTAGGTTTGTGGTTAGGGTTATGATTAGGGTTAGGATTAGTGTTAGGGGTGTGTTGGGGTTAGGGTTGCAGTTAGAATTGGGGGGTTTTTCACTGTTTAGGCACATCAGGGGCTCTCCAAATGTGACATGGCGTCTGATCTCAATTCCAGCCAATTCGGCGTTGAAAAAGTCAAACGGTGCTCCTTCCCTTCTGAGCTCTGCCATGCGCCCAAACAGTAGTTTACCCCCACATATGGGGCATCATCATACTCAGGACAAATTGCACAATAACTCTTGGGGTCCAATTTCTTCTGTTACCCTTGGGAAAATAAAAAATTGGGGGCGAAAATATTGTTTTTGTGGAAAAAAAATGATTTATTATTTTTATGGCTCTACGTTATAAACTTCTGTGAAGCACTTGGGGTTCAAAGTTCTCACCACACATCTAAATAAGTTCCTTTGGGGGTCTAGTTTCCAAAATATGCTTGTGGGGGGTTTCCACTGTTTAGGCACATCAGGGGCTCTCCAAAGACGACATGACACCCGCAGACCATTCCATCAAAGTTCGCAATGCAAAACGTCACTACTGCACTTCCGAGCCCCGACGTGTGCCCATACAATAGTTTTCTCCCACATATAGGGTATCAGCGTACTCATGACAAATTGGAAAACAAACTTTTTGTGTCCAATTTCTCCTGTTACCCTTGGGAACATAAAAAACTGGGGACTAAAAGATCATGTTTGTGGAAAAAATATGATTTTTTTATTTTCACGCTGATGCGTTCTAAACTTCTGTGAAGCACTTGGGGGTTCAAAGTGCTCACCACTAGGGTTGAGCATTCCGATACTGCAAATATCGGGTATCGGCCGATATTGGCTGTATCGGAATTCTGATTCCGAGTTCCGATATTTTCGTCATATCGGATACCGGAATCGGGATTGTCACTGTCACTGTCAGTGTCCGTCGGTCGGGTCTGTCAGGAGTCAGCGGCACTTAACCGGCAGAAGATCTCCGGCGGTCACGTCCTGGACTGCTTCATGGCCGCAATCTTCTTTCCCCGGCGGTCACATGCAGTTTCTCGCGATAACTGCAGTGACTGCTGGGTAATCCCGGCCGTAAAGCAGTCAGTCCGATGACGTCACCGCCGGGGAAGCAGGTAATCAGCTGTGCTGTGTCGCGATGACAGGCTCTGCCTGTCATTGCGATGTAGCAGAGCTGGATCGTCGTGGGACTGTCGTTATGGACTGCGTCGGACAGGTGGTATACTGTTGGTTTGTTTTTTTTCTTTTTTTACAGGAGATCGATGGCGTCGCAGAAATGAGAGTACAATAAAAAAAATGAAAACTGTGTTGTCTCTTTTATTTCATTAAAAGACTTTTTTCTTGCTTTGTCTTTTTTTAAATATTTAAAAACTTTGGGATTAATAATGGATCGGTGTCTTATTGACGCCTCTCCATTATTAACCGGGCTTATTGTCACCGTGCAATCAACGGTGACATTAACCCCTTATTACCCCGCTTGCCACCGCTACAGGGCAAGTGGGAAGAGCCGGGTAAAGTGCCACAATTGGCACATCTTTTGATGCGCCAAATGTGGGGCTGCTGTAGCCTGGTATTATCAGGCTGTTGAGGGCCAAAATCCATGGGCCTTGACAGTCTTTTAATACCAGGCCGCAGCAGTCTGCATTTTACTTGGCTGGTTAACAAAAATAGGGGGATCCCCACGCCGTTTTTTTTTCGAGGGGATCCCCTATTTTTGTTAACCAGCCAAGCTAAGCAGACTGCTGTGGCCTGGTATTATCAGGCTGGCAAGGTCCATGGATATTGGATCCTTACCAGCCTGAAAAACCAGGCCTCAGCGGTCTGCTTCATCTGGCTGGTTAACAAAAATAGGGGGGACCCCACGCCAATTTTTTTCGAGGGGATCCCCTATTTTTGTTAATCAGCCAAATATGCAGACTGCTGTGGCCTGGTATTAATCAGCTGGCAAGGTCCATGGATCTTGGCTCCTTAAAGCCTGAAAAATCCAGGCCTCAGCGGTCTGCTTCATCTGGCTGATTAACAAAAGTAGGGGGACCCCACGCCATTTTTTTTTCGAAGGGAACCCCTATTTTTGTTAATCAGTTCCCTCTGACGTCACTGATTGTGTCCCTGGCTGACCTGAAGTGAAAGTGGAAAGCAATCAATTAAGCTTTCCACTTAAGGGCCCGTCTCACATAGCGATATCGCTACCGAGATCGCTGCTGAGTCACTAGTTTTGTGACGCAGCAGCGAGCTCACCAGCGATATCGCTGTGTGTGACATTCAGCGACGATCAGCCCCCCTGCCGGGTATCGCTGATCGTCGCTGAAATGTCAGGACCTTTTTTTGATCGCTGGTTTCCCGCTGACAGGCACACATCGCTGCGTGTGACAGGCGGGAGACCAGCGATCCGCTGGTAACCAAGGTACACAGCGGGTTTCCAGGCGCGGGGCTGTGCCTAGAAACCCGCTGTGTACCTTGGATACCAGCGCCCTGATGCAGGGAGCTGGTATCCAAGGTACACAGCGGGTTTCCAAGCGCTGCGCGGTGCCTGGAAACCCGCTGTGTACCTTGGTTACCAGCGGATCGCTGGTCTCCCGCCTGTCACACGCAGCGATGCGTGCCTGTCAGAGGGAAACCAGCGATCAAAAAAAGGTCCTGACATTTCTGCGACGATCAGCGATACCCGGCAGGGGGGCTGATCGTCGCTGAATGTCACACACAGCGATATCGCTGGTGAGCTCGCTGCTGCGTCACAAAACTAGTGACTCAGCAGCGATCTCGGTAGCGATATCGCTATGTGAGACGGGCCCTTAAGCGATGTTAACCGCAGTGTCGCTGTCCCAGATCGCTGCCTGAGCTGCCTGTTTGGCAGCTCAGCAGCGATCATGTAGCGATACACCAGCGATCCTGACAAGTGCATATCGTTGTCGGGATCGCTGGTGTATCGTTATGTGACACCCAGCCTTTACTCTCCTGTCAGCCAGGAGAGGAACTCATTCATTTGGGGTTTACTGTGAGGCTGCAGCATTAGCTGCGGTCCCTGCAGTAAACATTAACCCTTTCTGAAGGATTACACCGTGGGACCTGACTGTGCATGGATAGGTAAGAATAATTTTGCTTTTTTATTTTATTTTTATTACAGGAAATGGTTTTTGCAGTAAAATAAAAGATGGTCAAAAACATGTGTCTTTATTTCATTAAAATGATTTTTAATTAAAGTGTGTGTGTTATATTTTTATTTCATGCAATAGGATTAATAATTGATAGTTGTCTAATTGACAGCTCTCAATTATTAACCTGGCTTAAGGTCACCTTTCAATAGCAAGGTGGCTTTAACCCCATATTAACCCATTCGCCACCGCTACAGGGCAATGGGAATAGACGGGCAAAGTGCCAGAAAGGGCGAATCTAATTATAGATTTGTCTTTCCTGGGGTGTCTGGGGGCAGATGTTAGTAGCCGGGGGGGGGCCAAAAATAATGGTCCCTCTCTGGGCTATTATTATCTGCCCCCACTCACTGGCTTTGTCTGTCTGGTTGCGAAAATAGGGCGGGAGCCCACGCATTTTTTTTCAGCAATTTTACACCTCATATATATATATATATATATATACATGTCATTGAATTTGTGACACATATATATATATATTTATATTTGTAGTTCATACACTTCTACATAGTATAATAGCCGCTAATTCAATTGCCGGCTTTTGTGAAAATGCAGAACCCGACATGAAATGACACTTGGTGTACATAGGGTTAACCATGTCTTTTCATGTCCTTTGCTATCTAATTTGCACAAACAATTAAATCAGTCTATGTGTGCAAAATTTCACACCTGTAGGGGTTAATTAAAGGTGTAAATTCGTAGCAAAAAAGTCCGTTTTTTTTACAACGAATTTACACCTTTAATTAACCCCTACAGGTGTGAAATTTTGCACACATAGACTGATTTAATTGTTTGTGCAAATTAGATAGCAAAGGACATGAAAAGACATGGTTAACCCTATGTACACCAAGTGTCATTTCATGTCGGGTGCTTCTGTCTTTTCACTGAAGCCGGCTTTACCCGGCAATTGAATCAGAGGATATTTTACTATGTAGAAGTGTATAAACTATACATATATGTATATATATATGTCACAATGACATGTATATTATATATATATGTATTCTATGTGTGTATATTTAGTGTTTACAAGGAAAGAATGGGGTTTTTTTAGTTACGATATTTTGTTCCCATAGACTTACATGGGACTTCCGGTATCGGTATCGGGTATCGCCGATATTTTAATGATATCGGCGATACCATTCCGATTCCGATACTTTTGGATATCGGAAAGTATCGCTCAACTCTACTCACCACACATCTATATAAGTTCCTTTGGGGGTCTAATTTACAAAATGGGGTCACTTGTGGGGGTTACAACTGTTTAAGCACATCAGGGACTCTCCAAACGCGACATGACACCCGCAGACCATTCCATCAAAGTCTGCATTACTAAACGTCACTACTTCTATTCCGAGCCCCGACGTGCGCCCACACAGTAGTTTTCTCCCACATATAGGGTATCAGCGTACTCAGGACAAATTGGACAACACTTTTTGGGGTCCAATTTCTCCCCATTCCCTTGGGAAAATAATAAATTGGTGACTAAAAATCATTTTTGTGGGAAAAAATAGGATTTTTAATTTTCATGCCCGGGCATTATAAACTTGTGTGAAGCACTTGGGGGTTCAAAGTACTTACCACAGATCTATATAAGTTCCTTAGGGGGTCTAGTTTCCAAAATGGGGTCACTTGTGGGGGGTTTCCACTGTTTAGGCACATCAGGGACTCTGCAAACAGAACATGACACCCATCAAAGTCTGCATTCCAAAATGTCAATACTTCCTTTCCGAGCCCTGCCGTGCGCCCAAACAGTATTTCCCCCCACATATGGGGTATCAGCATACTCAGGACAAATTGGACAACAACTTTTGAGGTCCAATTTCCTTGTGAAAAATCAAAAATTGGAATATTGGGGACTAAAAAATCATTTTTTGTGCATTTTTTTTTCACACCTAGGCATTATAAACTTTAGTGAAACATTTTGGGGCTGAACGTGCTCCCAACAGATCTAGATAAGTTCCTTAAGGGGTCTAGTTTCCAAAATGGTGTCACTTGTGGGGTTTTTTTCACTGTTTAGGCACATCAGGGGCTCTCCAAACACGACATGGCATACAGCCAATTCTGCGTTGAAAAAGTCAAACTGCGCTCCTTCCCTTGCGAGCTCTGCCATGCACCCAAACAGTGGTTTACCCCCACAAATTGGGTATCAGCGTACTCAGGACATATTGCACAATAACTTTTGAGGTTTTGTTACTCTTGGGAAAATAAAAATTGGGGTGAAAAGATAATTTTTGTGGAAAAAATATTATTTTTTAATTTTTCGGCTCTACGTTATAAACTTGTGTGAAGCACTTGGGGGTTCACAGTGCTCATCACAGATCTAGATAAGTTCCTTAGGGGGTCTAGTGTCTAAAATCGGGTCACTTGTGGGGGATTCCCACTGTTTAGACACATCAGAGGCTATCCAAATGCGATATGGCATCCAATCTCAATTCCAGCCAATTTTGGTTTGAAAAAGTCAAATGGCGCTCCTTCCATTCCAAGCTCTGCCGTGCACCCAAACAGTTGTTCCCCCCCACATATGGGGTATCATCGTACTCAGGACAAATTGGAAAACAACTTTTATGGTCCAATTTCTCATGTTACCCTTGAGTAATAAAAATTTGGAGACTTACATATTACTTTAGTGGGAAAAAAATAGGATTTTTTATTTTCATGCCCCGGCATTATTAATTTGTGTGAAGCACTTGGGGGTTTAAAGTGCTCACCACAGATCTAGATAAATTCCTTAGAGGGTCTTATTTCCAAAATATGGTCACTTGTGGGGGGTTTCCACTGTTTAGGCACATCAGGGACTCAGCAAACTGAACATGACACTCATCAAAGTCTGCATTCCAAAACGTCATTACTTCCTTTTCGAGCCCTGCAATGCGCCCAAACAGTATTTCTCCCCCACATATGGGGCATCAGCGTACTCAGGACAAATTGTACAACAACTTTTAGGGTCCAATTTCCTTGGGAAAAATAAATAATTGGGGACTAAAAAATCATATTTGTGTAAAAAAAAATTTTTTCACACCCAGGCATTATAAACTTTAATGAAACATTTGGGAGTTCAAAGTGCTCACAACAGATCCTAGATAAGTTCCTTAGGGGGTCTAGTTTCCAAAATGGTGTCACATGTTGGGGGTTTCCACTGTTTATGCACATCAGGGGCTCTCCAAACGCGACATGGCGTCCAATCTCAATTCCAGCCAATTTTGGTTTGAAAAAGTCAAACGGCGCTCCTTCCCTTACAAGCTCTGCCGTGTGCCCAAACAGTGGTTTTCCTCCACATATGGGGTATTGGCGTACTCAGGAGAAATTGCACAACAACTTTATCTGTCCATTTTCTCCTTTTACCCTTGTGAAAATAAAAAAAAGTTTGTAAAAGATAATTTTTGTGACTAAAAAGTTAAATGTTCATTTTTTCCTTCTTCGTTGCTTCAGCTCCTGTGAAGCACCTGAAGGGTTAATAAACTCCTTGAATGTGGTTTTGAGTACCTTGAGGGGTGCAGTTTTTAGAATTGTGTCACTTTTGGGTATTTTTTGCCATATAGACCCCTCAAAGTGACTTCAAATGTGAGGTGGTCCCTAAAAAAAATGGTTTTGTACAATTTGTTGTAAAAATGAGAAATCGCTGGTCAACTTTTCACCCTTATAACTTCGTAACAAAAAAAATTGGTTTCAAAATTGTGCTGATGTAAAGTAGACATGTGAGAAATGTTATTTAGTAACTATTTTGTGTGACATATTTCTCTGTTTTAAGGGAATAAAAATTCAAAGTTTGAAAATTGCAAAATTTTCAAAATTTTTGCCATATTTCCATTTTTTTTCATAAATAACCGCAAATCATATCGAAGAAATGTTACCACTATCATGAATTACAATATGTCAGGAGAAAACAAGCTCAGAATCGTGAATATCCGTTGAAGCATTCCAGAGTTAAAGCCTCATAAAGAAACAGTGGTCAGAATTGTAAAAATTGTTGCGGTCATTAACGTGCAAACCACCCTTGGGGGTTAAGGGGTTAAACATATCAGTGTGATTTTACTGTATAGCGCACTGAATTGCCGACTTTTTAAAAATGGATCCATCGAAAAACGGAAGAAAAGGATGAAAAAACTGATGCGATGGATCCATTCTTATGACGGATCCGCTAGTCGGCTCCGTCGAAAAACGGATCCGTCGCATCAGTTTTTCACAATCTGCGACGGATCCGTCGATCCATCAAGCCAATGGATTGTGACTGTCGGGAAAAAACTGATGTGTGAAAGAGGCCAAATACTGGGGGAAAGGAGTTGCTTCTTCGTTCGTGTCTGGGGCATTTTGACGAAATAGGGACCACTCGTGGTGACAAAGATATTCAGCTGTTAAAGAAAACCTGCTCTTACCTGACTTAGCTTTTAACCAGATATTGAATTTTAAACAGATTAAAACTAAATGCCTCAAGATCTTAGCCGCCCAGACATTCTTAGAAGATAATGTGTTAATTGAGAATAAAATGCACTGGTTAGAAGACAAGATTGTTTTGCCCATCTGAGTACTGGGCAGTATGTTTCTTATTGTGTGCTGGTTTGTTTGTTATAGCACCATCTAGTGGTAGCTGAATTTATAGCCTGTGCCTATAACAAGCAGATAGAGTATTGCATTGTGAGATTGAAGCAAGGTATTCTGGGAAGAAGAAGCACCATTTTCTTCCATGTACTTCAGGGAATACACGTGTTCATGTGTTCTCCTGTAACCTCTCCAACTTGAGTTTGCTATCCTGGTAAAGCATATCTGGTAAGATCAATATCTTCTCTAGCAATGCAGTGTTTATTTAGGAGGTTATTAACTGTATAGCAGCCAGTGCATAGGAGATGTTATTAGAATCCTGTGTAAAATTTGCATCATACTGTATACTTTCCTGTTAACTGTAAAGTGTCATCTGTGTGTCCAATAATTATCTATGTCATTTGTATTTTTATAGTTTTACCGCGCATGTTCTATACTGTTCACCAATAAACAAGTTAGACTACAGAGGACAGTCTGCTTATTTGGAGTACGGAACAGTGGTTTATGCTGTATGCCAGATTGCACACCGTGTCAACGTATATGAAGGCAGAGCAAAGATGATTAGCCTAGAGTTAAGAATAAGGGAGCCCCAAAGGTGTATCGCTATAAAAATCCAAAAAAAGCTCCAAAACCATTAAATTTTTTGTCACAAAACCAGAAATCCAATTTTCTGGCCAATTTTGAACCGACCAGTGAGATGAAAAAAGAACACCAAAACCGATAGAGCTATCAACTACAAAGATAAAATTAAACTAATCCGAAAAAACGAATGGAGACTGACAACAAGATTTACCATTAAATTCAGAAATTAATGCCAATCAAATTCTAGCATCCTCTCTTAAATCCGAGGAGATTCTAACATGTGAACATGGTGAAGAAAGGCCATTCATTGTATCATAAAGGCACCTAGAAAACGGACGTCCCATCGGGATAATCCATAAAGCAAAGTTTAAGAGACCCAAAAATGATTGCTGTTCTCTAACTTTCTTTTTAGTTATGAAAGCCGACAAGGAGTCACGCAGTTTCAAGATTTTATCCTCCAGTAATTTGCATTCCATTTTATTGGAATCTATTGTTATGCCTATACTCCATTGCAATTTGTTACCATCTTTTCAGTTAGCCATTAAAAGGTATCAACCACTGAGGACTCTCAATTCTAAATATATTGTTATGCCTAAGAATTCTAATGTGTTAGTTGGGAAAACAGTTGTCTCATGAGTGATTGAGACTCCAAATTCTTGGCACATGGATATAAAACTATTGAGGGATTGTAAACAGTCATTAGATGACGCGGGCCCGATAAAAAGGAAGTCAAGTCATCTAAGTAATGGAGGATTCCTACGTTCTGACATTTATGCTCTAAAACCCAATATAGAAAAGAGGAAAAACTTTCAAATTAAAAACATGAGAGTGAAAATCCCATAGGTAAACAACGATCGAAGAAAAATTTATCGTCAAAGAAAAACCTAGGTGATTAAACCCTTCAGGATGTACTGGGAGGAGTCCAAAAGCGGATTTAATATCAGATTTAGCCATAAGGGTAATATGACCAAACTTTTTTAGTAAATCTATTGCTCCGTCAAAAGATAAATAATTTATGGAGCAAATAGATTTGTCTATTTCATCATTCAGGGACAAACCGGTTGGGAAAGATAGGTGGTGAATTAGATGAAAAGACCCAACTTCCTTTTTTGGAACTATACCCAATGGGGAAATTCTAAAATTTGAAAAAGGTGGGGAAGAAAAAGGCGCTGAAACCCTTCCTAATTAAATTTCTTTGTAAATTTTTTTCTCTAGCTATTTCCGGAAATTGTTAAATGGATGGTAAGTTATTGACTAACTTACAACCCACGCCTTTGAATGGAGGAATATAAAAACCATTAGAAAATCCATTAAATAATAAATCACTGGTCGCTCGGTCGGGAAATCGGTCTAGCCAGAATATTAACTTTTCCAGCTTCACTGGTGTCTGTGCCTTTAACAATAGGGTCCCTTGCTGATGATTGCTGGGAAGACTGTCTTTTAAAGCATTTTGACATGGAGTGTGACCCTCCGCAGAATGAGCATTCATGGCGAAACCTGCAGTTGTTGGCCCATTTACAGGATGATTAATTAAAGGCAAAGCAAAAGCTTTTTTTTAACAAGGTTGGCTGCAGGTTGTCTGGGCAATCAATGTCTTCAAGGGAGCATAAGGTTTAACCATAAACCAACATCTTTTGATCCCCATTTGACCTCTGGGTGTACTGCTAATTTTTGGCTAAAGGCCTCATCGTAATTCAGCCATGCAATGCCGCCTAAATTACGATAGGCCTCTAGAATATATTGTGGTGTAATGACCCCTGATGCAGCTAGGGGGCACTGTGTATGGCCCTCGGGATATGCATGGAGGCATGTGATGGATGGACGGTATGTATCGCAGAGGTGGGTGGCCCTGTGATGGAAGCCTGGATATGTTTTGCTCAGCAGATCTATTGCTGAGAGTTGTGCTATATATTGGGAGGCTTCCAGGTGACTAGGAGAGCTGGGTGGGTCCAGTCACCTACAAACCCACCCAAGGGGTATGTGTCTGAATACCCGGGATAAAACCTGTATGTAATGGTGTGTATCTGAAGGACCTGTGGTGAGGTCATGACCATGTGACCTAACCATGTGATTCCTGACCTCATCTGTGGGTGGAGTTACACCTATGTAATGGAGTGTGTTTGGCACCTGGAAGAGAGTGTGTGGGAGTCTACCAGTGTGGACAGACTTCCATGTGTCCAGGCAGGACCTTACAGAGAGGACTCTGTGTCTGAGGAGTGAGGCTCCAGGCTGGAGCTGAAGCATTGAAGATTTGTATTGTATGTACTATGAGGTTTATGATGTAATAAACCTGATGAACTTTTGATATAAAAGTGCGTCCTGATTGCCTCCGTCGCAGCTGAGTGAGTTGAAACCTTACAATATCAATATGTTGAATTAATTTGCTGCACAAATTAGGGAACCTTTCCCCCATGACAGCTGAATATATTGAAAAGGCTTGGATCCAATTATTAAAAGACTTGTAAATGCCACACTTTTTATCATCAGTGTCAAATTTCTCATCACTCTTTTCAAATCTATAAAGCTGATCTTTATGAGGGAGAAGTGAAAAAAGATCAATATACTGCTTACTCCAAATGAGCTCTTTGGTAGAAGCACTTAAATGAAAACCCAATGGAGATAATTCGCATGTAAATGCCTCTTTAAATGGATTTTGAGGGGTTAAGTTTAAATTATTGGAGACAGAAGTCTTTTCAACATCCTCAATGGATGGAGAAGGGGAAGCATTAACTATAGCTTCCCCTAAGACTTCAGCCAAAATTCCTTTGAATAGGGATTAATTTGAGATTGATGTACAGACAGGGGCACATTGAGGATCTCACCCCTGTCAGCTGCTCTATCGTTCATGCCCTGGTCCGTGATGCAGCTAGCGCTCAAGCCCTGCGGAGAAGGCAAGAGCAGCTGATAAATTGATGAAGGTGATCCGTCTTCATCTGTTACAGACAACATCGCTTGAAGGCAGGAGGAAGCCGGACGATCTAGCAGAGGTGCTCTTGTTGCTAGGGAGGCCGCCGTAGCATGATATGACTGTGCCTCCACAGAGCTTTTACGGCTGCGGCAGCTACAGGCATTGCTGGCGACCTCAGATGACGTCACCGCCGCTGCAAAGTATTCGGGCGATGCTGGAAGTCTCTTGCTGGGCTGCGAGACTTCTGTGACCAGGAGTGACGCGGCTTCGCGCGCACTTCCGGTGCGCGGTTTCCTGGACATGACGGTGTCAGCGGAGGTGAGTAAGATGTCCGGGCCTCCGACTCCGCGATCCGCAGCACTTGCTCTGTGATGCTGAAGGTTCAGGACATGGCAGCTGACAGGCGGAGAGGTGTTCCGGAGGAGGAGGATAGCTTCGGAGGCTGCCGCTGTTGGTTTTATAGCGAGGCAGCTCCTCAGCCATTCCACTCCATCCTCATCGCTGGCTCAGGACATCAACTGCTTCAGGAGATCTTCCATCCTAGGTAATCTTCTTTTATTCTATGGCTCCGATATGACGATATCAGCCAAAAGTAGGGATTTATATATTGTTAATTCGCCTGCCAAAACCTGGATCCACCAATGAAAACCTTTGATAAAGGGCGCCAAGAAACCAGCCCAAACTGGTTAGAACAGGTCGTGGCAGCTGTCACAGATAACTGATGACCTTTATTTGACCTTTATAAAGCTCCACAGGATTACCGCATATTGTTATGATATGGTAGCCGAGGGGGACTGTAACAAAAGTAGCCAAGGCAGCCAGTCACCCAGAGTGGTTGGTAACTAATGGATTGCAGACCCCTAAACTAACCGCACAACTAGAAGCAGCCGTGGGACGTACCTACGATGACATAGATGCCTCGACACAGCCGGAGAGTTAGCTAAGCCTAAAGATAGAAAGGGGAAAGCTAACTGCCCCGGAGTAGCGCCCCAAAGGAATAGGTAGCCCCCACACATATATTGGCGGTGAGACAAGATGAAATACAAACACAGGCAGAAAATAGAGTAAGCAAACACTGGGGCCCAAAACTGTCTTGATAGGACAGGACAGAAAAGAATACTTTCTGCAATCCAGCAAAACCCTAGGAAAAATTCCAACACTTCTGATTCCAAAAAAATACTGAGACCACACGATCTCTCCCCGCTTTATCAGAACTCTCGTGTGAACAGGTACCCAGCAGCCACTGAAATAACAGGGACTGAACAAATGAACCGATAATTGAGAAACAGAGACCAGCTCAGGCCCCAGCAGAGCAACCCGGCTGACCTCACTCACAAGGCAGAAAAACAAAAGAAAACAAAACCACAGAAACAAGCAAGAAATAGCTTATCTGAAAGTAACAGGAGACCGCAGCAAGCTGACTTCCAAACTGGACCAGGAAGAGAAAACTAATCCTCGGCGAGGATCATGGGAAAGTTACTCCCTTAAATCTCCCCAGTCATCACTCCCAGATTGCCAATCGTCAGCAGCTGAATCCTCAACTGAAAGGTCTCTGTCAGTCAAGACAGCTTCATTAATATCAACAGCCACCAGAGGGAGCCCCAACTCAGAATCCAGAGAATTCACAACAGCATATATTAGCAATAAAATACCTATAAATTGGGTCCATGCTGCTATGAGACCACCCCTTTATTAGTTCTTTATTTGCGGGGGAGGGCTTCTATTAGTATTGCCCAGGTGAAGGAATTATTGCCTGTGCAGGTACTACAATTATCACCTGGGCCATACTAAGGAAATCCTGAAAACATGACCTGTTGGTGGCTCATGAGGACTGGAGTTGGGGAACACTGGTCTAGAGGCTGCTCTTAATGCCTCACCTTGGATCAGGCTTGAAAAAAGATCACCCTAAAGGAACACTAAACCTAGAAATGAATGTTTGAATAACAGGAGATATACAGTAGCTGCCCTCACCTTTGTAAGTCTGCAGCATTTCTGCATGATCTTAAAAAAAGTCAGTCTTTGTAGAAATCCTGAAGAGAACAAAGAAGTTAATCTCCGGCTGATCAGTGGTATCCATCTTCTGCTGGTGGCCATCTGAAGACCCTCCTCCTTAAAGGAGTTGACAGGTCTAAAACTACAATTCTGCAGTCACTCTAAGTAACTGCAGACTGGTGAATCCTCAAATCGTGTGCACTGCTTTCTGTGAGGATTCTCTGTTGCCAACAGCGGGTGGTCATGTGACTAAGTATGCAATTTGCATACTTATGGACTCATTCTGACTAAACAGCATACACTTTCATTGAGTGAGGCCGGATACAGTCTAGTTGGCATGTGATCGCATGTATGCAAATCATATACTTTGGTCACTCCCATGTGGCGCCCCTGAGGGTTCAGTCGCCACAGAGGTATTGCACCTCATCCAGAAGTGCGTACCCCACTCTCAGGTAAGGAGGGAGCACCACCCAGGACACCTGCACCCAAAACAGACTATAGCAGCAGGGCACCCTGGCGGGCAATACATTTTGGCATCACGAACAGGATATCGAAGCCCGGTATCACCAGGTCCTGTGTGCCTACTTTGAACTGCCTTGTGTGTTAGCAACTTTGCTGAAAGTTTTGTACAATTGCCGCCATATTTGCACCATGAGGCGCGCAGGGAGTAGAAGGGTGTGCCATCATGGGCAGTACCCAGACAAAGGGCGCGAAACAGCAAGAACGCCCCCTGCCTTTACTATTACGTGACCGCAGCATGGCTGATCGCCAGTGGAGTCCACCTCCTGGCCCAGTATGGCAGCAAAGGAAAAAGACACCGCCCCCGGAGGAGGGCGGAGAAAGGCCCAGTGGCGGGAAATGGAGAGGAGGAGAACAGAAAGCACCAGGAAGTCATGGTGAGCAGAGGATGGAGGCCTGTCGGGCACGGGGAGGAAGCAGAAGGCTCCCCAGCCAGTAGGATCAAGGCTGCACCCGCTTGTCAGGACTCGACCAGGTGCTCCTGGAGAGAAAAGTAGAGTAGCTAACACGCCGCCTTCTCCGCACCCAATTGGCTGCCATCAACAGGTGGAAGCAAACCGTACTGGAGAAGGCCATCGGATCCCGGGCGCCCACGTCCCCGGCACCTGCTACCCTGGAAGCAGCAACAGACAACATCAATACTGGAGGCGCAGGTATGGGCATCACCCCTGGGGACGGGAAACCCAGCAGGGATCCCCAGAGTCACCATTTACCTCTAAACCCAGTCAGGTGATGCTGGAAGTCTCCTGGGACGGGGTGCTCAACCCAGGGGTAGGCTGTTAGAGACACTAAGGCCCGAAAATCTGCCCCCTATAGTGCGCCGACCACTGGAGGTGATCCCATGTGAGAACAAGGGGTCAGATCTAATGGGATTCCCCATGGATGAGGAGTTTTGTCGCCAGCAGGTTCTGAAGCTGGAACAGGAGGAGAAAGAGCATCAGGCCCACCAGGAGGTCTTGGAAGAGCGGAACCTTCAGGTCAAAGCCCATGCCCGCAGGGTACTGATGGAAGAGCTATGCCCAATGAGCGGGGGTGTAGTAGTGAATTTTGATCTGCAGCAGGGCTGGGGCTTCATCAGGGACTCCAGAAGGGGGCCCGACCTTTTTGTGAACTGGATTTGTTCCCAGGGGCGCACGTTTCTTTCACCAGGCACAACGGTGAGAGGGGCTGGAACGCTCTCCATGTCCGCCAGATCCTGGAAGAGCTGACTGCTGAGCAAGCCCACCAGGGGACTGTAGAACCCCCACCAACCACCACAGCCAGCAAGTCACCAGGAGTGACTAAGACCAAAGATGTTTCTTTCCAGTCATGAGGAAGCACCACTCAGCGAGAGTGAATAAGAACCGTCAAATTTGCAAGATTGTAAATAGTTAAATAAAGTTGCACAAGTTAACCCGGTCGAGTTTTGAAAAGAATTTACCTGTTCTCTTTATCACAAAGAAACTGAGAGATCATGGACCAGGTATGATCTAAAAACTTTTAATTGTACATAGTTAGCACCTCTTAAGGTGCTCCTTCTTGGTTTTACTTAAAACCTGTAGGGTGCCCTGACACCCTATACCTCTGCACAACTGACCTCAGAACAAAAACCCATTTGGCATGGCCGAAGTAGTTGTCCAAAGTGGAGACCAGCCATGCCTTGTAACCCGCCCAAGGCCTACATTGGGAGTTTGAGACGGGTCCCCCATATTGCACTAAGGATGTAAAAAGAACACCCCGGATAGGGATTGCACTAAAAGAAGAGTAAATCCTATTGAACTTGAAAGAAAAGTTTACTGCATTTAATTTGAAAATATTTTATAGTACTTGAAGTTAATAGTATTAAAGTGAATGTTTATGAAGAAAAATTTGATAGCACTTTTACAGTAAAAATTAAAGAAAAGTTTACCTGTCGTAAATGAAGAATGTTCTATTTAACAGTGATCTCAGTATTGGTTATATTCATGTTTGTTTACCTGTTACTTATGTAACGTTTAAGAAAAAGTGCCTCCCATAAAGGGAAGTTGCGATTTACTCATTTTCTACCTCTTAGAATGCATTCTTGAAAAATTTTGTATGTTTCCTTGTAACACCTGTATTTTACTCTGTTTCAGCCCGCAGACATGCTGTGTTTAACAGGGGGGTATGTGGCGCCCCTGAGGGTTCAGTCGCCACAGAGGTATTGCACCCCATCCAGAGGTGTGGTACCCCACTCTCAGGTAAGGAGGGAGCACCACCCAGGACTCGCTTAACACCTGCACCCAACACAGATTATAGCAGCAGGGCACCCTGGACGTACTCTAAGGGAGGATGGTCTCATCCAAGGCTGGGTAGGAAAGAGTATTGGGAGGTAGGTGGAGAAAGTAGAAGGAGGGGAGTGAAGCTTAAAGAGCTGGAAGGAGACTGTAGCGTCACAGATAGTGTGAGGGGAGCTCAAGCTGTAGGAGCTTGTCCTCAGACGGAGAAAGTAAGATTAAGTACGGAGCAGAGAGAAGCTTCTGGAAGGATAGAAGGGGTCCTAGGGGCATGGATAGTGAGTAGTTCATCCGTGGGGCCCGATCCAATAGTGGAGGGACCAAGTCGCAGTAGGGGTACCGGCCCCCTAGCCTAGTGGAGAACTTCAAGACTCAGCTAGTAAGCCGGAGGCAGTGGCATCTTTAGGTGCCTCAGCTACAATCCACAGTTATCATCTCCGAAAAGGTAGCCATAAGGGAGCAAGGAGACGCAGAGAGGACGTCATCCAACAAGGTCCGCGGCTACTGGCTTGGGACACTGACTGTGAGGTGTTGGACAGGAAGGAAAGGTGGAAATTCAGAACAGTGAGATGACTGAGAAAGGAACATATTGAAGAGAGTCCTAAAAAGGTGTATCCTGAACTATCTGAGAGTTTGCTGAGCCCCTCACCTGGAGGACACGGCACCAAGTGGGCATCTGTGCGCACCAGAACTGTGAATAAAGCTTTTGGAAACTACACCCTGCTGTGTCCTCTAATCATTCTTGCGTCACCCATCCAACACTGCTACATCCCTTGCCAAATACTACATCTACCAACATTACCATCTTCTACATCCTACGTCTGCCCTGGGACTAAGCTCTGCCTGTGGAGAGCTATACCAACTCTGCTGCATCACCACTAGTCCCAGAGGATCTGCACTGCAGCGCTGGTCACCTCTGACCAGAAACCACAAGTGGCGCCACGAACACTTCATTACAAACTTTATTATTCCCTTGTAAATAAACCCCCCTTTTATTGGACGCCCATGGCCACGGACCGGGTCACTGCTGCTGTGACACTTCCCCTTTAAGAAGCGGCCCGATACCGAGTATCCCACTGCCCTGGCGGGCTATCCACCCACTCCTCTCTTGGCGCTGGCAAATCCTTACAATGCGCAGTGAACTCGTTGTAAGGATTCACAAGTCTGTAGTCACAGACTTAGCTTTCTTTTATACTCTACTTTAGACAGAGTATAGCAGGGATCTCTATAAAAACTGCTGTGATTGGCTTTCTACATGTAAATTGATAGAGGAGCATTACATGGCATACAAGCCTCCTTACACTGACCTGCCAAGCATGTCACTCTCCATAAGAAGACCTTAGATGGCTGTTCTACTCAAACACTACCCATTATACAAAAACTGTTTCTGTCCACAGGACAACTGCAGTCAAATAGAGAATGTGTACACCTATGGGACTCTGGATTCTAATAAAGAGCAGGTGATCTACGAAGTGGTCACCTATTCATGATGACAGTCTCTACTCTAACATGAACTTTCCACATGTTTCAACAGAGAATGTTTTGAGTATTTTCCCCACAACTAAGGCATAAAGAACAAGGAAATCATTTCATTTTTGGAAATTATTTTCTTGATCTACCAGTTAGGAGTCACTTCTATTTCCAGAAAAAAAGAGAAAAAGAAAAAACAACAATAGTAACAAAAGAGGGAAAGCAACTGCATGTAAAGCTGTAAGACTGGTGGTATTAGGAAAAAAATGTTGTTCATTAGGAGGGTGAGGCGAAATGCACGCAATGTGCGGCCAGTGGCACTGTGCTTGACCGCGTATGTCGAGTCCGGCTTCTTCTTCTTAATGCCCATTACTATCTCACCGACCCCCCACTGACCACATTCCCTTCAATGAAAACGCAACCAATTATTTATTTGGATAATTTTGGCCACAGCGGCCAGTTTATTAACAAAACAATATATAACAATAGTCCATAACCATACCAAAAGGTATACAAAATTATGAGGGGGGAGTTCTTGGAGCTAAAAGATCTGGCATAACATCCGACCAAACAACCATCAAAAACTTGACCACCATGTTACCCTCAGCCGTACAACCCAGCTCGAGGGCACCGTACTTCCCGTTGCGGGAAGACTAACCACCAAGACTCCCAGGGTAAAACCCCGTCCAGAGCCCAAAACAAAATGCCAGATCAACCCCACCTAATTTAAAGTGCCTGGAATTTTCCTTAAATTCCTTCCCCCAATCAATAATCACCAACTCCAAGAACCCCCACCCCCGCCAACCACGAACAGCCCTGACAACCTCAGGCTCGTGAGTGCCCCAACAAACCAAAGCTCTCTCGATCCCTTCCTGAATTGCCAGTGCCCATAAATCGATACTTATGATGTACCCCATCTACCCTCCAAAAATGTCCAACTCCATCTTCCAACTCGAAATGCCTCACGTCCATTTCTTGATACGAAACTTGCCACTGCCCTGTTCAGTTTCACCCTAGCCCTATTAAGTCCCATTAAAGACCTAGCATGCCTCCGTTTTTTTTTTTGAACAACATTGGACCACACTGTGAAAAACCCCAGAAAAGATTGTCCACAACCTCAGCAACTCAATACGTATGTCCCCAATTAATTCGCGAACAGGAAAAACACCAAGATCATTACCTCTCGCGTGAATAACCAAAAAATCCAGAAATTTATCCAAGTGGGAAGCTCTGGAAAGTTCTGGCAAAAAACTCTGCTCCATGACAACCCCAAAAACCCAACCAACGAATCACCACCTGCTCACGCCCGAAACCAAGTTGCCGACCATCCGACCTCACGTCCGCTCGCCACACCCCCAGTACATGAATGAATGTCCGAAGATCCATGCTAGAAAAGGTGCACCACCTGAAATACATACAACAAGAGCACCTAAGCCAAAAAAGAAAAAACTATCTAACAATGCAACACTCTTATTACTGACGTACGTACACTAGGTAGCGATTGGAGCTCCACCTGCCAATACGCCTTATCGCATCCGCACCCAAGCCCAAACCATCCGCTTCCGAGGCAGCCCCAATCCTAAAAGAATGTGACCCGTATGCACCTGGATCAAGGCCCGCCTCTCGCAGCCCCCTTTCCAAGACAGCCACAAACTGAAATTTAGACAAAAAAGCCCCTTCCGCGTGACATAACAACGGGCCTTTCATGCCACAACTGCCAATACTTCTCCAAACAACCCCGCGGACACATCAAAGACCCCTCAACACACCCCAAAACAACCCATTTGCCTCTTCCCACCTGATCAGTTTTTTGAACTCCTGATCCAGAGCGCAATGCCCCCTGCCCAAAATTCTACATCAACCGCCAGCAAACCCCAGCCCTGGTTTTGCTGTACGAAAACAGATCCCCAAAAACGCAATGCCCCCCAAAAAAAGGCTGAGGAATACGCTAACCTGAACAGCGCCACCTCAAAAACTGAACCACAGATGGCTTCCAAAATTCAACTCAAACCTATCAACACCCCGAATGATATATGTCTCCTCTTATCAACAACCCACTTACCTCTCCAAAAAACCCCGTAAGCCTGCCTAACCAAAAAATTGCTTCGTAACATCTGCCACCCCCTGCAACTTGAAACCAAATGCCAATCTCGCTATGAATTTATTTAATTTTGCCGCTGACCAACCGACCTCAGCCGCCCTCCCCACCAAAACAGCACTGCCAGAGTCCGATCTTCCTCCGAATCCAGCCCTCCCAAACACGACACCCAACTTTGACATACTTGCCAAGAAGATTCATACGACGACTAGGTTTGCCTCGTAACCGATTCCAGAATCAACACTCCTGCTCTTCCATAACCACCTGCCACAGATGCAAAGGGCATTCCACACCCGATGCCTCAGCTCCTGGCGACAGTTCCCGAAAACATTCCCACTGAAAGCGAGACAAAGCATCAGCAATGGAATTTCGCACCTTCCGGCACATGAACTGCAGAGATCCACGCATTCAATTCAAGACACCGAAGGGCCAAAACCCGCACCAACTTGATCACCGGAGGGGATAAAGCCGTCAGACTGTTAATGACAGAAACCACACTCATATTTGTCACAATGAAATCTGACCCTCTGGTTTGCAAACATGCTACCCCAAATCGAGACCGCCACCACTATCGGAAACAACTCCAACAAGGCCAAATTTTTTGTGAAACCCAAAGACTTCCATGCCTCAGACCAAGGTCCCACCACACCATCAGGTCCTCCCTATGCTCTTTACTTAGCCGAACGAAATGATGTGCGGCCTTGACACCCGCAGTCACCAGCAACAACCTACGACAAAAATCAGTCCCATGGCATGATCCTGCACACAAAGTTCAACATTGCCAAAGAACTGCAACTGCTTCAGCGTCACCTACCTCAATTTCCCTATCCTCTCCACTTCCTGCCTGAGTAGCAACAGCTTGTCCGCTGGCAACCGACACTCCATTTTCAAACAAAATATCATCCAGGTAATGAATGACCAACTGAACTACGCTTACTTCCCTTATCACCCATTCCAAAAACGTGCTCAATGTCTCAAACAAATAACATGAAATAGCTCTCCCTATCGGTAAACATCTATCAAAGTAATAACCCCCATCCCAAAAACACCCCAACAGCGGAATACTGACCGGGTGAACCGGCACCAGACAGAAAGCGGACTCAATATCCATCTATGCCAACAACACCCCAGTGCCATACCTGCACACCCACTGGACCGCCGTATCAAACTACGTATATTCCACCGAACACAATTCCCGATCAATACCATCATTCACCGAGCAACCCTTTGGGTATGACAAATGCTGTATCAAATGAAATTTATTAGGCTCCTTTATTGGTACAACTCCCAAAGGGAAAATAACCACCCCTGCAACTGGCAACTCGGGAACGGACCCACCAACCTGCCCAATTCCACCTCCTTTGCTAACTTTGCACTAACGACCTCAGAGTACAACACTGCCGAACACAAATTTTTAACCAAAAAGGGGACCGAGTGCCCAGGAGGAGGGATCTTAAAACCCTACGCAAAACCATCCAGCAACACCCCTGCCTTGTCCCTATCCAGATATCTATTTAGATAGGGGGCCATCTCTAGAAGTCTCACCGGACTCTCCCCCTTGACTGGAACCCACACCATGCTTTCCTTTTCCTTTCTTGAAACATTTTGACAGTCCAAGGGAGGTACCGTTCCACATGTGCTTAAACTTGCAACTGCTCCCGTACTTGCACTGACCATCGTTGAATTGCCAACAAATCCCTGATTTTTCTTTTCCTGCCTGCGTCCCCAAATTACCGCCTCCCTGTCACGCCTGTTGGCTACCGCTACTTCCGGCCCCATGAAAGGACTGCCCATACCTGGCTGTAACCATAACCTTCAGCCAAAGCCCAATGTCCTTCTGGTCCCATTTTAACTCCGGCCGAACCGCTTTGCGATGCCTAAATCGCTCATCATACCTCAACCATGTTTGAGCCCCATATGTCCTATGTGCTTCCCCTATAGCGTCCAAGTAACAAAACAAGCCGGAGCAATTCTCCAGAGCTTTCTCCCCTATCACACTCACAAGTATCGCAAAGGCCTGCCACCAATTTGCGAAAGTCTGCGGAATCAGCCTCCACCTACGCTTCTCCAAGCAAATATCCATAATAATACCCTTAGGTATACCAAATTAAGAAAAGAAAGAGGGGGGGGGGTTCTTGAAGTCAAAAGATCTGGCATAACATCTGGCAAAACAACCATGGAATTTCAAACCACCATGTTACCCTCAGCTGTCCACCCCAACTCGAGGGCACCGTACCTCCCGTTCCGGGAAGACTAACCAGCCAAGGCTCCCGGAGTAAAACCCCGTCCAGAGTCCAAAAACCAAATGCCAGATCAACCCCAACATAATTTAAAGCTTGTAATTTTCCTTAAAATTCCTTCCCCCGATCAATCATCGCCAACTCCAAGAACCCCACCACCGCCTCCACTCCGCCGGCAGGACTCAACGACTCACTCCAGACTGGCCACCAACTCCCAGCCCTGCCCCCAATGGCAAACCTGAAGGCCCACTCGCTGCCCCCCCTTAAGCCTTCTCAAAAACTGCGACATGCTGCTCAACAAATCACGCAGCCCCGCCTCTTCTACCCCACTCTGTCCACTTAACACCCCCTCATCCGACCTACCCAGCCGACTTCCCCTATCTGCCTGCACACTTGCCCCTGTGGGCGACAGACATGACACAGAGCCGTACTCACTTAGCTGCACGGGTGCTGTGACCCCGCCAGCCGATACTCCAGCATCCCAACACGCCTCCATGCTGTGATCCTCACTTCCGGACTCCGACTCCTCCGGGCTGCTGTCTCGCTCCTGGCCCGCGCCCCTGGCCTCCACATCACCAGGGGGGACCGAAGCAGTGGCTGTGCACTGAACGGAAGACCTTCTGTCCAGGTGTGACCTGGACTGTATCCCGGACCCAGACCTGCAGGCCCGGTCCGTCCCCCTCACCGCTGCACTGCCAGGCAGACCCTCATCGCTGCCTGACGCTCTCCGATTGCCCCGCTGCCTTGTAGGGCCAGGCAGGACCCCGTCAAATGGCCCCTGCCCACCCGCTGCCCCAGACTGCCTGCTGTTTCTCCTGCCAGGCCCGATAGCCCGCCGCTCTGGAGGGGTAACTGGTGCCTGCGCCGCTTCCTGGACACCAGCCCCCCTCGCCGCTGCAGTCGCTGTAGGCCTCCACATCACCGGAGACCAGCGGCTCGGCCCTGAGTCACTATGCCCTCTGGGCGCCTACTTTCCGCCGCCCGGGAAGGCTCAGCTTCCGGTCGGGCCTCCACTTCCGATGTGGCAGTTGCGCGGCGGCGTCCCGCGCCAGCAGGCCAGCTGAGCGGATTCCTGCAGGACTGAACGCAGGGGGGGAGAGGCCGCACCGCTGCGCTGTGTCCTCAGGGTCCCAGGAGGGGCTCCGCAGCCTGCGCCTGCCGCACACTGTTACCTCCAGGGATAACTGCTCCGAGGGTCTGAATCTTCTCCCACGCTGGCTCGTCCCCGGCTCTCCTGCGGCTCCAAGGAGGGAGGGTGCAGTCTGGACCACATCGCGTCAGCCGACTCCATAAGGTACACGGTGTGCTTCTGTCCTTCCCGGCTTCCAGAAGAATAATGGTGGTGTTTCCCGCACTTTTTGCACCAGTAACCTGCCTCACCTCCTGCTTCCCAACAACCCCACCCCCCAGCCAATCACGTTAATGCCCTCCCTATGTTACATTAAAGCCTGCCCGCCCACCGCAGTCATGTGAGGGCCTACACTTAGCTTCGCTCTATTCCGGCCCCTTCTTTATATAGATCAATAGAATACAATTTTTTACATAATTGCAAACTTTCACCTCAATGTTACCAACCAAAAGTTGCACGTCCAGTGATTATTATTGTTTAGAAAGGATACGTTTTCACAGTCTGCTTTGTCTCAGGTGTTATAAATGAATACACCCTTAGGCCGGCGTCACACACAACGACAAAAAATCGGTCCGTTTTAGACGGTCGATTGTCGGATCAAAATGCAAACATCACACATCCTTCTGGCATCCGATTTTCCTTCAAAGATGCGATTTAGTCGCATGTGTGTGTACCTTGTAACATCCGATTTTCATCCGACTTGCGAGATTTTCTCGCAGGCTTGCAAAACTGACATATAATGGATCCAAAAGAATAGTATTTCAATCACAAAAAAAAGAATAGATATATACACATAGAACACATATATATATATATATATATATATATACATGTCATTGTGACATGTATATATATATATATACATATATTTATAGTTCCTAGACTTCTACATACTGTTATAGCCGCTAATTCAATTGCCGGCTTTTGTGAAATCACAGAAGCCGACATGAAATGATACATTGTTTCCACACAGTTAACCATGTCATTTCCTGTATTTTGATATTTGTTTAGAACTTACAATTACATGAGTGTATTTGTGCAAAATTTCAGACATGTAGGGGTTAATTAAAGGTGTAATTTAGTTTAAAAAAAATGCGTGGGCTCCCGCTGTATTTTCTCCACCAGACAGACAAAGCAAGCGAGTGGGGGCAGATAATAACAGCCTAGGGAGGGTACATTTTTTGTGCCCCCCCTGGCTACTAACATCTGCCCCCAGACACCCCAGAAAGGGCAAATCTATAATTAGATTCTCCCTTTCTGGCACTTTGCCCGTCTATTCCCATTGCCCTGTAGCGGTGGCGAATGGGTTAATAATCTCACCTTAATGTCACCTTAGTATTGAAAGGTGACCTTAAGGCAGGTTAATAATTGAGAGCTGTCAATTAGACAACTATCAATTATTAATCCTATTGTATGATAGAAAAATCAAACACACACAGTTTAATAAAAAAGAAGTTTAATGAAATAATCACACAGTTTTTGACAATATTTTATTTTCCTGCTAAAACCATTTCCTGTAATAAAAATAAAATAAAAAAGCAAAATGATTCTTACCAATCCGAAGTACAGTCAGGTCCCACGATGTAATCCATCAGAAAGGGTTAACAGGTTACAGGTCGCAGAGAGCTAATAATGCTGTCTCAGACCTGTATTCCCCTGAATGAATAAGTTACTCTCCCAGCGAAAGGAGAGGAATAGATTCATGAATGGAGCTTAATTGATTTATTACAACTTTCACTTGAGTGACCTGACCTAAGGTGAAAGTGGATGCAATCAATTAAGCTTCATTCATGAATCACATCCTCTCCTGTCGGCAGGAGATAAGCTCATTCATTCAGGAGCTATCAGATGAGCACGCAGGATTACTTGCGCTGCTTATCTGATTGCTAGTAGTTAACCCTTTGTGAAGGATTACATCGTGGGACGTGACAGATTGCCAGATAGGTAAGAATAATGTTGTTTTATTATTTTATATTTATTTTAGAAGAACAAGGGCTTCGAACGGATTAAGACTTAAATAAAAGATGGTCAAAAATATGTGTTTTTATTTCATTAAAATTATTTATTCTTAAAGTGTGTGTGTGTTTTTTTATTTACTTCAATAGGATTAATAATTGATAGTTGTCTAATTGACAGCTTTCAATTATTAACCTGCCTTAAGGTCACCTTTCAATACTAAGGTGACATTAAGGTGAGATTATTAACCCATTCGCCACCGCTACAGGGCAATGGGAATAGACGGGCAAAGTGCCAGAAAGGGCGAATCTAATTATAGATTTGCCCTTTCTGGGGTGTCTGGGGGCAGATGTTAGTAGCCAGGGGGGGCACAAAAAAAAAGTACCCTCCCTAGGCTATTATCTGCCCCCACTCGCTTGCTTTGTCTGTCTGGTGGAGAAAATACAGCGGGAGCCCACGCATTTTTTTGTCAACGAATTTACACCTTTAATTAACCCCTACATGTCTGAAATTTAGCACAAATATACTCATGTAATTGTAAGTTGTAAACAAATATCAAAATACAGGAAATTACATGGTTAACTGTGTGGAAACAATGTATATTTCATGTCGGCTTCTGTGATTTCACAGAAGCCGGCAATTGAATTAGCGGCTATTACAGTATGTAGAAGTGTAAGAACTATAAATATATATATATATATATATATATATATACATGTCACAATTACATATATATATATATATATATATTCCATGTGTGTATATCTATTCTTTCTATTCTTTATTAAAGCCGTCAGTGTGATTTTACAGTATAGCCGGGGATGAATTGCCGGCTTTTCTAAAGGACACCGGTGCGATTTCATCGCAAGTCACACATGCGGTCCGTTTGTAATCAGATTTTTCATCGCACTCATAGACTTGCATTGGCGATAGTCGACCCACAATCGGTGACAATCGCAGCATGCTGCGATTGCACACGGACGTTTAAAACGAACCACAAAAAATCTGATACTGGGAGCTGCTCCATAGATTAACATAGGGCAGACTGCAATACGATTTTTCATCGCATTGCAGTCGTCCGATTCTGTCGCCAGTGTGACGCCGGCCATAGTCAAAAAGTCTTACCTACATTCAGTATTTCATCCCATGAAGACAATCCCTTTTAGGCCGGGGTCACAATAGCGTATGGCATCCGATGCGACAGCTTCGGATGCAATATGCTAATGACCCTCGGCTCCTGCTCTGCTGCGGGTGGGAGCCGAGTGTCATGCGACTGTGCTGTGAGTCGCTCGCACAGAGCGGATTGGAGCACAGCGGAGGAGGCAGAGTAACTAATTTCTCCATCTCCTCCATTGCCGGCGTCGGCGTATAGCGCACAGCATTTGGATTATATCCGAGTGATGTGCGCTATGTCACTCGCACCCATAGACTTATATGGGTGCTGCCCATCGTAGCATGCTGCAATTTCAGTCGCACGTAGAATACAGCTGAGAAAAAAAACGCTGATGTGATCTGCCCCATAGATTAATACTGGTCCGAGTGCTATGAGATGTTTTATCGCATAGCACTCGTCCATATTCATCGCTAGTGTGACGCCGGCCTTAAAATGAAGTTGGTAGGCTGGTCGACCTTCTACAAGAATTGTACCTGCAGGAGCAGAACCTACAGAACCTAAACAAGAACACACATGATTCATAGAGACAGCCAGACCCACACTTTATAATGTTGCTTTTAGGATTTAGACAAAGGCATATCTGGTGGCTAAGAGCAATTGAGTAATTGAGTAGACTTACGCATTGGCTCCCATCAGGCAGATAGCCTACTGCCATGAGCCTGGCGGACTTCATTTTCAGCATGGGCAAGAGAAAACAGAGAAACATGTAGGTAGAGCAAATGCCCTTGTTAGTGCTGAACACCACAATGAGCATTGTGACAATAGCCATTTATAGCACAAAGCTCAATGCATGCAACATTCATAAAAAATAGCACATTTTAGTGCACAACATACACACATGGTCAAAATTGTTGGTACCCCTCGTTTAATGACAGAAAAACCCACAATGGTGACAGAATTAACCTGAATCTGACATTGCTTTTCAACCATGCTTCCATAGAATTTAAAAAAAAATAAAACTCATGATGTAGGAGAGTGGGCCCCTGCTGTGTGCCCAGGCCAGAACCAAGGGGGCTGTCACATAAGTACCTAGGGAGAAGGTGCCCGGGGAAGGAACTGGAGGGGGAGGCAGAGACTATTCTGGAAGGTGTGGGGGTGGGGCCAATATGAAAGAGCACAGGAGTTCAGCAGAGGGGAGTTGCCGTGGAGACAGACAGGAGTAAGGAGGGAGAGACCTGCAGGGGAGTGGAGAGGACGTTCCCGAGCGGTACGCAGAAGGGGGAGACCTGCGAGGCACTCACCGGACACTGCTCTACCAAAGCCCGCGGTTGCGGCCTGCCTGTCTCCAGTCGTAACCGCCGCTGCCTCACTACAGCCCGCGGTTGCGGCCTGCCTGCTTCCAGCCGCGACTGCCGCTGCCTCACCCCAGCCTGCGATTGCGGCCTGTCCGCATCCAGCCACGACCGCCATTGTCCCACTACAGACCGCGGTTGCGGCCTACCCAGCAGAGCTTTCAGCTGCCTCCATCTCGGCCCCGGGAGGGGCGGACTCTGCACCAGCGTGCTTCTCCAGGGCCTGTTGCACCCCATCTACACCTGGGTGTACGGATGCCCGAGGTCTGCGGCAGCTCCTCGTCGATTGAGACGCCAAACGGACATCCATCGGACTGCGACTCTGCAGGATGTCAGAGCCGATAAGTGACACTCTGTTTATTGTTTAATCTAGTTCAAGGACTTCTAGTTGGCCGTATCGTGACCTTATAGGTAGCGGCACTTTCCTAATAGCCGTTTGCTTATGTTAATGTGTATTGGTGTATAGTTTCCCTGTGAGGAGAATCCCTGTTAGCCCCCGTTATTTTCCTGATCATCATATAAAGGTTCAGTTTAAAGCTTGCTCCGTGTCCGTCTCATCACTGCATCCCGCGTACCTGCGATTACCACAGTGATATAGGCCTGGACAAAAATGATGATACCCTTAATTTAATATTTTGTTGCACAACCTTTTGAGGCAATGACTGCAATTAAACCATTCCTGTAACTGTCAATGAGACTTCTGCACCTCTCGATAGGTATTTTGGCCCAGTGCTCAAGAGCAAACTATTTATTTATTATTACTTTTGTCAGATTCAAGTTATTTCTGTGACCATTGTGGGTTTTTCTGTCATTAAACAAGGGGTGCAAACAATTTTGACCACGTTTATTTTTGATAAAATTTGCTTCTTTTGCTCATTCTCATTATTTCTTAAAAGTGAAAAGAAATGTGAGGCCACAATTGGCTTTCAGTCATAGAGGCATTCACGGAGTGGTTTCAGTCACCGTTCAGTATATAGTAATTGCAGCGGTAAGCAGGCTCCGGCACTTTAAACTACTAAAGCAAGATGGTACCATTGAAGCTCTTAAAAACTATAGCGAGAAAATACTTTATCTAAAAAAACTAATTAAAGCTGCCAAAAAGGAAACAGTGAAGCACATTGCTAAGGAGAGTAAAACGAATCCCAAACTGTTCTTCAACTATATCAATAGTGAAAGAATCACAAGTGAAAGTGTAGGCCCCTTAAAAAATTGTAAGGAAAGAATGGTTGTAGATGACGAGGAAAAAGCTAATATATTAAACACCTTCTTCTCCACGGTATTCACAGTGGAAAATAAAATGCTAGGTGAAATGCCGAGAGACAAAGAAAACCCTATATTAAGGGTCACCAACCTAACCCAAGAAGAGGTGCGAAACTGGCTAAATAAGATTAAAATAGATAAATCTCCGGGTCCGGATGGCATACACCCACGCGTACTAAGAGAACTAAGTAATGTAATAGACAAACCACTATTTCTTATATTTAGGGACTCTACAGCAACGGGGTCTGTTCCACAGGGCTGGCGCATAGCAAATGTGGTACCAATATTCAAGAGGGGCTCTAAAAGAGAACCTGGAAATTATAGGCCTGGATGTCTTCCTGGAGCGTAACAATATTGTATCTTACAGTTATTAATTTCTTTAGAAGGACGTAGATCTGGGGATTTATTCTGACGGAATATAGCCTGAACTGGATGGACAGATGTCTTTTTTCGGCCTTGCTAACTATGTTACATTCATTAACAGCTCGCAGTACAGCATATTTGTACAGAGTGAACTATCAATCAAAGTGCTGGAGTGTGTTTACAGTCACTGCTCCATACACGACTCTATGGCCGGAGTCACACACAACTACAAAAAATCGGACCGTTTTAGTCGGTCGATTATCGGAGCAAAATTTAAACATCACACATCCGCCTGGCATCCGATTTTCCTTCAAAGATGCGATTTAGTCGCATGTGTGTGTACCTTGTAACATCCGATTTTCATCCGACCACCGTTTTTTTGTTGCAGCTTACCAAAAAGGACCAATAACGGTTTTGAGGCCTGATACTCATTTAAATCATCAGGCAGACCTCTATTTAAGTGCTCTGCTACAGGTGTGACCCTCCCACCTTTGCACTGGTGTCATTTTGTTCCTTGTGCTTAGTGCTATCTAGCTGCTTTATCCAAACATGAGCGACAGACTCAGATTTTCTCCCACTGAGCGTGTGCTGTTCCATTGGGTTATAGCCAGACGTTTTGGGGAGCCATATCCTGTAATAGCAGAAGAATGTGGGTACATCCACTTTTGACAAGAAGGATAACTAAAGGCCATTTTCACCGGCTATATTTGTCACTGCGTAGGCATGGAGATAAGTTTTTCCAATATTGTCGAATGAGCATAGCTACCTTTGATACGTTGCTTGACATTGTGCGCCCTGGGATCACATTTCAGGACACCAGTATGAGAAAAGCAATTTCTGCAGAGGAACGCCTTCTCCTAACAATAAGGTATGTGTGTCAACGATATGTTGATGATGTTTGCCTCGACATAGTCACTTTGCAAGTGTTGTAGCACACTTATTGTACACTTATAATGTGAGTAATGTATTTCTCAAGCTTACCTATCTAAATTCTTGCCTTTGGTGTATTCCACAGAAGGCATGGCTTCTAATCTAATTTCCAGCATGTGTGCTCTAAGAAACTAAAGCATTGTAAGTGTTGTGCATGCTGTGTTTGTTGTTTTTGGTGCTGATTTCTCCATGTTCTATGTTCTTTGTGTGTTACAGGTTCCTTTCTACTGGCATGTCCTACGCTGCTCTGCACTTAGAGTTCTTAATAGGGCGATCAACAATTTCAGGCATTGTGCGGTCAACTTGTGTTGAAATTTGGAACAGACTACATGAAGACGTCATGCCTGAGCCAAAATGAGTGACTGGTTGAGGATAGCACAGGGTTTTGCAGAAAATTGCCAGTTTCCACACTGTATAGGAGCCCTGGACGGCAAGCACATACGTGTTCGTAAACCTCCTAACTCAGGCTCCCAATTCTTCAATTACAAACAATATTTTTCCGTCGTTTTGTTGGCCTTGGTCGACACAAACTACAGGTTTATAATTGTAGACATTGGGGCCTATGGAAGGACTGGAGACTCCAGAGTCTTCAATACTTCCATAATGGGTAGGCGGATACGCAATAACCAACTGGACCTACCACCAGCAAGTCAACTTACAGACTCTATTCCAGAACATGTGCCTTATGTTATAGTTGCAGATGGGGCATTTCAATTAACCCGTAATATCATGAGGCCATATCCCCATCGCTATCTCACCCATCGGCGTAGAATATTTAATTGTCGCCTGTCACGTGCTCGGCGGCTGGTGGAGTGCACATTTGGAATTCTTAGTGCTAAATGGCGGCTACTTCAATCTGCAATTCAACTCAGTGAAGACAATGTTAATGTGGTCCTCAAAGCATGTGTGGTCCTACATAATTTTTGTAGAATCCATGAATGCTCCTCACAACATGTGGGTGAGTTAGCCTCTGTGAATGTCTCTTTGCCTATGTCACCACCCATCCATCCCCGTCGTCCACCTTCAGGCCTAAAATACGTGATGTGTTCACTCAATATTTTGTGTCCCCTGAGGGTGCTACTGCCTGGCAAGAGGAGGCATTATTACACATGTAGTGTGCCTATGTTGCTCTGTCATAAAGATATTTAGGCTCACTTAATTGTATATGTTGTGTTTGTTTTGGTGTCATATTGGGTGTAAGTTATAGGCAGACCATAACATTTTAAAATAAACACCTACATATTGAAATAATCACATACAATCAATGCGAGTCAAAACATTTTTTTATGTATTAGATCATGTTTTGTCGCTGTAAACATATTGACAAAAGACTCATGTGTCATAAACTGTATTCAACATATTTCCTGAGAAACTTGCAGCAGTAAAACAATTTCTAATGTTCATAACTTCAAACAAATAACAAAAAAATACATTACACCTATAACTGGTGGTAGGTGTGGGGTGGTGAAGGTGGAGGACCAGATTGTGAGGGCTGCCTAGACTGCTCTCCAGCCACTATGTCACCATGAGTGGTGGCTGAGTGTGTACTTTGCTGGCTGCTTGTTGCTTGCTCTGTATGGGGATTTGGGTAAGGGAAGGTTGGAAACTGTTGTGGGTAGTCATAATATGACTGCCCACTTACACTGTAGCCCCCAAAATGCCCATGTCGACCATACCCATGTTGTGGCCAGCATTGAACATTGGGTATGGTCGAGTGGGAATATTGTGAATGGCCACTGTGTCCCATGTGTGGTACATGTTGTGTCACACTTTGGTAGGACTCACTTAGAGGAGGAGGAGTTGGTCTCTGTGGTCCACAAGGAGGAGGTGGAGGAGGAGCATGATGATGAGGAGGAGGCTGATCAGAGGCTGATGCAGACTCCCCTTGCTGGGTTCCCATCAAACGAAGGAGATTTTCACTGGAACGTTGCCACCGTTCCAGTAAATCTAGAAAGTTGTTGGGATCATTTGGTGGGGTTCCTGCATCCAGCACAATTTGGACCCCAGCTCTGATACGCAGTCTGTGCTGTCGGGGAATGGCCCTGAGGTACCGAGCCAGACTGCGCCCAAATGCCTCCTCCCCATCATCATGGGCAACACTGGACAAGTAGTCAAGAACTCCTCTGTCCACCTGCCTCCTTGTGCCAGAACCAACTCCTTCTCTTCAACGCCTGGGTCGCCGTGACACTACAGCAGGAGGCGAAGCCACATCCTGGGGCCTACCAGGGCTGCTGCTGAGGGGAGGGTCTTGGGACTCTAGAGGCAAGCTCTCTGACTCCACTGCTGGTGGTGGTGGTGGTGATGCTGCTGCTGCTGCACATGCTGCTGATGACGGCCCAGCCTCCTCAACATCCCCCACGGGGTCGATCACTGCTTCTGAGTCAGAAGCTGCCTCTCTCTCTGTAAGGTTTGACTCGGTGCTAGAGAAGAAAATAATTTTATTAAAATTTAATTAAAAATATAGCAATACACTTTGTACAGACATTAACTTACGGTCGCAAATCCATAGCTGGAGCCAGAAAATTCAGTCTATCATAATAGACATATTTTCTTTTGCTGCTTGCTGCTGCCCCACTGCGCCCCCTCAGCTGTCTCTCTCGCCTGTAGCAGTCTCTACAGCTGCGCCAACGCCTTGTAACATCTGACACTGAAAAAGTAACGGATACAAGCAAAAATTATACTTATCTGCCCTTGTAATGTACTAAAAACAGAAGTAACATACACCAGCAATATGATCATTTTTTGGCCTTTTAGGGGTACAGAACAGCACTACAAATTGTATGTAGGTAATATAACAAGTTAATATTACAAGGGTTCATACATACAAAGCTCTATGACATATGTGTCACAATAATGAGCATTTATTTGGGACACAGCGATGGGATTACCAAAAGGGACACATATTAAGTACTTCACCTACGCATTTATTGCGTAGGCAAACATTTTTAAGGTTCAGTTGGCGAATGTGCTTGGAGTACTGACATAGCACTGGGGGTTCAACAGTCATAACTGTTTTTTTGGCCACATTTCAGTTTCACATATAAGGGTAGAGGGACATTATAACACATTGTTGGTGGTAGATACTGAGTAGTCATACAGTATTGTAAGCGTTTTCAAGACGTTACTTACTGATGCGTTCTTGGTCCTCCCTAGACTTGTCTCCAAAATCAGGAAACATCTGGGAACATATTCTCCGCCAAGCCGCGTCCTTCCGCGACCGGTTGGAATAATTGGGATCCCGCTGGTCCCAAAGTTCTGGTCTTTCCTGGACCAGAACGATCAACATCTCAACATTGATGTGACTGGCCATGGTTCTGGACTCCGTGGAGGCGGTTTCCTGTTTGGGTTTGAATTTTCGTAGCCTAATTAGCATGTCAGCCCTTCCTGGCAATTATCCTGATGCAATTTCCTGGCACCTGGGATAGTGGTGCGATTTCATCGGAAGTCACACGTGCGGTCCGTTTGTAATCCGATTTTTCATCGCTCCCATAGACTTGCATTGGCGATAGTCGACCCACAATCGGTGACAATCGCAGCATGCTGCGATTGCACTCGGACGATTAAAACGGACCACAAAAAATTGGATACTGGGAGCTGCTCCATAGATTAACATAGGGCAGACTGCAATGCGATATTTCATCGTATTGCAGTCGTCCGATTCTGTCGCCAGTGTGACGCCGGCCTAAGACTGAAAGTTGGTGGGTTCAGGGAGGAATAAAGTTCATTTCAATGCCAGACAGCATTGTAATGCTAGTATCCTGCAGATTAACCCTACATCTGCAGGTGAGCAGTGTTTGGGGCATGACAGAGTTCTTTTAAATCATTTTAACAGTTTTCTGAAGTTGAAATTTACACATTTTGCCACATACCATAGGCTGGGGGACATTTTTAGCTGCGCTCCTGCTGGTCCTTTAAGAGTCAGGGAGCTCATGCTCGCCCTAAGCCCACTCCCAGGAGACCGGCATGTCATGCACAGGACCTGGGAGCAGACAGGCAACAAGGGAACAAGGACAGGTAAGTTCACATGCCAGCGTCCCAGCAGGGGAGAGGGAGAGTACACATGCAGGGGCACCAGCGGGGTCCTAGCAATTAGCAATCCTGAAAGAAAAAAAAACACTGCAATACTGAAATAATAAAAGAGTGGCGCATTAAAAGGGAGTGTACTTTAGTCACATCATGCAAGCAATAGTATCTTGTAAACATTAACCTCAAAGGTCCATTTGCACTGTGCAATACACAGTGTTAAATGACCACCAAATGGCAACATATTTGCTGGTTGTTCAATAGCGTGTTTACACAGGCCAAACCCTCTTCAGATGCGCACTGAGCAATCGGTAATAGATCTGTAATAGATCATTCAGTGCACATAGGCTGCTACTCTCGAAAGTAAAAGTCTTATTTACATAGGATGATGCTCTGCTGAGAACGATGATCTTTTGTGCAGACCAAACAACCATTTCACCCAACGAACAGGTGTATAAGGCCGGCGTCAGACTCACCGTACAAAAATACGGAGCGTATTGTACGGTCGTATTATGCCAAAATGTTGCTGGCATAACAATCTGTATTTCATGCGTTTTCAGGGTGCGGCTGCGTATTTTGCACATGTAAGCATCCATATGCAATCCATATGGCATCCATACAGCGTATTTTTCTTGCCGCCTTGCAAAATGGACATTTCACGGTTTTTAGGTCTGAATCTCATTGAAATCATCATTGCGTATTTCTCGCAAGTCACACATGTGGTCTGTGCGTAATCCGTTGTTTTCTCGCACCCATAGACTTTCATTGGCATACAACGGGCGTAATACGCGTACAATCGCAGAATGCTGCGGGTGTCTTGCACCGTAAGATACGCCCGAGAAAAATACGCATGATCAGAGCTGCCCCATAGAGAACTATTGGTCCGTGTGTAATGCGTGGTTTTCACGCCTCTCACTCGTCCATATTCCTATTGAGAGCTCCTTTCCACTTGCGAGAAATACGTCTGATTCTCGCATGTGAAATCCCAGCTCTGGGGCCGACACTCTGGAGTGGAGTGTTCGGATGCATGTATTTATATGCAGCCGCTCGCTCCACTCCCGAGTGCCGGTGCCAGAGCTGAGAGTTCACATGCGAGCGTCGCACGACTTCCTCGCAAGTGAGTATGAGCCCTTAGGGCTCATACTCACTTGAGCCGAAAACGGATGATTTTCAGCCGATAAAAAATCGGCTTGAAATCGGACCAATGTTATTCAATAGGTGACATCTCATTTGCTATTTTTTTCTCAGCCGAAATCGGTGTGAGAAAAAAATTGCAACATGCTGCGATTTGCTGCGATTTTGGCATGATAATCGCTAATGCAAGTAGATGGTGCTCTAAAAAAATCGCATGACAATTGCACATAATCGGACCATCCTAAAAACTGACCGATTTTTTTTCCTCAAATGGGTATGAGCCCTTAGTGTGACTCCGGCCTTACAGTTCCACCAAAGTGGATTTATGTAAATCTCATCTTCACCGAAAACGGAATGATTTCAGCCGATAAAAAATCGGCTTGAAATCGGACCAATGTTATTCAATAGGTGACATCTCATTTGCTATTTTTTTCTCAGCCGAAATCGGTGTGAGAAAAAAATTGCAACATGCTGCGATTTGCTGCGATTTTGGCATGATAATCGCTAATGCAAGTAGATGGTGCTCTAAAAAAATCGCATGACAATTGCACATAATCGGACCATCCTAAAAACTGACCGATTTTTTTTCCTCAAATGGGTATGAGCCCTTAGTGTGACTCCGGCCTTACAGTTCCACCAAAGTGGATTTATGTAAATCTCATCTTCACTTAGCTGTTTTTTTAGTGCTGCAGCAACCTTTGTTGTGGTGTTGAAATCCACAACATGTTAACTGCTCTTGCAATACATACAGTGAATTGCGAAAGTATTCGGCCCCCTGGAACTTTTCACCCTTTTCCCACATATCATGCTTCAAACATAAAGATACCAAATGTAAATTTTTGGTGAAGAATCAACAACAAGTGGGACACAATTGTGAAGCTGAACGAAATTTATTGGTTATTTTAAATTTTTGTGGAAATACAAAAACTGAAAAGTGGGGCGTGCAATATTATTCGGCAGTTGATTCTTCACCAAAAATTTACATTTTGTATCTTTATGTTTGAAGTATGATATGTGGGAAAAGGTTGAAAAGTTCCAGGGGCCGAATACTTTCGCAAGGCACTGTATGTCCAAAATGGTATAGTGAATCCTGCATTGAGCACGGGATGGACATGACTCTGGAGGTCACTTCCAACTCTAACATTCCATGATTCTATGATTCTGTGTGTTTTATTTGCAGATTTTCCACATAGACTTTAGTGAGACGTGGAAAATCTGCAGATAAAAACAGTATATTCATTTTTAGAGTGTTTCTGCAGCGGAAACATAGGTAATTCACACGACTTTGTCATTAAAGTTTTTTCCAAAGTAGATAACTCAGCAAACAGAAAGCTTCCATAGCAAAATTTTATTTAAAAAAAAAGACCTTCCAAAAAGAAAAGACAAAAAGAGCCCTGACGTGGTCACAGAACAGGCGTCTGAGCGTTATGTGAAAGCACCTTTATTGTCATACTGACTAATCCAATGACTGACAGCATATGTTAAAGTGTGAGCTTCTTCATGCTGTGTTTAAGCACCGTTCAGACACAGGTCAGAGGATGTCATTCTCACCAAGTGTAACTAGAGTATCCCATCTAAAAGTAGTGTCTGTGTTAGAACAAGTCCACAGGGTCTCAGACAAGGTCATGAAGGCAATAACCCTCCCCAACCTCTTGTTCAGTGGGACAGATGGCAAAAAGTACAATGCAAAGGAACCTGAAACCTGCCAGCACTTAGCCTAATTAGTGCCTCAAGTTGTGTGACTCACTAGGTCAATAGAGGCACACAGTAAGGGTTGGGGAGACGGCTCAGGTGCGAATCACATAATCACATTTTTTCCATCCTGGAATCTTTAAGTAATCAGAAGCTTTATGAAAAGGAGAGTGAAAACAAGAAGAGCTGACATGGGTACTGACATAACAAAACAAACATGTGTGACAGAAAAAATTGTAACTATAAACAAAATGTAGAAATAGACAAAAGAATCTTATTCACTGAGCTGCCTCTGAAGCTTGGAAATTCCCCAGTACTTTTAACAAACGTGAAAACATTTAAAAAATGCAATGTGCCCTATGTCTTCTTTTAGTCTGGGTAGGGCAGGTGGAAAACTATTATAAGGGCCCCACAGCAAACTGTACAATTGGACATAAAGGGTGTTATTTGAAGCTCCTGGGTCCAATGCAAATTCTCAGGGCTACCCAAATACCACTGGGGTTTTATGTTGTAAAAGAAACTTAAGAGGAACTGCTAATTAGGGTTGGGATCACTTGCCCAGTGCCTCTGTAAGATACTAGCAGGAACACGGGATGCAGTGACAAGCAGGAGGCAGAACAAGAGTTTAAGGGAAACTTTTGTGAGGATGATAAGCTTGTCAAAAACAATACTCCACGCAGGGAGTACGCAGGTTCAAAACAATGCAGACAAAGGGGGAACAAACAATAAATATGCAATGCAAGTAATGTTCAGTAAAATAATAGATCAACTTATCAGTCTGTGGCTCCCAGACGAAGGTGGTTGAAAGATCCTTCGATGTCGACGCAGGTGAAACGAGAAGTCTCTGAAACTATCCCGGATGAAATTGAAGCAATGTCTCTGTAACGAAACGGAGGCTCCTGGAGTCTTCAGATGCAATTTCCCGGTCCCGGTACATGGAGTTGCACAGGCAGTAGAGGATGGTAAAACAAATGCGGCACGGAGTTCCGTAGAGAAGATGGCCGATGAGTCTACAGAGTCAGCGTGTTGAGTGTGGTAAGTTCGGTGACGTCTGTCGGTTACCAAGCAAGGTGCTGTACAGTCAGAGGTCTCAAGAGTCTGCAAGGTCCCCGGCTCTTTTGCTAAACAGGCTGTACTCGTCGGGGATAATAGGCCGCTGGGTAGGCCTGATGCTTGGCGTGGGACAGTGGAGATTGCGTTAACCTTCTCCTTAGGTAGTCGCTGACTTCCCGCCAGAACTCCCCTATTGGCGCGCTCACCCCCTTTTATATCTCCCCGCCCCCTTTAGTCAGGTGCACAGGTCTGTCCCAGTCAGAATCTCCTTCCCCCCGCAACAATGGTGACAGTCCCGTTGGTTCCAGCTCAGACACACGCGAAACTGCCTTGGCCCAGTCCATCCTCCTACATCTCTATTCCCAAAGGGCCTCAATAAAACCCTACATAGTAGAAAGTTCATTGGCAGGTCAGTTGGTGACTGTCTGCTTTTAGAAACCAGAGACTTCACTGATAATGCCAGTCCTGCATTATCAGTGCAGTTTTCCAAGTTAGAAGTTCATGTGCATCTTTGGTGACATCATGGTCATGCAGAAGTATGAAGAAAATGAAAAGGAAGTGGCTGGCATGTTCATTTGTGGGTGTGTATGTATCTAACATGAAGTGTTTTCTCTAATAAACATTGTCTGTCTAGAATGGAGTGTGTCTTCTAGCATACAGTGTGTGTAACCATACAATGTGTGCATGTCTGTGTAACGTATTGTATTTGTGTGTGTGGCATGGAGTGTGTGTGAGCAGGTTGCGGGATGCAGTGACAGACAGGAGACAGAGCAAGGGTTAACAGTTTTAATTTACACTGAAGTACTCCACACAGGGAGGTTGACAGTTAAATGGGGGAAAATTAGCAGTTCAAAAGGAAAGGGTATACTGAGTGAAAGAACAACGGATAATGGGGTAGCAGTTCTGGCGGAATCCACTTATCATGTAGTCGGTCTTCAGGCTGTGTGGGTTACAAAGCAAGCGATGACGCCAACAACCGCTCGTGCGGGGTTGTTCCGGTGAGGTCCTGGAGGCAATGATGATCCGCCTTCTGGTAGTAGCATGTGGTCTCCGGCACCTTCTGCTGAGCCCTAGTCCATATGCAGATGCGGCGGAGAGGGTACAGGCCACAGCACTGTCAGAGCCTATCGTGGCTCGACAAATATACACCTGGCGGTCAGGGAGCGGATAACGATCACACACCTGGTCTCTCTCAGGTGGCATATGAGCGGTACTCACGGGTCCGAAGTGTTTGGCACTTTGCTATGTGGGGGCCAACGGGCACACTGCACATTTCGGTATACAGTCAATACAGGTGGCAGCGGGGATGCTCGGGCGCGAGCCTACGCTACTGCAGCGCTCGAGGGACAGAGAACTCACTTTTCCCTGCTGCGCGCTGTCTGTTCCCGCCAAGTCTGATGTTTCCGTGCGAGTGCTGCGGCTGTAAACGCTCAGCCACGCCCCTGCTTCCGCCTGCAAAGATTGGTCTGGTCTCTTAAGCTTTTCCCCTGGACAACAGAGGAGACAGCCCTGACAGTTCTGGACCCGGCACGAGGTACCTGCGGCACGGTCCTTCTTCTTACATGTGTATATAACATGTATCATGAAATATGTGTGAAGCATACAGTGTGTGTGTCACATGTAGTGTGTGTTGCATCATTTCTAAAAATTACCAGCAGTCGAGACAAGTGGTCAGCAATCAACCAACAAAAGAAGCAAATGGATTGCTAATGCCGGAACAGAAATGCTTGTTCACAGAAGCACATCACCCCGAGTACACAGGAGATGTGCTGCTGTTAAAATGATACTGTATGGGGACAGAGCAATCTTTATCGATTGTTCTGTCGCCATCATTCTTCGTTAGCTGTGTAAAGAGGCCGGTAGACAAATGATTAACGACTTGAGTACAGTCAATTGCTGCTCATTTAATGATATGAAATTAGCTCAGGTAAATTAACCCTTAATATTTCTGTATGATGATGTAATATGCAGGACTTTTCATTTTGCCCAGAGCCACACTTTGTCTAAAGCTGGCCATGCTGCTATATCACAGAAATGTTAGCACCTGTTCTATGGTCACTTTTGCAAACATAGCCATAGCCTAAAATCCTAGGTCAGGCAACAGTAGCACCCTCCTTGGCAGCTGCAATGTAGTTCAGCAGTTGAAGAGGTATCCAATCCTCCCAAAAGATAACAAACTGTTTTCCAACCTTAGTTTTCCAATTAATAGTATGCACTTCCAAGCTCTTTTTTAGGGTACGGTCATCAGGGCTGCCATTAGGAATTTCGGGGCCCCATACTGGCAAAATTTTCGGGACCACATGAGACACCGCCCAGGCTCCACACCAGCCCCGCCTCCACCCCTCGAAATGTCCACAGTCCCACCGCTCTCTCTTGGAAAAACTCCACTTGTCACCAATCACACATTAACAGTTCCCATCACCAGATCACACATACAGCTACCAGTTTTTGTTTTGGCCAAAAGATTTTTTAAGCCGCCACCACGACACGGTAGACTCTTTAAAATATGCAATACAATTTAGGTATATTTTTATTTATTTTTCATTTTTTAAAATGACCAATAATATCACACACAAGGGACAAATACCACCGTACCATGACCAGACACCATATTACCACCACCTAGTGAGTTATAATACCACATACACGGAACAAATACCACCACACATGTCCAGACCACATATTACCACCACATTGACCGAATAATATCACATACAAGGGACAAATAACACAGCACCATGTCCAGACCACATAGTACCACCACATGGTGACCAATAATACCACATACAAGGAACAAATACCACCAAACCATGGCCGGACAACATATTACCACCACTTTGTGACTGAATACTACAATACTGATCAGTAATAAGAAAAACACAATACTAATATCACCATAAGTGCCATTATACACAGGAGATCTGTACTTAGTATGCAGTGTCTGTGTACAGGTAATACAGTGATCAATGGTGACATTGTACACAGGACCGCTGTATATAGTATACAATGTATAGTGTCAGTGTAGTATAGGTAACACACTGACTCACCAGTGACGTCTCTAGGTGAAGTCTTTCATCGTCATCCAGCACAGACCGTCATTACTTCTTCCAGCCAGGGCTCGTCTCTGCAGGAAATAACACAGTTATCTAGAGCACCACTTGCAGAACACATTACTTATTTTTTTCCCAACTTCTACACTACACCACATGAAGAAAAAAAGACGACATAGTGTCACTCTGCACAGTAACAGGACCGCCCCCATTTAAAACAGTATCCTCAAAAAATAAAACAAATACATCACTGCAGTAATAATATCCCTTAATTAGCCCCTATGGTAATAATATCTCCCATCCTGGCCCTCATGTGTCTCAATCCTGGCTCCAGCCATATGTTCTCCCATCCTGCCCTCATGAGTATACATTCTACCCCATATGATCTCCCCATCCTGCCCCATATGTCCCATGATCCTGTCCCATCTATCTCCATTGTATCCATCCTGCCCCATGATCCTGCATCATCTGTCTCCATCCTGCCCCATGATCCTGCATCATCTGTCTCCATCCTGCTCCATGAGCCTGCATCATCTGTATCCATCCTGCCCCATGAGCCTGTTCCATCTGTCTCCATCCTGCCCCATATTCCTGCCCCATCTATCTCCATTATGTCCCATATTCCTGCCACATCTGTCTCCATCCTGTCCCATATTCCTGCCCCATCTGTCTCCATCCTGCCCCCTGTGTCTCCAATCCTTCCCCGTGTCTCCAATCCTACCCCCATGTCTCCAATCCTGCCCAGTGTCTCCAATCCTTCCCCTGTGTCTCCAATCCTGCCCCCATGTCTCCATCCTGCCCCATGATCCTGCATCATCTGTATCCATCCTGCCCTATGATCTTGCCCCATCTGTCTCCATCCCACACCATGTCTCCATCCTGCCCTCTGTGTCTCCAATCCTGCTCCCTCTGTCTCCAATCCTGCCCCCTGTATCTCCAATCCTGCACACTGTATCTTCAATCATGCCCCCTGTGTGTGTCTCCAATCCTGTGTCTCCAATCCTGACCCGTGTCTCCAATCCTGCCCCCATGTCTTTCATCCTGCCCCCTGTCTCCATTCTGCCACCAAGTCTCCATCCTACCGGCTTGCCGCTTTCAATAAGAATAATAGTAAAAAACCCTTTCTCCTTACCTTGCTGCGCTCCTGCGGTGAGCGATCTTCCCTCCAGGCTGAAAGCGCGCACTCGCCGGCGAATGACAATGACATCAGACGCCGGCGATGTGTGCGCTGACATCAGCTGCCAGCCTCTGATTGGCTGGCGGCTTTAACTATTGCCATATGGGCCCAGGCTTGCACGGCAATAAAGTAACTGCACCGGCAGAATCCTGCCACTGGGGCAGTAGGGCTTGTTGCACAGAAGTGACTATGCGGGCCTCTTCTGCTAATCGAGGCCCATACGCCAGTCAGGTCAGTAATGCCTTGATGGCAGCCCTGCTTAGATCAGGCGGGTTGTCCAGTGCTAGCAAAAATGCATCCTGTGTTAACAGAGGCCATTGTTTACAGAGCCATCTGGGCCCACCTGCACCCTGAAAAATATATAAAGTGCAAAAAACACATAGCAATATATGTGAGCCTCATTGTGAGGTATTAGTTCTATGTGTGAACAATGCCACATACAGATTGCATCTTTTTGTGCACTAATATACCAAACGGCCATTCCCTGATTGTAGACTGGCTGTCTCATCGGTATTGCTGCACCTGTGTCTCCGCCATCTTTAATTGGGTCCACTGCACCCTGATAGAGCATTATTTGTGGTCCATTATACTGTTTGGAGCATTATATGGGGTCCATTACTCTGTATGGAGCATTATATGGGGTCCATTCATTTTACTGTTTGAAGCATTATATGGGACTCATTATTCTGTATGGAGCATTATATGGGGTCCATCATTTTGTATGGGGCATTATATGGGGTCCTTTCATTATACTGTTTGAAGCATTATATGGGACTCATTGTTCTGTATGGAGCATTATATGGGGTCCATCATTCTGTATGGGGCATTATATGGGGTCCTTTCATTATGCTGTTTGAAGCATTATATGGGACTCATTATTCTGTATGGAGCATTATATGGGGTTCATCATTTTGTATGGGGCATTATATGGGGTCCTTTCATTATACTGTTTGAAGCATTATATGGGACTTATTATTTTGTATGGAGCATTATATGGGGTCCATCATTCTGTATGGGTCATTATATCGGGTCCTTTTTTCTGTATGCAAAATAATATGGGTCCATTTTTTTGTATGGAGCTTTATATGGGTCCATTTTTCTGTATAGAGCATTATATAGAGTCCATTATTCTGTATAAAGCATTACAAGGGCCTATTGTTCTGCACAGCGCATTATTGGGGGCCCATTATTCTGTATGGAGCATTATATGGGGTCCATTATTCTGTATGGAGAATTATATGGGGTCCATTATTTTGTATGGAGCATTATATGGGGACCATTATTCTGTATGGAGCATTATATGGGGTCCATTATTCTGTATGGAGCATTATATGGGGTCCATTATTCTGTATAAAGCATTACAAGGGCCTATTGTTCTGCACAGCGCATTATTGGGGGCCCATTATTCTGTATGGAGCATTATATGGGGTCCATTATTCTGTATGGAGAATTATATGGGGTCCATTATTCTGTATGGAGCATTATATGGGGACCATTATTCTGTATGGAGCATTACATGTGGTCCATTTTTCTGTATGGAGCATTACACAGGGCCCATTATATTGTATGGTGTTATGTTTCGGTAACTGAGGAGAAATAGCAAAAATAGCCAAAGTAGCAATACACCAGAGAGGCTGGAAACTATTGGGTTGCAGGGCCCTAAACTAACCGCAACACTAGAAGTTGCTGTGGAGCGTACCTACGGTGATCCTAGACGCCTCGTCACAGCCAGAGAGATAGCTACACCTAAAGGCAGAAAGATGAAAGCTAACTGCCCTGTAGCAGAACCCCAAAGAAATAGGAAGCCCCCAAACATGTAGTGGCGGTTAGACAAGAGGAAAATACGAACACAGACAGAAAATAGAATGAGCAAACGCTGGGGCCCAATACTGTCAAGATAGAAAAGTATAGGAAAGAATTCTGACTGCAAACCAAAAAACCATGACAAAAATACCAACACTTCTGATTAACAAAAAAACCTGAGATCACACTACCTCTACCACCTAAATCAGATCTCTGGTGTAACACACAGCAATTCAGCAAATAAAAAGTGAAACTGGAACAGAGCAAAAGTACAAACACAACTGAGCACAAAAGCAGCGCCAGGCCAGGGGAAAAAAAAAAAGAAAATCACTTATCTGAATGAAAGCAGGAATGCAAGCTGAGCTCCAAGCAAGACCTGAAGAACAATTGATTGCCGGCAAGGCTGATGGGAGTTCAGGTCACTTATATCAGACCATTCGGATCCAGCTGAAGGCCATTCAGTAATTAGTTCATTACCCTTAGCAACCACCGGAGGGAGCCCCAGCTCCGAAGTCGCCTCCAAAGTATTCACAACAGTACCCCCCCTTGAGGAGGGGTCACCGAACCCTCACCTGCGCAACCAGGCCGATCAGGATGAGCTCGATGATAGGCACGGATCAGTCTCCTAGCATGGATGTCTCAAGAAAACACCCAAGAATTGTCCTCCTGACCATAACCTCTCCACTTAACCAAATACTGGCGTTTCCGTCTAGCAAAACGAGAATCCAATATTTTCTCAACCACATACTCCAAATTGCCCGCAACGAAAACAGGGTCGGGAGGCGCAGCCATAGGAACCACTGGCTCAACAAACCTCTTCAATAAGGACTTGTGGAACACGTTATGGATCTTAAATGTCCCTGGAAGAAGCAAGCGGAAGGAAACCGGATTAAGAATTTGCATGATCTTATAAGGTCCAATGAACCTTGGCTTAAATTTTGGAGACGCATCCTTCATAGGGATATTTCTCGAGGACAACCAAACCAAGTCCCCCACTTTAAACGAGGACCATCAGTCCTATGCCAGTTGGCAAACCGCTGGGCCTTCTCTTGAGAGAGAGAGAGACAACCTCTCCACAACCTGGTCCCAAATCTGCTGCATTCGCTCCACAATAGAGTCAACCCCCGGACAAACAGAAGCCTCCGTCTGTCCCGAAGAAAATCGAGGGTGAAACCCAGAATTGCAGAAAAATGGAGACATCAAGGTGGCTCGTTATATGAAGGGCAACGACTACAATTCCCAGAAATAATGGAGACAGCGGCGAACAATATGTTAAGGCAAGTACTTAAAACACCGCCCATCTGACCTGACTGCCATCATTTAAATATCCCGCCAATTTAGGGTGACAGATTCCCTTTAATAATGCTGTGAAAACTGTGGTGCAGGCGGCAGGTATACATCATAGGGTAACAGGGGGAGAGATGAAAAAGGAAAGATGGGATAACAGACCCAGAGAAGTGTAAACAAAAATAGCGGTTCCACCACAGGTTGGTCCAAATTATAATGCTTGATTGATATGGGGGCAACCCGTACTATTATAAGAAAAAGGATATGCCATGATTCAGGACAGGAGGAACAGTCCATTGCTTGAAACAGAACCCATGAATGTGTGAATAGCACGTGTCACAGACTTGTGTGCCCAGTTGCTAGTCTCAGATGAATGTCCTCTAAGTTTGATAGGTGCTGATGTCCTGAATTCTATGAATGCAGTTATTAATTAAGTTTGTAAGAAAGGCATTGCTGTTGCAGGTCCATTGTCTGAAGCAATCCTTTCTACCATGATGTTGCTAATTTAGCTAGATGATGAGAAAACCTGCAAACTGACCAAGATGAGGACATTCAGCAAAAGTTCAAGCAGATACCACCTGCAGTATAGGTACAAGATAAGGACAGATGTTAATATAAGAGCGCCAGGGAGGCTAGTCCTGATCTGGCACACCCCAATAAGTTTGCAAAGTTGGCAGATGAGGGGGTTGTCAGTACAGGGGTAGCACTGCTGCAGCCAGGCATGTCCTCTGAAAGCCGGGGGAGTGTCTGCTCCAGTAAGGGGGGAATTAGGAGAGCAGGGCAGGCCAGACAGGTGCTGGTAGTGGGGGACTCAATTATTAGGGGAACAGATAGGGCAATCTGTCACAAAGACAGGGATCGTCGAACAGTGTGCTGCCTACCTGGCGCTCGAGTCCGACACATCGCTGATCGGGTTGACAGATTACTGGGAGGGGCTGGTGAGGACCCAGCGGTCATGGTGCACATTGGCACAAATGACAAAGTTAGAGGCAGGTGGAAGGTCCTTAAAGATGATTTCAGGGAATTAGGCTGCAAGCTTAAAGCAAGGACCTCCAACGTGGTATTTTCTGAAATACTGCCGGTACCACGTGCCACACCAGAGAGGCAACGGGAGATTAGGGAGGTTAATAAGTGGCTCAAGAATTGGTGTAGGAAGGAGGGGTTTGGGTTCCTGGAGAACTGGGCCGACTTCTCAGTTGGCTACAGGTTCTATGCTAGGGATGGGCTGCACCTCAATGGGGAGGGTGCAGCTGTGCTGGGGGAGAAAATGGCTAGAAGGTTGGAGGAGTCTTTAAACTAGGGACTGGGGGGGAGGGTATTCATTTTATAGGAGGGGAAGGCAGTACAGATAGAGACCTGGGCACAAATAATGAAATTGGGGGTGGGGGTGGCATGGGGGGTGGGGTTAGAACAGTTAATAATTTAAGAAAGAATAGAGGTTCAGAGAGATACATAAAGTGCATGTATACTAATGCTAGAAGCCTCACCAACAAAATGGCGGAATTAGAATTAATTTTGTTGGAACATAATTATGACATGGTGGGGATATCTGAGACTTGGCTGGATGAGAGCCATGACTGGGCGGTTAATTTACAGGGCTATAGTCTGTTTAGAAATGACCGTAAAAATAAGCGAGGTGGGGGTGTGTGTTTATATGTAAAATCATCCTTAAAACCCATCCTGTGTGATATCTGTGAATCTAATGAAGATGTAGAGTCTCTGTGGGTGGAGATTAGGGGAGGGGGGAAAAATAATAAATTATTGATAGGGGTTTGTTATAAGTCTCCTAAAATAATGGAAGCAACAGAGAATATCCTCGTAAAGCAAATAGATGAAGCAGCAACTCAAGGAGAAGTCTTATTATGGGGGACTTCAACTACCCTGAAATACATTGGGGAACAGAAACCTGCAGTTCCAGCAAAGGTAATAAGTTTTTGGCAACTATGAGAGACAATTACCTTTCACAACTAGTTCAGGACCCAACAAGAGGGGGGGCACTGCTAGACCTAATATTATCCAACAGGCCAGACCGCATATCAAATATAAGGGTTGGGGGTCACTTGGGTAATAGTGATCACAAAATAATAAGCTTTCATGTATCCTTTAATAAGATGTGTAGTCGAGGGGTTACAAGGACACTAAACTTCAGGAAGGCAAATTTCCAACGGATGAGAGATGATCTTGGTGCAATAAACTGGGACGATATCCTGAGACATAAAAATACACAAAGAAAATGGGAGACGTTTATTAGTATCCTGAATAGGACCTGTGCACAGTATATACCCTATGGGAATAAACATGCTAGAATTAGGAGGAAACCACTATGGCTAAATAGAGCTGTAAGGGGCGCAATAAGGGACAAAAAGAAAGCGTTTAGGGAATTAAAGCAAGTAGGTAGTGAAGAGGCATTAAATAAATACAGAAGACTGAATAAATTCTGTAAAAAGCAAATCAAGACAGCAAAGATTGAGGCAGAGAGACTCATTGCCAGAGAAAGTAAAAATAATCCCAAAATATTCTTTAACTACATAAATAGCAAGAAACTAAAAAATGATAGTGTTGGTCCCCTTAAAAATAGTCTGGGTGAAATGGTGGATGAGGATGAGGAAAAAGCCAATATGCTAAATGACTTTTTTTCAACTGTATTTACACAAGAAAATCCCATGACAGATAACATGATCAGAGATAAAAAAATTTCTCCATTAAATGTCACATGCTTAACCCAGCAGGAAGTACGGCGGCGTCTAAAAATCACTAAAGTTGACAAATCCCCGGGTCCGGATGGGATACACCCCCGAGTACTGCAGGAATTAAGTACAGTTATAGATAGACCATTATTTTTAATCTTTAAAGATTCCATAATAACTGGGTCTGTACCACAGGACTGGCGTATAGCAAATGTGGTGCCAATATTCAAAAAGGGGGCAAAAACTGAACCTGGAAATTATAGGCCAGTGAGCTTAACATCTACTGTGGGTAAAATCCTGGAGGGTTTTTTAAGGGATACTATTTTGGAGTATCTGAAGCTGAATAACCTCATGACACAGTATCAGCATGGGTTTACGAGGGACCGTTCTTGTCAGACTAATCTGATAAGCTTTTATGAAGGGGTAAGTTCAGGACTGGACCAAGGGAATGCAGTGGACGTGGTGTTCATGGACTTCTCAAAAGCTTTTGATACAGTGCCACACAAAAGGTTGATACATAAAATGAGAACAATGGGGATAGGGGAAAATATGTGTAAGTGGGTTAAGAACTGGCTCATGGATAGGAAACAAAGGGTGGTTATTAATGGAGCACACTCGGACTGGGTCACGGTTAGCAGTGGGGTACCACAGGGGTCAGTATTGGGGCCGCTTCTCTTTAACATATTTATTAATGACCTTGTAGGGGGCATACAGAGTAGTATTTCAATATTTGCAGATGACACTAAACTCTGCAGGGTAATAAATACAGAGGAGGATAATTTTATATTACAGGAGGATTTATGTAAACTAGAAGCTTGGGCTGATAAATGGCAAATGAGCTTTAATGGGGATAAATGTAAGGTCATGCACTTGGGTAGAACAAATAAGATGTATAATTATGTGCTTAATTGTAAAACACTGGGCAAAACTGTCACTGAAAAAGACTTGGGTGTATGGGTGACGACAAACTCAAATTTAGTGGCCAATGTCAGGCAGCTGCTGCCAAGGCAAATAAAATAATGGGATGCATTAGACGAGGCATAGATGCTCATGAGGAGAACATAATTTTACCTCTATACAAGTCACTGGTGCGACCACACTTAGAATACTGTGTGCAGTTCTGGTCTCCGGTGTATAAGAAAGACATAGCTGAACTGGAGCGGGTGCAGAGAAGAGCGACCAAGGTTATTAGAGAACTGGGGGGTCTGCAATACCAAGACAGGTTATTACACTTGGGGTTATTTAGTTTGGAAAAACGAAGGCTTAGGGGTGATCTTATTACAATGTACAAATATATGAGGGGACAGTACAAAGACCTTTCTAATGATCTTTTTACTCTTAGACCTGTGACGGGGACGAGGGGGCATCCTCTACGTCTGGAGGAAAGAAGGTTTAGCCATAATCACAGATGCAGATTCTTTACTGTAAGAGCAGTGAGACTATGGAACTCTCTGCCGTCTAATGTTGTAATGAGTGATTCCTTACTAAAATTTAAGAGGGGACTGGATGCCTTTCTTGAAAAGTATAATATTACAGGCTATATTCACTAGTTTCCTAGATACAGCGTTGATCCAGGGAGCTAGTCTGATTGCCGTATGTGGAGTCGGGAAGGAATTTTTTTCCCCAATGTGAAGCTTACTGTTTGCCACTTGGGTTTTTTTTGCCTTCCTCTGGATCAACATGTTAGGGCAGGTTAGGATAGGATATGGGTTGAACTAGATGGACTTAAAGTCTTCCTTCAACCTTAATAACTATGTTACTATGGATAATACCAGTATCCATCAAATTGAAACCAGGAATTGTACCGGTGCGTATTAGACAATATCCCCTGAGCAGAGATAACAGGTATGTCTGATGGAAACAACTTCCTTGTTAATATTTTGTACCATGAAGTATGTAAGGTTTCAAAAGATCAACTGCAAATAAAGGACAAGGTTGTTTTCTTAGGTCATTGCATTTCACCTCAGCTGAAACACAACACCAGAAGGCAGCGTCGGACTGGAACACCTTAGGCCCACCAGAGAAAATCATTCTTAGGGCCCACTATGTAGCTACATAAATAAATAAATACAAGATCACCAATTGTGAGGTAAAACACGCTAATATCAGGGTATAATATAAGGCAGTACACGTCTTAATTATGTAGCAGTAGTTGTGGTAGCCTCACTCATAGATTATAAAGCAGCCCCCCCATAGAACATAATGCTGTCCCCCTCATAGGTTATAATGCTGCCCTCCTCATAGGGTATAACGCTGCCCCCTCATGGGGATAATGCTGCCCCCCTCATAGGGGATAATGCTGCCCCCCTCATGGGATAACGCTGCCCCCCTCATAGGGGATAATGCTGCCACCCTCATGGGGATAACGCTGCCCGCCTCACTAGGGATAACGCTGCCACCCTCATGGAGATAACGCTGCCACCCACATAGAGTATAACGCTGCCCCCTCATAGGGGATAATGCTGCCCCCTCATGGGATAATGCTGCCCCCTCATTGGGATAATGCTGCCCCCTCATGGGATAATGCTGGCCCCCCGTCATAGGGATAACGGTGCCCCCCTCATGGGGATAATGCTGCCCCCCTCATGGGGATAACGCTGCCCCCCTCATGGGGATAACGCAGCCCCCTCATGGGGATAACGCTGCCCCCCTCATGGGGATAATGCTGCCCCCCTCATGGGGATAACGCTGCCCCCCTCATGGGGATAACGCTGCCACCCTCATTGGGATAACGCTGCCCCCCTCATAGGGGATAATGCTGCCACCCTCATGGGGATAACGCTGCCCGCCTCACTAGGGATAACGCTGCCACCCTCATGGAGATAACGCTGCCACCCACATAGAGTATAACGCTGCCCCCCTCATAGGGTATAACGCTGCCCCCCTCATATGGGGATAATGCTGCCCCCTCATGGGGATAATGCTGCCCCCCTCATGGGGATAACGCTGCCCCCCTCATGGGGATAACGCTGCCCCCCTCATGGGGATAACGCTGCCACCCTCATGGGGATAACGCTGCCCCCCCTCATGGGGATAATGCTGCCCCCCTCATGGGGATAATGCTGCCCCCCTCATGGGGATAATGCTGCCCTCCTCATGGGGATAATGCTGCCCCCCTCATGGGGATAATGCTGCCCCCCTCATGGGGATAACGCTGCCCCCCCTCATGGGGATAACGCTGCCACCCTCATGGGGATAACGCTGGCCCCCCTCATGGGGATAATGCTGCCCCCCTCATGGGGATAATGCTGCCCCCCTCATGGGGATAATGCTGCCCTCCTCATGGGGATAATGCTGCCCCCCTCATGGGGATAATGCTGCCCTCCTCATGGGGATAACACTGCCCCCCCTCATGGGGATAATGCTGCCCCCCTCATGGGGATAATGCTGCCCCACTCATGGGGATAACGCTGCCACCCCTCATGGGGATAATGCTGCCCCCCTCATGGGGATAATGCTGCCCCCCTCATGGAGATAATGCTGCCCCCCTCATGTGGATAATGCTGCCCCCCTCATGTGGATAATGCTGCCCCCCTCATGGGGATAATGCTGCCTCCCCTCATAGGGTGTAACGCTATAGATATAGATAGACAGACAGATAATAGATAGATAGATAGATAGATAGATATAGATGATATAGATACAGATAGATAGCTATAGATAGATATAAAAAAAAAAACACAATACTCACCTCTCCTCCTCGCTCCCACGCGGATTCCGGCGGCGGCTCTGCTTCAGTGTCAGGAGCTGCCGTCTGCCAGACACACACACAGCGGGTGCTCGATGAAGTGACGTCATCGCGCACCCGCTGTGAGTGAGAAGCAGAGGGGACTGATGGGAGAGGGAGCGTCAGATGACGATCTCTCCCTACATCGTTAAGATTGAGGGCGGCGCTGGCCCTGACTTACTGCCGCATAGCGGCTGCCTGGGGGCCCCTGTGGGAGCGGGAGGCACCTGGGGGAGCGCGGGGCCCTGGCAATCTTAGCCGCTAAAGTGAAATGATATTCACTGCTTCCCACGCCCATGTGGGCGTGGGAAGCAGTGCATATTAATTTCTCTTTAGCAGCGGGGACAGGGGCTCCTGCCTCCTGTCACCAGCTGCTGCTCCGCTAGCACGGGGCCCCCATGGCAGCTGTGTGGCGTGCCGCTATTAGTGACACGCCACCGGCTAGGTGGCCCCTGTATGCCAGCAGGTGCCAGGGCCCACCAGATGCCAGGGCCCACCGGAGAATCCTCCGGTTCTCCGGTGGGCCAGTCCGACCCTGCCAGAAGGGAAAAAGGCCAAAGCCAAGCAATGGAGCTCACTTCCATCAGTACACTGAGAACATTCCTAGGGCTGATCGGTTACTGTAGAGAATGGATTCCCTCTGCATCGCAAATCATGAAGTCTCTCTTTATGTGGGAGCCAGCTTTATCAGGTGGGGGCCCCTGACTGGCCAGCCTGGTTGGTTTAAGGAGAATTTGCAATTTTTTCGCTTCCTGTGGCGCAAAAGGAAAGGGTTAAGTTTTTGTACATAGCTGGTTCGGCTATTGGAGATGGTTTCCGGGTGTTTGTCCCTCCCCATGGGTATAAAAGGGAGTGTAGGAGCATTTCCGGTCTCTTTGAACGCTGTCAGCAGAGCGGAGAGCGTCAGGAGCGTAGGTACCCCCCTCCCCTCCGAGGTCAGCGTCGGCGGTAATGGCTGAATTAGAGGCGGCTATTCGGGAGAGGCTAGGGAAAGAAGGGAAAGGGTGGTTGTTAGCACTGCTACAGGGACAGGGAACGGATTTCCCGAAGGTTGTCACAGCTTCGGGAAGCCGTCGGTCAGAGAGGAGGACACGCCCCCTGGAGCAGAGTCTGGCTGCGGATAGGTCAGGTGATGGGCGGGAAGTTGAAGCCACAGGAGGGGAGTTAATTAAGGAGGGGGAAGAAGGCGAAGGTGCAGTAGCTGAGGGAAAGTCCTGCAGACAAAGGGAGGTGAAGAAAAGAGCGAGAGCAAGGAGGTCGGTAGTGAGGCGGAGGCCTGTAAGACAGACAGGGACCAGAAATAAGGCCATAGTGAATAAGGCAGATAGGGAAGGAATGGGGGCAGGAGCAGAAGGCAGGATAATTAGTGAAGCGGAGGTGATGGGGGGTACACATAGTGCATCTGGGTCATCTAATGATGACACTAGGCACAGAGGGGAGCAACAAAAGGGGAGACAAAAGAAGTTGGGAGAGCAAGAAGCAGAGAATGCTGGCGGCGAAGGGACTCAAGCATTAAATAGGCAGCTGACTGGAGTTGGGCATTCAGTATGGCAAGGGGGGATACCACAACAAGGCACATGGCAAATGCCGGTATTTGGGTAGCCACAAGTATTACCGAATTTGCCCTTTACCTCACAGGCGAACATTTTCCCGCCAAGTATGGTGGCACCTGTGGTGGGAGGAGGAGCAGGCGTTTCTTCACAGGCTGGGGGGGAGGGGGGCCCAGTAATCCAAACCAGTCACAAGTGAGTGGTTTATTAAATGAACTGGCAGTTACTACAGCCAGAGTTGGAAATGTTGGGACATCTCAACAGGAGGGTGCATTGTCCGCATCCGCAGGTGGGAGTAGATCAGGTTCAAACCCATTAGGCAGGGTTGAGGAATCTCATAGAAGTATAAGAAGGAGAAGGGTAGAATCTTCTTCATCCTCTGAGGATTCGGATAGTAGACATGGGAGACATAGACACAGCAATAGAAAAAGGAGATCTGAGTCCAGGCGAAGTCGTTCGTCACGGTCATTCAGGTATAGGTCATCTTCCTCTTCTGGGTCAAGAGGTCGGAGTCGGGCTTCGACTCGCCAATCAGCAAGAAGTAATAGAGAAAGCAAAAAGGATCAGAATGAAGAGACCGTGGGACGGAGAACTATGGTAGTTCCTGAGACGATTATGGGTGAGTTTAATTATGCAAATGCTTGGACGAAAGGGGAAAAATTTGTGACAATGGAAAATCTGAGGAGTATTTTGGGGGGAGAAAAATTGGTAGTGAATCCAAAATTATTAATGCAGGAAAAGATGACTAACCCCCAACCACCACCGTTAAGGGCTGATATTCATAAGGATGCATATTATTGTGGAGTGACACAACTAGGTTCACACTTGGAACAAGAGAAAATTGAAAAGATACGGGCTAATGAATATATAGATATTTGGACATTAGTAACAACGGAGCAAAATACAGTTGACAGGGAAAGGAGACCGAACGACAGGCCGTTTGAACGAAAGCCTAAAGTGGCAAAGACCATTAATAACTGGTTACAAGCTTTTTGTGTACTAGGTTGTGTCATGGGAAAAAAGCACCCTGAGCGTTGTTCTGAATTGTTTCTGTATATGGACACAATTTATAATTCATATAAGACTCATGGCGGGGCAGCATGGTGGAGATTTGACGAGGAATTTCGCCGGCGTTTAGCGATCAACCCGGAATTGGGTTGGGGTGTTAAGGCCACGGATTCTTGGTTGAGACTCATGATGTCCCAAAGAAGTAATCAGTCCTTTCATGTGGGGGCCCCAAGCCAGCAATCTGGCTCAGGGCCAGCCAGTTTTCGAAGGCCAGGAACATGTTGGCTGTTTAATGATTCTACGGGCTTTGTAAATACAAGCACGAATGCTCAGCATGTGGAGGTCCGCATGGAGTTACAAAATGTCATCGCCCGGTCTCAAAAGGTGCTGTGGGGAGGCCATCCACACAACAAGACAGTAAGGACCCCGGTGAAGGTCAACGAGATGGAGTCATGGTTAAACAGGTACCCCAATAAAGTAGCTGCGGCTCAATTGAGAGTGGGATTTAGGTATGGATTTTTTATTCCTTACAAATTTTCTAAATGTTCATCATATTCGTCAAATTTGAAGTCGGCCAGGGAGCTTCCGCTAGTGTTGAAGCAAAAGGTATTGAAGGAGGTGTCATTGGGGCGTATGTTGGGACCCTTTGCTTCACCACCGTTTCCTAATTTTAGGGTGTCCCCATTAGGAATTGTGCCCAAAAAAGATCCAGGGGAATTTAGACTAATACATCACCTGTCGCATCCGAAGGGCGCGTCAGTAAATGATGGGATTATTAGTGAAGAGGCGTCAGTGGTATATGCGTCATTTGATCAAGCAATGTTGTTGGTTAGGCAGGCAGGGCAAGGAGCATTAATGGCTAAGTCGGACATTGCTTCTGCCTTTCGGTTACTACCCGTTCACCCGGATTGTCATCATTTGCTGGGTTGCTGTGTGGATGACGCATATTATTATGATACATGCCTCCCTATGGGTTGTTCCATTTCTTGTAAATATTTTGAGTTATTTTGTAGCTTTTTGGAATGGGTAACAAGGGTGGAATCAGGTTCACAAGGGATAACACATTATCTGGATGACTTTCTTTTTGTTGGCCCAAGGGAATCAGATAGTTGTCAAAAAGTTTTGGAAAAGTTCCGGGAAATTATGGGGTTGTTTGGTGTGCCACTAGCAGAGGAAAAAACGGTTGGCCCTGTAACTAATTTATCATTTTTGGGTATTGAAATCGATTCAAAAGAAAGGGTTTTTAGGTTACCGTTGGAAAAGATCTCAAAGTTATTGGGAATAATAGATGGTTTATCAGTTAAAAAAGTGACGTTGGTACAAATGCAGTCTCTTGCGGGTTTGATGGCGTTTGCGTGTCGGGTAATGCCCATGGGAAGAATTTTCTCAAGGAGATTGACTATGGCGACGCGGGGAATAAAAATGCCACATCACAGGATACGATTGAGTATCCCTTTGTTGGAGGATTTAAGGGTTTGGAGGAGTTTTTTGTTCAAGTATAATGGCTATACTTATTTTCAAACAGTTGCGAAAACAGGAGAAGAGATTGCCCTGTTTGCAGATGCGGCAGGTTCGGTGGGTTTTGGAGTGATATTTGGGAAGCAGTGGTGTGCGAAAAGATGGCCGGTGGGTTGGTTTGAAATAGGTTGGACTAAAATTCTTACTTTGTTAGAGTTATTTCCATTGGTGGTGGCGGTAGCTCTATGGGGTAAACAGCTAAGAGATTCAAGGATTTGTTTCTGGACAGACAATGAGAGTGTAGTGCATGCTGTTAACCCCTTAATGTCCACTGACGTGCAGAGTCCGTCATGGCAAGGTGTCAGTTCCGGCACCAGGACGGACTCTGCACGTCATGGCTTTGATCTACCACTGCGTGTAAACACACTGTCAGACAGCTGACAGGCACGGCAAGCGGTGCGGGGACCTTTGCCGTCGGTCCCCGCACCCACAGCGCTGTGATTGGTCAGTCAATCTGACTGACCAAACACAGCAGCGATCGTGCAGGAGAAGCTGAAATTTCAGCTTCTCCAGCGCGATCAGTGCAGGAGCCGGAGCTGCAGTGGCCAGGCTTCCTGCACTGACAGCCAGGAGCGGAGCCCCCACCGCCCCTGGCTGTTAACCCCCTGACTGCTGCGATCGAGCGCGATCGCAGAGCTCAGGGGGGGAGGCAGAGGGTCGGGAGCTCCCTCTGCCTCAGATCGGCACCCTGCAATGTATTTGCAGGGGCCGATCTCTGCCTTGATGACCCGGGGGTTGTCATGACAACCTCCGGGTCATTTAGCTACGGGAAGCTGCTGTGATCATTGTCACAGCAGCTTCCACTATAGTTGCAATGCATTGCAATGCCAGAGCATTGCAATGCATTGTAACTGCAATAAAAAGTAAAAAAAGTGAAAGTCCCATAAAGGGACAAGTTAAAAAAAATCATTTTTTTTAAAAAATTGTAAAAAATATTAAAAAATAATTTAAAAAAAATCCCCTAAAAAATACACATTTTTATGTAATAAAAAAAATAAAAAACAAAAAACATACACATGTTAGGTATCGCCACGTCCGTAAAAATCTCATCTATAAAAGCGTAACCCTAGTTAACCCCTTCAGTGAAAGCCGTAAAAAAAAAACACAAAAAAGTAGTAAATTATACTTTTTCCAAGCGGTATCATTATACCGCTTGGAAAAAGTGCAATAACACGCGATCAAAAAGTCAGATATAAATAATCATGGTACCGCTGAAAATGTCATCTTGTCCCGCAAAAAACAAGCTGCTATACAGCATCATCAGCGAAAAAATAAAAAAGTTATAGCTCGCGGAATAAACTGATGCAAAAATAATTATTTTTTCTATAAAATTTTTTATTGTGTAAAAAACGCCAAAACATAAAAAAAAATATATAAATGAGGAATCGCCGTAACCGTAGTGACCCGAAGAATAAAGCTGCTTTATCAATTTTACCACACACGGAACGGAGGAAAGAAAAAAAAAAAAAAACAATTCCTGAATTGCTGGTTTTTGTTCATTCTGATTCCACAAAAATCGGAATAGGAAACAATCAAAAAACGTTATGTGCCTGAATATGGTACCAATAAAAACGTCAGCTCGTCCCGCAAAAAATAAGCCCACAGATAACTCTGTCGGCTGAAATATGGAAAAATTATAGCTCTCAAAATACGGCGATGCAAAAATTTCTTACAAAAAATTATTCCAAGAAAAAGCATCTTTTAGTGTGTGACCGAAGCTAAACATGAAAAAAGGGTGTAAATCTGGTATCGCTGTAATCGCACCGATCCGAGGAATAAAGTCGCCTAATCACTAATACCGCACGAGGAACGGCGTAAAAAAGAAAACCAATTCTTCACCTTTTGTGGATTTGTTCATTGTGCCTCCCAAAGATCGCAGTAAGGCGATCACAGTGGTTCCCCCCCACATATGGGGTATCAGCGTACTCAGGACAAAATGCACAATAGCTTTTGGGGTCCTATTTCTCCTGTTACCCTTAGAAAAATAAAAATTTGGGGCAAAAAGGTAATTTTTGTGGAAAAAAATATGATTTTTTTATTTTCACGGCTCTACATTATAAACTTCTGTGAAGCCCTTGGGGGTTCAAAGTGCTGACCACACATCTAGATAAGTTCCTTGGGGGGTCTAGTTTGCAAAATGGGGTCATTTGTGGGGGGTTTCTACTGTTTAGGCACATCAGGGGCTCTCCAAGCGCGACATGACACCCGCAGACCATTCCATCAAAGTCTGCATTTAAAAACGGTGCTCCTTCCCTTCCGAGCTCTGCCATGCGTCAAAATAGTGGTTTATCCCCACATATGGGGTATCAGCATACTCAGGACAAATTGCACAATAACTTTTGGGGTCCTGTTACCCTTTGGAAAATAACAATTGGGGGTGGAAAGATCATTTTTGTGGAAAAGATATGATTTTTTAATTTTACTGCTCTACGTTATAACCTTCTGTGAAGCCCTTGGGGGTTCAAAGCTCTCACCCACATCTAGATAAGTTCCTTGGGGGGTCTAGTTTCCAAAATGGGGTCACTTGTGGGGGGTTTCCAATGTTTAGGCACACAGGGACTCTCCAAATGCGACATGGCGTCCAATCTCAATTCCAGCCAAAAAAGTCAAATGGCGCTGCCTCCCTTCCGAGCTCTGCCATGCACCCAAATAGTGGTTTACCCCACATATGGGGTATCAGCGTACTCAGGACTAATTGCACAATAACTTTTGGGGTCCTTTTATCCTTTGGAAAATAAAAATTGGGATGAAAAGATCATTTTTGTGGAAAAAAACATGATTTTTTAATTTTACGGCTCTACGTTATAACCTTCTGTGAAGCCCTTGGGGGTTCAAAGCTCTCACTACACATTTAGATAAGTTACTTGGGGGGGTCTAGTTTCCAAAATGGGGTCACTTGTGGGGGTTTCCACTGTTTAGGCACACAGGGACTCTCCAAATGCGACATGGCGTCCAATCTCAATTCCAGCCAAAAAAGTCAAATGGCGCTGCTTCCCTTCCGAGCTCTGCCATGCACCCAAATAGTGGTTTACCCCACATATGGGGTATCAGCGTACTCAGGACTAATTGCACAATAACTTTTGGGGTCCTTTTATCCTTTGGAAAATAAAAATTGGGATGAAAAGATCATTTTTGTGGAAAAAACATGATTTTTTAATTTTACGGCTCTACGTTATAACCTTCTGTGAAGCCCTTGGGGGTTAAAAGCTCTCACAACACATTTAGATAAGTTACTTGGGGGGTCTAGTTTCCAAAATGGGGTCACTTGTGGGGGGTTTCCACTGTTTAGGCACACAGGGACTCTCCAAATGCGACATGGCGTCCAATCTCAATTCCAGCCAAAAAAGTCAAATGGCGCTGCTTCCCTTCCGAGCTCTGCCATGCGCCCAAATAGTGGTTTACCCCCACACATGGGGTATCGATGTACTCAGGAGAAATTGTACAACAAATATTGTGGTTCATTTTCTACTGATACCCTTGACAAAATTTTAAAAAATTGTGTCGAAAGAAAAATTTTGGGAAAAAAAGTTAAATGTTAATTTTTTCCTTCCACATTGCTTCAATTCTTGTGAAGTACCTAAAGGGTTAATAAACTTCTTGAATGTGGCTTTGAACACGTGGAGGGGTGCAATTTTTAGAATGGTGTCACTTTTGGGTATTTTCTGTCATATTGACCCTAAAATTCACTTCAAATGTGAGGTGGCCCCTAAAAAAAATGATTTTGTAAATTTTGTTGGAAAAATGAGAAATTGCTGGTCAACTTTTAACACTTATAACTTCCTAACAAAAAAAAATTTTGGTTCCAAAATTGTGCTGATGTAAAGTAGACATGTGGGAAATGTTATTTATTAACTAATTTTTGTGACATATCTCTCTGATTTAATGGCATAAAAATTAAAAGTTTGAAAATTGCAAAATTTTCAAAATTTTTGCCATATTTCCGTTTTTTTTATAATAAACGCAAGTTATATTGAAGAAATTTTACCACTATCATGAAGTACAATATGTCTCGAGAAAACAATCTCAGAATCGCCAAGATCCGTTGAAGCGTTCCAGAGTTATAACCTCATAAAGAGACAGTGGTCAGAAATGTAAAAATTGGCCTGGTCTTTAACCTACAAAATGGCTTGGTCGTTAAGGGGTTAATCATCTGACGTCATCGTCCATTTTTGTCATAAAGATGATCCGTTTTCTAGTGTTAAAATGTTTGGAGAGGAATATTTGGTTCCGAGCGCGGCATGTACCAGGTACACGAAATGAAATGGCCGATTCACTGTCACGATTTAATTTTCAGAAGTTCCGGGAGCTCGCTCCATTTGCCAATCAGATGGGAACAGAATGCCCGGATTATCTTTGGAAAATTCCGGAAGTTTCTTAATGCCGCTGGTACGAGCTTCAGTGGCTTCGTCGACATGGAATGCATATGGTAAGGCTTGGCAAGAATGGTTGGGATTGGTTGGAGATCTTCAGGTGGGTGTTTCTAGCGAGTCAAGACTAGAAGTTACTTTGGCATATGTACAGCAATTGTATGCTAAAGGAGCGTCTTCAACACTCGTTCGAAATAGATTATCAGGGTTGGCTTTTCATTCTAAGCTTAGGGGTTGGGAAGATGTAACAAAAATTTTTATGTTGAGTCAGGCATTAAAAGGTTGGGAGAGGACGAGGGTTACTAACGTGGTGAGGAGGCCTATTTCTTTTGGGTTGTTGTTAAGAATTATTGAATGTACAAAAGTAGTGTGCAGTTCACAATATGAGTCAATATTGTTTTCAGCGGCATTTGGGGTTGCGTTTTTTGGGGCACTAAGAGTCAGTGAGCTGCTAGCTCCGTCGGTTCGGGCACCGGGAGGGCTGCAGCATAATGATGTGACATTGTGTAATGGGGGTATTCTGTACGGATAAGGCGGTCAAAGACGGATCCTACGGGGAGCGGATTATGGTTTGCTTTGGACTCTATTGTGGGTCCGGTTTGCCCCAATACATTAGTAACACAATACTTGGAAATTAGGCCTTATAGCGCGTCGTTTTTTGCGCATGCGGATGGGGCGCCGGTAACAAAATTTCAGTTTTTATCATTATTACGAAATATTTTGGTGATTTTAGGCCTTCCGGCGAGTGAGTTTGGTACGCATTCATTTAGAATTGGTGCAGCAACAGAAGCAGCGCGAGCAGGGCTCAGAGACGATGAAATAATGAGGATAGGAAGGTGGCGATCGGCATGTTTTTCCTTACATTAGACCGGAATTGTTAACGATATAATAAATTGAGAGCATTTAAACTGTTTCTTTTATTATTTTAGGTCGTCCAAGACCCAGCGTGTGGTATTGGGTCATTCATATGTATATTGGGCGGAGCAGAGAGCGAAGGTGCGCCCCGGTGGAAGGTCCTTGGGGTTTTATAATTTGGAAGTGAATTGGAGAGGCATTCGTGGTTTAAAGTGGTCACAAGTGTTGTTAGAGGTGGTTCATATTTCAAGAAGAGTGAACGCTCCGGTTATACTTGTATTGCATGCTGGAGGAAACGATTTGGGAACAGTACAGATGGTGGAGCTTCTTACGGTAATGAGAGCTGATATTGATAAATTCACAGGTTTATTTCGCAGACGGTTTTAGTATGGTCGGAAATAATTCCTAGAGTAGTTTGGCAAGGGGCCCGGGATTGGGCTGGGATAGAGCGGGCTTGGAGAACAGTGAATCAGCAAATAGCTTGTTTTGTACAATTTAAGGGAGGTATTATTGTTAGGCATAGACAATTAGAAGGTAATAATACCAGGCTATTGCGACCAGATGGGGTACATCTAACGGAGATAGGTTTAGATATTTTTCTGTCGGGATTAAAGGAAGGGATTGAAGAAGCGATTGTGGCTTTGGGTGGGGGGTCGTAGCTTCGGGGGTCGCTACTCCTTGGCGGAAGAGAAAGACTGGGTTACATGTGCCGGGGGAGTCCGGTGGCATATCACAACAAGTTCTGAAGATACTATGGAGAGCTGCGACCTTACCCCTCCAACAGTGGGTGTTTTAAAAAGATTTTTGGGATTTCTGGATATGCAATAAAAATTGTTATTGGTTTTTGGTATTTTTTGGCGGGGGAAAAAAAGGGGGCAAATAATTAGGTAGGTATGGGCAGTCTGTGGGAGCCCAGCTTTATAGGTGGGGGCCCCTGACTGGCCAGCCTGGTTGGTTTAAGGAGAATTTGCAATTTTTCATTCCTGTGACGCAAAAGGAAAGGGTTAAGTTTTTGTACATAGCTGGATCGGCTATTGGGATGGTTTCCGGGGTGTTTGTCCCTCCCTATGGGTATAAAAGGGATGTAGGAGGATTTCCGGTCTCTTTGAACGCTGTCAGCAGAGCGGCCCACCCGCCCGCCCGTTTGGTTTGGTAAAAGGTTATAATTTGTTTGGAGTTAATGATGAAGAAAGTCGCAGCATTGGCGGAAGAGAAAGACGGGGTTTACATGTGCCGGGAGTCCGGTGGCATATCACCAAAGTTCTGAAGATAATATGGAGAGCTGCGACCTTACCCCTCCAACAGTGGGTTTGTTAAAGAGTTTTGGATTTCTGGATAGCAATAAAAAAGTGTTATTGTTATTGGTTTTCGGTATTTTCTTTGCGCGGTGGAAATTAAGGGGGCAAATAATTAGGTAGGTTTGGGCAGTCATGTGTTGTCAATGTGCAACAGGTTCAGCAATACCAACTACCACAGAAGCAAAAGAGGGGTTCAAGAACCTGAAGAAAGCCATTCTCTCAGCCCCAGCACTAGGAATCCCAAATTATGACTTCCCTTTCCGTTTGTACTGCCATGAATCAGGGAGCATGTTAAAGGTGTATTTTTTTCAACACAGCAACTTGCAATGAGCAAGAGACACCAGTCCCTAATGCAGACCCAATCCCTAATGTAGATGTAGAGTTTTATGTAGATGGGTTACAGTTTTACCAAAATGAAGGATGTCATACAGGTTATTCAATAGTTGATAAAATGAGGAGGCAAAAAGTGAAACTCTACCTTGTAGGAGGTCTGCTAGGAAGCTGAATTGAAAGCACTCGCTGAGGCGTGTATAAGGGCAGAGAATTTATGGATAGTGCCACAAAATTGGCATTTTCCATGATTATGGTCCCATATGGAAGAGCAGAAAGTTTTATTAGCTCTTCTGGTAAGCCCATTAAAAAATGCAGATGTGGTGGCTCAGCTCCTCAGAGCACTGGAGCTGCCTACGAAAGTTGCTATAATACTGTAAAGGTGCAAACTCACACTGAGGAGCGCACTAAGGAGGCTGAAGGCAATAATCGTGCTGATGTTACAGCAAAAGCTGCCGCTTTGTTTCCTCTCCCTCAGGAACATACACTTTGCAAGTGTCTGGGGAGATGGACCTACAACTACTTTAGAGCCTGCAAAAATCAGGCCTCTGCACCGGAGAAAGAAGAATGTCAGGAGCACTTAGGTGCTAAAGAAGAGGATGGACTGTGGAGAGCGGATAGTAAGTACTGTTTGCCTTGGCACTGTTCCCTTGATGTGCTCCCTCTCCATTGTATTAACGCACCAGTCCAAGGACACAATGGTAAGTCAGGTAAAAACTAACTGGGCTGCCCCAGAATTCCATTATGCTGCTGCTAAATTCATACAGGGATGTGTAATCTGTGTGCGCCTAGACGTGGAAAAAGGTGCACAGCCTGTCCATTGTACCTGTTTCAGCTACCTCAAATTAATTTCATACAGCTTCCAAAGGTAGACATCTATGAATCTGTGTTGGTATAAATTGGCTAGGTGACACTTTTTTTGTATAACTCATTATTTATTTGATGCTTTAAAAGTCGAATTAGCATATATGAAACTGCTCATTGCTATTTATTAATCAGCATTCATAGTACAATATTATCTCACAACCTCTCAAGGAAGTTTCTGTCAGGTGGTTGGACCTGCCTGCTGCCACTACATAGATCCTTCAGACTAATGAGAGTTACCCCTGATATAGAACCAGGGGTGGGATTCAAATTTTTAACAACAGGTTCTGTGTTTGTGTGTCGGAAAACCACACCCATTTAAGCCACACCCATTTTAAGCCACACCCATTTAAGCCAACACCCATTTACACGCACCTTTTCCTCAAACATATAAGTAGGGGCACAGTCAGTTGAAAAACAATAAATTGGAATGAGATCAGAACAGTGAACATTCTGGCCAGCGGCTCTCCTGACCCGAATGTGACAGCTGCATATATTTCTACATATATATTTCTATGCAGCTGTCTCACTTGACTGACCGGCTGGCCAGGCTGTGCACTACATTCTGATTAAGAAGTCTCTTTCTAGTCTCATACTGACTGAAGATTAAACTATAGTTTAGTAGCTGGGACTTACAGTTTCTACCTTCTATCCAGAAATACAATATACAATAATTAGTAATGAGTGAACGTACTCGGATAAGGTGTTATCTGAGCATGCTGGGTTTAATCGAATGTCTTCTGCATGCTCAAAAATATGTTCCAGTCCCTGCGGTTGTAAGTCTCATGGCTGTTCGACACCCGCAACACATGCAGGGATTGCCTAACAAACAAGCACATTTGCTCTCAATAATAATAATAATGTATCTATTTCTCTAAGGATAGGGTCACACGACCGTATTTTGTCTCATCCGAGAAAATCATTCCGATTAAGCTAATCCACACTCTGATCGGAGTTTGATCAGAGTGTGCTCAACAGCGTGCTCCGATTTTCGCGGATGTGGAGAAGGTGGAAATAAAAAGTTCCCCATCTTCATCAAGCTGTGAAAATCAACTGCACTCAGATGTCATCCGAGTGCAGTCTGATTTTTTTTTTTTTTTTACGGACTCACTGATTTGCCTGGCTGAGTGCGATCCCATAATCGGATGCAATCGTGCGTGCTGCCATTTTTTCTTCTGACCAAAAATCGATTGTTTGGATCAGCCTAAAGTCGATACTACATAATATCTGAATAATAAACGTGTGTCTAATATCTAGACAAATGGGGAGATGCTGGGACTTATACTAGTGATTGTAATATAAACATATTTATTGTATTACCTGCAGTAATCTCTATAAAATCAGATGCCAATATGCAATGCTGGGACTTACAGTTCCCCCACCCCCACTGCATGTACAGTAACTAAGTACGATATAGGTATTACTGTCATCTTTATAAAGTAGACCGTATAAAAAGCCGCAGGATGTAAATGTGACTCTATAAACCGGGTACAAGTGGATTGCAAGCTTCTCGGTAATAATGTCTAAGAAGGCACCAGGATCTGGGAGCTAGTGGTCTGTCTCCAGCTGGGTGGCTTGACGTTGGTATAGTCAAGTCGCTTACTGCGGGGAGTCTAATATACCACCCAACCGGGTAAAATAACCCAACCCAATACGCCGCTCACAAATACACAGAGCCCAAATTATTTGGAATTCTAATGGCCACAGCAGCCTTTTATTAAATACACAAACATTAACAAAAATACCAAATGATAACATAGCTTTACAATACTTGAACATTGAGGAGAAGTCCTTGAAGCCACAAGATCTTGGTGAATTAACCCAAAATTGCTGTGAGCAACACCCATCATCTTACTCCCAGCCGTTACCCCACTGGCTCAGGAGCACCAACACACCATGATATGCTGCTCACCCAGCTCCTCGGGGATCTGCCCACTCCTGCGGAACTCCCGTCCACATCTCACCAGATCACCATCAACGTAACTCCAAACAGAGGGACCCTACCAGAGTCTCCAAAACCAATTTCAACCGACTTCAAGGACTCCCCCCCCACCCCGAACCGCCATGACCCGAAAAACTTATGAAATTAAGTATCACAAAATACAGGGAGGGAGGGCGGGACTGTTTTTCTAAAGGCTGGAAAAGACCTGAAGCCTTTAACCACCTCCCTATATAGACCCTTAATCTAAATACTCCTCCCCTAACTAACCCTTCCACCCCCCCGTAATGTTGGCCTCCGCCCACGCCTCCTGGAGGAGGGGGGGGGAGGCTTTGCTCCGGCCATTTCTTGACGTTGGTATTGTCAAGTCGCTTACCTGGGGGAGTCTAATATACCACCCAACCAGTAAAAATAACCCAACCCAATACGCCGCTCACAAATACACAGGCGCAAATTATTTGGAATTGTAATGGCACAGCAGCCTTTTATTAAATACACAAACATTAACAAAAATACCAAATGATAACATAGCTTTACAATACTTGAACATTGAGGAGGTCCTTGAAGCCACAAGATCTTGGTGAATTAACCCAAAACTGCTGTGAGCAACACCCATCATCTTACTCCCAGCCGTTACCCCACTGGCTCAGGAGCACCAACACAACCAGATATGCTGCTCACCCACTCCTCGGGGATCCGCCCACTCCTGCCGGAACTCCCCGTCCACATCTCACCAGATCACCATCAACGTAACTCCAAACAGAGGAGATCCTACCAGAGTCTCCAAAACCAATTTCCAACTGACTTCAAGGACTCCCCCACCTTTGAACCACCACAACGAGGGCCCTTGAACACCTCAATGGCCCGAGACCCCCACAAACCGCAATGCCATGGCCTTTTCTATACCCTCTTGAAGGCCGAGCGCCCAAATATCAGAACCCACCCCATTTAGGTGGACCCGTCCGCCAACCAAAAAATCACCTCGCCCTTCTCCAGATCAAAATGCCGCACTGACACTCCCCCATTCCTAACAATAAAAGAAGAAACTGCCCTATTCACTTTTATCCTGGCCTTGTTAACTTTTACCAAGGATCTCATCGTTTTTGCCATCGCCTGCGTGGGAACAATTTTTAACAAACAATAGTAACGCCTGTATATAATACCACAACGCAAAACAATCCTGCTTAATGTCTTTTACCAATTCCCGGGAAAGGTCGAACCGCCAGATGGATCATTGCCCCCAACATGGAGAACTAAAATGTCAGGAGCACGGTCCATCAAAACACAACATGTATTTCCTGGAGAACTCTTCTCCATTCCATTCCTCTAAAACCAATCCAACGCACCACAGCCATGCTCCTGTGAAAACCCAGTTGTCGACCTTCGTTCCTGATGTCAGCTCGCAACGCTCCCCAGTAAACGAAGGAATGGCCAAAAGTCCACACAAGCACAGGCCCGATACCTGAAAGAGAAAACAAGGCTAAAATACAAAATACCGGAAGTACCGGAGACATAACACTACTCCCCGATCATCTCCCCCCCAGCCACTTGACGAAACTAAGGCCTGATGTAACTCTGATACGACCTGACTTCCAACCGCCAATACGTTGAATGGAGCTGGACTCAAACCCCTGTCGCTGCCTCCGTCGCTGCCCCGATTCGAAAAAGAATGAGGAGCAAAACGAGAGTCATCCAGGCCCAATACTCAAATAGACTTCTTAAAAATGGGGACCAAACTGATACCGAGACAAACTACCCCCTCTTCATGACACAACAAAGAACCATCCCGGCTAGGCCGAAACTTCCGAAAACGCTGAAAACATTGAACCGGACACATTAAAAAAGCCCTGTCACCACACAAAGCCACCCGTCGACCCTTACCAGCCTGATCTGTCTTAGACCTCTGCAGCCAAAACTCAACCCCCGCGAAGTCAACACGACATCCCTCGCCAATAACCCGCCTCAAACAGGTTTGCTCGGCGAAACCAGCTCACCACCCGCAAGGCCCCAAAAAATGCAAATGAAAAAGCTAAGCGAAACAACGCCACTTCAAAATTCGAGGAACACGTTGACTCTAACGAGGCCCAACTGTTCTAACAAATTAAATGAAATCGGGCGCCTGGTATTGCCCCGACTGTTTACACGAAGAAATCCTTTTGCTGCCCGCTTAACCAAAAACGTCTTTGTAAAATCCTGAATTCCGCGGGAAACGAAAACCAAAAGATAAAGCAGCCAAACCCGTGATACCTTCGTGCCAGACCATCCCTCCATCGCACCCTGTCCCAACCAGGACAACAAAATTCGCTCCCCCAAACGTGTCCGATACCAATGCTTGAACCGGCTGCGAAAACCCCTTCCCACATCCGCCAAACCGCCTGATACGCCTCCCAAATTTTTGGAGCTAGCAAGACCTGATTAACGACCCTGCGGCCCAAAAGTCACCTTCCATAGCTCCTACGGACACGTTAGACCCACTACCTCTGCTTCTGGCGCCAATGACCGGAAACGATCCCACTGTGAACGAGAAAGAGAATCAGCAATTTCGTTCTTCACACCAGGAACATGAATCGCTGTAACATGAGCATTCAAGGACAAACAAAACAACACCAATTCCTGCAACACCCGAAACCCAGGGGGGGACGATGCGGTGGGACCATTAATCGCACATACCACTCCCATATTATCGCAATTAAAGCGCACCGTTGATTACGAAAATCACGCCCCACAAATGTACAGCCACGAGGATCGGGAAGATCTCCAACAATGTTATGTTGCGTACCAAGCCCACCATCCACCCATTCTCTGGGCCAATGAGATGGCCCCCACTGTCCCTTGAAATATGCCCCAAAACCAATCCTGCCAGCCGCATCAGTAAACAAATCCAAAGCATCATTGTCACAACCTCAGCCATTACCAAGGAACGGCCATTGTTACCCCTCCAAAAAAGATTCCCAAACTGACAGGTCCGCCTTTAAGCTCCGCGGACAACCTGATAAAAATGATGAGGGGCTCCGAACCTGAAGTAGCGCTTGCCAGCCTACGTGAAAAAACTCGCCCCATCGGCATCACCGACAAGCAAAGTTCAGCTTCCCCAACAACGACTGAAGATCACGCAACGACAGTTTTTTTCAATCGACGCGCTCTGACCACCTCCGCTCTCAAAGCCGATAGCTTGTCCTCAGGAAGCCTGAACTCCCATTCAACGGTGTCAATAACGATCCCTAGAAAACACAGACACGTCTTGGACCCTCCGTCTGTCAGGCGCCAACGGGACTCCAAACCGCTCAGCCACCCACTGAACTGCTTTTAAAATCCTAGAACACCGCATGAATCCGCTGCCCAACACACAAAAAATCGTCCAAATAAGAATAACGAATCAAAACCCGAAACGTCACGTACCACCCATTCAAGGAAAGAACTGAAAGCTTCAAAATACGCACAAGATAAGGAACCCCATGGGTAAGCACCTGTCAACAAAAAACACACCATCCCAATAGCAACCCAGAAGCTTTATGTTATCAGGGGCACCGGCAACAAGCGAAACGCAGACTCAATGTCTGTCTTGGCCAAAAGGGCCCCTCGCCCGCACTTTCTCACCCACCGCGCTGCCTCATCAAACGAGGGAGTAGACAACAGAACACAAATCTCAGGATCATTGCCATCATTCACTGACCTGCCCAGCGGGTATGACAATGTGTTGGATAAGTCGAAACTTATCGGGTCCTTTTTTGGAACGACTCCTAAAGGGGAGACAACCAAATCTGAAAAGGGGGGGGACATAAACGGGCCAGCCATTCTACCCAACGAAACTTCCTTTGCCAGCTTATCCGAAACAACTGTGGGATGTAACAACGCCGACTGAAGGTTTTCAGAACTCGCTGAATATCAAATGGTGGATGGGGAATGACAAAACCGTCCTTAAAACCCGAATACAACAATGCCGCTTTTTTCCCGATCCCCATATCTATTTAGATAAGGGACCATCCTTTCCAGTTTCACCGGAGTCTCCCCCTTGCGAATTACCGCTTCCAAATTTTCTTTTTCCTTTCCTAAAACACTGGATGCCCGTGAGAGGCACCACTGCAGGTTAGAGCAGAGATGTTTGAATTTACAACTCGCCCCGACCTTGCACTGGCCGTCATTAAATTGCCAGCTACCCCCGACTTATGCCCTCCTGCCTGTCCTTGCCCGTTGCCACCGGCTGTGCCAGAGGAGTTATTACTCTGGCTGGTGCTCCCACCCCCCCATGAAAGTAATGGCTAAATTTGTTTTGCGCTATGACCCGCATCCACAGACCAATATTTTTTGATCCCAACGAATAGCAGGACGAACTGCCTTCCTCTGCCGGAATTGTTTATCATACCTAAGCCAAGCTTGCCCGCCATACACCCTGTAAGCTTCACCATGGCATCCAAATAGCAAAATAGGGCCGAACAATTATCCGGAGCTTTTCCCCAATGACACTTGCCAAAATGGCGAAAGTTGTTGCCAATTAACAAACGTTTGGGGAATCAGGCACCACCTGCGTTTTCCTCCTCCTCTTTTTTACTGCCTCTTTTTTAATCTTGTCCAAGTTAAATTTCCCAAAAAGGCAACGAGAAAATCCCACATATTCGTCCTTCCAAATGCGTTCTAACTTCTTTCTTCAAATGCGCCCCAATGGGCCTTAAAACATCGTATACCCCCCCGTGCGCCCTATCATCTAAATGCACGCGACACACCTTCTCCTTCTCATTTTTGCATGATACCGACACTGGCTCGCCCCAGGTCCCGCCAACTCTGACCCACTCGGCCCGGTATGCCCCCCACCTGGACCCAACCCATGCAGCCAACGGAGATGGAACCACCCCAAACCCGTTCTAGACTGACAAAAAGTCCCGCACGCCCACCAACATGTCCTAACGCCCCCATCATTCCCCATTCAAGCAAGAACCCCCACTCCCTGAAAAATCGCCCAACCGGGAAACCCCCCCAACACGTTAGAAGACAAAATTGGGTCCCAAACGCCAGACAAAGAATGTATTCACCGGGCTGCGAGGGTGCTGGGAGCCCCCAGCCGAAAAACCTGGATCCTCGGGATTGCCTCCCTCCGCCTGGCGCTGTTGCTGATGACTAGGACTCCCCTCAAAAATAAACTGGCATAGAAGGCCCAAACTCCAGAGAGGATCCCGCCCGCTGATTCCAAATTTCTCCCTACCTGGGTCGCCACGTCCCTAGCACCCGCGCACCAATAATACCAGGATATTTTTCCCCCACCCTGCACGGGGTCAAGGGGTCCCGGCCCTGCTGGGGCAGGCCGCTGTCCACAAATTAGGGGGCTAGTCTTCGTTCTCCCGGCGGTGAGAGGGGGGCCACCCACTCGGGCGACCCCCCGAAAAACTGGTGTTCACTGCCTGTGAGGGAAGACTGTATCGGCCCTGCCCCGAGCAGGCCCTGCCCTGTCATTATTGTGACCGTTGGTGAGCCGGCCGCACCGCAGGCCTCCCGCTACGCGCTGCCGACATACCTCCCCACCCCACCGTCGTGGGGGGATGAAGTCAGGGGCCCTGCCTGAAAGCAGGCCGCTGCGCCACCAACGATCGCCTTTTGTCCGCAGGGGGAGGGCAGGCCGCACGGCGGCTATACCGCTGCCGGGGCCCCCCCCGAAGATGGTACGTTCCTGTCAGCGCGTGCTGGCTCCGCCCCCCTGGCGAGGCGGAGGCCTGCACCCCCCGCAGGGCCCCGCCGAGAAAAAGGTTTCCCCCAGGCCGGGGCCTGCTCCCTGGAAACATTGTACGCCCGGCCTGGGGGGGTCCCTAGAGGGGTACTACACCGACGCAAGGCCCTGGGGCTACTTGGGCAGCCGTTCAGGGGGCCTCACCCTTCTCACCCCGCTCCCAAACCCGGGAGATGGGGCTGACTGCCTGGAGGTCCCAGGGGCAAAAACTGCAACCGGGCCCCTCCAACCACCCTGGAGCTGCGATAAAGCCGTCCCCCCCTCAGCAGCTCCGGGCCTCTCCACATCTGACATGGTAACTGATTTTCTAAAGGCTGGGAAAAGACCTAAGCCTTTAACCACCCCCTTAAAGCCCCCTTATCTAAATACTCCTCCCCTAACTAACCCTTCCAACCCCCCCCCCTTTCATGTTGGCCTCTGCCCCACCTCCTGGAGGGGGGGGGAGGCTTTGTTCCGGCCATTTCTTTCTAAAGCTGTGCCCTACAAAAGCTCTGAGCATGACCTAAAACTCTCCAGAGAAGAAGACAACGCAGGGGCTAGAAGAACTGCTTTTCCATGGAGGGCCCTTATACTTACCGGCGTCTTCTAAACATAGATGACGCCGGTCAGACCACCTCATCCACACAGACACACTCCTCCAGCTCAACTTCAGGGCCCAGGCTTTCCGCCGCTCAGCTCACACAGTACCTCTCTCCTCCCGGCTCTGCTCGTGACTAAAGATGGGGGGCGCCCGCGCCGCACCCCAAAAAATCGCACTGCAGAGACAGTCCGCGGCGGCGGGTGTGTTGTGGCGCTGCAAGCTGGCTGCAAAAAAAGTACCGGGGTATGTGCGTCCCAGGATCAAAACTAGGGGGGGGGGGAAGCCAAATGTCGCATCTTATACAGGTTTTTTATATTTCATGTACTTACCTGCATTTTAGGATGGAGCATTAGAACTGTTGATATTGAATTAATACAAACGTGTAGCGACACTACGCTGTATATACCATATAATTTAAATGGCACGCGCTCATGTAGGAGCGGTACCAGCAAGTCCGAGGAGCAGTGCGACCCGCATGAGTTATACGGCCGTTTTGTCTATGCCCTTGTAAAAATAATACGAAATATTAATCTATTATTAAAGTATTAAGGATCACAAGTAAAAAAAAATCCCCTACCTCCCCTGTCCCCCACCCACACCCCAACAGCCCAAACGTCCACATGCACCCCTTGGGGTTCTGTCCCCTGACCCCCAATAACCCCCATCCTCCCATGCACCCCTCAGTGCTCTGTTGCCCCCCCCCCACTTCAGCCCCAAACCCCCATCCTCTCACAGTAAACCCCCATGCCCTGCCCCACAATACCCCATCTCTTACATTCAACCCCAGTGAATGTCCACCTCCCTACAATACCCCATCCCTCACATCAACCCTTGCGCCAGCCCCACAATTCCCCATCCTCACATTAACCCCCATGCCCTAGCCCCACAATACCCAATACTCTTTACATTCACCCCATGCCCTGTACCCCCCCCAACAATACCCCATCCTCTCACATTAACCCCCCCAGTGCCCTGTCCCCTCCCCCAATACCCCTCCTCTACATTAAACCCCCCCAGGCCCTAGCCTCCACAATACTCCAACTCTTACATTCACCTCAGTGCCCTGCCCCTCCCCCATAATTCCCCCATCCCTTTCCATTAACCCCCCAGTGCCCTAGCCCCCCAATACCCCATACTCTTCATTCCCCCAGTGCCCTGTCCACCCTCCCCACAATCCCCCATCCCCTCACATTAATCCCTGTGTGCCAGCCCCACAATACCCCATCCTCTTAATTCACCCCCATGCCCTGACCCTCTCCCCCACAAACCCCCATCCTTCAATTTCCCCCACAGTGACCATGCATGCCTGAGCGATTAATTTAAAAATTCCACCCCCCTCTTACCAGAAGCTTGCAGGCAGTGGCGAGGCAGGAGCAGGAAGTGTCCAGGTCTCACCAAAGGGCAAGGACCCTGTGTGGCTGAGACAACCCAAAAGCCTGCAGGGCAGAAAGTAAACTACAGCTCTGCCGCCGGGGAAAAGGAAAAGCTCATCTGGTGAGACAGACTCCGTGCACTGCGCACACAGACAGGGCTCTGCAACTGTGGCGAGGGAGCACATTGTGCTGCTCTCCCCCCTCCCCTTTCATTGTGTGCCCCTGTTTTCTAGGGAGGGGCTCTGATTCTCCCGTTCGGGGAACCGGCTGTTTTTAAAACAACCTTTTCCATCGAACCGGGAAACGGGCTGAATCCCCCCCTGTATAGAACCAGCCGAAAATGATAAAGGAAGGGGTGCGAAAAGTTAATTCACTCAATGATTTACCCCTCCTGAAAGGCTCTCATGGTTAAATCTCTTTAACCTGTTCACGGGAATAGATGAATGGTATCGGGTGTAATTCAAAAAAAATTATTCAGCAGTTTTAGTGAAATTGATCTTGCATAAAGAAAATAATTAATAATCTTTAAATACGCCAACATATTCCGAGCGCTTTACAGTTTAACAGTTTCAAAACACAAGTCAAAGTAACACGTTAACAATACAATAATTAAAGCAAAATAACGACCCTGCTCGTGAGAGCTTACAATCTAAATGAGGTGGGGGAGATACAAAGTACAGGTTGTATAACAATGGTGCTTTACAAGTGGTCACCATCTTTGAGGGAGTGAGGGATGATGCGGGGCCGCCTCAGGGCTTTTGACAGACCGTCTGGTGTTATTGGGGCCCGATCAGCAGGGGGGCCCATTGGCCCCGCTCTTCTGCTGATCGGGCCCCAGCAAAGAGACCGGGCCCATGCGGGCCCCCTCTGCTGTTCGGGCCCCAGCGACAGGCGAAGTAACTGAACCTGCGTGCTCCGAGTTTGCAGGTTCAGTTACTCTTTGGTTGCAGGCCCTGGGGGCCCGAAAGTCAATAGTTAAGCCGCCAGCCAAATCGGAGGTGGGCAGCTGACTCAGCGGCACTGCGCCGGCGTATGAAGTCATTGTCATTCGCCGGCAATGCGCGCTTGAAACGTCGGGACTGGGGCATATCAACCCCGGGAGCGCCGCGGCCAGGTAAGTAGAAAGTTTTTTTTCTATTTATTTATTGAAACGGGAATGTGGGCAGGATGGAGCAGTGGGGGGCAGGATGGATCACTGGGGGGCAGGGTGGAATCACTGGGGGGGCTGGATGGAATCGCTGGGGGGCAGGATGGAACGCTGGGGGCGGAAAGGAAACACTGGGGGGGCAGGATTGGAATCGCTGGGGGGCAGGATGGAATCACGGGGCTGGATGGAAACGCTGGGGGGCAGGATGAAATCGGGGGGGGCAGGATGGAATCGCGGGGGGGGCAGGATGGAATCGCTGGGGGGCAGGAGGAATCGCTGGGGGGGCCAGGATGGAATCAAATGGGGGGGCAGGTGGAATCACTGGGGGGTGGATGGAATCGCTGGGGGGGGGAGGAGGAATCATGGGGGGGAGGTGGGAACACTGGGGGGCTGGTGGAATCGTGGTGGGCTGGATGGAATCACTGGGGGGGCAGGATGGAACGCTGGGGGGGGAGGATGGAATCACTGGGGGGCTGGAAAGGAAACGTGGGGGGCAGGATGAAAACCGCTGGGGGGGCAGGATGGAATCGCTGGGGGGGAGGATGGAATCGCGGGGGGCAGGATGGAATCGTGGGGGGGCAGGATGGAACATGGGGGGCGGATTGGAATCACTGGGGGGATGGGATCGCTGGGGGGGGCAGGATGGAATCACTGGGGGGGCAGGATGGAATACGGGGGGCTGGATGGAATCGCTGGGGGGGCAGGATGGAATCGCTGGGGGGGCAGGATGGAATCCGCTTGGGGGGGCTGGATGAAATCGTGGGGGGGCAGGATGGAATCACTGGGGGGCAGGATAGAATCACTGGGGGGGCTGGATGGAACGCTGGGGGGCAGGGTGGAATCACTGGGGGGGCAGGATGGAATCGCTGGGGGGGCAGGATGGAATCACTGGGGGCGGTGGAATCGCTGGGGGGCCCGGATGGAGTCACTGGGGGCGGATGGAGTCACTGGGGGGCAGGATTGGGGTCACTGGAGGGAGGATGGGAAACCTGGGGGGCAGGATGGAGTCCGGGGGGGGCAGGTTGGAGTCACGGGGGGCAGGAGGAATCACTGGGGGGCAGGATGGAATCGCTGGGGGGGCAGGATAAATCACTGGGGGGCAGGATTTAGTCACGGGGGGGGCAGGATGGAATCACTGGGGGGGCAGGGAGGAATCGTGGGGGGCAGGATGGAATCGCTGGGAGGCAGGATGGAACGCTGGGGGGGAGGATGGAATCACTGGGGGCAGGATGGAAACACTGGGGGGGTGGATGGAATCGCGGGGGGGGAGGTGGAACCACTGGGGGGGGGTGGGGGGAAATCGGGGGGGGCAGGATGGAATCGTGGGGGCAGGATGGAATCACTGGGGGGGCAGTGGAAT
>JARQOD010000003.1:195586259-195628599 GCA_033576555.1 Oophaga sylvatica
CCAAGGTTATTAGAGAACTGGGGGTCTGCAATACCAAGACAGGTTAATTACACTTGGGGTTATTTAGTTTGGAAAAACGAAGGCTTAGGGGTGATCTTATTACAATGTACAAATATATGAGGGGACAGTACAAAGACCTTTCTAATGATCTTTTTACTCTTAGACCTGTGACGGGGACGAGGGGGCATCCTCTACGTCTGGAGGAAAGAAGGTTTAGCCATAATCACAGATGCAGATTCTTTACTGTAAGAGCAGTGAGACTATGGAACTCTCTGCCGTCTAATGTTGTAATGAGTGATTCCTTACTAAAATTTAAGAGGGGACTGGATGCCTTTCTTGAAAAGTATAATATTACAGGCTATATTCCACTAGTTTCCTAGATACAGCGTTGATCCAGGGAGCTAGTCTGATTGCCGTATGTGGGAGTCGGGAAGGAATTTTTTTTCCCCAATGTGAAGCTTACTGTTTGCCACTTGGGGTTTTTTTGCCTTCCTCTGGATCAACATGTTAGGGCAGGTTAGGATAGGATATGGGTTGAACTAGATGGACTTAAAGTCTTCCTTCAACCTTAATAACTATGTTACTATGGATAATACCAGTATCCATCAATTGAAACCAGGAATTGTACCGGTGCGTATTAGACAATATCCCCTGAGCAGAGATAACAGGTATGTCTGATGGAAACAACTTCCTTGTTAATATTTTGTACCATGAAGTATGTAAGGTTTCAAAAGATCAACTGCAAATAAAGGACAAGGTTGTTTTCTTAGGTCATTGCATTTCACCTCAGCTGAAACACAACACCAGAAGGCAGCGTCGGACTGGAACACCTTAGGCCCACCAGAGAAAATCATTCTTAGGGCCCACTATGTAGCTACATAATAAATAAATACAAGATCACCAATTGTGAGGTAAAACACGCTAATATCAGGGTATAATATAAAGGCAGTACACGTCTTAATTATGTAGCAGTAAGTTGTGGTAGCCTCACTCATAGATTATAAAGCAGCCCCCCCATAGAACATAATGCTGTCCCCCTCATAGGTTATAATGCTGCCCTCCTCATAGGGTATAACGCTGCCCCCCTCATGGGGATAATGCTGCCCCCCCTCATAGGGGATAATGCTGCCCCCCTCATGGGGATAACGCTGCCCCCCTCATAGGGGATAATGCTGCCACCCTCATGGGGATAACGCTGCCCCGCCTCACTAGGGATAACGCTGCCACCCTCATGGAGATAACGCTGCCACCCACATAGAGTATAACGCTGCCCCCTCATAGGGGAGTAATGCTGCTCCCCTCATAGGGGATAATGCTGCCCCCTCATTGGGATAATGCTGCCCCCCCATAGGGTATAACGGTGCCCCCTCATGGGGATAATGCTGCCCCCCTCATGGGGATAACGCTGCCCCCCTCATGGGGATAACGCAGCCCCCCTCATGGGGATAACGCTGCCCCCCTCATGGGGATAATGCTGCCCCCCTCATGGGGATAACGCTGCCCCCCTCATGGGGATAACGCTGCCACCCTCATGGGGATAACGCTGCCCCCCTCATAGGGGATAATGCTGCCACCCTCATGGGGATAACGCTGCCCGCCTCACTAGGGATAACGCTGCCACCCTCATGGAGATAACGCTGCCACCCACAATAGAGTATAACGCTGCCCCCCTCATAGGGTATAACGCTGCCCCCCAGGGATAATGCTGCCCCCCTCATAGGGGATAATGCTGCCCCCCTCATGGGGATAATGCTGCCCCCCTCATGGGGATAACGCTGCCCCCCCTCATGGGGATAACGCTGCCCCCCTCATGGGGATAACGCTGCCACCCTCATGGGGATAACGCTGCCCCCCCTCATGGGGATAATGCTGCCCCCCTCATGGGGATAATGCTGCCCCCCTCATGGGGATAATGCTGCCCTCCTCATGGGGATAATGCTGCCCCCCTCATGGGGATAATGCTGCCCCCCTCATGGGGATAACGCTGCCCCCCCTCATGGGGATAACGCTGCCACCCTCATGGGGATAACGCTGGCCCCCCTCATGGGGATAATGCTGCCCCCCTCATGGGGATAATGCTGCCCCCCTCATGGGGATAATGCTGCCCTCCTCATGGGGATAATGCTGCCCCCCTCATGGGGATAATGCTGCCCTCCTCATGGGGATAACACTGCCCCCCCTCATGGGGATAATGCTGCCCCCCTCATGGGGATAATGCTGCCCCACTCATGGGGATAACGCTGCCACCCCTCATGGGGATAATGCTGCCCCCCTCATGGGGATAATGCTGCCCCCCTCATGGAGATAATGCTGCCCCCCTCATGTGGATAATGCTGCCCCCCTCATGTGGATAATGCTGCCCCCCTCATGGGGATAATGCTGCCTCCCCTCATAGGGTGTAACGCTATAGATATAGATAGACAGACAGATAATAGATAGATAGATAGATTAGATAATATAGATAGATAGAGATAGATACAGATAGATAGCTATAGATAGATATAAAAAAAAAAACACAATACTCACCTCTCCTCCTCGCTCCCACGCGGATTCCGGCGGCGGCTCTGCTTCAGTGTCAGGAGCTGCCGTCTGCCAGACACACACACAGCGGGTGCTCGATGAAGTGACGTCATCGCGCACCCGCTGTGAGTGAGAAGCAGAGGGGACTGATGGGAGAGGGAGCGTCAGATGACGATCTCTCCCTACATCGTTAAGATTGAGGGCGGCGCTGGCCCTGACTTACTGCCGCATAGCGGCTGCCTGGGGGCCCCTGTGGGAGCGGGAGGCACCTGGGGGAGCGCGGGGCCCTGGCAATCTTAGCCGCTAAAGTGAAATGATATTCACTGCTTCCCACGCCCATGTGGGCGTGGGAAGCAGTGCATATTCATTTCTCTTTAGCAGCGGGGACAGGGGCTCCTGCCTCCTGTCACCAGCTGCTGCTCCGCTAGCACGGGGCCCCCATGGCAGCTGTGTGGCGTGCCGCTATTAGTGACACGCCACCGGCTAGGTGGCCCCTGTATGCCAGCAGGTGCCAGGGCCCACCAGATGCCAGGGCCCACCGGAGAATCCTCCGGTTCTCCGGTGGGCCAGTCCGACCCTGCCAGAAGGGAAAAAGGCCAAAGCCAAGCAATGGAGCTCACTTCCATCAGTACACTGAGAACATTCCTAGGGCTGATCGGTTACTGTAGAGAATGGATTCCCTCTGCATCGCAAATCATGAAGTCTCTCTTTATGTGGGAGCCAGCTTTATCAGGTGGGGGCCCCTGACTGGCCAGCCTGGTTGGTTTAAGGAGAATTTGCAATTTTTTCGCTTCCTGTGGCGCAAAAGGAAAGGGTTAAGTTTTTGTACATAGCTGGTTCGGCTATTGGAGATGGTTTCCGGGTGTTTGTCCCTCCCCATGGGTATAAAAGGGAGTGTAGGAGCATTTCCGGTCTCTTTGAACGCTGTCAGCAGAGCGGAGAGCGTCAGGAGCGTAGGTACCCCCCCTCCCCTCCGAGGTCAGCGTCGGCGGTAATGGCTGAATTAGAGGCGGCTATTCGGGAGAGGCTAGGGAAAGAAGGGAAAGGGTGGTTGTTAGCACTGCTACAGGGACAGGGAACGGATTTCCCGAAGGTTGTCACAGCTTCGGGAAGCCGTCGGTCAGAGAGGAGGACACGCCCCCTGGAGCAGAGTCTGGCTGCGGATAGGTCAGGTGATGGGCGGGAAGTTGAAGCCACAGGAGGGGAGTTAATTAAGGAGGGGGAAGAAGGCGAAGGTGCAGTAGCTGAGGGAAAGTCCTGCAGACAAAGGGAGGTGAAGAAAAGAGCGAGAGCAAGGAGGTCGGTAGTGAGGCGGAGGCCTGTAAGACAGACAGGGACCAGAAATAAGGCCATAGTGAATAAGGCAGATAGGGAAGGAATGGGGGCAGGAGCAGAAGGCAGGATAATTAGTGAAGCGGAGGTGATGGGGGGTACACATAGTGCATCTGGGTCATCTAATGATGACACTAGGCACAGAGGGGAGCAACAAAAGGGGAGACAAAAGAAGTTGGGAGAGCAAGAAGCAGAGAATGCTGGCGGCGAAGGGACTCAAGCATTAAATAGGCAGCTGACTGGAGTTGGGCATTCAGTATGGCAAGGGGGGATACCACAACAAGGCACATGGCAAATGCCGGTATTTGGGTAGCCACAAGTATTACCGAATTTGCCCTTTACCTCACAGGCGAACATTTTCCCGCCAAGTATGGTGGCACCTGTGGTGGGAGGAGGAGCAGGCGTTTCTTCACAGGCTGGGGGGGAGGGGGGCCCAGTAATCCAAACCAGTCACAAGTGAGTGGTTTATTAAATGAACTGGCAGTTACTACAGCCAGAGTTGGAAATGTTGGGACATCTCAACAGGAGGGTGCATTGTCCGCATCCGCAGGTGGGAGTAGATCAGGTTCAAACCCATTAGGCAGGGTTGAGGAATCTCATAGAAGTATAAGAAGGAGAAGGGTAGAATCTTCTTCATCCTCTGAGGATTCGGATAGTAGACATGGGAGACATAGACACAGCAATAGAAAAAGGAGATCTGAGTCCAGGCGAAGTCGTTCGTCACGGTCATTCAGGTATAGGTCATCTTCCTCTTCTGGGTCAAGAGGTCGGAGTCGGGCTTCGACTCGCCAATCAGCAAGAAGTAATAGAGAAAGCAAAAAGGATCAGAATGAAGAGACCGTGGGACGGAGAACTATGGTAGTTCCTGAGACGATTATGGGTGAGTTTAATTATGCAAATGCTTGGACAAAAGGGGAAAAATTTGTGACAATGGAAAATCTGAGGAGTATTTTGGGGGGAGAAAAATTGGTAGTGAATCCAAAATTATTAATGCAGGAAAAGATGACTAACCCCCAACCACCACCGTTAAGGGCTGATATTCATAAGGATGCATATTATTGTGGAGTGACACAACTAGGTTCACACTTGGAACAAGAGAAAATTGAAAAGATACGGGCTAATGAATATAAGATATTTGGACATTAGTAACAACGGAGCAAAATACAGTTGACAGGGAAAGGAGACCGAACGACAGGCCGTTTGAACGAAAGCCTAAAGTGGCAAAGACCATTAATAACTGGTTACAAGCTTTTTGTGTACTAGGTTGTGTCATGGGAAAAAAGCACCCTGAGCGTTGTTCTGAATTGTTTCTGTATATGGACACAATTTATAATTCATATAAGACTCATGGCGGGGCAGCATGGTGGAGATTTGACGAGGAATTTCGCCGGCGTTTAGCGATCAACCCGGAATTGGGTTGGGGTGTTAAGGCCACGGATTCTTGGTTGAGACTCATGATGTCCCAAAGAAGTAATCAGTCCTTTCATGTGGGGGCCCCAAGCCAGCAATCTGGCTCAGGGCCAGCCAGTTTTCGAAGGCCAGGAACATGTTGGCTGTTTAATGATTCTACGGGCTTTGTAAATACAAGCACGAATGCTCAGCATGTGGAGGTCCGCATGGAGTTACAAAATGTCATCGCCCGGTCTCAAAAGGTGCTGTGGGGAGGCCATCCACACAACAAGACAGTAAGGACCCCGGTGAAGGTCAACGAGATGGAGTCATGGTTAAACAGGTACCCCAATAAAGTAGCTGCGGCTCAATTGAGAGTGGGATTTAGGTATGGATTTTTTATTCCTTACAAATTTTCTAAATGTTCATCATATTCGTCAAATTTGAAGTCGGCCAGGGAGCTTCCGCTAGTGTTGAAGCAAAAGGTATTGAAGGAGGTGTCATTGGGGCGTATGTTGGGACCCTTTGCTTCACCACCGTTTCCTAATTTTAGGGTGTCCCCATTAGGAATTGTGCCCAAAAAAGATCCAGGGGAATTTAGACTAATACATCACCTGTCGCATCCGAAGGGCGCGTCAGTAAATGATGGGATTATTAGTGAAGAGGCGTCAGTGGTATATGCGTCATTTGATCAAGCAATGTTGTTGGTTAGGCAGGCAGGGCAAGGAGCATTAATGGCTAAGTCGGACATTGCTTCTGCCTTTCGGTTACTACCCGTTCACCCGGATTGTCATCATTTGCTGGGTTGCTGTGTGGATGACGCATATTATTATGATACATGCCTCCCTATGGGTTGTTCCATTTCTTGTAAATATTTTGAGTTATTTTGTAGCTTTTTGGAATGGGTAACAAGGGTGGAATCAGGTTCACAAGGGATAACACATTATCTGGATGACTTTCTTTTTGTTGGCCCAAGGGAATCAGATAGTTGTCAAAAAGTTTTGGAAAAGTTCCGGGAAATTATGGGGTTGTTTGGTGTGCCACTAGCAGAGGAAAAAAACGGTTGGCCCTGTAACTAATTTATCATTTTTGGGTATTGAAATCGATTCAAAAGAAAGGGTTTTTAGGTTACCGTTGGAAAAGATCTCAAAGTTATTGGGAATAATAGATGGTTTATCAGTTAAAAAAGTGACGTTGGTACAAATGCAGTCTCTTGCGGGTTTGATGGCGTTTGCGTGTCGGGTAATGCCCATGGGAAGAATTTTCTCAAGGAGATTGACTATGGCGACGCGGGGAATAAAAATGCCACATCACAGGATACGATTGAGTATCCCTTTGTTGGAGGATTTAAGGGTTTGGAGGAGTTTTTTGTTCAAGTATAATGGCTATACTTATTTTCAAACAGTTGCGAAAACAGGAGAAGAGATTGCCCTGTTTGCAGATGCGGCAGGTTCGGTGGGTTTTGGAGTGATATTTGGGAAGCAGTGGTGTGCGAAAAGATGGCCGGTGGGTTGGTTTGAAATAGGTTGGACTAAAATTCTTACTTTGTTAGAGTTATTTCCATTGGTGGTGGCGGTAGCTCTATGGGGTAAACAGCTAAGAGATTCAAGGATTTGTTTCTGGACAGACAATGAGAGTGTAGTGCATGCTGTTAACCCCTTAATGTCCACTGACGTGCAGAGTCCGTCATGGCAAGGTGTCAGTTCCGGCACCAGGACGGACTCTGCACGTCATGGCTTTGATCTACCACTGCGTGTAAACACACTGTCAGACAGCTGACAGGCACGGCAAGCGGTGCGGGGACCTTTGCCGTCGGTCCCCGCACCCACAGCGCTGTGATTGGTCAGTCAATCTGACTGACCAAACACAGCAGCGATCGTGCAGGAGAAGCTGAAATTTCAGCTTCTCCAGCGCGATCAGTGCAGGAGCCGGAGCTGCAGTGGCCAGGCTTCCTGCACTGACAGCCAGGAGCGGAGCCCCCACCGCCCCTGGCTGTTAACCCCCTGACTGCTGCGATCGAGCGCGATCGCAGAGCTCAGGGGGGGAGGCAGAGGGTCGGGAGCTCCCTCTGCCTCAGATCGGCACCCTGCAATGTATTTGCAGGGGCCGATCTCTGCCTTGATGACCCGGGGGTTGTCATGACAACCTCCGGGTCAATTAGCTACGGGAAGCTGCTGTGATCATTGTCACAGCAGCTTCCACTATAGTTGCAATGCATTGCAATGCCAGAGCATTGCAATGCATTGTAACTGCAATAAAAAGTAAAAAAAGTGAAAGTCCCATAAAGGGACAAGTTAAAAAAAATCATTTTTTTAAAAAATTGTAAAAAATATTAAAAAATAATTTAAAAAAAATCCCCTAAAAAATACACATTTTTATGTAATAAAAAAAAAAAAAAAAAAAAACATACACATGTTAGGTATCGCCACGTCCGTAAAAATCTCATCTATAAAAGCGTAACCCTAGTTAACCCCTTCAGTGAAAGCCGTAAAAAAAAAACACAAAAAAGTAGTAAATTATACTTTTTCCAAGCGGTATCATTATACCGCTTGGAAAAAGTGCAATAACACGCGATCAAAAAGTCAGATATAAATAATCATGGTACCGCTGAAAATGTCATCTTGTCCCGCAAAAAACAAGCTGCTATACAGCATCATCAGCGAAAAAATAAAAAAGTTATAGCTCGCGGAATAAACTGATGCAAAAATAATTATTTTTTCTATAAAATTTTTTATTGTGTAAAAAACGCCAAAACATAAAAAAAAATATATAAATGAGGAATCGCCGTAACCGTAGTGACCCGAAGAATAAAGCTGCTTTATCAATTTTACCACACACGGAACGGAGGAAAAAAAAAAAAAAAAAAACAATTCCTGAATTGCTGGTTTTTGTTCATTCTGATTCCACAAAAATCGGAATAGGAAACAATCAAAAAACGTTATGTGCCTGAATATGGTACCAATAAAAACGTCAGCTCGTCCCGCAAAAAATAAGCCCACAGATAACTCTGTCGGCTGAAATATGGAAAAATTATAGCTCTCAAAATACGGCGATGCAAAAATTTCTTACAAAAAATTATTCCAAGAAAAAGCATCTTTTAGTGTGTGACCGAAGCTAAACATGAAAAAAGGGTGTAAATCTGGTATCGCTGTAATCGCACCGATCCGAGGAATAAAGTCGCCTAATCACTAATACCGCACGAGGAACGGCGTAAAAAAGAAAACCAATTCTTCACCTTTTGTGGATTTGTTCATTGTGCCTCCCAAAGATCGCAGTAAGGCGATCACAGTGGTTCCCCCCCACATATGGGGTATCAGCGTACTCAGGACAAAATGCACAATAGCTTTTGGGGTCCTATTTCTCCTGTTACCCTTAGAAAAATAAAAATTTGGGGCAAAAAGGTAATTTTTGTGGAAAAAAATATGATTTTTTTATTTTCACGGCTCTACATTATAAACTTCTGTGAAGCCCTTGGGGGTTCAAAGTGCTGACCACACATCTAGATAAGTTCCTTGGGGGGTCTAGTTTGCAAAATGGGGTCATTTGTGGGGGGTTTCTACTGTTTAGGCACATCAGGGGCTCTCCAAGCGCGACATGACACCCGCAGACCATTCCATCAAAGTCTGCATTTAAAAACGGTGCTCCTTCCCTTCCGAGCTCTGCCATGCGTCAAAATAGTGGTTTATCCCCACATATGGGGTATCAGCATACTCAGGACAAATTGCACAATAACTTTTGGGGTCCTGTTACCCTTTGGAAAATAACAATTGGGGGTGGAAAGATCATTTTTGTGGAAAAGATATGATTTTTTAATTTTACTGCTCTACGTTATAACCTTCTGTGAAGCCCTTGGGGGTTCAAAGCTCTCACCACACATCTAGATAAGTTCCTTGGGGGGTCTAGTTTCCAAAATGGGGTCACTTGTGGGGGGTTTCCAATGTTTAGGCACACAGGGACTCTCCAAATGCAACATGGCGTCCAATCTCAATTCCAGCCAAAAAAGTCAAATGGCGCTGCTCCCTTCCGAGCTCTGCCATGCACCCAAATAGTGGTTTACCCCACATATGGGGTATCAGCGTACTCAGGACTAATTGCACAATAACTTTTGGGGTCCTTTTATCCTTTGGAAAATAAAAATTGGGATGAAAAGATCATTTTTGTGGAAAAAACATGATTTTTTAATTTTACGGCTCTACGTTATAACCTTCTGTGAAGCCCTTGGGGGTTCAAAGCTCTCACTACACATTTAGATAAGTTACTTGGGGGGGTCTAGTTTCCAAAATGGGGTCACTTGTGGGGGGTTTCCACTGTTTAGGCACACAGGGACTCTCCAAATGCGACATGGCGTCCAATCTCAATTCCAGCCAAAAAAGTCAAATGGCGCTGCTTCCCTTCCGAGCTCTGCCATGCACCCAAATAGTGGTTTACCCCACATATGGGGTATCAGCGTACTCAGGACTAATTGCACAATAACTTTTGGGGTCCTTTTATCCTTTGGAAAATAAAAATTGGGATGAAAAGATCATTTTTGTGGAAAAAACATGATTTTTTAATTTTACGGCTCTACGTTATAACCTTCTGTGAAGCCCTTGGGGGTTAAAAGCTCTCACAACACATTTAGATAAGTTACTTGGGGGGTCTAGTTTCCAAAATGGGGTCACTTGTGGGGGGTTTCCACTGTTTAGGCACACAGGGACTCTCCAAATGCGACATGGCGTCCAATCTCAATTCCAGCCAAAAAAGTCAAATGGCGCTGCTTCCCTTCCGAGCTCTGCCATGCGCCCAAATAGTGGTTTACCCCCACACATGGGGTATCGATGTACTCAGGAGAAATTGTACAACAAATATTGTGGTTCATTTTCTACTGATACCCTTGACAAAATTTTAAAAAATTGTGTCGAAAGAAAAATTTTGGGAAAAAAAGTTAAATGTTAATTTTTTCCTTCCACATTGCTTCAATTCTTGTGAAGTACCTAAAGGGTTAATAAACTTCTTGAATGTGGCTTTGAACACGTGGAGGGGTGCAATTTTTAGAATGGTGTCACTTTTGGGTATTTTCTGTCATATTGACCCCTAAAATTCACTTCAAATGTGAGGTGGCCCCTAAAAAAAATGATTTTGTAAATTTTGTTGGAAAAATGAGAAATTGCTGGTCAACTTTTAACACTTATAACTTCCTAACAAAAAAAAATTTTGGTTCCAAAATTGTGCTGATGTAAAGTAGACATGTGGGAAATGTTATTTATTAACTAATTTTTGTGACATATCTCTCTGATTTAATGGCATAAAAATTAAAAGTTTGAAAATTGCAAAATTTTCAAAATTTTTGCCATATTTCCGTTTTTTTTATAAATAAACGCAAGTTATATTGAAGAAATTTTACCACTATCATGAAGTACAATATGTCTCGAGAAAACAATCTCAGAATCGCCAAGATCCGTTGAAGCGTTCCAGAGTTATAACCTCATAAAGAGACAGTGGTCAGAAATGTAAAAATTGGCCTGGTCTTTAACCTACAAAATGGCTTGGTCGTTAAGGGGTTAATCATCTGACGTCATCGTCCATTTTTGTCATAAAGATGATCCGTTTTCTAGTGTTAAAATGTTTGGAGAGGAATATTTGGTTCCGAGCGCGGCATGTACCAGGTACACGAAATGAAATGGCCGATTCACTGTCACGATTTAATTTTCAGAAGTTCCGGGAGCTCGCTCCATTTGCCAATCAGATGGGAACAGAATGCCCGGATTATCTTTGGAAAATTCCGGAAGTTTCTTAATGCCGCTGGTACGAGCTTCAGTGGCTTCGTCGACATGGAATGCATATGGTAAGGCTTGGCAAGAATGGTTGGGATTGGTTGGAGATCTTCAGGTGGGTGTTTCTAGCGAGTCAAGACTAGAAGTTACTTTGGCATATGTACAGCAATTGTATGCTAAAGGAGCGTCTTCAACACTCGTTCGAAATAGATTATCAGGGTTGGCTTTTCATTCTAAGCTTAGGGGTTGGGAAGATGTAACAAAAATTTTTATGTTGAGTCAGGCATTAAAAGGTTGGGAGAGGACGAGGGTTACTAACGTGGTGAGGAGGCCTATTTCTTTTGGGTTGTTGTTAAGAATTATTGAATGTACAAAAGTAGTGTGCAGTTCACAATATGAGTCAATATTGTTTTCAGCGGCATTTGGGGTTGCGTTTTTTGGGGCACTAAGAGTCAGTGAGCTGCTAGCTCCGTCGGTTCGGGCACCGGGAGGGCTGCAGCATAATGATGTGACATTGTGTAATGGGGGTATTCATGTACGGATAAGGCGGTCAAAGACGGATCCTACGGGGAGCGGATTATGGTTTGCTTTGGACTCTATTGTGGGTCCGGTTTGCCCCAATACATTAGTAACACAATACTTGGAAATTAGGCCTTATAGCGCGTCGTTTTTTGCGCATGCGGATGGGGCGCCGGTAACAAAATTTCAGTTTTTATCATTATTACGAAATATTTTGGTGATTTTAGGCCTTCCGGCGAGTGAGTTTGGTACGCATTCATTTAGAATTGGTGCAGCAACAGAAGCAGCGCGAGCAGGGCTCAGAGACGATGAAATAATGAGGATAGGAAGGTGGCGATCGGCATGTTTTTTCCTTACATTAGACCGGAATTGTTAACGATATAATAAATTGAGAGCATTTAAACTGTTTCTTTTATTATTTTAGGTCGTCCAAGACCCAGCGTGTGGATATTGGGTCATTCATATGTATATTGGGCGGAGCAGAGAGCGAAGGTGCGCCCCGGTGGAAGGTCCTTGGGGTTTTATAATTTGGAAGTGAATTGGAGAGGCATTCGTGGTTTAAAGTGGTCACAAGTGTTGTTAGAGGTGGTTCATATTTCAAGAAGAGTGAACGCTCCGGTTATACTTGTATTGCATGCTGGAGGAAACGATTTGGGAACAGTACAGATGGTGGAGCTTCTTACGGTAATGAGAGCTGATATTGATAAATTCACAGGTTTATTTCTGCAGACGGTTTTAGTATGGTCGGAAATAATTCCTAGAGTAGTTTGGCAAGGGGCCCGGGATTGGGCTGGGATAGAGCGGGCTTGGAGAACAGTGAATCAGCAAATAGCTTGTTTTGTACAATTTAAGGGAGGTATTATTGTTAGGCATAGACAATTAGAAGGTAATAATACCAGGCTATTGCGACCAGATGGGGTACATCTAACGGAGATAGGTTTAGATATTTTTCTGTCGGGATTAAAGGAAGGGATTGAAGAAGCGATTGTGGCTTTGGGTGGGGGGTCGTAGCTTCGGGGGTCGCTACTCCTTGGCGGAAGAGAAAGACTGGGTTACATGTGCCGGGAGTCCGGTGGCATATCACAACAAGTTCTGAAGATACTATGGAGAGCTGCGACCTTACCCCTCCAACAGTGGGTGTGTTAAAAGAGTTTTGGATTTCTGGATATGCAATAAAAAATTGTTATTGTTATTGGTTTTTGGTATTTTCTTTGCGCGGGGGAAAAAAAGGGGGCAAATAATTAGGTAGGTATGGGCAGTCTGTGGGAGCCCAGCTTTATCAGGTGGGGGCCCCTGACTGGCCAGCCTGGTTGGTTTAAGGAGAATTTGCAATTTTTTCACTTCCTGTGACGCAAAAGGAAAGGGTTAAGTTTTTGTACATAGCTGGATCGGCTATTGGAGATGGTTTCCGGGTGTTTGTCCCTCCCTATGGGTATAAAAGGGAGTGTAGGAGGATTTCCGGTCTCTTTGAACGCTGTCAGCAGAGCGGCCCACCCGCCCGCCCGTTTGGTTTGGTAAAAGGTTATAATTTGTTTGGAGTTAATGATGAAGAAAGTCGCAGCATTGGCGGAAGAGAAAGACTGGGTTACATGTGCCGGGAGTCCGGTGGCATATCACCACAAGTTCTGAAGATAATATGGAGAGCTGCGACCTTACCCCTCCAACAGTGGGTTTGTTAAAAGAGTTTTGGATTTCTGGATATGCAATAAAAAAGTGTTATTGTTATTGGTTTTCGGTATTTTCTTTGCGCGGTGGAAATTAAGGGGGCAAATAATTAGGTAGGTATGGGCAGTCATGTGTTGTCAATGTGCAACAAGGTTCAGCAATACCAACTGACCACAGAAGCAAAAGAGGGGTTCAAGAACCTGAAGAAAGCCATTCTCTCAGCCCCAGCACTAGGAATCCCAAATTATGACTTCCCTTTCCGTTTGTACTGCCATGAATCAGGGAGCATGTTAAAGGTGTATTGTTTTCAACACAGCAACTTGCCAATGAGCAAGAGACACCAGTCCCTAATGCAGATCCAATCCCTAATGTAGATGTAGAGTTTTATGTAGATGGGTTACAGTTTTACCAAATGAAGGATGTCATACAGGTTATTCAATAGTTGAAGCTGAATTGAAAGCACTCGCTGAGGCGTGTATAATGGCAGAGAATTTATGGATAGTGCCACACATTTGGCATTTTCCATGATTATGGTCCCATATGGAAGAGCAGAAAGTTTATTAGCTCTTCTGGTAAGCCCATTAAAAATGCAGATGTGGTGGCTCAGCTCCTCAGAGCACTGGAGCTGCCTACGAAAGTTGCTATAATACAGGTCCTTCTCAAAAAATTAGCATATAGTGCTAAATTGCATTATTTTCCATAATGTAATGATTACAATTAAACTTTCATATATTTTAGATTCATTACACACCAACTGAAATTTTTCAGGTCTTTTATTGTTTTAATACTGATGATTTTGGCATACAGCTCATGAAAACCCAAAAATCCTGTCTCAAAAAATTAGCATATTTCATCCGTCCAATAAAATAAAAGTGTTTAAAACAAAATAAAAAAAAAAACCATCAAATAATAAAGTTCAGTTATGCACTCAATACTTGGTCGGGAATCCTTTTGCAGAAATGACTGCTTCAATGCGGCGTGGCATGGAGGCAATCAGCCTGTGGCACTGCTGAGGTGTTATGGAGGCCCAGGATGCTTCGATAGCGGCCTTAAGCTCATCCAGAGTGTTGGGTCTTGCGTCTCTCAACTTTCTCTTCACAATATCCCACAGATTCTCTATGGGGTTCAGGTCAGGAGAGTTGGCAGGCCAATTGAGTACAGTAATACCATGGTCAGTAAACCATTTACCAGTGGTTTTGGCACTGTGAGCAGGTGCCAGGTCGTGCTGAAAAATGAAATCTTCATCTCCATAAAGCATTTCAGCCGATGGAAGCATGAAGTGCTCCAAAATCTCCTGATAGCTAGCTGCATTGACCCTGCCCTTGATGAAACACAGTTGACCAACACCAGCAGCTGACATGGCACCCCACACCATCACTGACTGTGGGTACTTGACACTGGACTTCAGGCATTTTGGCATTTCCTTCTCCCCAGTCTTCCTCCAGACTCTGGCACCTTGATTTCCGAATGACATGCAAAATTTGCTTTCATCAGAAAAAAGTACTTGGGACCACTTAGCAACAGTCCAGTGCTGCTTCTCTGTAGCCCAGGTCAGGCGCTTCTGCCGCTGTTTATGGTTCAAAAGTGGCTTTACCTGGGGAATGCGGCACCTGTAGCCCATTTCCTGCACACGCCTGTGCACGGTGGCTCTGGATGTTTCTACACCAGACTCAGTCCACTGCTTCCTCAGGTCCCCCAAGGTCTGGAATCGGTCCTTCTCCACAATCTTCCTCAGGGTCCGGTCACCTCTTCTCGTTGTACAGCGTTTTCTGCCACATTGTTTCCTTCCAACAGACTTCCCATTGAGGTGCCTTGATACAGCACTCTGGGAACAGCCTATTTGTTGAGAAATTTCTTTCTGGGTCTTACCCTCTTGCTTGAGGGTGTCAATGATGGCCTTCTGGACATCAGTCAGGTCGGCAGTCTTACCCATGATGGCGGTTTTGAGTAATGAACCAGGCAGGGAGTTTTTAAAAGCCTCAGGAATCTTTTGCATGTGTTTAGAGTTAATTAGTTGATTCAGAAGATTAGGGTAATAGGTCGTTTAAAGAACCTTTTCTTGATATGCTAATTTTTTGAGACAGGATTTTTTGGTTTTCATGAGTTGTATGCCAAAATCATCAGTATTAAAACAATAAAAGACCTGAAAAATTTCAGTTGGTGTGTAATGAATCTAAAATATATGAAAGTTTAATTTTAATCATTACATTATGGAAAATAATGAAATTTAGCACTATATGCTAATTTTTTGAGAAGGACCTGTAAAGGTGCAAACTCACACTGAGGAGCGCACTAAGGAGGCTGAAGGCAATAATCGTGCTGATGTTACAGCAAAAGCTGCCGCTTTGTTTCCTCTCCCCTCAGGAACATACACTTTGCAAGTGTCTGGGGAGATGGACCTACAACTACTTTAGAGCCTGCAAGATCAGGCCTCTGCACCGGAGAAAGAAGAATGTCAGGAGCACTTAGGTGCTAAAGAAGAGGATGGACTGTGGAGAGCGGATAGTAAGTACTGTTTGCCTTGGGCACTGTTCCCTATGATGTGCTCCCTCTCCATTGTATTAACGCACCAGTCCAAGGACACAATGGTAAGTCAGGTAAAAACTAACTGGGCTGCCCCAGAATTCCATTATGCTGCTGCTAAATTCATACAGGGATGTGTAATCTGTGTGCGCCTAGACGTGGAAAAAGGTGCACAGCCTGACCATTGTACCTGTTTCAGCTACCTCAAATTAATTTCATACAGCTTCCAAAGGTAGACATCTATGAATCTGTGTTGGTATAAATTGGCTAGGTGACACTTTTTTTGTATAACTCATTATTTATTTGATGCTTTAAATGTCGAATTAGCATATATGAAACTGCTCATTGCTATTATTAATCAGCATTCCATAGTACAATATTATCTCACAACCTCTCAAGGAAGTTTCTGTCAGGTGGTTGGACCTGCCTGCTGCCACTACATAGATCCTTCAGGACTAATGAGAGTTACCCCTGATATAGAACCAGGGGTGGGATTCAAATTTTTAACAACAGGTTCTGTGTTTGTGTGTCGGAAAACCACACCCATTTAAGCCACACCCATTTTAAGCCACACCCATTTAAGCCACACCCATTTACACACACCTTTTCCTCAAACATATAAGTAGGGGCACAGTCAGTTGAAAAACAATAAATTGGAATGAGATCAGAACAGTGCACATTCTGGCCAGCGGCTCTCCTGACCCGAATGTGACAGCTGCATATATTTCTATATATATATTTCTATGCAGCTGTCTCACTTGACTGACCGGCTGGCCAGGCTGTGCACTACATTCTGATTAAGAAGTCTCTTTCTAGTCTCATACTGAACTGAAGATTAAACTATAGTATTATGTAGCTGGGACTTACAGTTCTACCTTCTATCCAGAAATACAATATACAATAATTAGTAATAAGTGAACGTACTCGGATAAGGTGTTATCTGAGCATGCTCGGGTTCTAATCGAATGTCTTCTGCATGCTCAAAAAATATGTTCCAGTCCCTGCGGTTGTAAGTCTCATGGCTGTTCGACACCCGCAACACATGCAGGGATTGCCTAACAAACAAGCACATTTGCTCATCAATAATAATAATAATGTATCTATTTCTCTAAGGATAGGGTCACACGACCGTATTTTGTCTCATCCGAGAAAATCATTCCGATTAAGCTAATCACACTCTGATCGGAGTTTGATCAGAGTGTGCTCACAGCGTGCTCCGATTTTCGCGGATGTGGAGAAGGTGGAAATAAAAAGTTCCCCATCTTCATTCAAGCTGTGAAAATCAGACTGCACTCAGATGTCATCCGAGTGCAGTCTGATTTTTTTTTTTTTTACGGACTCACTGATTTGCCTGGCTGAGTGCGATCCCATAATCGGATGCAACTCGTGCGTGCTGCCATTTTTTCTTCTGACCAAAAATACGATTGTTTGGATCAGCCTAAAGTCGATACTACATAATATCTGAATAATAAACGTGTGTCTAATATCTAGACAAATGGGGAGATGCTGGGACTTATACTAGTGATTGTAATAATAGAACATATTTATTGTATTACCTGCAGTAATCTCTATAGATCAGATGCCAATATGCAATGCTGGGACTTACAGTTCCCCCACCACCACTGCATGTACAGTAACTAAGGTACGATATAGGTATTACTGTCATCTTTATAAAGTAGACCGTATAAAAAGCCGCAGGATGTAAATGTGACTCTATACACCTGGGTACAAGTGGATTGCAAGCTTCTCGGTAATAATGTCTAAGAAGGCACCAGGATCTGGGAGCTAGTGGTCTGTCTCCAGCTGGGTGGCTTGACGTTGGTATAGTCAAGTCGCTTACCTGCGGGGAGTCTAATATACCACCCAACCAGTAAAATAACCCAACCCAATACGCCGCTCACAAATACACAGAGCCCAAATTATTTGGAATTCTAATGGCCACAGCAGCCTTTTATTAAATACACAAACATTAACAAAAATACCAAATGATAACATAGCTTTACAATACTTGAACATTGAGGAGAAGTCCTTGAAGCCACAAGATCTTGGTGAATTAACCCAAAATTGCTGTGAGCAACACCCATCATCTTACTCCCAGCCGTTACCCCACTGGCTCAGGAGCACCAACACACCATGATATGCTGCTCACCCAGCTCCTCGGGGATCCGCCCACTCCTGCGGAACTCCCCGTCCACATCTCACCAGATCACCATCAACGTAACTCCAAACAGAGGAGACCCTACCAGAGTCTCCAAAACCAATTTCCAACCGACTTCAAGGACTCCCCCCCCACCCCGAACCGCCATGACCCGAAAAACTTATGAAATTAAGTATCACAAAATACAGGGAGGGAGGGCGGGACTGTTTTTCTAAAGGCTGGAAAAGACCTGAAGCCTTTAACCACCTCCCTATATAGACCCCTTAATCTAAATACTCCTCCCCTAACTAACCCTTCCAACCCCCCCGTAATGTTGGCCTCCGCCCACGCCTCCTGGAGGAGGGGGGGGGAGGCTTTGCTCCGGCCATTTCTTGACGTTGGTATTGTCAAGTCGCTTACCTGCGGGGAGTCTAATATACCACCCAACCAGTAAAATAACCCAACCCAATACGCCGCTCACAAATACACAGAGCGCAAATTATTTGGAATTGTAATGGCCACAGCAGCCTTTTATTAAATACACAAACATTAACAAAAATACCAAATGATAACATAGCTTTACAATACTTGAACATTGAGGAGGAGTCCTTGAAGCCACAAGATCTTGGTGAATTAACCCAAAACTGCTGTGAGCAACACCCATCATCTTACTCCCAGCCGTTACCCCACTGGCTCAGGAGCACCAACACACCATGATATGCTGCTCACCCACTCCTCGGGGATCCGCCCACTCCTGCCGGAACTCCCCGTCCACATCTCACCAGATCACCATCAACGTAACTCCAAACAGAGGAGATCCTACCAGAGTCTCCAAAACCAATTTCCAACTGACTTCAAGGACTCCCCCACCCTGAACCACCACAACGAGGGCCCTTGAACACCTCAATGGCCCGAGACCCCCACAAACCGCAATGCCATGGCCTTTTCTATACCCTCTTGAAGGCCGAGCGCCCAAATATCAGAACCCACCCCATTTAGGTGGACCCCGTCCGCCAACCAAAAATCACCCTCGCCCTTCTCCAGATCAAAATGCCGCACTGACACTCCCCCATTCCTAACAATAAAAGAAGAAACTGCCCTATTCACTTTTATCCTGGCCTTGTTAACTTTTACCAAGGATCTCATCGTATGCCATCGCCTGCGTGGAACAATTTCAGACCAAACAATAGTAACGCCTGTATATAATAACCACAAACGCAAACAATCCTGCTTAATGTCTTTTACCAATTCCCGGAAAGGTCGAACCGCCAGATGGATCATTGCCCCCAACATGGAGAACTAAAATGTCAGGAGCACGGTCCATCAAAACACAACCATGTATTTCCTGGAGAACTCTTCTCCATTCCATTCCTCTAAAACCAATCCACCGCACCACAGCCATGCTCCTGTGAAAACCCAGTTGTCGACCTTCGTTCCTGATGTCAGCTCGCAACGCTCCCCAGTAAACGAAGGAATGGCCAAAAGTCCACACAAGCACAGGCCCGATACCTGAAAGAGAAAACAAGGCTAAAATACAAAATACCGGAGTACCCGGAGACATAACACTACTCCCCCGATCATCTCCCTCCAGCCACTTGACGAAACTAAGGCCTATGTAACTCTGATACCGACCTGACTTCCAACCGCCAATACGTTGAATGGACGCTGGACTCAAACCCCCTGTCGCTGCCTCCGTCGCTGCCCGATTCGAAAAGAATGAGGAGCAAAACGAGAGTCATCCAGGCCCAATACTCAAATAGACTTCTTAAAAATGGCACCAAACTGATACCGAGACAAACTACCCCCATCTTCATGACACAACAAAGAACCATCCAGGCTAGGCCGAAACTTCCGAAAACGCTGAAAACATTGAACCGGACACATTAAAGAGCCCTGTACACCACACAAAGCCACCCGTCGACCCTTACCAGCCTGATCTGTCTTAGACCTCTGCAGCCAAAACTCAACCCCCGCGAAGTCAACACGACATCCCTCGCCAATAACCCGCCTACAACAGGTTTGCTCGGCGAAACCAGCTCACCCACCCGCAAGGCCCCAAAAAATGCAAATGAAAAAGCTAAGCGAAACAACGCCACTTCAAAATTCGAGGAACACGTTGACTCTAACGCGAGGCCCAACTGTTCTAACAAATTAAATGAAATCGGGCGCCTGGTATTGCCCCGACTGTTTACACGAAGAAATCCTTTTGCTGCCCGCTTAACCAAAAACGTCTTTGTAAAATCCTGAATTCCGCGTAAACGAAAACCAAAAGATAAAGCAGCCAAAACCCGTGATACCTTCGTGCCAGACCATCCCTCCATCGCACCCTGTCCCAACCAGGACAACAAAATTCGCTCCCAATCGTGTCCGATACCAATGCTTGAACCGGCTGCGAAAACCCCTTCCCACATCCGCCAAACCGCCTGATACGCCTCCCAAGTTTTTGGAGCTAGCGAAGACCTGATTAACGACCCTGCGGCCCAAAAGTCACCTTCCATAGCTCCTACGGACACGTTAGACCCACTACCTCTGCTTCTGGCGCCAATGACCGGAAACGATCCCACTGTGAACGAGAAAGAGAATCAGCAATTTCGTTCTTCACACCAGGAACATGAATCGCTGTAACATGAGCATTCAAGGACAAACAAAACAACACCAATTCCTGCAACACCCGAACCACAGGGGGGACGATGCGGTGGGACCATTAATCGCACATACCACTCCCATATTATCGCAATTAAAGCGCACCCGTTGATTACGAAAATCACGCCCCCACAAATGTACAGCCACGAGGATCGGGAAGATCTCCAACAATGTTATGTTGCGTACCAAGCCCACCTCCACCCATTCTCTGGGCCAATGAGATGCGCACCACTGTCCCTTGAAATATGCCCCAAAACCAATCCTGCCAGCCGCATCAGTAAACAAATCCAAAGCATCATTGTCAACAACCTCAGCCATTACCAAGGAACGGCCATTGTACCCCTCCAAAAAAGATTCCCAAACTGACAGGTCCGCCTTAAGCTCCGCGGACAACCTGATAAAATGATGAGGGGCTCGAACACCTGAAGTAGCGCTTGCCAGCCTACGTGAAAAAACTCGCCCCATCGGCATCACCCGACAAGCAAAGTTCAGCTTCCCCAACAACGACTGAAGATCACGCAACGACAGTTTTTTCAATCGACGCGCTCTGACCACCTCCGCTCTCAAAGCCGATAGCTTGTCCTCAGGAAGCCTGAACTCCCATTCAACGTGTCAATAACGATCCCTAGAAAACACAGACACGTACTTGGACCCTCCGTCTTGTCAGGCGCCAACGGGACTCCAAACCGCTCAGCCACCCACTGAACTGCTTTTAAAATCCTAGAACACCGCCATGAATCCGCTGGCCCAACACACAAAAAATCGTCCAAATAATGAATAATCGAATCAAAACCCGAAACGTCACGTACCACCCATTCAAGGAAAGAACTGAAAGCTTCAAAATACGCACAAGATAAGGAACACCCCATGGGTAAGCACCTGTCAACAAAAAACACACCATCCCAATAGCAACCCAGAAGCTTTATGTTATCAGGGTGCACCGGCAACAAGCGAAACGCAGACTCAATGTCTGTCTTGGCCAAAAGGGCCCCTCGCCCGCACTTTCTCACCCACCGCGCTGCCTCATCAAACGAGGAGTAGACAACAGAACAAATCTCAGGATCATTGCCATCATTCACTGACCTGCCCAGCGGGTATGACAAGTGTTGGATAAGTCGAAACTTATTCGGTCCTTTTTTGGAACGACTCCTAAAGGGGAGACAACCAAATCTGAAAAGGGGGGGGACATAAACGGGCCAGCCATTCTACCCAACGAAACTTCCTTTGCCAGCTTATCCGAAACAACTGTGGGATGTAACAACGCCGACTGAAGGTTTCTCAGAACTCGCTGAATATCAAATGGTGGATGGGGAATGACAAAACCGTCCTTAAAACCCGAATACAACAATGCCGCTTTTTCCCGATCCCCATATCTATTTAGATAAGGGACCATCCTTTCCAGTTTCACCGGAGTCTCCCCCTTGCGAATTACCGCTTCCAAATTTTCTTTTTCCTTTCCTAAAACACTTGGATGCTCCGTGAGAGGCACCACTTGCAGGTAGAGCAGAGATGTTTGAATTTACAACTCGCCCCGACCTTGCACTGGCCGTCATTAAATTGCCAGCATACCCCCGACTTATGCCCTCCTGCCTGTCCTTGCCCGTTGCCACCGGCTGTGCCAGAGGAGTTATTACTCTGGCTGGTGCTCCCAGCCCCCCATGAAAGTAATGGCTAAATTTGTTTTGCGCTATGACCCGCATCCACAGACCAATATCTTTTTGATCCCAACGAATAGCAGGACGAACTGCCTTCCTCTGCCGGAATTGTTTATCATACCTAAGCCAAGCTTGCCCGCCATACACCCTGTAAGCTTCACCTATGGCATCCAAATAGCAAAATAGGGCCGAACAATTATCCGGAGCCTTTTCCCCAATGACACTTGCCAAAATGGCGAAAGCTTGTTGCCAATTAACAAACGTTTGGGGAATCAGGCACCACCTGCGTTTTTCCTCCTCCTCTTTTTTACTGTCCTCTTTTTTACTCTTGTCCAAGTTAAATTTCCCAAGAGGCAACGAGAAAATCTCCACATATTCGTCCTTCCAAATGCGCTCTCTAACTTCTTTCTTCAAATGCGCCCCCAATGGGCCTTCAAAACATACGTATACCTCCCCATGCGCCCTATCATCTAAATGCACGCGACACACCTTCTCCTTCTCAGTTTGCACTGATACCGACACTGGCTCGCCCACAGGTCCCGCCAACTCTGACCCACTCGGCCCGGTATGCCCCCCAGCCTGCGACCCAACCCATGCAGCCAACGGAGATGGACCACCCAAACCCCGTTCTAGACGTGACAACAAGTCCCGCACGCCCACCAACATGTCCCTAACGCCCCCAGTCACTTCCCCATTCAACGCAGAACCCCCACTACCCTGATAATCGCCCACCTGACCCCCCCAACACTGTGTAGAAGACAAAATTGGGTGACAAACGCCAGACAAAGAAGTGTATTCACCGGGCTGCGAGGGTGCTGTGAGCCCTCCAGCCGAAAAACCTGGATCCTCGGATGCCTCCACTCCGTCCTGGCGCTGTTGCTGATGACTAGGACTCCCCTCTAAAATGACTGGCATAGAAGGCCCAAACTCCAGAGAGGATCCCGCCCGCTGATTCCCAAATTTCTCCACTACCTGGGTCGCCACGTCCCTAGCACCCGTCGCACCAATAATACCAGGATGACTTCTCCCGCCACCCTGCAGCGGGGTCAATGGTCCCGGCCCTGCTGCGCTGCAGGCCGCTGTCGCACAAATTAATGGGCTAGTCATCGTGCTACCGGCGGTGAGAGCAGGCCACCCACTCGGGCGACCCCCCGAAAAACCTGGTGCTTCACTGCCTGTGAGGGAAGACTGTATCGGCCCTGCCGCCGAGCAGGCCGCTGCCCTGTCATTAATTGTGACCTGTGTGGTGAGCCAGGCCGCACCGCAGGCCTCCCGCTACCGCAGCCTGCCGACATACCTGCTACCCCACCGTCAGTGGGGGATGAAGTCACGGGCCCTGCCTGAACGCAGGCCGCTGCGCCACCAACGATCGCCTCTGTACCGCAGGGAGAGGCAGGCCGCACGGCGGCTATACCGCTGCCGCGGCCCCCCGAAGATCGCGTACGTCTCTGCTGTCTAGCGCGTGCTGGCTCCGCCCCCCGCTAGCGCGAGGCGGAGGCCTAGACACCGCCGCAGGGCCCCGCCGAGCAACCGGATTCCTCCAGGCCGGGGCCTGCTAGCCTGGAAACATTGTAGCGCCCGGCCTGGAGGGTCCCTAGAGGGGCTACTACACCGACGCAAGGCCCTGGGAGCTACATCTGGGGACAGCCGTTCAGGGGGCCTCACCCTTCTCGACCGCCGCTCCCTAACCGGAGATGGGGCTGACTGCCTGGAGGTCCCAGGGGCAATACCTGCAACCTGGGCCTCCAACCACCCTGGAGGCTGCGATAAAGCCGTCTCCCTCAGCAGCTCCAGGGCTCTCTCCACATCTGACATGGTAACTGTTTTTCTAAAGGCTGGAAAAGACCTGAAGCCTTTAACCACCTCCCTATATAGACCCCTTAATCTAAATACTCCTCCCCTAACTAACCCTTCCAACCCCCCCCCGTCATGTTGGCCTCTGCCCACACCTCCTGGAGGAGGGGGGGGAGGCTTTGTTCCGGCCATTTCTTTCTACAGCTGTGCCCTACAGACAGCTCTGAGCATAGACCTAAAGCTCTCCAGAGAAGAAGACAACGCAGGGGGCTAGAAGAACTGCTCTTCCATGGAGGCCTTACTACTCTGACCGGCGTCTATCTAACATAGATAGACGCCGGTCAGACCACCTCAGTCCACACAGACACACTCCTCCAGCTCAACTTCAGGGCCCAGGCAGTGCCGCAGCTCAGCTCACACAGTACCTCTCTCCTCTCCGGCTCTGCCTCGTGACTAAAGATGGGCGCGGCCGCGCCGCTACCCAATCATCGCACTGCAGAGATCAGTCCGCGGCTGGCGGTGTGTTGTGGCGCTGCAAGCTGGCTGCAAAATAGTACCGGATATGGCGTACCCAGGATCAAAACTAGGGGGGGGGCAAGCCAATGTCGCATCTTATACAGGTTATATCATATACACTGTACATTATCCTGCATATTAGGTATGGAGCATTAGAACTGTTGTATATTGTATAATACAGCAGTGTATGCGACACTACGCTGTATATACCATATATTATACATGGCAGTCGCGCTCATGTCAGGAGCGGTACCAGCAAGTCCGAGGATTGCAGTGCGATCCTCGCATGAGTTATACGGCCGTCTGTCTATGCCCTTGTTATAATAATACTGAAATATTAATCTATTATTAAAGTATTAAGGAGCTCACAAGTAAAAAAAAATCCCCCTACCTCCCCTGTCCCCCACCCACACCCCAACAGCCCATCGTCTCACATGCACCCCTTAGTGTTCTGTCCCACTGACCCCACAATACCCCCATCCTCTCACATGCACCCCTCAGTGCTCTGTTGCCCCTCCCCACTTCAGTCCCCACAATACCCCATCCTCTCACAGTAAACCCCCAGTGCCCTAGCCCCACAATACCCCATCCTCTTACATTCAACCCAGTGACCTGTCCACCCTCCCTCACAATACCCCATCCTCTCACATCAACCCTGTGCGCCAGCCCCCACAATATCCCCATCCTCTCACATTAACCCCCAGTGCCCTAGCCCCCACAATACCCAATACTCTTACATTCACCCCAGTGCCCTGTACCCCTCCCCAACAATACCCCATCCTCTCACATTAACCCCCCAGTGCCCTGTACCCCTCCCCCACAATACCCCATCCTCTCACATTAAACCCCCCCAGTGCCCTAGCCTCCACAATACTCCATACTCTTACATTCACCTCAGTGCCCTGTACCCCTCCCCATAATACCCCCATCCTCTCACATTAACCCCCCCAGTGCCCTAGCCCCCACAATACCCCATACTCTTACATTCACCCCAGTGCCCTGTCCACCCTCCCTCACAATACCTCCATCCTCTCACATTAATCCCTGTGTGCCAGCCCCCACAATACCCCATCCTCTTATATTCACCCCCAGTGCCCTGTACCCTCTCCCCCACAATACCCCCATCCTCTCACATTTCCCCCACAGTGACCATGACATGCCTGAGCAGAATTAATTTAATAAATTCCATCCCCTCTTACCATGAAGCTTGCAGGCAGTGGCTGAGGCAGGAGCAGGAAGTGTCCAGTGTCTGCACACAGAGGGCACTAGGACCCTGTGTGGCTGAGACAACCAGAGCCTGCAGGGCAGAAAGTGAAACTACAGCTGCTGCCGCCAGGAAGGAAGGAAGAAGCTCATCTGGTGAGACAGCAGCTCCGTGCACTGCGCACACAGACAGGCTCTGCAACCTGTGGCAGAGGGAGCCAGCATTGTGCTGCTCTCTCCACTCTCTTTCATTGTGTGCCCCTGCTTCTAGGGAGGGGCTCTGATTCTCCCCGGTTCGGGGAACCGGCTGCTTTTTGAACAACCGGTTCCATCGAACCGGGGAGAACGGGCTGAATCCCACCCCTGTATAGAACCAGCCGAAAATGATAAAGGAAGGGGTGCGAAAAGTTAATTCACTCAATGATTTACCCCTCCCTGAAAGGCTCTCATGGTTAAATCTCTTTAACCTGTTCACAGGAATAGATGAATGGATATCGGGTGTAATTCACTTAATTATTCCAGCAGTTTTAGTGAAATTGATCATTGCAGTAAAGATAAATAATAATAATCTTTATTTATATAGCGCCAACATATTCCGCAGCGCTTTACAGTTTAACAGTTTCAAAACACAAGTCATAAGTAACAACGTTAACAATACAATAATTAAAGCAAAATAAGACGACCCTGCTCGTGAGAGCTTACAATCTACAATGAGGTGGGGGAGATACAAAGTACAGGTGTGTATATACAATGGTGCATTTACAATGATGGTCCAGCCATCTTGAGGGAGTGAGGGATGGATGCAGGGCCGCCATCAGGGCATGACAGACCTGTCTGGTGTATTGGGCCCGATCAGCAGAGGGGGCCCGCATTGGGCCCCGTCTCTTCTGCTGATCGGGCCCCAGCAGAAGAGACCGGGCCCGATGCGGGCCCCCTCTGCTGTTCGGGCCCCAGCGACAGGCGAAGTAACTGAACCTGCGTGACGTCCGAGATGCAGGTTCAGTTACTCTATTGAGTTGCAGGCCCGTGCGGGCCCGCAAGTCAATAGTTAAAGCCGCCAGCCAATCGGAGGCTGGCAGCTGACGTCAGCGCGCACTGCGCCGGCGTATGACGTCATTGTCATTCGCCGGCAAGTGCGCGCTTGAAACGTCGGGACTCAGGACATATCAACGCCGCGGGAGCGCCGCGGCCAGGTAAGTAGAACGTTTTTTTTCTAATTTATTTATTGAAATCGGCAATGTGGGCAGGATGGAGTCACTGGGGGGGCAGGATGGAGTCACTGGGGGGGCAGGATGGAATCACTGGGGGGGCTGGATGGAATCGCTGGGGGGGCAGGATGGAATCGCTGGTGGGGCTGGATGGAATCACTGGGGGGGCAGGATGGAATCGCTGGGGGGCAGGATGGAATCACTGGGGGGCTGGATGGAAACGCTGGGGGGCAGGATGAAATCGCTGGGGGGGCAGGATGGAATCGCTGGGGGGGCAGGATGGAATCGCTGGGGGGCAGGATGGAATCGCTGGGGGGCAGGATGGAATCGCTGGGGGGGCAGGATGGAATCACTGGGGGGCAGGATGGAATCACTGGGGGGCTGGATGGAATCGCTGGGGGGGCAGGATGGAATCACTGGGGGGCAGGATGGAATCACTGGGGGGCTGGATGGAATCGCTGGGGGGCGGATGGAATCGCTGGGGGGGCAGGATGGAATCGCTGGGGGGCAGGATGGAATCACTGGGGGGCGGATGGAAATCGCTGGGGGGCAGGATGGAATCGCTGGGGGGCAGGATGGAATCGCTGGGGGGGCAGGATGGAATCGCTGGGGGGCAGGATGGAATCACTGGGGGGCAGGATGGAATCACTGGGGGAGGCAGGATGGAAATCACTGGGGGGCAGGATGGAATCGCTGGGGGGCAGGATGGAATCACTGGGGGGCAGGATGGAATCACTGGGGGGGGGCATGGATGGAATCACTGGGGGGGCAGGATGGAATCGCTGGGGGGGCAGGATGGAATCGCTGGGGGGCAGGATGGAATCCTGGGGGGGCAGGATGGAATCACTGGGGGGCAGGATGGAATCGCTGGGGGGGCAGGATGGAATCGCTGGGGGGCAGGATGGAATCACTGGGGGGGCAGGATGGAATCACTGGGGGGCAGGATGGAATCACTGGGGGGCAGGATGGAATCACTGGGGGGGCAGGATGGAGTCACTGGGGGGGCAGGATGGAATCACTGGGGGGGCAGGATGGTGTCACTGGGGGGCAGGATGGAATCACTGAGGGGCAGGATGGAGTCACTGGGGCAGGATGGAGTCCCGGGGGCAGGATGGAATCACTGGAGCTGGATGGAGTCACGGGGGAGCAGGATGGAGTCAAGGGGGGGCAGGATGGAGTCATGGGGGGCAGGATGGAGTCATGGGGGGGCAGGATGGAGTCACTGGGGCAGGATGGAATCATTGGGGCAGGATGGAGTCACTGGGGTGGCAGGATGGAATCACTGGGGCTGGATGGAGTCACTGGGGCTGGATGGAGTCACTGGGGCTGGATGGAGTCACAGGGGCAGGATGGAGTCACGGGGGCAGGATGGAGTCACTGGGGTGGCAGGATGGAATCACTGGGGCAGGATGGAGTCATGAGGGAGGCAGGATGGAGTCACTGGGGCAGGATGGAATCACTGGGGCAGGATGGAGTCACTGGGGCTGGATGGAGTCACAGGGGGCTGGATGTAGTGACGGGGGGCTGGATGGAATGACAGGGGCAGGATGGAGTCACTGGGGCTGAATGGAGCCACGGGGGCAGGATTGGAGCCATGGGGGCAGGATGGAGACACGGGGCAGGATTGGAGACATGGGGCAGGATGGAGACAGATGGGGCAGGATGGAAACAGATGGGGCAGGATCATAGGGCAAGATGGAGACAGATGGTGCAGGATCATGGGGTAGGATGGATATGATGGGGCAGGATCATGGGACAGATGGGACAGGATCATGGGACAAATGGCCTGGGGCAGGATGGAGATAGATTGGGCAAGATGGAGACAGATGGGGCAGGATCATGGGACAGATGGGGCAGGATCATCGGACAAATGGCCTGGGGCAGGATGGAGATAGATGGGGCAGGATCATGGGCAAGATGGAGACAGATGGGACAAGATGAAGACAGATGGTGCAGGATCATGGGACAGATTGTCTGGGGCAGGATCATGGGACAGATGGAGCAGGATCATTGGGCAAGATGGAGACAGATGGTGCAGGATCATGGGGCAGGATGGATACGATGGGGACAGATAGGGCAGGATCATGGGGCAGGATGGATACGATGGGGACAGATGGGGCAGGATCATGGGACAGATGGTCTGGGGCAGGATCATGGGGCAGGATGGAGACAGATGGTGCAGGATCATGGGGCAGGATGGATACAATGGGGACAGATGGGGCAGGATCATGGGACAGATGGTCTGGGGCAGTATCATGAGGCAGGATGGAGACAGATGGTGCAGGATCATGGGGCTGGATGGATACAATGGGGACAGATGGGACAGGATCATGGGCAGGATGAGACATCACATGGTGGCAGGATAGGAGAACATATGGCTGGAGCCAGAAATGAGACACACAGGGGCCAGGATGGGAGATATTATTACAATAGGGGCTAATTTAGGGATATTATTACTGAAGTGATGTATTTATTTTATTTTTTGAGGATACTGTTATAAATGGGAGGGCGGTCCTGTTACCGTGCAGAGCGACACTGTTGGCTTTTTTTTCTTCATCTGGTGTAGTTTACAATTTGGAAAAAAATAAGTAATGTGTTCTGCAAGCGGTTCTCTAGATAACTGTGTTATTTCCTGCAGAGATGAGCCCTGGCTGGAAGAAGTGATGGCGGTCTGTGCTGGATGAAGATTAAAAGCGAAGATGAAAGACTTCACCTAGAGACGTCACTGGTGAGTCAGTGTGTTACCTATACACTGACACTATACACTGTATACTATATACAGTGGTCCTGTGTACAATGTCACCAGTGATCACTGTATTACCTTTACATTATACACTATATACAGAGCTCCTGTGTATAATGTCACTGGTGATCAATATTACTTGTACACAGACACTGCATCAGTATTGTAGTGTTCAGTCATTATGTGGTGGTAATATGTTGTCCGTCCATGGTGTGGCCGTATTTGCTCCTTGTATGTGCTATGTGGTCACTATGTGGTGGTAATTTGTGGTCTGGTCATGGTGTGGTGGTATTTGTTCCTTGTATGTGATATTATTGGTCACCATATGGTGGTAATATGTGGTCTGGTCATGGTGTGGTGGTATTTGTTCCTTGTATGTGATATTATTGGTTACCATATGGTGGTAATATGTGGTCTGGACATGGTGTGGTGGTATTTGTTCCTTGTATGTGCTATTATTTGGTCACTATGTGCTGGTAATATGGTGTCTGGTCATGGTGCAGTGGTATTTGTCCACTGTATGTGATATTATTGGTCATTTTAAAAATTGAAAAATAAATAAAAATATACATAAATTGTACTGGATATTTGAACAAATGTTTAATGGGTTAGAGTAGAGTAGGGCCCGGCCAAAAGAGTCTACCTTGTCGTGGTGGTGGCTTAAAAAATCTTTTGACTGTGGATAGTTCAAGGGGTGGAGGCGGGGCTGGGGTGGAGCCTGGGCGGAGTCTCAAGGGGGCCCGAAAAGTTTGCCAGTATGGGGCCCCGAAATTCCTAGTGGCAGCCCTGGATGGATGGAGATCGTGAATGGCCAAACACATACACACTTACACATAGAATGACTTTGATTAGTGAATGTGATAGGCCGCTCTGAACAAATGTGTTTTGAGGGAGCGCCTGAAACCATGCAAATTGTGTATAGTTCTAACTCCTTGGGGTAGAGCATTCCAGAGGATTGGCGCAGCGCGGGAGAAGTCTTGAGTCTTGAAGTCGGGAGTGGGAGGTACGAATTAGTGCAGAGGTTAGTCGAAAGTCGTTTGCAGAGCGCAGCCAGCGTCGGACTGGAACACCTTGGGCCCACCAGAGAAAATCATTCTTGGGGCCCACTATGTAGCTACATAGAAATAAATACAAGACCACAAATTGTGCAGTAAAACACACTAATATCAGGGTATAATATAAGGTAGTACATGTCTTAATTATGTAGCAGGAGTTGGGGTAGCCTCCCTCATAGATTACAAAGCAGCCCCCCTCATAGGGGATAATGCTGCCCCCCTCATAGAGGATAATGCTGCCCCCCCTCATAGGGTATAATGCTATATATATATATATATATGTATATATACATATATATATATGTATATATACATATTATATATATATACATATATATATATATATATTATAGATAATAGATAGATACCATATATACTCGAGTATAAGCCGACCCCCCTAATTTTGCCACAAAAAACTGGGAAAACTTATCGACTCGAGTATAAGCCTAGGGTGGAAAATGAGATTATGCCCCATATGCTGCCCCATGTATTATGCCCCCATAGATGCTCCATAGATTGTGCCCCATATGCTGCCCATGTATTATGCCCCCATAGATGCTCCATAGATTGTGCCCTCATAGATGCTCCATAGATTATGCTCCCATAGATGCTCCATAGATTATGCCCCCATAGATGCTCCATAGATTATTCCCCCATAGATGCTCCTTAGATTATGCCCCCATAGAAGCTCCATAGATTGTGCCCCCATAGATGCTCTTTAGATTATGCCCCCATAGAAGCTCCATAGATTGTGCCCCCATAGATGCTCCTTAGATTATGCCCCATAGAAGCTCCATAGAATGTGCCCCTATAGATGCTCCATAGATTATGCCCCCATAGATGCTCCATAGATTATGCCCCCATAAATGCTCCACAGATTATGCCCCCATAAATGCTCCACAGATTATGCCCCCATAAATGCTCCACAGATTATGCCCCCATAGATTATGCCCCCATAAATGCTCTACAGATTATGCCCCCATAAATGCTCCACAGATTATGCCCCCATAGATTATGCCCCCATAAATGCTCCACAGATTATGCCCCATAGATTATGCCCCATAAATGCTCCACAGATTATGCCCCCATAGATTAATCCCCATAAATGCTCCACAGATTATGCCCCCATAGAAGCTCCATAGATTGTGCCCCCATAGATGCTCTTTAGATTATGCCCCCATAGAAGCTCCATAGATTGTGCCCCATAGATGCTCCTTAGATTATGCCCCCATAGAAGCTCCATAGATTGTGCCCCCATAAATGCTCCTTAGATTATTCCCCCATAGATGCTCCATAGATTATGCCCCATAAATGCTCCACAGATTATGCCCCCATAGATTAATCCCCATAAATGCTCCACAGATTATGCCCCATAGAAACTCCATAGATTGTGCCCCATAGATGCTCTTTAGATTATGCCCCCATAGAAGCTCCATAGATTGTGCCCCCATAGATGCTCCTTAGATTATGCCCCCATAGAAGCTCCATAGATTGTGCCCCTATAGATGCTCCATAGATTATGCCCCCATAGATGCTCCATAGATTATGCCCCCATAAATGCTCCACAGATTATGCCCCCATAAATGCTCCACAGATTATGCCCCCATAAATGCTCCACAGATTATGCCCCCATAGATTATGCCCCCATAAATGCTCCACAGATTATGCCCCCATAAATGTTCCACAGATTATGCCCCCATAAATGCTCCACAGATTATGCCCCCATAGATTATGCCCCATAGATTATGCCCCATAAATGCTCCACAGATTATGCCCCCATAGATTATGCCCCCATAAATGCTCCACAGATTATGCCCCCATAAATGCTCCACAGATTATGCCCCTATAGATGCTCCTTAGATTATGCCCCCATAGAAGCTCCATAGATTGTGCCCCCATAGATGCTCCTTAGATTATGCCCCATAGAAGCTCCATAGATTGTGCCCCCATAAATGCTCCTTAGATTATTCCCCATAGATGCTCCATAGATTATGCCCCATAAATGCTCCACAGATTATGCCCCCATAAATGCTCCACAGATTATGCCCCCATAGATTATGCCCCATAAGTGCTCCACAGATTATGCCCCCATAAATGCTCCACAGATTATGCCCCATAGATTATGCCCCATAAATGCTCCACAGATTATGCCCCCATAAATGCTCCACAGATTATGCCCCATAAATGCTCCACAGATTATGCCCCCATAGATTATGCCCCCATAAATGCTCCACAGATTATGCCCCCATAAATCCCCCATAGATTATGCCCCCATAAATGCTCCACAGATTATGCCCCCATAGATTATACCCCATAAATGCTCCACAGATTATGCCCGCATAGATTATGCCCCCATAAATGCTCCACAGATTATGCCCCCATAGATTATGCCCCCATAAATGCTCCACAGATTATGCCCCATAGATGCTCCACAGACTGTGCCCCCATAGATGCTGCAAAAAAAAAAAAGACATACCTCTCGTCGCTGGGGGCCAGGTGCTGGTGTCCTGAGCAGGCGGGGACACCAGTGCGCTATGGGTGACAGGTGCCGGTGTCACCGCTGGCTCAGGGCCCCGGCACCTGCGATATTTGCCTGTCACCGGGTCCACTGCTGAGCGCCGCTGTCTTCGGTCCTCCGGCAGTGAATGCTCAGGCAGGGGGCGCGGCGCTCACTAATGACGTCATCGCGCCCTCTGCCTGAACATCGCAGCAAGAGAGGACGCGATGACAGCGGCGCTCATCGGTTGGAGCGGGTGGACAGATAAGTAATGATATTTACTGCTTCCCACGCCCATGTGGGCGTGGGAAGCAGTGAATATTCATTTCTCTTTAGCAGCGGGGACAGGGGCTCCTGCCTCCTGTCACCCGCTGCTGCTCCGCTGGCACGGGGCCCCCATGGCAGCTGCGTGGTGTGCCGCTATTAGCGACACGCCACCGGCTGGGGGCCCCTGGAGCAGCGGGGGCCCTAGGCAGCTGGCCCCTGTATGCCAGCAGGTGCCAGGGCCCCCAGATGCCAGGGCCCACCGGAGAATCCTCCGGTTCTCCAGTGGGCCAGTCCAACACTGAGCACAGCAGTCGGTTAGGCCGATAGATAGAAATGAGGGAGGAGATGTAGGGGGGTGATGCAGATAAAGTTATTTGTTATGCTTATAGAGAAAATTCTCAGTACTAATTGCAAATGTTTTCCAGGTAAACATAAAGTTAAAATTGATACTGACTCTGATATAAAGCAAAGTGATGACTATCTTGATAACTGCAGTGCAACGTGAATGCATATTCTGCAACAAGCAAACTTCAGTAGATTTGACTGATTGGATGTACAGTCATGGACAAAAGTTTTGAGAATGACACAAATATTAATTTTTGCAAAGTCTACTGCTTCACTTTTTCTAATGGCAATTTGCATATACTCCAGAATGTTATAAAGAGTGATCAGCTTAACAGCAATTACTTGCAAAGTCAATATTTGGCTGGAAAATGAACTTCATCCCCAAAACACATTTCAACATTATTGCAGCCCTGCCTTAAAAGGACCAGCAAACCTCTTTTCAGTGATTGCTCCATTAACACAGGTGTGGGTGTTGATGAGGACATGGCTGGAGATCAATCTGTCATGATTAAGTAAGAATGACACCACTGGACACTTTAAAAGGAGGCTGGTGCTTGGCATCATTGTTTCTCTTCTGTTAACCATGGTTATCTCTAAAGAAACACGTGCAGTCATCATTGCAATGCACAAAAATGGCCTAACAGGGAAGAGTATCGCAGCTAGAAAGATTGCACCTCAGTCAACAATCTATCGCATTATCAAGAACTTCAAGGAGAGAGGTTCCATTGTTGCCAAAAAGGCTCCAGGGCGCCCAAGAAAGACCAGCAAGCGCCAGGACCGTCTCTTAAAAGTGTTTCAGCTGTGGGATCGGGCTACCAGCAGTGCAGAGCTTGCTCAGGAATGGCAGCAGGCAGGTGTGAGTGCATCTGCACGCACTGTGAGGCGGAGACTCTTGGAGCAAGGCCTAGTCTCAAGGAGGGCAGCAAAGAAGCCACTTCTCTCCAGAAAAAACATCATGGACAGACTGATATTCTGCAAAAGGTACAGGCAGTCCGCTGAGGACTGGGGTAAAGTTATTTTCTCTGATGAATCCCCTTTTCGATTGTTTGGGACATCAGGAAAACGCCTCATTCGGAGAAGACAAGGTGAGCACTACCACCAGTCTTGTCTCATGCCAGCTGTTAAGCATCCTGAAACCATTCATGTGTGGGGTTGTTTCTCAGCCAAGGGAATCAGCTCTCACAGTCTTGCCTAAAAACACAGCCATGAATAAAGAATGGTACCAGAGTGTCCTCCAAGAGCAACTTCTCCCAACCCTCCAAGAGCAGTTTGGCGATCAACAATGCCTTTTCCAGCATGATGGAGCACCTTGCCATAAAGCAAAGGTGATAACTAAATGGCTCAGGGAACAAAACATAGAGATTTTAGGTCCATGGCCTGGAAACTCCCCAGATCTTAATCCCATTGAGAACTTGTGGTCAATCATCAAGAGACGGGTGGACAAACAAAAACCTAAAAATTCTGACAAAATGAAAGCACTGATTGTGCAAGAATGGACTGCTATCAGTCAGGATTTGGTCCAGAAGTTGATTGAGAGCATGCCAGGGAGAATTGCAGAGGTCCTGAAGAAATAGGGTCAACACTGCAAATATTGACTCGCTGCATTAACTCATTCTAACTGTCAATATAAGCTTTTGTTACTCATATGTTTGTAATTATATTTCTGTCTGTGATAAAACATCTGTCAAACACTCATAAAACCAGAGGGCAGCAGATCATGTGAAAATATAATATTTGTGTCATTCTCAAAACTTTTGGCCATGACTGTATTGCGAAAGACTGATGGTCTGATAAAAGACAAGAACCTACAGAGAACATACAAAGACTCTCGACAATATGAACTCTATGAATTATACTAACAAATAAAGCTATATTCCATTTTCTAACACATATTTTAATATATTAATAAAAATGTCTATTATATTATGTCATAAAAATAAACCTACTGTATATCATCCCCTTATATTACTCCCTTGATAGAAATAGGGTTAGAAAGAACAGAAGGTCTGGTACACAAGTATAATCTGAATGGATACGCAAACGGGTTGGTATCCCATGATATACCGTATTTTCCGGGATATAAGATGTAAGGGTCTGTGGAACGCACCAAATATTTGATGTAGAGAGGTGCGTTCGCAGCCCGGGGTCCACCGTGCAGGCGGAGCCTGCTGCTGGTAAAATGGCGCAAGAAGCGAACTCTGTTATCCCGCAGAGTCGCCAAAATAAACGCCGTAACGCGCTGTGGCAATAAGTGCGAACTCTGTTATTCCACAGAGCCGCTAGAAGGAGTGCCGCAGCGCTATATGGCGATGTGTGCGAACTCACTAAACACAACTGAGTCGCAAAGTAAACACGCTAGGGCGCTGTCTAGCGTTGAAAGAGAACCCTGTTACGTCACAGAGCCGCAGAGAAAAAGTTCTGTGTCCTGTCAGGAATCCAGGTACACAGTTAAGTGCTAAGCGAACATAGAACGTGATCATGCGCTAATGTCCTCGCGGGAGTCACCCGCAATCTATGGCGTCTGAACACCAGGCCCTGAATACGGAAATCAAACTCCTCACCGGTTATGCCGGTAATCTAGGGCATCTAGGACACCGACCCTGACCAGCTAGCATACCAAACTCCTCACAGATTAAGTCGGTATTCTAGGGGCTTATTTCAGCCGGGTCCCTAACCACACACACGCATGACCACACTGGCGCAAAGCATATAATGGTTGATACTAGCGCATGGCGACTCAGCATTGCCACCCTTTTATAATAACAACTACAGGACCTGCCAGAAACAAGGACCAATGAAACTTGTTCCAGAACTCCAGTAGTCACAGGACCTTCCTGGCAGACCAATAGGAGCTGCTGAAGTACCTGAGCACGTGACCCCCGATCTCCAATGAGAGATCTCACCCTGGGCATGCTCAGAAGGGAAAACGCAGGACTTTGTCCCAAAGACGTCTGCTCCAGCACTGGCTATAATAGCAGATCCAGGAGAGGCAGCAGCAAGTCACTGCACAGTACTGGAATGGGCAAGACGCTGGGACCTACGTCTCTGCTGAGCAGGCTCCACTGCGGCCGGAGATGAATGGGAGACCGCAGTGGGACTGGTTCGAGACTCCCCTTGTGCAGCAGTGGGAACTCGAACCCTAACATTACCCCCCCTCCTAGGGCCCCCCCTTCCTTGGGCCTCGCTGCGCTCAAAGGCAGCAATGAGCTGCGGAGCCTTAACACGCTCAGCAGGCTCCCATGACCAATCCTCAGGCCCATAACCCCTCCAATCCACCAAATAAAACTTTTTGCCACGTACAACCTTGCACCCCAGAATAGCATTCACCTCATAATCGTCCGTAGACGAACCCGATGTCCCGGCAGATGACTCGGAAAACCGGGACAAGTATACGGGTTTCAGGAGGGAGACATGGAATGTGTCGGTGATACCCAGGTGTGGCGGAAGGGCTAACCGGTAGACCACAGGATTGACCTGTTCAAGGACCTTGAAGGGACCCAAGAAGCAAGGTGCAAACTTAGTGGACTCTACATGCAGCCTGATGTTACGGGCGGAGAGCCACACTAAATTGCCAGGGGCAAAAGTCGAAGCGGGGCGCGAAGTGCGTCAAGAGATGATCTCATTCTCTCCTTGGAGGCCTGAATGGCATCCTGAGTGCGGTCCCAATTGTCCCGTGCCTCCACAGCCCAGTCTGCCACCCTGGAGTCGGCGGAAGACACGGGTATAGGTACAGGTACCCGCGGGTGCTGACCGTAATTAAGGAGAAATGGGGTTTGTCCAGTGGAATCAGCCACAGCGCTGTTTAATGCAAACTCCGCCCACGGTAACAAGGATGCCCAGTCATCCTGCCTAGCTGAAACAAAATGTCGCAGATATGTGACCAAGGTCTGTTTGGACCTCTCTACCAACCCATTAGTCTCGGGATGATAAGCAGAGGAAAGATTTAACTCAACACAGAGAAGGCGACAAAGCTCTCTCCAGAACTGAGACGCAAACTGGGGACCCCGATCGCTGACAATTTTGTCCGGCATACCGTGTAAGCGGAAGATATGTTTGATAAACAGTGTCGCCAAGGCCCGTGCAGAAGGTAACCGGGGTAGCGGCACCAAGTGCACCATTTTGGAGAAGTGATCGGTGATAACCCATATGATGGTACACCCACGAGATTTGGGCAAGCCTACCACAAAATCCATCCCGACCATTTCCCAAGGCCTGTCTGCCACCGGCAATGGGTAAAGTAACCCAGCTGGTCTTTGACGAGGGGACTTATTTTTGGCACAGGAGACACATACCCGAATAGAATCTCCAACGTCCCAGACCATATGCGGCCATCAGTATGTCATCGCGAGTAGCTCAGACGTCCTTTTTTTCCCAAAATGTCCACCCACCCTGGACGAATGGGCCCAAGGGAGAACCTCCGGTCGCAAATTAGATGGTACAAAGGTCTTGCCCGGAGGGACAGACTCTAGCGAGACCGGAGCTACAGTTCTCAGGCTCTCAGAAGGGACAATAAGCCGTGGCTCCCGTCCTCCTCCTCAGAAGACACAACGGAGCGAGAGAGCGTCAGCCCGAATGTTCTTCTCTCCCGACAGAAAATGGAGGGTGAAGTGAAATCGGGAGAAAAACAAGGACCATCTGGCCTGATGGGAATTTAGCCGCTGGGCAGTCTGTAAATACACCAGATTTTTGTGATCCGTGAAGACTTGGAAGGGAAAGCGAGCCCCCTCCAACAGATGTCTCCACTCTGAGAAGGCCAACTTCATTGCTAGCAACTCCCTGTCCCCGATGGAATAATTCCTCTCCGCTGGTGTGAAGGTCTTGGAGAAAAAGAAGCATGGATGCTTCCGACCTTGAGCATCCTTTTGGAAGAGGACTGCTCCAGCACCAACGGACGAGGCATCCACCTCCAATATAAATGGCTTATCAACATCGGGGCGATGTAGGATGGGAGCGCTAGCGAAATGGCACTTAATAGAAGTGAAGGCCTTGGAGACCTCTTCAGACCACAATTTGGGATTTGCTCCCTTTTTGGTGAGGGCAACCACGGGAGCTACCAAAGTTGAGAAGTGAGGGATAAACTGGCGGTAGTAATTAATGAACCCCATAAAGCGCTGCACCGCCTTCAAAGAATGGGGTTCTTGCATGTCCATCACCGCCTGTAGTTTGGCAGGATCCATAGCCAATCCCTGGGCGGAGATGATATAGCCCAGGAAAGGTAAGGAATCCTGCTCAAACACACATTTCTCCAACTTTGCGTAGAGGGAATTTGCCCGTAAGAGGTCAAAGACTCTGCAGACATCTCTCCGGTGGGAGTCAAAATCTGGGGAAAAGATGAGAATATCATCCAGATAGACTACGACTGAGGTGGAGAGCATAACCCGGAAGATGTATTAACAAAGTCTTGGAAGACGGTTGGGGCATTACAGAGCCCGAAGGGCATCACCAGATATTTATAGTGCCCATCCCTGGTATTAAAAGCCGTCTTCCATTCGTCCCCCTCACGGATGTGAATCAGGTTATAAGCACCCCGCAGATCTAATTTCGTAAATACCCTTGCCCCCCGTAGCCTATCAAATAGCTCAGAAATCAGTGGCAACGGGTATTTATTCTTAACGGTGATGGCATTAAGACCCCTGTAATCGATGCATGGACGTAATTCTCCGTTCTTCTTCTGCAGGAAGAAGAACCCCACCCCTGCGGGTGACACTGACTTCCTAATGAATCCTCTTGCCAGGTTCTCCTGAATATATTGGGACATAGCCTCCGTCTCCGGGAGAGAAAGGGGATAGACCCGTCCCCGAGGAGGTTCTGCTCCAGGCAAGAGGTCAATAGGACAGTTATAAGGACGGTGAGGTGGAAGGACTTCTGCAGCCCTTTTGGAGAATACGTCTGCATATGACCAATAGTATTTAGGAAGCGAAGTAAGATCTGCAGGCATCTCTGTAGTGGCCACCTAAATGCATTCCCTCATACATCTGCCTTTACATGACTCACCCCAACCCAATATCCTCCCAGAGTTCCACTCAATGTGTAGGGAGTGGAAACGGAGCCAGGGCATCCCTAACAAAATCTCATCTATTCCCTCGGGAATGACCAGAAGTGAGATAATCTCCTGATGGGAAGGGGATAGTGTTGAGCGATACGATACTGCAAATATCGGGTATCGGCCGATATTCGCTGTATCGGGCTTTCGATTCCGAGTACCGATATTTTCGTCATATCGGATACCGGAATCGGATTTGTCACTGTCACTGTGAGTGTCCGTCGGTCGGGTCTGTCAGGAGTCAGCGGCACTTACCTGGCAGAAGATCTCCGGCGGTCACGGGCTGGACTGCTTCATGGCCGCCATCATCTTTCCCCGGGTGTCACGGGCTGGACTGCTTCATGGCCGCCATCATCTTTCCCCGGCGGTCACATGCAGTTTCTCGCGATAACTGCAGTGACTGCTGGGTAATCCCGGACGTAAAGCAGTCAGTCCGATGACGTCACCGCCGGTGAAGCAGGTAATCAGCTGTGCTGCGTTGCGATGACAGGCTCTGCCTGTCATTGCGATGTAGCAGAGCTGGATCGTCGTGGGACTGTCGTTACTATGGACTGCGTCGGACAGGTGGTATACTGTTGGTTTTTTTTTTTCTTTTTTTACAGGAGATCGATGGCGTCGCAGGAATGAGTGTATAATAAAATTAATGAAAACTGTGTTGTCTCTTTTATTTCATTAAAAGACTTTTTTCTTGCTTTGTCTTTTTTTTATACATTTAATAACTTTGGGATTAATAATGGATCGGTGTCTTATTGACACCTCTCCATTATTAACCGGGCTTATTGTCACCGTGCAATCAACGGTGACATTAACCCCTTATTACCCCACTTGCCACCGCTACAGGGCAGTGGGAAGAGCCGGGTAAAGTGCCACAATTGGCACATCTTTTGATGCGCCAAATGTGGGGCTGCTGTAGCCTGGTATTATCAGGCTGTTGAGGGATAAAATCCATGGGCCTTGACAGTCTTTTAATACCAGGCCGCAGCAGTCTGCATTTTACTTGGCTGGTTAACAAAAATAGGGGGACCCCTACGCCGTTTTTTTTTTCGAGGAGATCCCCTATTTTTGTTAACCAGCCAAGCTAAGCAGACTGCTGTGGCCTGGTATTATCAGGCTTGCAAGGTCCATGGATATTGGATCCTTACCAGCCTGAAAAACCAGGCCTCAGCGGTCTGCTTCATCGGCTGGTTAACAAAAATAGGGGGGACCCCACGCCAATTTTTTTTCGAGGGAACCCCTATTTTTTGATTAATCAGCCTTTATGTCAGTCACTGATTTGTGTGCCCTGGCTGACTTAAGTGAAAATAGGGAAGCAATCAATTAAGCTTTCCACTTCCTCTCCTGTCCATCCTCGTAGAGGAAACTCATTCATTTGGGGGTTTACTGTGAGGCTGCAGCATTAGCTGCGGTCCCTGCAGTAAACATTAACCCTTTCTGAAGGATTACACCGTGGGACCTGACTGTGAATGGGATAGGTAAGAATAATTTTGCTTTTTATTTTATTTTTATTACAGGAAATGGATTTTTGCAGTAAAATAAAAGATGGTCAAAAACATGTGTCTTTATTTCATTAAAATGATTTTTAATTAAAGTGTGTGTGTTTTATTTTTATTTCATGCAATAGGATTAATAATTGATAGTTGTCTAATTGACAGCTCTCAATTATTAACCTGGCTTAAGGTCACCTTTCAATTGCAATGTGGCTTTAACCCCATATTAACCCATTCGCCACCGCTACAGGGCAATGGGAATAGACGGGCAAAGTGCCAGAAAGGGCGAATCTAATTATAGATTTGTCTTTTCTGGGGTGTCTGGGGGCAGATGTTAGTAGCCAGGGGGGGCCAAAAATAATGGTCCCTCTCTGGGCTATTATTATCTGCCCCCATTCGCTGGCTTTGTCTGTCTGGTTGCGAAAATAGGGCGGGAGCCCACGTATTTTTTTTAAACAATTTTACACCTCATATATATATATATATATACATGTCATTGAATTTGTGACACATATATATATATTTATATTTATAGTTCATACACTTCTACATAGTATAATAGCCGCTAATTCAATTGACGGCTTTTGTGAAAATGCGAACCCGACATGAAGACTTTTTGTAATAGGGTTTTCCTTCTTTTCTGTCCCTTTTCATCTGAATTTTCACAAACAATTACATCAGTTTTGTGCAAAATTTCACACCGTAGGGGTTAATTAAAGGGTAAATTCGACAAAAAAGTCCGTTTTTTTTTCAACACATCCGTAGTTGAGGTGTCCCAGGCAGCACTCCATCACTCTCTGGAACGGGCCGGGGGCATGCTGATCAAACGGGACTCTGCGAACCCACAAGTCCAGGGGGGGGTGAAGCCGTTTTTCTCTTGATCCCCTCCCCCCACAGTACTTCCAGTACCCCCTAGTGAGGTCAGGGTGGAAAATAATTTTGAACTTTACGGCACTGGATTCCCAAACGGGTAAAAAGGGGGTGAAACTTTTGTGTAAAGCGATTACTTGTCTGTAATCCACACACATTTCCCTGCTTCCACCCTT
>JARQOD010000003.1:195628699-195667042 GCA_033576555.1 Oophaga sylvatica
GGCAAAAAAACCCCTTTACGCACGGGCCCAGAGAAAAATTCTTGTCCTTCAATCCAGACACATTAATCTAAGGAAAAAAGAACGGACCCTAATTCCCCGGGGTCCCCCTCTAGGGCGTTGAACACCACCCTGAAACGGAAATCAAACCCTCACCGGGTAGCCGAAATTTTGGGCATTAAAAAGGACACCGACCCTGACCGCTGCTTACCAAACCCCTCAAAATTTAATCGTATTCGGGGGTTTATTTCACCGGGGCCAACCACACCACCGCTGCCCACATTTGGCGCAAAGCATTAAGGTTATACAGCGCATGCGACTCAGCATTGCCCCCTTTTTAAATAAAACTACAACCTGCCAGAAACGGGCCCATAAAACTTTTCCAAACTCCAGTAGCACAGACCTTCCTGGCGCCCAAATGGAGCGTTTAAGACCTGGCACTGACCCCCTCTCCAAGAGAGATTCCCCCGGGGCATCTCAAAAGGGGGAAAACGGGGGACTTTGTCCCAAAGACGTCTCTCCAGCAGGGGCTAAATACAATCCGGAGGGGGCAAAAAGTCACTGCACATCGATGGGCAAGAGGGGGCCCTATCTCTGCTGACGGGCCCCGGGGCCCGGAATGAAGGGGAGCGCAGGGGGACGGTTCGAGACTCCCCTTGGCAAGTGGGAACTCGAACCCTAACATTACCCCCCTCCGGGGCCCCCCCCTTCCCTTTGGGCCTCGCTGCCCTAAAAGGGCAGCAATGACTGCGACCCTTAACACGCCCCAAAGGCTCCCTCCCAAATCCCACCCCAAAAAACCCCCCAACCCACCAAATAAAATTTTTTTCCCACAAAAAAAACCTTGCACCCCAGAATGCTTAAACCTAAATCGCCCGAGACGAACCCGATGCCCCGGGCAGTGACTCGGAAAACCGGGGCAAGTATACGGTTTCAAGGGAGACATAATTTCGTGATACCCAGGTGTGGCGGGAAAGGGGTAAAAAGGAACCACAGGATTGCCTGTTCAAGGGCCTTGAGGGGGCCCAAGAAGCATGCAAAATTTTGGACTCACATCACCTGATTTTACGGGCGAGACCACCTAAATTTTTCCAGGGGCAAAAGTCGAAAGCGGGCGCGAAGTGCTCAAAAATGACTCTTTTCCCTTGGAGGCCTGAAAGGCCCTTTTAGGGGGTCCCCAAATTTTCCCCTGCCCCCACCCCGCTGCCACCCGGGGCGCGGAAGACCCCGGGGAAATTAAACGGTACCCGGGGGTGCTGCCGATTAAGGAAAAAGGGGTTTGTCCAGGGGAACAGCCACAGCCGTTTAATCAAACTCCCCCCACGGAAACAAGGATGCCCAGTCATCCCTAGCTAAACAAAATGCGCAAAATTTACCAAGGTCTTTTTTGGCCTCCAACCAACCCATTAGTCCGGAGTAAAGGGGAAGTTTAACTCAACACAGAGAAGGCGACAAAGCTCCCCCAAAATAGCCAAAAAGGGGCCCCGACGCTGACAATTTTGTCCGGCATGGTAAGCAAATAGTTTATAAACAGTGTCCCCAAAGGCCCGGGCAAAGGAACCATCCCGACCATTTCCCAAGGCCTGTCTGCCACCGGCAATGGGTAAAGTAACCCAGCTGGTCTTTGACGAGGGGACTTATTTTTGGCACAGGAGACACATACCCGAATAGAATCTCCAACGTCCCAGACCATATGCGGCCATCAGTATGTCATCGCGAGTAGCTCAGACGTCCTTTTTTTCCCAAAATGTCCACCCACCCTGGACGAATGGGCCCAAGGGAGAACCTCCGGTCGCAAAATTAGATGGTACAAAGGTCTTGCCCGGAGGGACAGACTCTAGCGAGACCGGAGCTACAGTTCTCAGGCTCTCAGAAGGGACAATAAGCCGTGGCTCCCCGTCCTCCTCCTCAGAAGACACAACGGAGCGAGAGAGCGTCAGCCCGAAATGTTCTTCTCTCCCGACAGAAAATGGAGGGTGAAGTGAAATCGGGAGAAAAACAAGGACCATCTGGCCTGATGGGAATTTAGCCGCTGGGCAGTCTGTAAATACACCAGATTTTTGTGATCCGTGAAGACTTGGAAGGGAAAGCGAGCCCCCTCCAACAGATGTCTCCACTCTGAGAAGGCCAACTTCATTGCTAGCAACTCCCTGTCCCCGATGGAATAATTCCTCTCCGCTGGTGTGAAGGTCTTGGAGAAAAAGAAGCATGGATGCTTCCGACCTTGAGCATCCTTTTGGAAGAGGACTGCTCCAGCACCAACGGACGAGGCATCCACCTCCAATATAAATGGCTTATCAACATCGGGGCGATGTAGGATGGGAGCGCTAGCGAAATGGCACTTAATAGAAGTGAAGGCCTTGGAGACCTCTTCAGACCACAATTTGGGATTTGCTCCCTTTTTGGTGAGGGCAACCACGGGAGCTACCAAAGTTGAGAAGTGAGGGATAAACTGGCGGTAGTAATTAATGAACCCCATAAAGCGCTGCACCGCCTTCAAAGAATGGGGTTCTTGCATGTCCATCACCGCCTGTAGTTTGGCAGGATCCATAGCCAATCCCTGGGCGGAGATGATATAGCCCAGGAAAGGTAAGGAATCCTGCTCAAACACACATTTCTCCAACTTTGCGTAGAGGGAATTTGCCCGTAAGAGGTCAAAGACTCTGCAGACATCTCTCCGGTGGGAGTCAAAATCTGGGGAAAAGATGAGAATATCATCCAGATAGACTACGACTGAGGTGGAGAGCATAACCCGGAAGATGTATTAACAAAGTCTTGGAAGACGGTTGGGGCATTACAGAGCCCGAAGGGCATCACCAGATATTTATAGTGCCCATCCCTGGTATTAAAAGCCGTCTTCCATTCGTCCCCCTCACGGATGTGAATCAGGTTATAAGCACCCCGCAGATCTAATTTCGTAAATACCCTTGCCCCCCGTAGCCTATCAAATAGCTCAGAAATCAGTGGCAACGGGTATTTATTCTTAACGGTGATGGCATTAAGACCCCTGTAATCGATGCATGGACGTAATTCTCCGTTCTTCTTCTGCAGGAAGAAGAACCCCACCCCTGCGGGTGACACTGACTTCCTAATGAATCCTCTTGCCAGGTTCTCCTGAATATATTGGGACATAGCCTCCGTCTCCGGGAGAGAAAGGGGATAGACCCGTCCCCGAGGAGGTTCTGCTCCAGGCAAGAGGTCAATAGGACAGTTATAAGGACGGTGAGGTGGAAGGACTTCTGCAGCCCTTTTGGAGAATACGTCTGCATATGACCAATAGTATTTAGGAAGCGAAGTAAGATCTGCAGGCATCTCTGTAGTGGCCACCTAAATGCATTCCCTCATACATCTGCCTTTACATGACTCACCCCAACCCAATATCCTCCCAGAGTTCCACTCAATGTGTAGGGAGTGGAAACGGAGCCAGGGCATCCCTAACAAAATCTCATCTATTCCCTCGGGAATGACCAGAAGTGAGATAATCTCCTGATGGGAAGGGATAGTGTTGAGCGATACGATACTGCAAATATCGGGTATCGGCCGATATTCGCTGTATCGGGCTTTCGATTCCGAGTACCGATATTTTCGTCATATCGGATACCGGAATCGGATTTGTCACTGTCACTGTGAGTGTCCGTCGGTCGGGTCTGTCAGGAGTCAGCGGCACTTACCTGGCAGAAGATCTCCGGCGGTCACGGGCTGGACTGCTTCATGGCCGCCATCATCTTTCCCCGGGTGTCACGGGCTGGACTGCTTCATGGCCGCCATCATCTTTCCCCGGCGGTCACATGCAGTTTCTCGCGATAACTGCAGTGACTGCTGGGTAATCCCGGACGTAAAGCAGTCAGTCCGATGACGTCACCGCGGTGAAGCAGGTAATCAGCTGTGCTGCGTTGCGATGACAGGCTCTGCCTGTCATTGCGATGTAGCAGAGCTGGATCGTCGTGGGACTGTCGTTACTATGGACTGCGTCGGACAGGTGGTATACTGTTGGTTTTTTTTTTTCTTTTTTTACAGGAGATCGATGGCGTCGCAGGAATGAGTGTATAATAAAATTAATGAAAACTGTGTTGTCTCTTTTATTTCATTAAAAGACTTTTTTCTTGCTTTGTCTTTTTTTTATACATTTAATAACTTTGGGATTAATAATGGATCGGTGTCTTATTGACACCTCTCCATTATTAACCGGGCTTATTGTCACCGTGCAATCAACGGTGACATTAACCCCTTATTACCCCACTTGCCACCGCTACAGGGCAGTGGGAAGAGCCGGGTAAAGTGCCACAATTGGCACATCTTTTGATGCGCCAAATGTGGGGCTGCTGTAGCCTGGTATTATCAGGCTGTTGAGGGATAAAATCCATGGGCCTTGACAGTCTTTTAATACCAGGCCGCAGCAGTCTGCATTTTACTTGGCTGGTTAACAAAAATAGGGGGACCCCTACGCCGTTTTTTTTTCGAGGAGATCCCCTATTTTTGTTAACCAGCCAAGCTAAGCAGACTGCTGTGGCTGGTATTATCAGGCTTGCAAGTCCATGATATTGGATCCTTACCACCTGAAAAACAGGCCTCAGCGGTCTGCTTCATCTGGCTGGTTAACAAAAATAGGGGGACCCCACGCCAATTTTTTCGAGGGATCCCCTATTTTGTTAATCAGCCAAGATATGCAGACTGCTGTGGCCTGGTATTATCAGGCTGCAAGGTCCATGGATCTTGGCTCCTTAACAGCCTGAAAACCAGGCCTCAGCGGTCTGCTTCATCAGGCTGGTTAACAAAAATAGGGGGGACCCCACGCCATTTTTTATTCGAAGGGAACCCCTATTTTTGTTAATCAGTTCCCTCTGACGTCACTGATTGTGTCCCTGGCTGACCTGAAGTGAAAGTGGAAAGCAATCAATTAAGCTTTCCACTTCCTCTCCTGTCAGCCAGGAGAGGAACTCATTCATTTGGGGGTTTACTGTGAGGCTGCAGCATTAGCTGCGGTCCCTGCAGTAAACATTAACCCTTTCTGAAGGATTACACCGTGGGACCTGACTGTGAATGGGATAGGTAAGAATAATTTTGCTTTTTTATTTTATTTTTATTACAGGAAATGGATTTTTGCAGTAAAATAAAAGATGGTCAAAAACATGTGTCTTTATTTCATTAAAATGATTTTTAATTAAAGTGTGTGTGTTTTATTTTTATTTCATGCAATAGGATTAATAATTGATAGTTGTCTAATTGACAGCTCTCAATTATTAACCTGGCTTAAGGTCACCTTTCAATTGCAATGTGGCTTTAACCCCATATTAACCCATTCGCCACCGCTACAGGGCAATGGGAATAGACGGGCAAAGTGCCAGAAAGGGCGAATCTAATTATAGATTTGTCTTTTCTGGGGTGTCTGGGGGCAGATGTTAGTAGCCAGGGGGGGCCAAAAATAATGGTCCCTCTCTGGGCTATTATTATCTGCCCCCATTCGCTGGCTTTGTCTGTCTGGTTGCGAAAATAGGGCGGGAGCCCACGTATTTTTTTTAAACAATTTTACACCTCATATATATATATATATATATACATGTCATTGAATTTGTGACACATATATATATATTTATATTTATAGTTCATACACTTCTACATAGTATAATAGCCGCTAATTCAATTGACGGCTTTTGTGAAAATGCAGAACCCGACATGAATGACAGTTGGTGTACATAGGGTTAACCATGTCTTTTCATGTCCTTTGCTATCTGATTTGCACAAACAATTACATCAGTCTATGTGTGCAAAATTTCACACCTGTAGGGGTTAATTAAAGGTGTAAATTCGTAGCAAAAAAGTCCGTTTTTTTTACAACACAGTCTCGTAGTTGAGGTGTCCCAGGCAGCACTCCATCACTCTCTGGAACGGTCCGGGGGCACTGCTGAGTCTAAACGGCACTCTGTCGAACTCACAGAGTCCCATCGGGGTGGTGAAGGCCGTCTTCTCTTGATCCTCCTCAGCCACAGCTACTTGCCAGTACCCACTAGTGAGGTCAAGGGTGGAAAAGTAATTAGCAGACTTTACGGCAGCTAGAGATTCCTCAATACGTGGTAAAGGGTATGCATCTTTATGTGTAATGCGATTTACTTGTCTGTAATCCACACACATTCTCATGCTTCCATCCTTTTTCCTGACTAGAACTAGGAGAGCAGCCCAGGGACTACAACTATCCCTTTATCACCCCTGCCTCCTTCATGTCCTGCAATATCTCCTTGGCTTTCTGGTAGTGTGCTGGAGAAATAGGCCTGTACCGTTCCTTAATGGGGGGATGGTTGCCTGTGGGGATGTGATGTTGCACCCCCTTAATCTTCCCAAAGTCAAGTGAGTGTTTGCTGAATACCTGTGCGTATTCCTGGACCACCCGATGTACCCCCTGTTTCTGGTGAGCTGGAGTGGCGTCTGTCCCAACATGGATCTGCTGACACCAATCCTCCACCTGGGTTGCTGGGTCATTAACCTCCACTGGGTCTGGGGAAGTTAAGGACTTTGTCGTGTGAATGGAGTTATTATCTACAGCATGTAACTTGGCAACGGTGGCATAACGTAGTAATCTGACTTCGTCTTCCCCATAGTTGAGAAGACGGACGTGCACCCTCCCATTGCGTACATCCACTACCCCTCTGGCGGTTAAGAGTGTAGGTCAGTGCTCTGAGCAAAGGGGTTCTACTACTGCCTGGTAGCTCTGTCCTTTCAGACCTATTGCTGCTCTACACCAGATAAGCATTTCACTCATTGGGGGAATCACAATGGGTGTCGGGTCTGTTACCCGCACACTACCAATCTCACCACCGGTCAGTTTCACTTGCTGCTGGCACATCAGGGCCCGAATCTCCTTCTGAATCGCTATCTTCTGCCCTGGTCTGGCAACATCGGCGAGCTGTTGGAGTAAAAACACAACCTCCTCCAAACAGTTACCAATAATGTTAGTGCCTAATACCACATTCAGTCCATTTTCCTCATTGACAGTCTTCACTACAATAAGTCCCTGGTCCTTTAACTCCACCCTCTCCACTTTTACTGCTACATTCTTGGCCCCGAGTAAGTCAAGAGGGAGGCCGTTAGAGGCGTATACTGCAAAGTTGGGGTTTGGGGGTTGGAGACTGTCCATGGACCAGTATTTGTTATAGAGGATATCAGGTATGATTGTTACCTGGGATCCGGTGTCCAGCAGGGCAGGTATTGCGATGCCGTCCAGTATGATGGATAGGAAAGGTCTTTCTCCCACAAACCTGCGGTGCCAGTCTGAGGGGACTGATGTGTCTTTTCCTGGGTGCTGGCCCTCGGACCCAGGGTTTGCTCGTTTAAAGGACACTGGTACACGGTGTGACCTTCCTTCTGGCAGGGGTGGCAGACGAACTCTCGGCGAGGAAGGCGCTGGTCGTTGGTCCTTCCTGGGGGTGGCGTTGTCCTCCTCCGGGGTGACGATGTCTTCCTCCAGGGTGGCGTTGTCCTCCTCCGGGGTAGTGATGTCCTCCTTCTCCTCCGGTTCATCCAGGGGACATCCTCAGGGCAGTCGGCTAGCAGGATCCTTCCTTCCGTCTCTGGCTCCGTCCGTAGTTGCAGGGCACTCATTACAGTTGTCAGGTTTCTGGTCAGCTGGCGCACTTCTGAACGCAAACAGTCTAGCTCAGTAGGGGGTGCTGCCTGCGTTTTGGCTTCAGCCATCAGCGGGGAAAAGGTGGGTGCTGCTGGCATTAGAGTGGCCTTACCCGGGTAACGCTGGATTGCCATATCTGCTGTTTCCAGGGGTTGCAGTCCCTTTATAGCCATGTCCTTAAGGGCATCAAAGGTAGCATCTGGATGATCCAAGGACCACCAACGCACAGTCCTGCTCTCCGCTTGGGACCTCAGCCCCCGGACAAATTGTTCTTTTAGCATTTTACTCTCATTGGTGACGCTAATCGGATTAACCTGTTTGAGAGCTCGTAGGGCCCCTTGTAAATGGCAGGCATAGTCCCGAACGCTGTCCTCCGGTTTCTGAGAGCATTGGTAGAACCTCATCCGGAGGTCTGCTTCAGTGCAGTCTTCAAAGGCAGTCTGTAACTTTTTGAAAATTGCGGGCACTGATTCCTGGTCTGCGGCCGACCACGTCTCTACTTCTCTCTCCGCAGCACCAGTCAATTGTCCCACAACTACTGCAGCCCTTTGTTTGTCTGACATAGAATACATGTCCAGTATGCTGCATATTTTGCGCTTGAATACCGACAGGGTGTCTGACTTGCCGCTGTACTGGGGAAGCCACTTTGCTCCAGGCATGTACGGTAAAGTCAGTGGTACTATAGGGGCTATAGGCCCAGGTGATGGGGCGGCTGCTCCGGCCTGCGCGGTAGCGGTCGAGGGGAGATCATCAGGGCTGTCGGCCTGGGCCGTGCCATCGGACAGGTGCTGCGACATCTCGGCCCCCCCCGTGAACCGTGGCCTACCTTCCTTCTGTAGGCCGCAGCTCCGCAGGGCACAGTCTGCTGGTAGGACCTGCGTCGGCGACGTCCCATTTCAGAGCGTTCACTGGAGCTCCCTGCCAGGACCTGACGCCGCGTCAGTGCGTGGGGCGTGTCAAAGACTTCGCTCGGTTTCGCAGGTACGCTGTTAGAACTCTCCTGTTAGGCTTTTTCTATCTTTCTGGTCACATGACCTTTTTTGCCTATTTAATCCTGCTCCGCCCTTCTGGTTTTGCTGGACTTCAGTGTAATTTCTACTCTTAAGTTAGCCAGGTGCTTTGTTACCTTACTCAGTCAGTTTTGCTTGGTCTTCAGACCTCTATGTTCTATGTTGTTTGTTTGTCTTTTACTGCTACAACTTCTGTTAGGAGGTGTCCATCTTTCTCCCAGTCCCTAGTTCTTGTAGGGATCCCTCCCTCGCATCTATAGGTCTTCGTACAGACTAGCTGAGGACTTTAGCGGGTCTGATCGCAGGATCAGGCTCCCCGTTACATCATAGGGATCTAGCTTAGTTCTATCGTAGGGACAGATATCCCTTCTTTCCTTAGTGCTTGTAGCAGAACATAACATACGCCTCCTAGTTTTCCCGCGGTGACGTAATAATGGCGGACAATGGCGGGAAATCTTCACCACAATACAATATACAGTCTTTTAGTAAAGCGCACAGTACCCGGTGGCAACGGGCACTACTTTTTCCGTTGCCGCGGGCACGCGATCCTGTTCGTGACGCCAGTTAGATGAGTCGCCCGCCAGGGCCGTGGGGTACTCGGACCCGAACCCGTTGATTTCTATGGGGGATGTCACGGTGGCCACGGCTTGGTCTGTGGCCCTGAGCACTCACCCAAAAAAGGGGGGATATATTTACAGGGGATAATGTCAGTGAATCGTGACGCCCTGTGGTGTCTGGTGAGGATCACCAGCGCTGCAGCAGTCCACTGAGGCCAGTGTTGTGGCAGCTTAGGTGGTATCGCTCCCCACAGGTGGAGCAGGCCTTCAGGGTAGAGTAAATGTAGGGATGCAGGATGGAGGGAACCCAGTCGGGTAAGAACAAGAATGGGAGCACACACAAGTCACTTCTGTAACTTTACTGGAGTTAGTGCAGGAACATCCCGGAGCACTGTAGGGTGAAGGGTGCACGTCCGGATTCTCCCCAGTGAGCAGGTGTAGGGCCTCCTGTTACTTGCCTCTCTGTAGTAAGTTTATGACCTGCCTGTGGCTAGGCCTAACTTTGTCTCTGTCCTGCACCGGCTGACTTTGTGGTAGGTGTTGTGAATGTTTTGGAAATGAATTCTGAGCAGAAGCTCCCTCTGGTGGTTACAAACAGTACTGAACCATTCAATGAGGATTGGCAATCAGGAGTCACAGAGTGGCTTGATATAAGGGAGGTTCCCTCCCATCATGGTTGCCGGTGATCAATTGTTCTTGTCTCAACTGTGGTTCCTGGTTCACTTGGAAGCTTGCTGAGTCTTGCCTCTTCTTCTGCTTTCAGATAAGATATTTTCTGTTTTTGTGCTTACCATTTGCATATTTCTTTGCATTTCTGCGAGGTTAGCCAGGTTCCCCCCCCCCCTGGGGGGCTTGGGCTCCTCTCGGTTCCGCTGGAGCCACTGTTGTTTGTTCATTTGTGTTTTCTAGTTTTTTCAGTGGCTGCGGCTTAGTTTTGTTACACCAGAGAACTGATTTAGGTGGTAGAGGTCGTGTGATCTCAGGTGTTTTTGCAATTAGTAGCGTTGGCATTTTTTAGGGTTTTTTTGGATTGCAGTGAGTATCCTTTCTATCCTTTTCTGTCTAGGCAGATTGGGCCCCAGCGTTTGCTCATACTATTTTCTGTCTGTGTCTGTATTTCCTCTTGTCTAACCGCCATTACATGTTTGGGGGCTTCCTATGTTCTTTGGGGATCTGCTCCGGGGCAGATAGAAAGAGGAAAGCTATCTTTAGGTGTAGTTAATCTCTCAGGCTGTGACGAGGCATCTAGGACCAACGTAGGAACGCTCCATGGCTGCCTTTAGTTGTGGTGGTTAGTCAGAGTACTGCAATCCAATAGATTCCAACCTCTCTGGTGTATTGCTGTTTTTGCCTGCTCTCCTCAGCTACCAAAACATAACAGTATCACCGGCCAAACTGAAAATTGTATGGTACTCACAGAAGGGAAAAATAGTGTGGAAAGAAAAAAAAAAGTTGTCAGAGTTGTCAGAAATTTTTTTTTTTTCTTCTGTTTCTTGCATTTTTTCCCTCTTTTTCTCTGGGTGCTGAGGAGGATTTTTTTTCTCTCAATGGAGCTTGCACAGCAGTCTGGCCGTGTGGATCAGCTTGCCACTGAGGTTCGGAGTATTGCTACCTATTTTGCTGGGTTGCCGGTTATGGAACCTAGGATTCCCATGACAGATTTGTTTTTGGGAGATCGGGCCAAATTTCTGAATTTCAAAAATAACTGTAAGTTGTTTTTTGCCTTAAAACCTAAGTCCTCAGGGAACGCAGCACAGCAGGTTCAAATTGTCATCTCTCTCCTGCGCGGCGATCCTCAGGATTGGGCTTTTTCCCTGACACCTGGGGACCCTGTTTTGAGTGATGTTGATGCATTTTTTCTGGCTCTGGGGTTATTGTACGATGAACCTAATGTCACTGATCAAGCTGAAAGAACCTTGTTGGCATTAAATCAGGGGCTTGAGGATGCTGAGTTATACTGTCAGAAATTCTGAAAATGGGCAGTCCTAACCAAATGGAATGATGATGCTTTGGCAGCCCTTTTTCGGAAGGGGCTGTCAGAGAATGTAAAAGATGTTATGGTGGGTTTCCCTGCTCCCTCTGGTCTCAATGATTCTATGTCATTAGCGATTCAAATTGACAGACGTTTGCGTGAGCGTAGAGGTATGCGTGGAATAGTGTTGCCTTGAGAGCTAGCTTCTGAACCCATGCAGTGTGAGAGTGGCTTCTGGGGCACAGCGTCATGAGTTTCGAAAACGCAATGGGTTATGTTTCTATTGTGGTGACGCCTCTCATGCTATTTCAGTCTGCCCTAAGCGGGGAAGACGTTTTGCACGCTCAGTTGTCTTGGGTAGTGTTCAGACTAAATTTCTGTTGACTGTTACCCTGATTTGCTCCCTGTCCACATTTTCTGCTCAGGCTTTTGTTGTTTCAGGAGCAGCAATTAACCTGATGGATTTTGATTTTGCCAAACGTTGTGGGTTTCCCTTGATACCCCTACGGCAGTCTATTCCCCTACTGGGGATTGATTCTACCCCTTTGGCTGAGAATAAACCCCAGTTTTCTACTCAGGTGATACTGAGGGTTGAACCTGATCATCAGGAGAGTTGCAAATTTTTGGTACTGTATAATCTGCATGACATTATTGTACTAGGTTTCCCTTGGTTACAGTCTCATAATCCTGTTTTGGATTGGAGATCTGTGTCTGTGACCAGTTGGGGCTGCCAATGTGTTAATGCCAACACTCCTGTTTTTTCTGCCTCTTCCCATTCTCAGGAAGTTCCTGACTTTTTGACTGATTTTTCTGATGTGTTTAGCGAAAGTAAATCTGCATCCTTGCCCCCCCCATAGGAGCTATGACTGCGCTATTGAATTAGTGCCTGGTAGTAAATTCCCTAAAGGTCGCCTTTTTAACTTGTCTGTACCTGAACATGACGCTATGTGGTCTTATATCAAGGAGTCATTGGAGATGGGTCATATCAGACCATCCTCTTCACCCTTGGGTGCCGGTTTTTTCTTTGTGGCCAAAAAGGATGGTTCATTAAGGCCGTGTATTGATTACCGTCTCTTAAACAAGATCACTGTGAAATATCAATATCCGTTACCCTTGATTTCTGACCTGTTTTCCAGGGTGAAAAGTGCTACTTGGTTTACCAAGCTTGACCTCAGGGGGGCGTATAACCTTATTCGCATTAAGCACGGGGATGAATGGAAGATGGTGTTTAATACCCCAGAGGGGCATTTTGAGAACCTAGTGATGCCCTTTGGGCTCACTAATGCTCCTTCCGTCTTCCAGTCCTTCATGAATGACATTTTGAGGGATTTTGTGGATAAATTTCTGATTGTTTATTTGGATGATATCTTGATTTTTTCCAATGACTGGGACTCTCATGTGAAACATGTTCGGACTGTGTTCCAGATTTTGAGAGAGAATGCTCTGTATGTGAAGGTATCAAAGTGTCTTTTTGGCGTACAGAGGATCTCATTTCTGGGATTCATTTTGTCTCCATCTGTTATTGAAATGGACCCGGTCAAGGTTCAGGCCATCTGTGTTTGGGTCCAACCTACTTCATTAAAGGCTCTTCAGAGATTCTTGGGTTTTGCCAATTTTTATCGTAAATTTATTGGTAATTTCTCTGTTATTGTTAAACCATTGACTGATTTGACCAAAAAGGGTTCTGATGTGGTGAATTGGCCTCCTGAGGCAGTCTCTGCGTTTCAGGAACTTAAGCAGAGATTCACTTCTGCTCCTGTTCTACGGCAGCCTGATGTTTCTCTGCCATTTCAGGTGGAGGTTGATGCCTCTGAAATTGGGGCAGGTGCCGTTTTGTCCCAAAGAGATCCTGAGACCTCTAAAAGTAACCCTTGTGCCTTTTTCTCTCGAAAATTTTCTCCAACTGAACGTAATTATGACGTGGGTAATCAAGAGTTATTGGCCATGAAGTGGGCTTTTGAAGAGTGGAGACATTGGCTGGAGGGAGCCAAACATCAGGTGGTGGTCCTCACGGACCATAAGAATCTGTTTTTTCTGGAATCAGCCAAGCGACTTAATCCTAGACAGGCCAGGTGGGCCTTGTTTTTCACACGTTTTAATTTTGTGGTTTCCTTTCTTCCTGGCACTAAGAATATTAAGGCGGATGCCCTCTCGAGGAGTTTCCTTGCGGACTCTCCTGAGTTATCTGATCCTGCTGTTATTTTGAAAGAGGGTGTAGTTCTTTCCGCCATCTCGCACAATTTGAGACTGGCTCTGGAAGGGTGTCAGGAGGATAAAGCCGAGCGCTGCCTTATTGGGAAATTGTTTGTCCCAGACCGGTGGAAAAAGAGTGTGATGTCTGAGATTCATTGTTCCGCGTTGGCCGGTCATCCCTGTATTTTTGGTACCAGAGACTTGGTGAGTCGGTCCTTTTGGTGGCCTACTTTGTCTCGTGACATCAGGGAGCTTATGCAGTCCTGTGTTATGTTTCGGTAGCTGAGGAGAGCAGGTAAAAAAGGAAATACACCAGAGCAGTTGGAATCTATGAGATTGCAGTACCCTGACTAACCACCGCAACTAGAGGCAGCCGTGGAGCGTTCCTACGTTGGTCCTAGACGCCTCGTCACAGCCTGAGAAACTAACTACACCTAAAGATAGAAATAGGAAAGCTATCTGCCCCGGAGCAGAACCCCAAAGATAATAGAAAGCCCCCAAACATGTAATGGCGGTTAGACAAGAGGAAATACTGACACAGAAAGAAAATAGTATGAGCAAACGCTGGGGCCCAAACTATCTAAATAGAAAAGGACAGGAAGGGTACTTACTGCAATCTCAGAAAACCCTGAAAAAACACCAACTCTACTAATTTCAAAATCACCTGAGATCACACGACCTCTACCACCTAAATTAGTTCTCTGGTGTAAAAAAAAATCAAAACAGCAGCCACTGAAAAAAAACTGGAAAAAGCAAAAGTACAAAACACAGTGGCTGGACTAAACTGAGAGGGCAAAAGCCCCCGGAGGGGACCCTGAAGGCCCCCACAGAAGTGCAGGACAAAATGCAAAAATATAGCAAAAACCAAAATAAGAAATTGTCTTATCTGATAGCAGGAGATGCAGACACGACACAGCAGGCTACAAGGGAAACTGGAAAGAAGGATTCAGACCAGAACAATTGATCACCGGCAACCCTGATGGGAAAATGACTCCCTTATATAAGACCAATCAGTAACACCTGATTCCCAGTCCTCACAATCCTCACTAGTACCGCTTGTAACCACCAGAGGGAGCCTCTGCTCAGAACTCATCTCAAACCCATTCACAACAGTCCTGTGAGATTAGCTCTCGCTCCAAGCCTTGCTCTCGCTCTAGTGGTTTGTTGATGCCATTGCCTGTGCTCAAGAGACCATGGACCCATATCTCTATGGATTTTATTTCCGACCTCCCTGTTTCTCAGAGAATGACCGTTATCTGGGTGATTTGCGATAGGTTTTCCAAGATGATACATCTTGTGCCATTACCTAAGTTGCCTTCCTCCTCCAAATTGGTGCCTTTGTTCCTTCAGCACGTGGTTCGGCATAGGTCTGATGGTCCTCGGTTTAAAGTTGGTGACTTAGTCTGGTTGTCCTCAAGAAATATCCCTATGAGAGTTGCATCTCCTAAGTTTAAGCCTATGTTCATTGGACCTTATAAGATCATGGAGATTCTTAATCCTGTTTCCTTTCGTTTACTTCTTCCAGGGACATTTAAGATCCATAACGTGTTCCACAAGTCCTTATTGAAGAGGTTTGTCGAGCCAGTGGTTCCTATGGCTGTGCCTCCTGACCCTGTTTTGGTTGAGGGCAATCTGGAGTATGTGGTTGAGAAAATATTGGATTCTTGTTTTTCAAGACGGAAACTCCAGTATTTGGTTAAGTGGAGAGGTTATTGCCAGGAGGACAATCCTTGGGTGTTTGCTTCAGACATCCATGCTAGGAGACTGATCCGTGCCTATCACCGAGCTCATCCTGACCGACCTGGTTGCACAAATGAGAGTTCGGTGACCCCTCCTCAAGGGGGGGGGGTACTGTTGTGAATGTTTTGGAAATGAATTCGGAGCAGAAGCTCCCTCTGGTGGTTACAAACAGTACTGAACCATTCAATGAGGATTGGCAATCAGGAAGTCACAGAGTGGATTGATATAAGGGAGGTTACCTCCCATCATGGTTGCCGGTGATCAATTGTTCTTGTCTCAACTGTGGTTCCCGGTTCACTTGGAAGCTTGCTGAGTCTTGCCTCTTCTTCTGCTTTCAGATAAGATATTTTCTGTTTTTGTGCTTACCATTTGCATATTTCTTTGCATTTCTTTGAGGTTAGCCAGGTTCCCCCCCCCCTGGGGGGCTTGGGCTCCTCTTGGTTCCGCTGGAGCCACTGTTGTTTGTTCATTTGCGTTTTCCAGTTTTTTCAGTGGCTGCGGCTTAGTTTTGTTACACCAGAGAACTGATTTAGGTGGTAGAGGTTGTGTGATCTCAGGTGTTTTTGCAATTAGTAGCGTTGGCATTTTTTAGGGTTTTTTTGGATTGCAGTGAGTATCCTTTCTATCCTTTTCTGTCTAGGCAGATTGGGCCCCAGCGTTTGCTCATACTATTTTCTGTCTGTGTCTGTATTTCCTCTTGTCTAACCGCCATTACATGTTTGGGGGCTTCCTATGTTCTTTGGGGATCTGCTCCGGGGCAGATAGAAAGAGGAAAGCTATCTTTAGGTGTAGTTAATCTCTCAGGCTGTGACGAGGTGTCTAGGACCAACGTAGGAACGCTCCACGGCTGCCTTTAGTTGTGGTGGTTAGTCAGGGTACTGCAATCCAATAGATTCCAAGCTCTCTGGTGTATTGCCGTTTTTGCCTGCTCTCCTCAGCTACCAAAACATAACAGGTAGGGCCTTCTCCTGGAGTACACACTCCCTGCTTGTAGGGTTTCCGTGTCCCCTGGCTCTGTTATGTATCACCTCTTTGGTGATCCTGGGACCTGTAGTCCTCCAGGAATTTCGGTTGTCTCCTACTGGGTTGTAGAGATCCCTGTAAGCTCGGACCCGGTGTCCGGTATGTGCTTTCTGGGGTGAGCTGGTAAGGCTCCTCTGCCTCCTTGCTACTCTCTCCTCTAGCCTCCTGCCTACTCGGGCCCTCACAGGGCTATACACATTGGCAGTTGGTGGGCTGTCTCTTCTGCCGCTCTCTAGAGCGTCGGCACGCTCCTAGCTCGCTGACTTGAGCTAATTGAGTCTCACACTGCAGACTGACCTGTTTCTGTGTCTCAGAGTGTGCTCTTAGAGTGTTCACTTCCTAGAGTGTCTTTCCTAGAGTGTTCTAACTTCCTGCCTCCTCCCTCCTTTTTATCTACCTATACAGGCCCCCTCTGATGGTCTGAGGAAGGGTGAAGGTGTGTGTATGCTCTAAGGGCCTCTTGTGGATGAATCCTTTAATGCACCCTTCTAGGATCTGTGGCACCAAGCGCAGCTGGGCTCCACATATTAAACTATATGGAGGACCATGAGGAGTGTATAATACTATATGGAGGACTGAGGATTGTATTTTAATATATGAAGGACTATAGGGAGTGTATTATACTATATAGAGGACCATGGGAAGTGTATTATACTATATGGAGGACTATGGGGCACATTATAATATATGGAGGCCTATGGGGTGTATTATACTAAACAAGCAAAAAACTGCATATTCATCGAATGATTGGATTTTTTATGCCGGAACAAAAATCATTATTCTCAGCAGCACATCGCCGGTGTAAACTGTAGATGTGCTGCTGGTAATATGATACTGTATGGAGACAGATTGATCAAATAGTGATTGTTCTGTTCCCATCATTCTTTCTCAGTTGATGGAAAGAGGCCGGGAAACAAGCGTCGAACAACTTCAGTATTGTTGATCACACTCGATTAGCAGCCAAAACTCAGAGCATGTAAATACAAGTGAGATGTGCAATATGTTAGCATTTGGGGCCCCATTTTAAACTTTTGCCTAGGGCCCCACTTTGCCTAAAACCGGCCCTGATTACAAGCCATTGTTCTTCATTTGGACATCTAGATTCTGGCCTAAATAGAATGCCCTCAGGCCTTTTGACATCAGGACTTTATACTAAATCCATGTATGCCATCTAGAGGAAAATGATGACCACTACAATTATAATTTCTCATATTATCAGAAGATGATTGGACACTCTCCAAAAATGGAACAAAGCATACCGGAACAAGGGTGGAGTCATGGCTTATATGTGGGTGTGGATGTGTATTGGTTTAATACATATGTAAGGATAAGATATACGTAAGGATCAGATATATTTCTCTTCCCACATCCCAGCTTCTACTACCCTCTCCTACTACCTCTTCCCTTTAATTGTACCCTTGTCCCTTAGTTAGAATTCCTTTATGTATGTCATTGTAAATACCTTGTTTGTAATAAACCCCCTTTTAAAGATCCAGTAGTTCTTGTTAATCATTATTAACTGGTACCCCAAAACTCAGCAGATTCTTCAGAGCATTATATGATGTCCATTAGTCTGTATGGAACACTATATGTGGTCAGTTATTCTGTATAGAGCATTTTATGGGGTCCATTATTCTGTATGGAGCATTATACGGGTCCCATTATACAGTATGGAGCATTATATGGGGCCCATTATTCTGTATGGAGCATCGTATGGGGTCCATTATAATGTATGGAGCAGTATATGTGGTCCATTATTCTGTATGGTGCATTATATGTGATTCATTATTCTGTATGTAGCATTATATGGGTTCCATTATTCTTTATGGAACATTATATGATTCACATTATATTCTATGGGTCATTATATGAGGTCCATTATACTGTATGGAGCATTATATGGGGACAATTATTCTGCATAGCGCTTTATAGGGTCCAATTATTCTGCATAGCGCATTATAGGGGGGCATTATTCTGTATGGAGCATTATATAGGGTCCATTATACTCTATGGAGCTTTACATGGGGCCCATTTTACTGTATGGAGTGTTATATTGATCCTATTATTCTGTATGGAGCATTATATGGGGTCCTTTATTCTGTGTGTAGCATTATATGGAGTCTATTATTCTGTATGGAGCAATATATATGGTCTATTATTCTGCATAGCGCATTATAGAGGGCTCATTATTCTGCATAGGCGCATTATAGGGGGCCCATTATTCTGTATGGAACATTATATGGGGCCCATTATTCTATATGGAGCATTATATTTGGCCCATTATTCTGTGTGGAGCATTATATTGGGTCCATTAAACTCTATGGAGCTTTATATAGGGCCCATTTTTCTGTATGGAGTGTTATATAGGTCCCATTATTCTGTATGTCGCATTATATGCGGCCCATTAACCCCTCTCTGCCATCCGACGTACTATCCTGTCCATGTGACCTGGGCTGTACTTTCCATGGATGGGATAGCGCGTCATAGCGATCGGCCGCACACACGGGGGATGCATACCTCCCAACTTTTGAAGATGGGAAAGAGGGACAGAGGTTGTGGCGCGCTACGGCAAATTTTAGGCCACGCCCCAGCAATTTTTCCACGCCCCTTACCACACCCATTTCCACGCCCCAACTACACCATTTAGCACTGCTGATCACACTGACTGGTACTGAGGGCACAGTGGCTGGCATTATGGGATCAGTGGCTGGTACTGTGGGCACACTGACTGGTACTGAGGAAAAGAAAGAAAGAGCAGAGTTTTAAAGTGCTCCTCGGGGCTCCGGCGTGTACTCCTGTGTCCACGGGAAAAGTAAGCTGCCAGCCGGACAGCGGGGCAGACTCTCTCTCAAAATCGGGACTGTTAGGAGGTATGAATGCTCCCCACCATACACCTTGTACACGCACGGCTCCGTACACCTCGCGCACACACGGCTCCGCTCCGTACACCTCGTGCACACACGGTTCCACTCCGTACACCTCGCGCACACACGGCTCTGCTACATCCACACTGTAAATCCCTCCTGTTCCCTCTAAATCGGGACTGTCCCGCTGGATCTGTGGCAGTTGGGAGGTATGAATGCTTCCCACCATACACCTTGTACACGCACGGCTCCGCACACCTCGCACACACGGTTCCCCTCTGTACACCTCGCGCGCACACGGCTCCGCTCCGTACACCTCGCGCACACATGGCTCCACTCCGTACACCTCGCGCACACACGGCTCAGCTCCGTACACCTCACGCACACACGGCTCTGCTCCGTGCACCTCGCGCACACATGGCTCCACTCTGTACACCTCACGCACACATGGCTCCACTCAGTACACACACGGCTTCTCTCTGTAAACCTCATACATACGCAGCCACGCTCCGTAAACCTTGTACACATGCAGCTTTGCACCATACACCTCGTACACATGCGGTTCCGCTCCGTACACCTCGTACACACGCGGTTTCGCTCCACACACACGTGGCTCCACTTCTCTACACCCCGTACACACACGGCTCTGCTCTGCTCCGTACACACGGTTCAAGCACGGAGCACTGTGTGTACGGAGATGAGCGGCTCAGCTCCGTACACCAAGGCTCCGTTTTGTACGCCCCGTACACACACAGCACTGCTACAGCCACCTCGTACACACACGGCTCCGCTCCATACACCTCGTACACACATGGCTCTGCTCCGTACACCTCGTACACACACGGCTATGCTCCATACACTTTTCACACACGGCTCCGCTCCGTACACCTCGTACACACACAGCTCTGCTCCGTACACCTCGTACACACACGGCTCAGCTCCATACACCTCGTACACACAGGGCTCCGCTCTGTACACCTCGTACACACACAGCTACGCTCCATACACTTTTCACACACGGCTCAACTCCGTACACCTCGTACACACACGGCTCCGCTCCATACTCCTCGTACACACATGACTCCGCTCCATACACCTTGTACACACACGGCTCCGCTCCGTACACCTCGTATACACACGGCTACGCTCCATACACTTTTCACACACGGCTCCGCTCCGTACACCTTGTACACACACGGCTCCGCTCCGTACACCTCGTACACACACGGCTCCGCTCCGTACACCTCGTACACACGGCTACGCTCCATACACTTTTCACACACGGCTCCGCTCCATACACCTCGTACACACACGGCTACGCTCCATACACTTTTCACACACGGCTCTGCTACATCCACACTGTAAATCCCTCCTGACCCCACACATAAACACCCTCATCCAGCACCATGACAACCACAGCACAGCTCAGCACAGCAGACTTGCACACGGAGGAGCCTGACCATGTGACACCCAACTCCTCCCCTCCTCTGAACTCATCACAGGTCCTGCTAGCACAGAGGAGGAAAGCTCAGCAGGTCATTGCTCTGCTGTGAGAAGCTAAAGTGCAGCACTGGAGGGCAACTATAGGGTGTATGGGGGGCGTGGCGGCTCATCTCACTGCGGACACATAGTGTCCCGCCGGGACAGCGGGAGGAGGGGGTCAGAATCGGGACTGTCCCGGTCAATCCGGAACGGTTGGGAGGTATGGAGATGTGCGGCCGATCGCGGCCGTGTGTAAGCTGATTCTCACAGCTCACACCTGGCACTAAGTGCTAGGTGCGATTACAGACCGCTCCCGAAACTTTAACCCCCCAAAATGCTGCAATCTAACACGATCGCAGCATTCCTGGAGCCGGCACAGCCCCTCAGCCTTTGGATCGGAGACCCTGCGGCATGACGCGGGGTCCCGATCACTGCCATGGAGACCCGATGTCTTCATGACGACATCCGTGGCTCCAGAGCTGAGAGTCTTCCTGTCATGCGTAGTGATGATCAGGAAGTCTCTCAGGTCAGTGTAAAATACATGCAGCCCTCAGCGCTGACAGCTTCTGTAGCATGCAGATGCTGCTTCATCTGCATGCTATAGAAGCGATCAGCCTGCATAAAATGATTTTTCCATAGTGGGACAAAGTGTAAAAGATAGAATGAAATTGAAAAAAAATTAAATAATTGCAAAAAAATTAAAAAGTAATAAAAAATAATAATTAAAAAAATCAATATTTATTCTATCACTAAATAAATATTTGAATTAAAAAAAATAATCTAAACAATAAAAGTACACATATTTGGTATCGCCGCGTCCGTAATGACCCGGCCTATAAAACTGTCCCACTAGGTAACCCCTTTAGTGAACACCATAAAAAAAAGCAAAAAACAATGCTTTGTCATCATACTGCCGAACAAAAAGTGGAATAACACGCAATCGAAAAGACGGATATAAATAAACATGGTAAACATCATCTTGTCCCACAAAAAACAAACCCCCATACAGCTCCATCACCGGAAAAGCAAAAAAGTTATAGCTCTCAGAATAAAGCAATGCAAAAATAATTATTTTTTATATAAAATATAGTTATTTTATAAAAGCGCCAAAACATAAAAAAATCAATGAGGTATCGCTGTAATCGTACTAATCCTAAGAATAAAACTACTTTATCAATTTTACCACACGCGGAACGGTATAAACCCCCCCCCCCCAAAAAAAATTAATTAATAAATTGCTGGTTTTTGTTTATTTTGCCTCCCAAAAATCGGAATTAAAAACGATCAAAAACAGTCATGTGCCTGATAATGGTACAATTAAAAACATCAACTTGTCCCGCAAAAAACAAGACCTGACATGACTCTGTGGGCCAAAATATGGAAAAATTATAGCTCTCAAAATATGGTGATGCAAAAACTATTTTTTGCAATACAGTAGAAAAGCGTCTTTTAGTGTGGGAGAGCAGCCAAGCATAAAAACCTGCTATAACGCCTCTTTCACACGTCCTGATATTTCCGGTACCGGAGAGCTGAGTGTCCGTGTGTGCAACACTTGCGGCACACGTGTGGCATGCGTGTGCTGCTTCGGTACCACAAAAATGGGCGCCAGGGAAGAAGCGTTACAGTAAGCACTGTTCCCCAGCGCCAGGTGCTGAACATGGCTCTCATCATTCTCCCTTGCTCTGCCGGCGTTCGGCGCAAGCAGGGGACAATGATGAGAGTTACATTTAAGTAGTAAAAGAGACAGCAGACGGCGGCTGATGGGACTATTACTCCCATCAGTCTACGCCTGCTGATGTTAATAACAGTGACAGCAGGAGTGGCGGATGGGAGTATTCATCTGCCGCTCCTGCGCTGTAAATACATACGATAATTTAAAAAAACGGCGTGGGTTCCCCATATTTTTGATAACCAGCCAGACAAAACTCACAGCTGGGGGCTGTAACCCTCAGCTGTCAGCAAGGCTGGTTATCAAGAATAGAGGGGCCCCACCCTGTTTTTTTTTAAATTATTTATGATGAGAGCCATGTTCAGCACCCGGCGCCGGGGAACAGCGCTTACTGTAACATTTCTTTCCCAGCGCCAAAGCGTGTCACATGGATGACATCCATGTGTGTTACGTGTATGCACATGAGCTGGATGTTTTGTGGCCCGTGCTGACATTAAAAAATGGACATGTCAATGTGGCACTCCAGGAGTTCGGTTGCCACAGTGGCCTTGCCTCCCTCCAGGGGGGAGTGATGTCATGCCTGGAAGCAAAGAAGGGATCCCCTTAAGGGTGAGTTTCCACGATCCGGAATGCATCAGGAAATGCTGCGTGTTTGACACTGTGCGTTGGCACAGCGTCAAACACGCAGCGTCCAGATGTTACAGCATAGTGGAGGGGATTTCAAGAAATCCCGTCTCCACTATGCGTAAAAATACGCAGGCGGAAGACCTGCGTTTCCGGACATGCGGCGCTTCTTTTCAGACCGCAGCATGTCCTAGCCCGTTGCGGCGACGCTGCGTCGCCGCAACGGAAATAACACAGGGCTATGCAGCCCTGCGTTCTTTCCGGATGTGTTCCGGAGGTGTCCGGAACACATCCGGAAAGAGCGTGCGTCAAAAAGGGGGCGGGGCTTAGGACGGAGCGGAATTTCCACTCTGTCAAATGCGCTGTGGTTCCGGACCGTGGAACCACAGCCTAACAGGTAGTTTTAGCATACAATACAGCTCCTGCTCCAGGCCAGCAGGGGGAGCTCTAACCCGACTCGGCTCTCTGGTCAGAAGCAGGAAGTTAGCAGTTAGTTAGTGCCTGAGCAGGGTTGAGAGAGGACATGTGTCTAAGACCTGGGGACAGGAGCTATAGCTGAGCTCACCCCCAGGCTTGAGCACCAGAGACCAGACCCCGGAATCCGAGGCTGACTGGGTACTAAAGCCCCAGCAGTAGAATCCGGAGGGCAGAAGACCGCAGGTGCCTTGTCCCCAACTGATACTCATTGACACAGCAGCACGTGTGAGCCGGAGACGCAAGACAGGAGATCCCTGAAGCAGGCTACAGCTGCCTGTCATGCAAGTGGAGTTCTACCTAAGTAGCAGACAGAGAGAGTGTGATGGTGTGATATGTTATGTGGGTATCATTTTGTGTATATTTATATTTTACTGCTTTACATGGTATTCTCTTGTTGCCCGGTATCATTCTGTGTATTCCACATATTGTCTAGAGTCTCAATTGTCAGCCTTTTGGCTGATAATTGAGTTAGCTCACCTACCATCTGCAGCCTGAATGTGTCTATGCCTCTTGATGAACCCTGCTGACATCTCCTGATTGTCCATTCATGACCCCTCAGCTATCCAAATGCAGCGAGTCACCCCCTGTAGTTCCTTAATCTCGGAGGCCCCTTTCCCAGGTCAGAGAGGCCTGAAAGCCATCAAACTGGTCTGACCACCCCGGGAGATAAGGAGGGGGTCTGAGGAGGACAGAGAGATGGAAGTCAGATCCTGTGTGGAGAGGATGATGTAAAGACACAGCACATCAGAGACAAAGAAGGATTGGTTTCTTTTGTCGTCTGGATTATTGGACTCATCTCATGGGACATTTATCCTGTTACTGAACTGCATTCGTGTTCTGGACTATTGTATCTTCAGTGTGGTGGTTTGTTTATGGACCTTTTAGTTTTGCCTATAATAAAGGTCTTGGGATTGTTCGCACTTCTCTTGCTCTGTTGATTGTGTGATACCGGACAACTGGCAGCAGCTGTGGGATCAACAGACTGTTAAGGGTATGCCACACTAAACAATATCGCTAACGGGATCGCTAAAAAACGTCACTATTTAGCGATCCGTTAGCGATATTGTTCAGTGCGGCAGCTTCCAGCGACGAGCTTCCTGCTGTGATCTCGCTCGTCGCTGGAATCGTTCCGGACCCTATTTTCTCGTCGGCGCTCCCGCTGGGTAAGTATCTTATCGCTGTGTGGCACCTTTTCTTAGCGATTTAGCGGTACTTTTGTACCGCTAAAGTCGTTAAGAAGATCGCTAACGGCGATAGCGTCGTTAACTATATCGCTAAATGTGGCAGCATTTAGCGATATAGAAACAATCCCGCTAGCGATCGCATTAGTATGCGTCGTTATAGTGATCGCTAGCGGGATTGTTTAGTGTGGCAGTACCTTAACCCAATGGAAAACCACCCACAGAGTGAGTACAGAAATTGGACTGTATCCAGTTTACAGGAGAGAGCCAGCGACCTGGGCCTGAACTACCAGGGACTGACTAAAGGAGCCTTAATTGACCTACTGGTGGGTGCTAGCCGGGCCACCTCCTCCCAGATGTCTGAAGGACAAGCTCTGGAGACAGGGATCCCTACCCAAAAAGCCAGTGGTTGGTGTGGTACGAAGAAGAGATGGCGGTTCTGGGCCCAAACGTCTCTCAGGAGTATAAGGAGTAGGCTGCCTGCCGGGCACAGCGGAGACAAGAAGCAATGGAGCTTGAAAGAGGGAGTAATGCAATGTGGAGTGTAAACCCAATGATCCAGGAGCCTGTACGGATCACCCGGACAGACGTTAAGCCATTTGATGAGGCTTACAAAGATGTGGAGGCATTTTTCAAGGACTTTGAGCAGCAGTGTGCTGTGATGGAGGTGCCCCACTCTGGCTAGATGCGTTTGTTAGTGGGACTCCTGAAACGTAGCGTGGCGGAGGCTTACCAAACCATCGACTCACAGCGAAATCAGGATTATAACATTGTAAAGCGGACTATCCTGGAGTACCGTGCTATCACCCCAGACTCATATAGGGCCAAGTTCTGAGACCTCCCATGCACCACGGGGGATCGTTTAGGATGTGTGCACATAAGATGTCCCAGGCATGTCGGAGATGGCTGGAAGCAGAAAACGCCTTTACTGTGGAAGATGTTATACAGGCGTTCCTTATAGAACAATTTCTTGCCAAGTGCCACGCAGAAGTCCGGGAATGGGTCCGGGAGCGCATGCCGCATACCGTGGATAGAGCTGCAGCCCTGGCCAATGAAGCCCTTACTATCCGACCGCAATGGAGGGACTTCTGGACAACAAACTACAGCCTGCTCCTGCGCCCCGGCCCCCTCCGATTATATCTGCCCATCCACCTAGTCGCAGGCCAATGACAATCACGCCTCATAATTCTGGGCCCCAACAGTTCCGACCACGACGTGGGGGTATCACAGAGAGGAGATATTATGGGTGTGGGCAACCTGGGCATTTGCAATTCGGCTGTCCCTCAAGGATTCGGAGGGAGCCCCACGCAGCCCCATCTCGTCCAGTGTATCTTGTGCACTCCATCCCTCCTGAGGAAGAGCTACCACCACCCCCACCAGAGTGGACCACCAACCACGGCACCATAGATACTCCTCCTGGAGTATACAGACTCCGGCCTTTGTCCTTTAGCTACCCAGAGCAACGGCAACGCCACCTGCAGGATGTCTTAATTGATGGATACAAAGTGTCAGGATTTAGAGACACGGGGGCATTCCTGATTATCGCTGACCCCCGTGTGGTTCGACCCGAGGCAATTCACCAGGGCCTGGGAATTCCCATTGTCCTGGAAGAGCTTCTGTGTGTTTGGATTATGGTTTTGGAGAAAAACTGTGTTGGATTGGAGTTATGGGAGGACTTCTTGCAGATATCCTCCTTGGGAACGACATTGGGGAGTTACAGTGCCAATTTGTGGGAGCAGTCACCCGACTACAGGCCCTTCAAGCACTATGACATCCGGACCTCACCGGGGAGCAACCACCACGAACGGCATCAGAGTTGGTAAGCAACACGTTCCCTGCTACTACATTGGGAGAGCCTTGGGATAGAGAGGAGTTTAGGAGAGAAATAGAGGGTGACACTACCTTAGCAGCCCTTAGGTTAAGGGCAGAAACTGGGCGTGTGGGAGATAATGGGGATGCCTTCACTCGAGAAAACGGACTGTATTATCGTGTAACAAAAGTCAGTGACAAGGGCAACCCTGACACAACGACCAGGCAATTCATTGTCCCTCAGAAGTACAGGGCACAGCTAGTCCAACTGGCCCATGATATCCCCTTGGCTGGGCATCAAGGGACGAAAAGGACTCAAAAGAGACTGACCCAAAGTTTTTACTGGCCAGGCATCTTGCAGGCGGTAGCCCATTATTGCCGCACCTGCGATGTGTGCCAGCGAATGTGGCATCCATGAGCTCGACATAAGGTACCCCTGCAATCCCTTCCCATAATTGAAGAACCATTTCAACGTTTAGCTGTCGACATCATAGGTCCTCTGGTCCACCCCAGCCAGTCGGGGAAAAATTATATCCTGACAGTGGTGGACTATGCCATTCGGTATCCTGAAGCTGTGTCCAGTCCTGTCCAGTATTACAGCAGTAAAGGTAGCCGTGGCACTTGTTACCATCTTTACCCGGGTAGGGTTTCCTAGTGAAATATTATCGGATCAAGGCACTCAGTTCATGTCAGATCTGGTCCAGTCCCTATGGCATTCCTGTGGTGTTCGAGCCATTCGCACCAACCCATACCACCCGCAAACCAACAGACTATGTGAACGCTTTAATGGAACCCTAAAAAATATGCTAAGGGCTTTTGCTGACGTGGAAACAGACTGGGAAAAATACCTGCCACATCTCCTCTTCGCCTATCAGGATATTCCCCAAGAGTCCACAGGGTTCTCTCCCTTCGAACTACTGTTTAGCCGGAAGGTCCGTGGGCCTCTCACTCTTCTGAAAGAACATTTGGAGGGAGATATCTCAGACACTAGAATGCCCATCATTCCCTATGTTCTTGAGTTCAGAGACCGTCTCACCCAGCTAGCTACCTTGGCTAAAAGAACATCAGCGAATGGCCCAGTCCAGACAAAAAACCTGGTATGACCGTAATGCCAGGACCCGGAAATTTATGGAAGGACAGCAAGTGCTCATGATTACTACTTCCCCTGCCAACAAGCTTCAAGCAGTGTGGGAAGGCCCTTATCAGGTTGTCAAGAAAATTAATGACCCTAACTACGTTATTGCCCTGGACTCTAGTGGTCGACGTCAGAAAACCGTCCACATTAACATGCTGAAAGAATACTACAACCGATCTCTGCCTGTTCTAGCCGTCTGCCACCCCCCTAGTGATGCCGCCGCCGACGAGTATCTCCCCGATCTTCTCCAGGTCGCCCAATCGGGTGTATCACTAGAACAAGTGCCCCTGGGCTCCCATTTATCGGATATACAAAAGGACAATATTTTCGCCGTACTAAGGCCAAGGGCTGCTGCTTTCTCCTCCAAGCCGGGACGACTACTCTCACCAGCCAACATGTGGAAAACACCGGACAACGCCTCATCCAGCAGGCTGCCTACTGGGTTCCAGAGGCTGTTCAAGGTATGATAAAGAACGAACTGGAGGAGATGAAATGACTGGGAGTTGTTCAGTCATCTCACAGTTCTTGGGCCTCTCCTGTTGTCCTGGTCCCCAAGAAGGATGGTACAACACGATTCTGCGTTGATTAAAGACAATTAAATGATGCCACCAAGAGTGATGCTTACCCCATGCCCAGGATTGATGATTTATTGGATCTTCTGGCCAGTGCCCAATTTGTGACCACGTTAGACTTGAGCAAGGGATACTGGCAGATACCCCTAACGGAGGATGCTCTGGAGCGCTCGGCCTTCATTACTCCATTTGGGCTTTTTGAGTTCCTGGGAATGCCCTTTGGGATGAAAAATGACCCGCTACTTTCCAGAGACTGGTAGATCGACTGTTAGAGCAATGTCAGGACTTTGCCTGTGCTTACTTGGATGACATTGCCATTTTTAGTGCAACCTGGGAGGAACATCTTAAACACTTGGGCATAGTGCTAGACTGTATCCTTACTGCAGGACTGACCATTTGCCCTGATAAATGCCAAATAGGTATGGCTGAGGTGCAGTACCTCAGGCATAGAGTAGGGGGTGGGACCTTAGGGCCTGAAACTGCCAAGGTGGAAGGCATCAGCAACTGGTCTAGACCACAGACTAAAAAGCAGGTACTTGCATTTTTAGGAACTGCTGGTTACTATCAGAAATTTGTTTCTAATTTCAGCACCTTGGCCAAGCCCCTAACCGACCTGACCCGCAAGAACATGCCTAGGAATGTGACGTGGATGACTGCATGCGAGGATGCCTTTTCAGCATTAAGACCGCCCTCATCACTGTTCCTGTCTTGGCTGCCCCTGATTATAAGCGCAGGTTTCTCGTGCAGACAGATGCATCCACCTTTGGGATTGGAGCAGTACTTAGCCAAGTGAACGCTGCTGGAGAAGAACATCCTGTTGCTTTTGCCAGTTGGAAACTACTGGATTGGGAAGTTGCCTATGCCACTAGGAGTGCCTTGCCATTGCATAGGCGCTAAAAAAATTGCAGCCATACTTGTATAGCAGAGACTTTACAATTGTTACAGACCACAACCTCCTCACATGGCTGAACCGCGTATCAGGAGACAATGAAAGATTGCTGCGATGGAGCTTGTCCCTACAACCCTACAGCTTCTCCATCCAATACAAGCGGGGCAGCCAGCACCAGAACGCCGATGGACTGTCTCGACAAGAAGAACCATAGACAACTCAGGCCGACCTAGCCTTGCTACTGTACAAGGGACTATTGCAGTTGAGCAATGTGGACTAAAATGAGCAGGCAAGAGGTCTGTGTAGACCTCATGGCGTGCTCACTTATTATGAGGGGGAAAGGTTGTGATGGTGTGATATGTTCTGTGGGTATCATTTTGTGTATATTTATATTTTACTGATTTACATGGTGTTCTCTTGTTGCCCGGTATCATTCTGTGTATTCCACATATTGTCTAGAGGAGGCCCCTTTCCCAGGTCAGAGAAGCCTGAAAGCCATCAAACTGGTCTGACTACCCTGTGAGATAAGGAGGGGGTCTGAGGAGGACAGAGAGATGGAAGTCAGATCCTGTGTGGAGAGGATGGTGTAAAGACACAGCGCGTCAGAGAGAAAGAAGGATTGGTGTTATGAATGTTTTAGAAATTAATTCTGAGCAGAAGCTCCCTCTGGTGGTTGCAGACAGTACTGAACCATTCAATGAGGATTGGCAATCAGGGATCATGGACTGGCTGGATATAAGGGAGGTTTCCCCCCATCATGGTTGCCGGTGATCAATTGTTCTTGTCTCAACGTTGTTTCCTGGTTCACTTGGAAGCTTGCTGAGTCTTGCCTCTTCTCCTGCTCTCAGATAAGATATTTTTTTTTTTTTTTTGTGCTTGCCATTTGTATATTTCTCTGCATTTCTGTGAGGTTGGCCAGGTTCCCCTCCCCGGGGGGCTTGGTCTCCTCTCGGTTCCTCTGGAGCCATTGTTGTTTGTTTATTTGCCTTTTCCAGTTTTTTTTTTCTGTGGCTGCGGCTTAGTTTTGTTACACCAGAGAACTAATTTAGGTGGTAGAGGTCGTGTGATCTCAGGTGTTTTTGCAATTAGTAGCGTTGTTTTTTTTAGGGTGTTTTTGGATTGCAGTAAGTATCCTTCCTATCCTTTTCTGTCTAAGTCAGATTGGGCCCCAGCGTTTGCTCATACTATTTTCTGTCTGTGTCTGTATTTCCTCTTGTCAAACCGCCATTACATGTTTGGGGGCTTCCTATGTTCTTTGGGGATCTTCTCCGAGGCAGATAGCTTTCCTCTTTCTATCTTAAGGTGTAGTTAGCCTCTCAGGCTGTGACGAGGCGTCTAGGACCAACGTAGGAACGCTCCACGGCTGCCTTTAGTTGTGGTGGTTAGTCAGGGTACTGCAATCCAGTAGATTCCAACCTCTCTGGTGTATTACCGTTTTTGCCTGCTCTCCTTAGCTACCAAAACATAACAGTATCACCGGCCAAACTGAAAATTATATGGTACTCACATAAGGGAAAAATAGAAAAAAAAAAAGTTGTCAGAGTTGTCAGAGATTTTTTTTTTTTTTTTTTTGCATTTTTTTCCTCTTTTTCTCTGGGTGCTGAGGAGGATTTTTTTTTCTCTCAATGGAGTTTGCACAGTTGTCTGGCCGTGTGGATCAGCTTGCCACTGAAGTTCGGAGTATTGCTACCTATCTTGCAGGGTTGCCGGTTGTGGAACCTAGGATCCCCATGCCAGATTTGTTTTTAGGGGATCGAGCTAAATTTCTGAATTTCAAAAATAACTGTAAGTTGTTTTTTGCCTTAAAACCTAAGTCCTCAGGGAACGCAGCACAGCATTTTCAAATTGTCATCTCTCCTGCGCGGCGATCCTCAGCATTGGGCTTTTTCCCTGACACCTGGGGACCCTGTTTTGAGTAATGTTGATGCATTTTTTCTGGCTCTGGGGTTATTGTACGATGAACCTAATGTCACTGATCAAGCTGAAAAAACCTTGTTGGCATTAAATCAGGGGCTTGAGGACGCTAAGTAGTACTGTCAGAAATTCCGAAAGTGGGCAGTTCTGACCAAATGGAATGATGATGCTTTGGCAGCTCTTTTTCGGAGGGGTCTGTCAGAGAATGTAAAAGATGTTATGGTGGGTTTCCCTGCTCCCTCTGGTCTCAATGATTCTATGTCATTGGCGATTCAAATTGACAGACGTTTGCGTGAGCGTAGAGGTATGCGTGGAATGGTGTTGCCTTGTGAACCAGCTTCTGAGCCCATGCAGTGTGATAGAGTGGCTTCTGGGGCACAGCGTCATGAGTTTCAAAAACGCAATGGGTTATGTTTCTACTGTGGTGATGCCTCTCATGCTATTTCAGTCTGCCCTAAGCGGGGAAGACGTTTTGCACGCTCAGTTGTCTTGGGTAGTGTTCAGACTAAATTTCTGTTGACTGTTACCCTGATTTGCTCCCTGTCCACATTTTCTGCTCAGGCTTTTGTTGATTCGGGAGCAGCTATTAACCTGATGGATTTTGATTTTGCTAAACGTTGTGGGTTTCCCTTGATACCCCTACAGAAGTCTATTCCCCTACTGGGGATTGATTCTACCCCTTTGGCTGAGAATAAACCCCAGTTCTCTACTCAGGTGATAATGAGGGTTGAACCTGATCATCAGGAGAGTTGCAAATTTTTGGTGCTGTATAATCTGCATGACATTATTGTACTAGGTTTCCCTTGGTTGCAGTCTCATAATCCTGTTTTGGATTGGAAATCTGTGTCTGTAACCAGTTGGGGCTGCCAATGTGTTAATGCCAACACTCCTGTTTTTTCTGCCTCTCCCCAGGCTCAAGATGTGCCTGACTTTTTGACTGATTTTTCTGATGTGTTTAGCGAAAGTAAATCTGCATCCTTGCCCCCCCATAGGAGCTATGACTGCGCTATTGAATTAGTGCCTGATAGTAAATTCCTTTAAGGTCGCCTTTTTAACTTGTCTGTACCTGAACATGACGCTATGCGGTCTCATATCAAGGAGTCATTGGAGAAGGGTCATATCAGACCATCCTCTTCACCCTTGGGTGCCGGTTTTTTCTTTGTGGCCAAAAAGGATGGTTCATTAAGGCCGTGTATTGATTATCGTCTCTTGAACAATATCACTGTGAAATATCAATATCCGTTACCCTTGATTTCTGACCTATTTTCCAGGGTGAAAAGTGCTACTTGGTTTACCAAGCTTGACCTCAGGGGGGCGTATAACCTTATTCGCATTAAGCATGGGGATGAATGGAAGACGGCGTTTAATACCCCAGAGGGGCATTTTGAGTACCTGGTGATGCCCTTTGGGCTCACTAATGCTCCTTCCATCTTCCAGTTCTTCATGAATGACATTTTCAGGGATATTGTGGATAAATTTCTGATTGTTTATTTGGATGATATCTTGATTTTTTCCAATGACTGGGACTCTCATGTGAAACATGTTCGGACTGTGTTCCAGAATTTGAGAGAGAATGCTCTGTATGTGAAGGGATCAAAGTGTCTTTTTGGCGTACAGAGGATCTCATTTCTGGGATTCATTTTGTCTCCATCTGTTATTGAAATGGACTCGGTCAAGGTTCAGGCCATCTGTGATTGGGTCCAACCTACTTCATTAAAGGCTCTTCAGAGATTCTTGGGTTTTGCCAATTTTTATCATAAATTTATTGGTAATTTCTCTGTTATTGTTAAACCATTGACTGATTTGACCAAAAAGGGTTCTGATGTGGTGAATTGGCCTCCTGAGGCAGTCTCTGCGTTTCAGGAGCTTAAGCGGAGATTCGCTTCTGCTCCTGTTCTACGACAGCCTGATGTTTCTCTGCCATTTCAGGTGGAGGTTGATGCCTCTGAAATTGGGGCAGGTGCCGTTTTGTCCCAAAGAGATCCTGAGACCTCTAAAAGTAACCCTTGTGCTTTTTTCTTTCGAAAATTTTCTCCAACTGAACGTAATTATGACGTGGGTAATCGGGAGTTATTGGCCATGAAGTGGGCTTTTGAAGAGTGGAGACATTGGCTGGAGGGAGCCAAACATCAGGTGGTGGTCCTCACGGACCATAAGAATCTGGTTTATCTGGAATCAGCCAAGCGACTTAATCCTAGACAGGCCAGGTGGGCCTTGTTTTTCACACGTTTTAATTTTGTGATTTCCTTTCTTCCTGGCACTAAGAATATTAAGGCGGATGCCCTCTCGAGGAGTTTCCTTGCGGACTCTCCTGAGTTATCTGACCCTGCTGTTATTTTGAAAGAGGGTGTAGTTCTTTCCGCCATCTCGCCCAATTTGAGACTGGCTCTGGAGGGGTGTCAGGAGGATAAACCCGAGCGCTGCCCTGTTGGGAAATTGTTTGTCCCAGACCAGTGGAAGAAGAGTGTGATGTCTGAGATTCATTGTTCCGCGTTGGCCGATCATCCCGGAATTTTTGGTACCAGAGACTTGGTGAGTCGGTCCTTTTGGTGGCCTACTTTGTCTCGTGACGTCAGGGAGTTTGTGCAGTCCTGTGGGACTTGCTCTCGCTCCAAGCCTTGCTCTCGCTCTAGTGGTTTGTTGATGCCATTGCCTGTGGCCAAGAGACCATAGACCCATATCTCTATGGATTTTATTTCCGACCTCCCTGTTTCTCAGAGAATGACCGTTATCTGGGTGATTTGTGATAGGTTTTCCAAGATGATACATCTTGTGCCATTACCTAAGTTGCCTTCCTCCTCCGAATTGGTGCCTTTGTTCCTTCAGCATGTGGTTCGGTTACACGGCATTCCTGAGAACATTGTGTCTGACAGAGGAGTCCAGTTTGTTTCCAGATTTTGGAGGACTTTTTGTTCTAAACTTGGTGTTCAATTGTCTTTCTCCTCTGCTTTTCATCCTCAGACCAATGGACAAACTGAGAGAACAAACCAGACATTGGAGACGTATCTGAGATGCTTTGTGTCTGCTGATCAAGATGACTGGGTCTCTTTTTTGCCTTTGGCTGAGTTTGCTCTTAATAATAGGGCAAGCTCTGCCACTTTGATGTCTCCATTTTTCTGCAATTTTGGGTTTCACCCTGATTTTCTTCGGGACAGATGGAGGCTTTGTCTGTCCGGGTGTTGACTCTGTTGTGGAGCGTATGCAGCAGATTTGGGACCAGGTAGTGGAGAGGTTGTCCCTCTCTCAGGAGAAGGCCCAGCGGTTTGCCAACCGGCATAGGACTGATGGTCCTCGGTTTAAAGTGGGGGACTTGGTCTGGTTGTCCTCAAGAAATATCCCTATGAGAGTTGCATCTCCTAAGTTTAAGCCTAGGTTTATTGGACCTTATAAGATCATGGAGATTCTTAATCCTGTTTCCTTTAGTTTACTTCTTCCAGGACATTTAGATCCATAACGTGTTCCACAAGTCCTTATTGAAGAGGTTTGTCGAGCCAGTGGTTCCTATGGCTGTGCCCCTGACCCTGTTTTGGTTGAGGGCAATCTGGAGTATGTGGTTGAGAAAATATTGGATTCTCGTTTTTCAAGACGGAAACGCCAGTATTTGGTTAAGTGGAGAGGTTATGGTCAGGAGGACAATTCTTGGGTGTTTGCTTCGGACATCCATGCTAGGAGACTGATCCATGCGTATCACAGAGCTCATCCTGACCGACCTGGTTGCACAAATGAGGGTTCGGTGACCCTTCCTCAAGGGGGGGTACTGTTATGAATGTTTTAGAAATGAATTCTGAGCAGAAGCTCCCTCTGGTGGTTGCAGACAGTACTGAACCATTCAATGAGGATTGGCAATCAGGGATCACGGACTGGCTGGATATAAGGGAGTTTTCCCCCAATCATGGTTGCCAGTGATCAATTGTTCTTGTCTCAACGTTGTTTCCTGGTTCACTTGGAAGCTGATGAGTCTTGCCTCTTCTCCTGCTCTCAGATAAATAATTTTCTGTTTTTTTTTTGTGTTGCCATTTGTATATTTCTCTGCATTTCTGTGAGGTTGGCCAGGTTCCCTCCCCGGGGGGCTTGGCTCCTCTCGGTTCCTCTGGACCATTGTTGTTTGTTCATTTGCCTTTTCCAGTTTTTTTGTCTGTGCTGAGGCTTAGTTTTGTTAACCAGAGAACTAATTTAGGTGGTAAGGGTTTCGTGTGATCTCAGGTGTTTTGCAATTAGTAGCGTTGGTTTTTTTAGATTTTTTTGGATTGCAGTAAGTATCCTTCCTTTGTCATGGGTTGTATCGCCACGAGGATCGTCGCGATTACACACTCTGACTTCTCACAGCTGAGTTGCTGTTTTCTTTGTGTTTGGTAATGAGGGAGTTAATTTTACCTAGCTTTGCTAAGACTAGGTCCAGCCTCGCCCGGCTGCTTTTGATTATGTTCTAATTAGATTCCTTCATATACCTGCCAGTCTGCTTGTTAGATGCCGGTGAAAGCATTCATGTAGTCTAGCAGATGGATCGGTTCTGAGAATACTAAGCTAAGAGCTCCTTAGTTGTTTTTTACTCTTACAGCTTATAGTTTATCTCTGAGACCTTAGGTGTTCCTACTGTGTGTGAGTGCTTGTATGTAAGACTTTTATTTACTTTATTATTGTCTTTCTTGTATGTCTTTCTGTTCATTAACCGTTACCTGTTCATTCCCTTTGGTGGTAATCAGTGTCCTTCTTGGATAGATTACAGTTGGCAGGATAGGAGACAGGTTTACGCTGGTGGCCTGGACCTCTGTACCTTTAACAGTACCTCCAGGTAGAGGGATTAGTTAGGACCCCAGTTTAGGGTCAGCATAGACCCCAGTCACCCTCTAGCCGAGACAGTGTATAACGGATTCCGTATTGACCCACTGGACATTGTCAGGTATTCTATGTTATCATATATCTAATGCGCATGTTTATATAGGATGTTGCCCTTTTGATATAGATTACTGACATCACATATAATAATATATCTGCTATACATCGTGACATTTTCACCGGCCCATACTAAAGATTCTCCCCAGCTGTCATGGATCCAGTAGCCCAGCTGGCCCGGGCAGTTGCAGGGTGTCCATGAGTTTGCAGACATTAAGTCCAAGTTTTTGTTCCCCCCGGAGAAAACCAGATCTGAACCTAAGGTTGCTCTCCCGGACAGGTTCATGGTGGGCGGGACAAATTTTTTACTTTCCGGGAGGCATGTAAATTGTACTTTCGGCTGCGGGCCTCGGTCATCTGGGAGTGGAAAGAGCAAGGGTGGGAATTGTTATCGCTCTTACAGGGGACCCTCATCTTGGTGTTCTCTATTCCTCCAGGCTCCCCAGATCTCCAGTCGTGGATCGATTTTTTACTGCCCTGGGTCTGGTATATGATGATCCGGATCGAGTTTCCCTTGCTGAAACAAAGTTACGTAAAATACGGCAAGGAAATCGTCCAGCGAGGAGTATTCTTCTGAGTTCCGTAGATGGCAAAGATACTCAGTGGAATGACCCAGCTCTTAGGAGCCAGTTTTGTCAAGGGTTGTCTGACAAATTAAAAGATGTGTTGGCCCAGTATGATTCTCCTCCATCATGGGCTGCTATGGCCCTCGCTATCGCATTGATAGACGAATTCGGGGAGACGCGAGGTAACTCCGCCTCCGTGATGACTCCACCTACTACTAAAGTCCCTTATACTGAGGTTCCCCTGGTCTGTTCTGAGGAACCCATGCAGTTGGGAGGGACATCTTTTGTAGGAGGGAATCGGCGGTGGCGCCGCAGACTAGAAAGGTGTTTTCTTTTGCGGGAGAGAGGGACATTTGTTGGGGGGTGTCCATCCCCGGGCCTCTTGAGCAAAGAGTTAACTGGGAGTGTGTATTTCGTCCCCAAATCCTCTCAGTTTCTCGTGCCTGCGGAGGTGGTGATTGGTACTAAACTGAGAGGATTTCTGTTTTTCTTGATAGTGGGTCCGGGGCTAATCTGGTGACGCTCGGTTTGCCCAGGTGCATGGTATGCAACTGAGTGTATTGGCCAAACCGGTCCCTATAGTCTCTATTGATTCTAGACCTCACGGTCAAGGTAGCTTGGTACAAGCTGTTCATAACATAGATCTTCGAGTAGGGGAAATACATAAAGAGCAATTGTCTTGTTAATTGTTGAGGGTCTACCTACTCCTATTGTGTTGGGACTTCTTGGTTGGCTAAACATAACCCAGTGAATTGATTGGCAAATCCAGAAAGATAAGCCATGGGGTGAATTTTGCAGGAATAACTGCATGAGCACGGTCATCGGTGCGGTTGCCTAGGACTTTTGTCTCCTTTTCTGAGGACTTTGGGGAGATGTTCCACAGAGGAGGGGTGTAAAGAGTTACCTCCTCATCGCGCATATGACGGCTCAATAAAGTTGTTTCCTGATGCCTTATCTCGTACTTTCCCGGGCCGGGAAGACGGATGATCCGGTTCCTATTCCTCAGGAGGGAGTTGTAGTGTCAGCTGTATGCTCTGAGCTTGAGGGGGAGGTATTGGGGGCTCAGGGGGACGCCCCTGTGGACTTCCAGGAGAAGAAGTTCCAGATCGGTTAAGACTGAAGGTTACGGGAACCGTTACAAAGGATGGCTGATAGGGGGAGAAGTTTTTGGTCTAAGATCTGAAGGTGAACGATCTGGTTTGGTTGTCTACCAGGAATATAAAACTTAAAGTTTCCTCCTGGAGGTTGGGTCCCAGATTCATCGGGCCGTACAGGATCAGTTCCATAATTAATCCGGTGGCATTTCGTTGGACCTCCCTCCTAGTTTAAAAATTCATAATGTGTTTTCAAAGTCATTACTTAAAAAGTATGTGGCCCAGTCATACCGTCACCTCTACCTCCTCCTTCAGTGGTGGTCAATGATAACGTGGAATTTATGGGTCGAAATCATTGACTCACGTCTCAGTCGCCGATCCCCTTCAGTACTTGGTTCATTGGAGGGGGGTATGGTCCTGAGGAGAGGACGTGGGTCCCTGCGTTGATGTTTAACGCAGATCGATTGGTTCGGACCTTTCACACAACTCACCCGGGCAGACCTGGCCCTGAGGGTCCGAGTCCCCTCGTAGAGGGGGGGTACTGTCATGGTGTATCGCCACGAGGATCGTCGCGATTACACACTCTGACTTCTCACAGCTGAGTTGCTGTTTCTTTGTGTTTGGTAATGAGGGAGTTAATTTTACCTAGCTTTGCTAAGACTAGGTCCAGCCTCGCCCGGCGCTTTTGATATGTTCTAATTAGATTCCTTCATATACCTGCCGTCTGCTTGTAGATGCCGGTGAAAGCATTCATGTAGTCTAGCAGACTGGATCGGTCTGAGAATACTTAAGCTAAGAGCTCCTTAGTTGTTTTTACTCTTACAGCTTATAGTTTATCTCTGAGACCTTAGTGTTCCAACTGTGTGTGAGTGCTTGTATGTAAGACTTAATTTACTTTATTTATTGTCTTTCTTGATGTCTTTCTGTTCATTAACCGTTTTCCTGTTTCATTCCCTTTGGTGGTAATCAGTGTCCTTCTTAGGACAGATACAGTTGGCAGGGATTGATAGGAGACAGGGTTTACGCTGGTGGCCTGGACCCTCTGTACCTTTAACATACCCCAG
>JARQOD010000003.1:195667142-195713967 GCA_033576555.1 Oophaga sylvatica
AGGTGTTTTTGCAATTAGTAGCGTTGTTTTTTTTAGGGTGTTTTTGGATTGCAGTAAGTATCCTTCCTATCCTTTTCTGTCTAAGTCAGATTGGGCCCCAGCGTTTGCTCATACTATTTTCTGTCTGTGTCTGTATTTCCTCTTGTCAAACCGCCATTACATGTTTGGGGGCTTCCTATGTTCTTTGGGGATCTTCTCCGAGGCAGATAGCTTTCCTCTTTCTATCTTAAGGTGTAGTTAGCCTCTCAGGCTGTGACGAGGCGTCTAGGACCAACGTAGGAACGCTCCACGGCTGCCTTTAGTTGTGGTGGTTAGTCAGGGTACTGCAATCCAGTAGATTCCAACCTCTCTGGTGTATTACCGTTTTTGCCTGCTCTCCTTAGCTACCAAAACATAACAGTATCACCGGCCAAACTGAAAATTATATGGTACTCACATAAGGGAAAAATAGAAAAAAAAAAAAGTTGTCAGAGTTGTCAGAGATTTTTTTTTTTTTTTTTTGCATTTTTTTCCCTCTTTTTCTCTGGGTGCTGAGGAGGATTTTTTTTTCTCTCAATGGAGTTTGCACAGTTGTCTGGCCGTGTGGATCAGCTTGCCACTGAAGTTCGGAGTATTGCTACCTATCTTGCAGGGTTGCCGGTTGTGGAACCTAGGATCCCCATGCCAGATTTGTTTTTAGGGGATCGAGCTAAATTTCTGAATTTCAAAAATAACTGTAAGTTGTTTTTTGCCTTAAAACCTAAGTCCTCAGGGAACGCAGCACAGCATTTTCAAATTGTCATCTCTCCTGCGCGGCGATCCTCAGCATTGGGCTTTTTCCCTGACACCTGGGGACCCTGTTTTGAGTAATGTTGATGCATTTTTTCTGGCTCTGGGGTTATTGTACGATGAACCTAATGTCACTGATCAAGCTGAAAAAACCTTGTTGGCATTAAATCAGGGGCTTGAGGACGCTGAGTAGTACTGTCAGAAATTCCGAAAGTGGGCAGTTCTGACCAAATGGAATGATGATGCTTTGGCAGCTCTTTTTCGGAGGGGTCTGTCAGAGAATGTAAAAGATGTTATGGTGGGTTTCCCTGCTCCCTCTGGTCTCAATGATTCTATGTCATTGGCGATTCAAATTGACAGACGTTTGCGTGAGCGTAGAGGTATGCGTGGAATGGTGTTGCCTTGTGAACCAGCTTCTGAGCCCATGCAGTGTGATAGAGTGGCTTCTGGGGCACAGCGTCATGAGTTTCAAAACGCAATGGGTTATGTTTCTACTGTGGTGATGCCTCTCATGCTATTTCAGTCTGCCCTAAGCGGGGAAGACGTTTTGCACGCTCAGTTGTCTTGGGTAGTGTTCAGACTAAATTTCTGTTGACTGTTACCCTGATTTGCTCCCTGTCCACATTTTCTGCTCAGGCTTTTGTTGATTCGGGAGCAGCTATTAACCTGATGGATTTTGATTTTGCTAAACGTTGTGGGTTTCCCTTGATACCCCTACAGAAGTCTATTCCCCTACTGGGGATTGATTCTACCCCTTTGGCTGAGAATAAACCCAGTTCTCTACTCAGGTGATAATGAGGGTTGAACCTGATCATCAGGAGAGTTGCAAATTTTTGGTGCTGTATAATCTGCATGACATTATTGTACTAGGTTTCCCTTGGTTGCAGTCTCATAATCCTGTTTTGGATTGGAAATCTGTGTCTGTAACCAGTTGGGGCTGCCAATGTGTTAATGCCAACACTCCTGTTTTTTCTGCCTCTCCCCAGGCTCAAGATGTGCCTGACTTTTTGACTGATTTTTCTGATGTGTTTAGCGAAAGTAAATCTGCATCCTTGCCCCCCATAGGAGCTATGACTGCGCTATTGAATTAGTGCCTGATAGTAAATTCCTTTAAGGTCGCCTTTTTAACTTGTCTGTACCTGAACATGACGCTATGCGGTCTCATATCAAGGAGTCATTGGAGAAGGGTCATATCAGACCATCCTCTTCACCCTTGGGTGCCGGTTTTTTCTTTGTGGCCAAAAAGGATGGTTCATTAAGGCCGTGTATTGATTATCGTCTCTTGAACAATATCACTGTGAAATATCAATATCCGTTACCCTTGATTTCTGACCTATTTTCCAGGGTGAAAAGTGCTACTTGGTTTACCAAGCTTGACCTCAGGGGGGCGTATAACCTTATTCGCATTAAGCATGGGGATGAATGGAAGACGGCGTTTAATACCCCAGAGGGGCATTTTGAGTACCTGGTGATGCCCTTTGGGCTCACTAATGCTCCTTCCATCTTCCAGTTCTTCATGAATGACATTTTCAGGGATATTGTGGATAAATTTCTGATTGTTTATTTGGATGATATCTTGATTTTTTCCAATGACTGGGACTCTCATGTGAAACATGTTCGGACTGTGTTCCAGAATTTGAGAGAGAATGCTCTGTATGTGAAGGGATCAAAGTGTCTTTTTGGCGTACAGAGGATCTCATTTCTGGGATTCATTTTGTCTCCATCTGTTATTGAAATGGACTCGGTCAAGGTTCAGGCCATCTGTGATTGGGTCCAACCTACTTCATTAAAGGCTCTTCAGAGATTCTTGGGTTTTGCCAATTTTTATCATAAATTTATTGGTAATTTCTCTGTTATTGTTAAACCATTGACTGATTTGACCAAAAAGGGTTCTGATGTGGTGAATTGGCCTCCTGAGGCAGTCTCTGCGTTTCAGGAGCTTAAGCGGAGATTCGCTTCTGCTCCTGTTCTACGACAGCCTGATGTTTCTCTGCCATTTCAGGTGGAGGTTGATGCCTCTGAAATTGGGGCAGGTGCCGTTTTGTCCCAAAGAGATCCTGAGACCTCTAAAAGTAACCCTTGTGCTTTTTTCTTTCGAAAATTTTCTCCAACTGAAGTAATATTATGACGTGGGTAATCGGGAGTTATTGGCCATGAAGTGGGCTTTTGAAGAGTGGAGACATTGGCTGGAGGGAGCCAAACATCAGGTGGTGGTCCTCACGGACCATAAGAATCTGGTTTATCTGGAATCAGCCAAGCGACTTAATCCTAGACAGGCCAGGTGGGCCTTGTTTTTCACACGTTTTAATTTTGTGATTTCCTTTCTTCCTGGCACTAAGAATATTAAGGCGGATGCCCTCTCGAGGAGTTTCCTTGCGGACTCTCCTGAGTTATCTGATCCTGCTGTTATTTTGAAAGAGGGTGTAGTTCTTTCCGCCATCTCGCCCAATTTGAGACTGGCTCTGGAGGGGTGTCAGGAGGATAAACCCGAGCGCTGCCCTGTTGGGAAATTGTTTGTCCCAGACCAGTGGAAGAAGAGTGTGATGTCTGAGATTCATTGTTCCGCGTTGGCCGATCATCCCGGAATTTTTGGTACCAGAGACTTGGTGAGTCGGTCCTTTTGGTGGCCTACTTTGTCTCGTGACTCAGGGAGTTTGTGCAGTCCTGTGGGACTTGCTCTCGCTCCAAGCCTTGCTCTCGCTCTAGTGGTTTGTTGATGCCATTGCCTGTGGCCAAGAGACCATAGACCCATATCTCTATGGATTTTATTTCCGACCTCCCTGTTTCTCAGAGAATGACCGTTATCTGGGTGATTTGTGATAGGTTTTCCAAGATGATACATCTTGTGCCATTACCTAAGTTGCCTTCCTCCTCCGAATTGGTGCCTTTGTTCCTTCAGCATGTGGTTCGGTTACACGGCATTCCTGAGAACATTGTGTCTGACAGAGGAGTCCAGTTTGTTTCCAGATTTTGGAGGACTTTTTGTTCTAAACTTGGTGTTCAATTGTCTTTCTCCTCTGCTTTTCATCCTCAGACCAATGGACAAACTGAGAGAACAAACCAGACATTGGAGACGTATCTGAGATGCTTTGTGTCTGCTGATCAAGATGACTGGGTCTCTTTTTTGCCTTTGGCTGAGTTTGCTCTTAATAATAGGGCAAGCTCTGCCACTTTGATGTCTCCATTTTTCTGCAATTTTGGGTTTCACCCTCGATTTTCTTCGGGACAGATGGAGGCTTGTCTGTCCGGGTGTTGACTCTGTTGTGGAGCGTATGCAGCAGATTTGGGACCAGGTAGTGGAGAGGTTGTCCCTCTCTCAGGAGAAGGCCCAGCGGTTTGCCAACCGGCATAGGACTGATGGTCCTCGGTTTAAAGTGGGGGACTTGGTCTGGTTGTCCTCAAGAAATATCCCTATGAGAGTTGCATCTCCTAAGTTTAAGCCTAGGTTTATTGGACCTTATAAGATCATGGAGATTCTTAATCCTGTTTCCTTTAGTTTACTTCTTCCAGGGACATTTAAGATCCATAACGTGTTCCACAAGTCCTTATTGAAGAGGTTTGTCGAGCCAGTGGTTCCTATGGCTGTGCCCCCTGACCCTGTTTTGGTTGAGGGCAATCTGGAGTATGTGGTTGAGAAAATATTGGATTCTCGTTTTTCAAGACGGAAACGCCAGTATTTGGTTAAGTGGAGAGGTTATGGTCAGGAGGACAATTCTTGGGTGTTTGCTTCGGACATCCATGCTAGGAGACTGATCCATGCGTATCACAGAGCTCATCCTGACCGACCTGGTTGCACAAATGAGGGTTCGGTGACCCTTCCTCAAGGGGGGGTACTGTTATGAATGTTTTAGAAATGAATTCTGAGCAGAAGCTCCCTCTGGTGGTTGCAGACAGTACTGAACCATTCAATGAGGATTGGCAATCAGGGATCACGGACTGGCTGGATATAAGGGAGGTTTCCCCCAATCATGGTTGCCAGTGATCAATTGTTCTTGTCTCAACGTTGTTTCCTGGTTCACTTGGAAGCTTGATGAGTCTTGCCTCTTCTCCTGCTCTCAGATAAGATATTTTCTGTTTTTTGTTTTTGTGCTTGCCATTTGTATATTTCTCTGCATTTCTGTGAGGTTGGCCAGGTTCCCCTCCCCGGGGGGCTTGGTCTCCTCTCGGTTCCTCTGGAGCCATTGTTGTTTGTTCATTTGCCTTTTCCAGTTTTTTTGTCTGTGGCTGAGGCTTAGTTTTGTTACACCAGAGAACTAATTTAGGTGGTAGAGGTCGTGTGATCTCAGGTGTTTTTGCAATTAGTAGCGTTGGTTTTTTTAGGATTTTTTTGGATTGCAGTAAGTATCCTTCCTATTGTCATGGGTGTATCGCCACGAGGATCGTCGCGATTACACACTCTGACTTCTCACAGCTGAGTTGCTGTTTCTTTGTGTTTGGTAATGAGGGAGTTAATTTTACCTAGCTTTGCTAAGACTAGGTCCAGCCTCGCCCGGCTGCTTTTGATTATGTTCTAATTAGATTCCTTCATATACCTGCCAGTCTGCTTGTTAGATGCCGGTGAAAGCATTCATGTAGTCTAGCAGACTGGATCGGTTCTGAGAATACTTAAGCTAAGAGCTCCTTAGTTGTTTTTACTCTTACAGCTTATAGTTTATCTCTGAGACCTTAGGTGTTCCTACTGTGTGTGAGTGCTTGTATGTAAGACTTTATTTACTTTATTTATTGTCTTTCTTGTATGTCTTTCTGTTCATTAACCGTTACCTGTTCATTCCCTTTGGTGGTAATCAGTGTCCTTCTTAGGACTAGATTACAGTTGGCAGGGATAGGAGACAGGGTTTACGCTGGTGGCCTGGACCTCTGTACCTTTAACAGTACCTCCAGGTAGAGGGATTAGTTAGGACCCCAGTTTAGGGTCAGCATAGACCCCAGTCACCCTCTAGCCGGAGACAGTGTATAACGGATTCCGTATTGACCCACTGGACATTGTCAGGTAATTCTATGTTATCATATATCTATGCGCATGTTATATAGGATGTTGCCCTTTTGATATAGATTACTGACATCACATATATATATATATCTGCTATACATCGTGACATTTTCACCGGCCCATACTAAAGATTCTCCCCAGCTGTCATGGATCCAGTAGCCCAGCTGGCCCGGCAGTTGCAGGGGTTGTCCATGGAGTTTGCAGACATTAAGTCCAAGGTTTTGTTCCCCCGGAGAAAACCAGATCTGAACCTAAGGTTGCTCTCCCGGACAGGTTCACTGGTGGGCGGGACAAATTTTTTACTTTCCGGGAGGCATGTAAATTGTACTTTCGGCTGCGGCCTCGGTCATCTGGGAGTGAAGAGCAGAGGGTGGGAATTGTTATCTCGCTCTTACAAGGGGACCCTCAATCTTGGGTGTTCTCTATTCCTCCAGGCTCCCCAGATCTCCAGTCAGTGGATCGATTTTTTACTGCCCTGGGTCTGGTATATGATGATCCGGATCGAGTTTCCCTTGCTGAAACAAAGTTACGTAAAATACGGCAAGGAAATCGTCCAGCGGAGGAGTATTCTTCTGAGTTCCGTAGATGGGCAACAGATACTCAGTGGAATGACCCAGCTCTTAGGAGCCAGTTTTGTCAAGGGTTGTCTGACAAATTAAAAGATGTGTTGGCCCAGTATGATTCTCCTCCATCACTGGAGGCTGCTATGGCCCTCGCTATTCGCATTGATAGACGAATTCGGGGAAGACGCGAGGTAACTCCGCCTCCCGTGATGACTCCACCTACTACTAAAGTCCCTTATACTGAGGTTCCCCTGGTCTGTTCTGAGGAACCCATGCAGTTGGGAGGGACATCTTTTTGTAGGAGGGAATCGGCGGTGCGCCGCAAGACTAGAAGGTGTTTCTTTTGCGGGAGAGAGGGACATTTTGTTGGGGGGTGTCCATCCCGGGCCTCTTTGAGCAAAGGAGTTAACCTGGGAGTGTGTATTTCGTCCCCAAATCCCTCTCAGTTTCTCGTGCCTGCGGAGGTGGTGATTGGTACTAGAACTGAGAGGATTTCTGTTTTTCTTGATAGTGGGTCCGGGGCTAATCTGGTGGACGCTCGGTTTGCCCAGGTGCATGGTATGCAACTGAGTGTATTGGCCAAACCGGTCCCTATAGTCTCTATTGATTCTAGACCTCACGGTCAAGGTAGCTTGGTACAAGCTGTTCATAACATAGATCTTCGAGTAGGGGAAATACATAAAGAGCAATTGTCTTGTTATGTGTTGAAGGGTCTACCTACTCCTATTGTGTTGGGACTTCCTTGGTTGGCTAAACATAACCCAGTGATTGATTGGCAATCCAGAAAGATAAGCCAGTGGGGTGAATTTTGCAGGAATAACTGCATGAGCACGGTCATCGGTGCGGTTGTGCCTAGGACTTTGTCTCCTTTTCTGGAGGACTTTGGGGAGATGTTCCCAGAGGAGGGGTGTAAAGAGTTACCTCCTCATCGCGCATATGACGGCTCAATAAAGTTGCTTCCTGATGCCTTATCTCGTACTTTCCCAGGGGCCGGGAAGACGGATGATCCGGTTCCTATTCCTCAGGAGGGAGTTGTAGTGTCAGCTGTATGCTCTGAGCTTGAGGGGGAGGTATTGGGGGCTCAGGGGGACGCCCCTGTGGGACTTCCAGGGAGACTGATAGTTCCAGATCGGTTAAGACTGAAGGTTACGGGAACCGTTACAAACGGATGGCTGATAGGGGGAGAGTTTTTGGTCTAGATCTGAAGGTGAACGATCTGGTTTGGTTGTCTACCAGGAATATAAAACTTAAAGTTTCCTCCTGGAGGTTGGGTCCCAGATTCATCGGGCCGTACAGGATCAGTTCCATAATTAATCCGGTGGCATTTCGTCTGGACCTCCCTCCTACGTTTAAAATTCATAATGTGTTTCACAAGTCATTACTTAAAAAGTATGTGGCACCAGTCATACCGTCACCTCTACCTCCTCCTTCAGTGGTGGTCAATGATAACGTGGAATTTCATGGGTCGAAAATCATTGACTCACGTCTCAGTCGCCGATCCCTTCAGTACTTGGTTCATTGGAGGGGGTATGGTCCTGAGGAGAGGACGTGGGTCCCTGCGTCTGATGTTAACGCAGATCGATTGGTTCGGACCTTTCACACAACTCACCCGGGCAGACCTGGCCCTGAGGGTCCGGAGTCCCCTCGTAGAGGGGGGGGTACTGTCATGGGTGTATCGCCACGAGGATCGTCGCGATTACACACTCTGACTTCTCACAGCTGAGTTGCTGTTTCTTTGTGTTTGGTAATGAGGGAGTTAATTTTACCTAGCTTTGCTAAGACTAGGTCCAGCCTCGCCCGGCTGCTTTTGATTATGTTCTAATTAGATTCCTTCATATACCTGCCAGTCTGCTTGTTAGATGCCGGTGAAAGCATTCATGTAGTCTAGCAGACTGGATCGGTTCTGAGAATACTTAAGCTAAGAGCTCCTTAGTTGTTTTTACTCTTACAGCTTATAGTTTATCTCTGAGACCTTAGGTGTTCCTACTGTGTGTGAGTGCTTGTATGTAAGACTTTATTTACTTTATTTATTGTCTTTCTTGTATGTCTTTCTGTTCATTAACCGTTACCTGTTCATTCCCTTTGGTGGTAATCAGTGTCCTTCTTAGGACTAGATTACAGTTGGCAGGGATTGATAGGAGACAGGGTTTACGCTGGTGGCCTGGACCTCTGTACCTTTAACAGTACCTCCAGGTAGAGGGATTAGTTAGGACCCCAGTTTAGGGTCAGCATAGACCCCAGTCACCCTCTAGCCGGAGACAGTGTATAACGGATTCCGTATTGACCCACTGGACATTGTCAGGTAATTCTATGTTATCATATATCTATGCGCATGTTATATAGGATGTTGCCCTTTTGATATAGATTACTGACATCACATATATATATATCTGCTATACATCGTGACACCTATCCTTTTCTGTCTAAGTCAGATTGGGCCCCAGCGGTTGCTCATACTATTTTCTGTCTGTGTCTGTATTTCCTCTTGTCTAACCGCCATTACATGTTTGGGGGCTTCCTATGTTCTTTGGGGATCTTCTCCGGGGCAGATAGCTTTCCTCTTTCTATCTTTAGGTGTAGTTAGCCTCTCAGGCTGTGATGTCTAGGACCAACGTAGGAACGCTCCACGGCTGCCTTTAGTTGTGGTGGTTAGTCAGGGTACTGCAATCCAGTAGATTCCAACCTCTCTGGTGTATTGCCGTTTTTGCCTGCTTCCTCAGCTACCAAAACATAACAGATTGGTTTCTTTTGTTTAACCTCTGTCGTCTGGATTATTGGACTCATCTCATGGGACATTTATCCTGTTACTGAACTACATTCGTGTTCTGGACTATTGTATCCTCAGTGTGGTGGTTTGTTTATGGAACTTTTAGTTTTGCCTATAATAAAGGTCTTGGGATTGTTCGCACTTCTCTTGCTCTGTTGATTGTGTGATACCGGAGAAGGACCCAGTGACAGAGAGGAACTTGAACAGAGTCTACAGCAGCAAGTACCTCAGAAAATAGCTCTAGAAAGGAGGCCTCACAACCCACCTGAATAAGGAGATTCCCAAAATGCTTTCAGGCTGACCGACTCAAGAACATCTGCAACCTGAGCTCCGGACTGTACCTATACAGCTCAGTAAAAGGTAAAGGAAACTGCACTCTGTTGTGTCTTCTGAATCTTTCCTGCATCACCTGCCCTGCACCACACTTTCTACCAACTTCTCCTCGAACATCCTAGCTGCCCTGGGACATAGCCCTACTCGTGGAGGGCTTAACCATCTTTGCTGCCCTACCATATCCCAGAGGATCTGGATTGCAGCGTCGATCCCATGACCGAGTACCACAGGTGGCGTCACAAACACTTTATTATAAACTCTTTAATTTCCCCCTTTTCATCATTTTACCTTTTTATTGGACACCCAGGGCCACGGACCGGGTAACTGCTGCCGTGACACTGCCCTTTTAAGAAGCTGCCCGGTACAAAGCATCCCCACTGCCCTGGCGGGTGCTCCGACTTGGCGTCACGAACAGGATTCGTACCCCGGCATAGCCGGGTACTGTGTGCCATAGACTGTATTAAACTGTGTGATTGCCGCCATTACAGCGCCACGAGACGCGCAGGCGAAGAAGGGTCGTGCCGTCGTGGGTGGAGCTAGAGGGAGAGCGCGAAAAGAGAACTGCTGCGTGCGGCGGCATCAGCTGGCAAAGAACAGGAGCTGAGGCCTAGAATCCCGAAGCGCACCTTTCATCCCGCCGACAGAGCAACAGCTGGTAAGCAGGTGGAAACTCAGAGCCTGGCTAAGATTCACTAGGGTGAAGAGAATATCTAACGCAGGTGAAGATCTAGCGGCGGACGCCACCGCAGGCCCCATGGCACCGCAAGATTTAGAGGCAGGTGCAGCCGCAGCCCAATAGTACAGCACAATCCGGCGGCTGGCGCAGCCACAGTCCACAGAGCGCAGCAAGATCTGGCAACTGCCGCTGCAGTGCCTATAATGCCACTATCAAGGCCATATATACTGGGAGCGACCTGGCTATCGCAATACTCAGGGGAGTCGCATACCCTGAGCGATTTCAAGGAGAGACTGTGCAGTTTATTTGAAATGTACCCCCTGTCTGAAAGCCAAAAAGTAAACATTCTCATTGGACAGTTAACTGGTGCAGCTCAAAGAGAAGTAAAGTCCTGGCAGGACACTGATAAAGAGTTCTTGCTAAGCTGAGGAGTACGTTTGACACCCGCAATGCAGCAGAAATAAAAATAAGGTTCTTTGGGTGCAAACAAAGGGTGCAGGACAGTATAAGAGACTATGCTCTTAACCTTCAGGAGGCGCTGTGGGCCGTAAAGCAGATTGACCCAGACAGCGTGCTGGAAGGAGACAGACTGTTAAAGGAGCAATTTATTGAGGGACTCCTATCCAGCACACACAGGACACAGCTGCGCATCATGGCCCTACAAAACCATGACCTGAACTTTGCAGACTTTAAAGATAGGGCTATCCGGGTGCTGCACGAATCAAATGTCAGCCACCTAGCGCCCCCTAGGCGCCCAGAAATGACATACCACCAGGAAGTGGCATAATTTCCTCAGGCTCCTGTTGAGGCCGATGCACAGACCCTGGATAATGATCCATCTGCAGAACTACGCCTTCAGGTCCAGGAGCTGACCAAACGTGTGGCTGCACTAGCCAAAACCGTGCAGTCCATGCAAGTGCTCCCGAAGGAGAAGATCCAGTTGGCCTCCAGTCCAGATGACGTCCCGTGGAGACGGCGGAAGAGGATCCCACCGATCAGAGGGAGAGACAACGATATCTATGACCAGGACGGACGACCTATTTGCCGCCGCTGCAACAAGGCGGGGCACATCGCAAGATTCTGTCATCTAAACGACCAACCCCTGCGGCAGAGGGCCAACCCCCCAGGAGTAGGATGACCAGGCCCACAGAACTGGCGAGCCAAGTACGTCGGAGGACAACCGGTCCTCCCAGTTGTGATTGATGGCATCCCAATAAACGCTTTACTGGACACCGGCTCTCAGGTGACGACTATGCCATATATTCATTACAAACGGTACTGGGCTGATTCTGATCTTACACGCGGTCCAAATGATGAGCTGACAGTAGTCGCCAGCAATGGTCAGCCTTTGCCATAGGTGGAGTATAAGGAGGTGACCATTAAGGTGGGGCGGGTAGAATTAAAAGCCCAAGGTTTGATAATTGTAGACATCAGAGTTGAGTGAAACAGGTCGGCCAGATTCATAAGTCGCCGACTTTTGCCAAAGTCGGGTTTCGCCGACCGAAACCTGACCATAACGTGAAGTCGGCAAAACAAGCGCCAAAGTCGGATTTCCCAGAATGCTTGCAGGTGCCTTTTTTTCAGGTAATGAGCAAGGACGTACACTGTGGGCAATGAGATGACATGTGCAGCTTCCACCACCATCTTAGAGTAGGGCATTGCAGTGATTGGCTTGCTTTGGGGGGCGTCATAGTGTCTATAAAAGCCCTGACCGCAGACCTCCATTTTACTTCTGCCGATCTTAACAGTAGGGAGAGGTTGCTGTTTATCAGTAGGGAGAGAGTTAGTGCTGTAAAGATCTAAGAAGAAGTTCTTATTTGCTTGTGCTGTACAGTTAGAGTGCAGTGACAGGGGAGGATTTTCTTGTGTGCAGCAGCGCTGATTATAGTCTGCCTGATAGCTGTATTGCTGTGTGTACACTGCTGTGCAGGCTGCTTTTTACACAGCACTAATACTTTTATTCTTTTTTTCTGCACAGTTATCGACCGTTCATTTTTTCCCACACCGTATAGAGCTGTACGCTCCTCACACACTACCGTCTACCGGCTGGTATCACGGACAAATACATGCTGACTATCTGTGTGACTCCGAAAATAAATGAGATTTAAATTAACCCCTACACCATATACAGCTGTATGCTTCTGATACAGTACCGTATATCTGCTGTTTGTATTACGGTCAAATCCATACTGAGAGAGCGTCTGTGTGTGATTCCGGAAATAAATACGGAGATTTAAATTTACCCCTACACCGTATACAGCTGTCCGCTTCTGATACAGTACCGTATATCTGCTGTTTGTATTGCAGTCAAAGCCATACTGAGAGAGCGTCTGTGTGTGACTCCGGAAATAAATACGGAGATTTAAATTTACCCCTACACCGTATACAGCTGTACACTTCTGATACAGTACCGTATATCTGCTGTTTGTATTACGGTCAAATCCATACTGAGAGCGTCTGTGTGTGACTCCAGAAATAAATATGGAGATTTAAATTTACCCCTACACCGTATACACTCCCTGACAGAAGTTATGTTGCTTATCCATGTTATCTAAATAAAAGCTTATAACCTGACTTTAAATTCATCCATTGGTTGCATAAATTATTCTTTTGAAAGCTGAAACCCTCCGAAATGTGGTTTAGGTTAAGAAAATAAATTGGCATTAATGCTGAAATATTGATCATTTAATGGACACACAATGGTCAGATTTTGGCAAGACAAAAGTTTTGTCGCCTGGTCGAATAATGTACCCAATCTTAGTTGACATCCTCACCTGTGCTCAGTAAATGATCGGTTAATTAGTGGGTGTGTATAAAAAGAAACCCAGCACCCCAGACCTTCACTTGAACTGCAACTTGAGCTCTGACAACATGCCAAAAATCCACCCTGCGACCAAAGTCTGGATTATCAAGAGGCTGAAGACCAGATCCACTGCAAAGGTGGCTGGCACCTTTAATGTGTCTGAGCGTTAAGTACAAAGAATTAAAAAAAGATTTGAAGAGCCTGGAGATGTGTTTGACAAGCCCAGGTCCGGCAGACCCCGCAAGACAGCTGCTCAGGAGGAACGTTTGTTGGTTAGAAAATCCAAAGCAGCAGAACTCCAACGGGCCTGGTCACCTCAAGTCCCTGTGTCAACTAGAACAGTTTGTAGGATTCTGTCTCGAAATGGCCTCCATGGTCGATTCAGTGCCCAGATTTAAATTTTCCCCTACACCGTATACAGCTGTACGCTCCTCATACAGTACCATATATCTGCTGGTATTTTTGGTACATGTTCCCAAACATGAGGAAGCATGTTGGAAGAGGCCGCGGACGTGGGCGGGGGGGCCAGCTGGTACTGATGGTGGTGCATCTGCTGGTAGTGCCAAAAGCACAATAGCACCTAAGGCAGGAGGTGTTGAGCCTGCGTCATTGTCTGGCTCCAGAAGGCCTGGAAGGCTCCCTTTTCTGGGAGTAGGTAAACCGCTTTTAAATCCGGAGCATCAGGAACAGGTTTTGGCTTACATTGTCGAAACAGCCTCCAGCTCTATCCCCTCCTCTTCTGAAGTTTCAAAAACTGCAAGCACTGAGTCGTCAGTGCAGGCTCCTGGTCAGGAACAACACCTTTCCTTGTGTCCTTCACCCCCACCAAAAGTGAAGGATGCGGCAGGCCACACTTCAGATTACTCCCTAGGCTCTTTTCACATACCATGCCTAACTTATCAAGTGAAATCCTGAATTCCCCAGCCAAGATGAATATGACATGGAATGCACTGATGCACAGCCATTGCTATATGATTCTGCTGGTACATTCACCCAGAGCACTGCATTGCCCTCGCAGTCTACTGAGCCAGATTCTGTCCCCGATGAAACTCAGGTGCCCCTTCCCGCAAACTATACCACCTTACACGGTGACACAGAGGAAGGTGCAGATGAAATTGAAGGATGATGGATGACCCAGTTGTTGACCCGGATTGGCATCCATTGGGGGAAGAGGGTGCCGCTGGCAATAGCTCAGAAGAGGAGGAGGATCTGCAGCAGGCATCGACATCGCAGCTGCGGTTATCTGGCAGGCCCGTAGTAGTCCAAAAACATGTTAAAAAAAACAAAAAGAGTTGCAGGACAGCTTCGCCAGACGGTCAAATTAGCACAGCGTGCAAGCCCTGAAAATTTTTCCCATAGTAGGAAGAGTGCAGTGTGGCACTTTTTTGACCAAAATCCTATTGATGAGGCAAAGGTTATCTGTAAGAAGTACAGAAGGACCTTTAGCCGAGGGAAAAATCTCCGAAATTTGAATACCAGTTGCATGCTTAAACATGTAAACACCATGCACTTGCAAGCGTGGACGGACTACAAAACCTCAGGTAGCACACGTGCACCTGCTCCGACTGAAAGTAGCCAGCAACGCTACATAGCTTCCCCCACTGTAAGCCCACTGGTTAGCACACAACCAGCAAGAAATGTTGAGGTGTCGTCACAAGGCCAAAGCAGTCAGGGAATCACAATGTTTTCCCAACGAAAGGCTGCATCTAGACCATCATCACCACCATCACCATCACCAACCCCCTCTCAGTCCGCCATGTCCACCGCTAGTTCCACCATATGCAGCTCTCAAGTCCAGCTCACCCTATCAGAGACTCTGAGTAGGACAAGAAAGTATTCATCCTCTCATCCGCGTTCACTGGCTTTGAACGCCTACATTGCCAAACTGATCTCATTAGAGATGATGACCTTCCGTTTGGGTGAAAGCGCAGCGTTCCGAGAGCTCATGGCCTACGCTGTCCCACGCTATGACCTACCCAGTTGGCACTTCTTTTCTAGAAAACCCATCCCAGCCCTCCACCTACATGTGAAAGACCACATTGTCCATGCACTCAATCAGTGAGTATAAAGGTGCACCTCAAAACAGATGCATGTGCCAGTAGGCATGGCCAGGGCCGTTACGTGTCCATCACTGCGCACTGGGTGAATGTGGTGGATGCAGGGTCCACAGGGGACTGCGGCGGTGGGACAGTGCTGCCTAGCCCACGGTATAGGCAACAGTTGGCTGTAGGCGTTCGACCCTCCTCCTCCAGAAGCGAAAGCTCGTCGACAGAGCGCAGTCGCACGAGCACTCCATCCGCAGCTGCCAGTGTTGCACACAAGGTGTCCCACTATTGAACAGCTAGTGGTAAGCGTCAGCAGGCTGTTTTAAAGATGATGTCTTTGGGAGACAACAGACACACCGCAGAGGTATTGGCCAACTACTTGCAGCGAGAAATTGAGCCATGGCTGGGCAGTCTACATCTTGAGCCAGGCAAGGTAGTTAGTGATAACAGACGTAATTTTGTGGCGGCCATAGCCCTGGCAAAACTCAGACACATACCTTGCCTGGCTCACACCTTGAACCTGGTGGTGCAGTGCTTCCTAAATAATTATCCAGAGTTACCAGCCCTGCTCCACAAGGTGCGAAGACAGTGCTCGCACATCCGTCGCTCGCCCATAGACTCCAGTCTTATGCAGAGGCTGCAGCGATCGCTCCACCTCCCCAAGCACTGCCTAATCATAGATGCTGCAACAAGGTGGAACTCCAATCACATGGTTGAGAGGCTGTGTGAACAGAGGCAGGCAGTAATGCATTTGTGAGAGGATACACGGGCAGGCAGTTTGAGGGCAGACATCGAGTTGTCGGATGTGCAGTGGTCAAAGCTGAAAGACCTCTGTAAAATCAGGTACAGGGTTTGTGCGTGACTGGAGGGATGTGGATTTGGCAGAAAGTGCTCCTCCACCCACCACTGGCAGTGCATCATTGACACCTGGAACATTGGCCCACATGTGTGATTATGTCTTGCGGATCCTAAAAAGGGACCCCCGTATTGCCAAAATTATGAAGGATGACGATTACTGGTTGGCCAGCATCCTCGATCCACGCTATAAAGGCAAATTACAGAACATCATGCCACAGGAGAACCTAGAGCTAATATTGGCGAACAAACAAGCAGCTCTGGTAAAACTGTTTTTTAGGCCGGCGTCACACTAAGGAGGAATATGGACAAGTGAGAGGCGTGAAAACCACGCATTACACACGGACCAATATTTCTCTATGGGGCAGCTCTGATCATGCATATTTTTCTCACCTGTATGTTATGGTGCGAGACACCCGCAGCATGCTGCAATTGTACACGTATTACGCCCTTTGTACGCCAATGAAAGTCTATGGGTGCGAGAAAACTACGGATTACACACGGACCAGACGTGTGACTTGCGAGAAATACGCACCGGTGTCCTTTAAAAAGCTGGAAATTCATCCCCGGCTATACTGTAAAATCACACTGACAAGTTTAATAAAGAATAGAAAGAATAGATATATACACATAGAATACATATATATATATATATATATATATATATATACACACACTCATTGAGCATTACATATATTATATATATATTATATATATAATATATATATATATATATATTATACATATATTTATAGTTCATACACTTCTACATAGTATAATAGCCGCTAATTCAATTGCCGGCTTTTGTGAAATTACAGAACCCGACATGAAATGACACATGGTTTACATACAGTTAACCATGTCATTTCATGTAGTTTGAAATATGGTTTTCACTAACAATTACATGAGTGTATATGAGCAAAATTTCATACATGTATGGGTTAATTAAATGTGTAAATTCGGTCAAAAATAATGGTCCCTCTCTGGGCTACTAATATCTGTCTTCAGTCGCTGGCTTTCCCTGTCTGGTGGAGAAAATAGCGCGGGATCCCAAGCATTTTTTTTCAATGAATTTACACCTTTAATTAACCCCTACATGTATGAAATTTTGCACACATACACTCATGTAATTGTTAGTGAAAACCATATATCAAACTACATGAAATGACATGGTTAACTGTATGTAAACCATGTGTCATTTCATGTCAGGTTCTCATGAAGTACAATAATAAAATATATTGGGGTACCATGTTAGCCAGAAAAATCGATGTGAATACTTTTCTGTTGTCAATGTGTTAGAAATGAATTCTGAGCGGGAGCTCCCTCTGGTGGTTACAAACAGTACTGAACCATTCAATGAAGATTGGCGATCAGGAGTTACAGACTGGTCTTATATAAGGGAGGTTCCCTCCCATCAGGGTTGCTGGTGATCAATTGTTCTTGTCTCAACTTTGGTTCCTGGTTCACTTGGAAGCCTGCTGTGTCTTGCCTGCATCTTCTGCTAACAGATAAGATATCTTCTGCTTGTATTTTTGTGTTTGCTTTTTGCATTGTTTCCTGCACTCTTGTGGAGGTCAGCCAGGTCCCCCCGGGGGCTTGTGCTCCTCTCAGTTTATCTGAGCCTCTGTTATTTGTTCATTTGCCTTTTCCAGTTTTTTCAGTGGCTGCGGCTTAGTTTTGTTACACCAGAGAACTAATTTAGGTGGTAGAGGTCGTGTGATCTCAGGTGTTTTTGTAATTAGTAGAGTTGGTACTTTTTAGGGTTTTTTGGGATTGCAGTAAGTGTCCTTCCTATCCTTTTCTGTCCAGGTAGATTGGGCCCCAACGTTTGCTCATACTATTTTTTTTCTGTGTCTGTATTTCCTCTTGTCTAACCGCCATTACATGTTTGGGGGCTTCCTATGTTCTTTGGGGATCTGCTCCGGGGCAGATAGTTTTCCTCTTTCTATCTGTAGGTGTAGTTAGCTTCTCAGGCTGTGACGAGGCGTCTAGGACCAACGTAGGTACGCTCCACGGCTGCCTTTAGTTGTGGTGGTTAGTCAGGGTACTGCAATCCAGTAGATTCCAACCTCTCTGGTGTATTGCCGTTTTTGCCTGCTCTCCTCAGCTACCAAAACATAACACTTTTCCGTCCAAAGATGACAAGAGTATTCTTAGAGTGATACCTTTATTGGCTAACCAGAAAATTATATGTTCTGTAGGGATCCGCTCTGGTAGGCAAGGGCCGGACCACAGTTATGAGGCAACACACAGGCTTTAAGTCCAAAAATCAATGTTTTACTGTCTCTTTAACACCAGGTAACAAAACATCACAAAACATAAATGCATTCCAGCTTTCAATATCACTGTTCCCAGACGGACTCTTGCATGGGACGGACTTGACTAAGCGGCTGCAGGCCAGCAGGGATTGCCAGGTGCCTTTCCCGGGTGGTCTGGAACTCGCTTCCAGTGCTCACTGACACACTGTAACAGAAAGTCACACTTCCAGGCTAACTCCAGCCAAGATCCTCAACAGAACCACGTGGTTCTCAGTGTGGGACCGTCACAGGTTCCGCACACCATGTGTCTTGTCCGGGTGCTATTCAGGACCCCCGTCCAACACCCCGGCTACCAAGCTCCAAGTCTCACCACGTGCTTCCAGGAATCCGATCCAACCCCAGGATCTTCCAACACTGACAGACATTCCAGGAACCTTCCAGGCAGCCCTATGCAGGACACACTCTCCACTGTCTCAGCCAGACTTCTCAGTCTCCAACTCAATCTCCTCACCATGTGCCAAACACTGTCTTTCATACCTGTAGCTACTCCCCCAGCTAAGGCATGAAGCACATGGTCCAGTCACCTGTTCATGACCTCATCACAGGTCCTTCACAACACCTACAATCACCAGATTGCAACATTCATTCTCCCACCACCAGTGGGCGGTGTATGTGTGGGTAGCATGTCCCACCCAGCTCACAAGCTAACCCTGTAGGTTCACCCTTAACAATAATCAGAACTCTTATGGGACTACAAGTCCCAGAACATTACTGACCTACAGCACAGAATAGCTCTGCGACACATACTTTCCATTTAGCACCATACCTGTAATGTATGTAGTACAGTTCATATAGCATCTTGTGCTTGGGTGCGATGAAAACACAGGAGTCACAGGTTTGATATAGAAAAGTCCTGTATTACTTCATACAAGTTGGCAGAAATAGTCACACAGTTTGCAGACACAGAAACAGGAGACACAGCAGGCCAGAGTAATCCAAGCTCAGCAATCACTCTCCAACACAGATTCAGGATCTTCTTCTCTGTTACGGTAAGTCCATGCAAACGTGGGTCTTTCAAAGAGCAGGGTTCAGAGTCCACAAGTGCTTCAGAGTTCCTCAGTAGGAATAGCTGGAGTACAAGGTCCAAGGCTTACAGGAGTCAAGTCACAGGTTCACTGCAGGCTAGATTCTGAAGCACTGATTGCTCAGCTGTGGCTGCTTAAGAAGCAAAGGAGAGAATCAGGGCGGGAACATGCAAGCTGGAAACTCCATTTTGACTGAGGGCAAGATAGCTGCAGCAAGACAGAAAGTAAAATGGCTGACGAACAAACTGAGTTTCAGGAATATATACATAGAACCTTACAATACCAGGGACTGGTTTCCCATCCATCTCATGCCTCCATGCATAATTTGAGCAACTTATACAGCGCCCCCTAAGTGCCACATTAGTCACTACACCACATACCTTCCCCCTCTGTTCAAACTTGTGAGGTTGAACACCTGTTCCAACCCGAGGACTCCGAGACAAGTCACCCATGTCACCTTGCCCTACAAGTCGAGGGGACCGTCTCAGTCGATTTTGGGCATCCTGCAACATTACCTCTTGGTTAGGCCTTCCCCGCCCCAGCAGTCAGAATGTCGGCCTTGTCACCAGACCCCTCCAGTACCGTCTCCTACGGTTGTTGCGGTCCTGAGTCAAGCTCACTGGTTGATCTGAGTCGGACTCTCTATCTCTTTGTCCGCCACCAGGTCTCACACTTACGACACTCAGCCCTGAGCTAACAGAATCGTCATCTCTACCCCTCAGTGTTTCAGCTCGTTTACTGCCAGTCCCCAGAGAAGCCTCTTGTTTCTCTATATCTTGGGCTGGAAGCAGTCGCCATCTTCGTTTCAACTCCTGCAGCTGTTCCTTTATCTGCTTTCTTCCTGAGATCAGCTGCTCTACTTCTCGTAGGTACATCACTCGATACTCCAGGAGCGTTCAGATGTTCTTTAGGCTCTCCACTGAGCCCACACCAATGAATGGAACAATGTCTTCTTCTTCTCCAGCCACCTTGATCTCGCCATCAGCTGCAATCCTCACTCTCCTTACACCAGATCTATCCACCATCTCCTGCATCACTTTTCCAAGTCTTCCAACGACTCTCCTCACCAGATTTCTGGGTACCGGAATTACCTCTTCTAACAAGCCCAGTCGATTTTGATCTTCCTTCGCCTGCTCCAGACGTCGAGCGGCTTTCATGTTACTCAACATAATCATCTGTTTCACGTGGAGACACTGCAGATGCATATCCTTCAGGACAGCCACCAGCTTCTCTGTGTCTTCCCCCTCTGCCAGGATCACCAACTGGTTCGTCTCTGGTGCCCAGTTCACACTATCGGCTTTTACCGCCTTTTTAAAGGCCTCATGCACCCCCTCACTGGCACAGGCTTCTTGCATGTCTGCAGGTACCTTTATCACAAACCTAAAGAGTGAAGTCTTCTCCTCCTCCTGAGACTCACATTCTTCACGACCCCTTGCCCAGATGGGCACTGGCACTTCCGCCTGGTCATCACTCGGGCATGGCCGCTGTACGTCTTCAACCAGCAACTTCTCCTTCTGCAGACCCCTTACTGCTTCTCTGAGCACCTCCATCTCTTCTCCCAAGGTCCTACCCACACTTTGCCACATAGACAGGTGACCTCTGAGCTCAGAGACTACCTTCTCCAGCTCATCCACTCTATGTTCCGCAGTTTGCCTCAGGGCCTTTTCTTGTTCGATCTGCTCCTTCATGGTCTTTAGTTCAGCCGACTTTTGCTTCTCACCAGACACTTTGTTAGCCATGTTCTACTTTATGGCCGCAACCTCGGCCTCCAGGTGGCGCACCTTCTCCAACTGTACAGTGTTGGCGCCTTCCGTATCTGACCCCGTCAACCTTTCTTGAGGCTACACCCTCTCCGGCTCTTCAGGGTCTGGAAGCGTACTCACATCTTGCATAATTGCATCAGTCATAGGTTTTTCTTTATTACCATCCTTAGTACATACATTGTGTTCCGGCGCCTTGCGCCCTTTGTGTCTCCGACTACGGGAGGATTTTTTCTCCTTGTGGGGCTTTTCCTCACTGTACTTCCTTTCTCTATTAGAGTCACAGTCTGAGTCACAATCTGAGTCACCTCCCATCTGGCACCCGTCAAGAGACTTCAGGTCTGTCTGTTGGGTAGCCGCACCCTTTCCACTTGTGTCATTGTCTACTATGTCACCGAGTTGGTCAGACCCGTCCACTTTGGGAGGTGTCACTGTACTAATACACATTGCCCCAACAGTACGGAGACCTCTATTCAGTGGCCGTAGAGGAACTCCCCCCTCCCACAATTCTGAGAACAGCCCAGAGTGCTGGCCTATTACCACCGGACAAGCTAAGTTTGGAACTAAAGCTGCCTTATGGTTTTTACTGTCCCTGACCATCTCTAGTATCACAAAGGCATCTACATATTCCCTAGTGGACCCATGGATGCAGGTGACCTTGATCTTTCTTGTGGTTATAAAGTTATCGGGTGCAGCCCTCACTAGGGTCACCGAGCTTCCTGAATCAACCAGTCCGTGTACCTCCTCACCATTCATCAGCAGGTCACACCCATGTAGCCTCTCACCTGGAGGGTAATTCAAATGACAGACTGGACATTCATAGCACCATTGCCCCTGGCAACAATCCGATGTCGCCTCCCCTTTACAGTTGGGATACTCCATCCCCTTTTTATCCCCATCCCTGCTGGTGGGTTAATGCACCGGTTAGACCACTAGCCCACTCTGGGATATACCCTGTGGACTCCCCCACAGTTTCCTTATGCACAACTCCCACGGTACAGTTTTATTTCTTTTGGGCTGTTACTGGCCCTTTAAGAGTGTGTGACCTGGTTCACACTGTCCTTCTATTACACCACCAGCTCCTGCTGGCACCGACACCGCTGCTGTGGCAGCCACCAATCACCGGCACCTCCGACTGCCGCTCACAAGCTGCTGCTACTGCAGAACCTCTTCCTGCAAGTGTCCCGGTAGCTCCCACTACCACCAGTCTCTGCACGCTTCCGCTGCGCTGTCTTCGTGGACCCCTTGATCCACAGCAACCTTCGTAACCCCACTGAGTTACAGCCAGCCGCTTGTCACGTTCTTAACCCCACCGGGTTACAGCCAGACATCTTCACCTGGTTATTTGTCATGCATGGAAAAAAAAACATCCACAAAAAAAAAAAAACAGCCTGACCTCACTGCGTCTGCCCGCATTCTTCACCAAACTGTAGGGATCCACTCTGGTAGGCAAGGGCCGGACCGCAGTTATGAGGCAACACACAGGCTTTAAGTCCAAAAATCAATGTTTTACTGTCTCTTTAACACCAGGTAACAAAATATCACAAAACATAAATGCATTCCAGCTTTCAATATCACTGTTCCCAGACCCACCTTGCATGGGACGGGCTTGACTAAGCGGCTGCAGGCCAGCAGGGACCGCCAGGTGCCTTCCCGGGTGGTCTGGAACTCGCTTCCAGTGCTCACTGACACACTGTAACAGAAAGTCACACTTCCAGGCTAACTCCAGCCCAAGGTCCTCAACAGAACCGCGTGGTTCTCAGTGTGGGACCGTCACAGGGTCCGCACACCCATGTGTCCTGTCCGGGTGCTATTCATGACCCCCGTCCAACTCCCAAGCTACCAAGCTCCAAGTCTCACCATGTGCATCCAGGAATCCGATCCAACCCCAGGATCTTCCAACACTGACAGACCTTCCAGGAACCTTCCAGGCAGCCCTATGCAGGACACACTCTCCACTGTCTCAGCCAGATTTCCAGAGACTTCTCAGTCTCCAACTCAATCTCCTCACCATGTGCCAAACACTGTCTTTCATACCTGTAGCCACTCCCCCAGCTAAGGCATGAAGTACATGGTCCGGTCACCTGTTCATGACCTCATCACAGGTCCTTTACAACACCTACAATCACCAGATTGCAACATTCATTCTCCCACCACCAGTGGGCAGTGTATGTGTGGTTAGCATGTCCCACCCAGCTCACAAGCTAACCCTGTAGGTTCACCCTTAACAATAATCAGAACTCTTATGGGATTACAAGTCCCAGAACATTACTGACCTACAGCACAGAATAGCTCTGCGACACATACTTTCCATTTAGCACCATACCAGGGACTGGTTTCCCATCCATCTCATGCCTCCATGCATAATTTGAGAAACTTATACAGCGCCCCCTAGGTGCCACATTAGTCACTACACCACAGTTCAAACATAATTTTCTGGTTAGCCAATAAAGATATCACTCTAAGAATACTGTTGTTATCTTTGGACGGAAAAGTATTCACATCGATCATGTCAGGTTCTGTAATTTCACAAAGGCCGGCAATTGAATTAGTGGCTATTATACTATGTAGAAGTGTATGAACTATAAATATACCGTATATACTCGAGTATAAGCCGACCCGAGTATAAGCCAACCCCCCTAATTTTGCCACAAAAAACTGGGAAACTTATCGACTCGAGTATAAGCCTAGGGTGGAAAATGAGATTTTGCCCCATATGCTGCCCCATGTATTATGCCCCACAAGATGCTCCATGTATTGTGCCCCATATGCTGCCCCATGTATTATGCCCCACAAGATGCTCCATAGATTGTGCCCCAGATGCTGCCCATGTATTGTGCCCCATATGCTGCCCATGTATTGTGCCCCATAGATGCTACATAGATTGTGCCCCCATAGATGCTCCTTAGATTATGCCCCCATAGATGCCCTATGTATTATGCCCCCATAGATGCTCCATAGATTGTGCCCCCATAGATGCTCCATAGATTATGCCCCCATAGATGCTCCACATATTATGCCCCCATAGATGCCCCATGTATTATGTCCCCATAGATGCTCCATAGATTGTGCCCCCATAGATGCTCCTTAGATTATGCCCCCATAGATGTTCCATGTATTATGCCCCCATAGATGCTCCATGTATTATGCCCCCATAGATGCCCCATGTATTATGCCATGTAAAGCAGTAATCAAAGCAAAAGGTGGCTACTTTGAAGAACCTAGAATATAAGACATATTTTCAGTTGTTTCACATTTTTTTGTTAAGTGTAATGTTTAATTCCACATGTGTTAATTCATAGTTTTGATGCCTTCAGTGTGATTCTACAATTTTCATAGTCATGAAAAACAGAAAAATCGTTGAATGAGAAGGTGTGTCCAAACTTTTGGTCTGTACTGTATATCTATTATTTCTTTTGTGATGTAAAAACTGTCATTGGGATCCATTATATGTCGGTTTTGCAAGCCGGCGAGAAATTCTCGCCGTACGGATGCATACGGATGCTTACATGCGCAAAATACGCAGCCACACCTTGACAACGGATGAAATACGGATAAATGTGCCGGCAACATTTCTGCGTAATACGGCCGTACAATACGGTCCGTTTTTTTCTACGGTGAGTGTGACGCCAGCCTTAGAGGCATTCTCAGCACACAGCAGCGGTGCAGGTTCTAACATGAGCCATACTGGGCAACATGGAAGAGGTGTTCGTGGTGCACATAGCCGAAGTGGCGTTGGAGACAAGGGTTTCATGACCATGCTGTGGACTGATTTCTCGAGTATCGCTCACACGACTGTTAATATTATTATTATTACACATTTATATAGCGCCATTTATTCCATGGCGCTTTACATATGAAAAGGGAAATATAGACAGGTACAATAAACGTGTGCTAGACAAGGGACACACAAGTACAGAAGGAGAGAGGACCCTACCCGCGAGGGCTCACAGTCTACAGGGATCGGTGAGGATACACTAGGAAAGGGTAGAGCTGGTCGTGCGATGGTTCAGTAGACTGAGGATCATTGTAGGCTGTAGGCTTGTCGGAACAGGTGGGTCTTCAGGTTCTTCTTGAAGGTTTACGTTGTTGGTGAAAGTCTGATGTTTTGCGGCAGGGAGTTCCAGAGTATGGGGGAAGCCCGGGAGAAGTCTTGTATGCGGTTGTGGGAAGAAGAGATGAGGGGGGAGTCGAGAAGGAGATCTTGAGAGGATCGAAGGTTGCGTGTGGGTAGGTAGCAGGAGACCATGTCACAGATGTATGGAGGAGAAAGGTTGTGGATGGCTTTGTATGTCATGGTTAGGGTTTTGAACTGAAGCTTCTGGGCAATAGGAAGACAGTGAAGGGCCTGGCATAGGGGGGAGGCTGGGGAATATCAGGTAGACAGGTGGATTAGTCGGGCAGCAGAGTGTAGGATGGACTGGAGTGGTGCCAGAGTGCTAGAGGGGAGGCCAGACAGTAGGAGGTTGCAGTAGTCGAGGGGGGAGATGATAAGGGCGTGCACTAGTGTTTTTGTGGTTTCATGGTTGAGGAATGAGCGGATCCGGGAAATATTTTTGATTTTGAGGCGGCAGGAGGTGGCCATTCCATCTCCAAAATTGGGGCATTTCTCACACCAATATCTCCCGATATGTAAGCTAATTAACATGATAGTGCCTGATGGAGCAGAAAATACAACATTTGGGTAAGTATAACGGCTACATAGATAAATCCATAAAGATGAAGGCACCTGTGGAGAACTTGATCTTGCTGAGGACATGGCCACTTTTTAAGGGCTAGTTACACACATAGGTGGTGTTGAGAAATTCCCAAATGTGTCTCTCTGAAGTCCAATAGTTGCAGATTGTGCCATCGTCCTTTTCATCTATTGATGAGACATTCTTTCATAGTCTGATCAAAGTACTTCAGCTTTAGGGAAGTTAAATTCATCTTTCTAAAACTTGATCTTGTGGAAGGAAGGATCATTCTTTAAGCGGTAAGGACAAAATGTTATTGTCCAGTACCTACTAAATATGTCACACCACAGTCCAACTTTTCTGTGTTGCGCCACTATTATTTTTTGCCATTGGTCGATCCATTTTTCATATATCTTATCAATGGACACCATTTATCTTCTTTCCACCAAAAGGTTCTATTCTGTGCCACATTGTATGTAGTTATAAGGCCACAGCATAAATTTCAAAGGATGAAATTTGCCATCTCACAGATAGACAAGCACGTAAATATTCTGAACCATCAGGCCGCCTAACAGTAATTTAACAACATGTATGTTAGTCTTCAGGACATGCACACATGGTGTTAAAAAATCCAGCCTCCTCCAAGCCCTTCAGCTGGCCATTCCATCTCCAAAATTGGGGCATTTCTCACACCAATATCTCCCGTTATGTAAGCTAATTAACATGATAGTGCGATGGCGAAAATACAACATTGGTAAGTATAACGCTACATAGATAATCGATAAAGATAAGGCCCTGTGAGACTTGATCTTGCTGATGACATGGCACTTTTAAGGCTAGTTACACCATAGGTGGTGAGAAATCCAGCTCTCAATCCTTCAGATGGCCAGCTTCATCTATGGAGCATTTCATCACAATCTCTTAAAGTAATATTTCTAACATCTTGCGAAGCCTAACGTAAGGACAAAATGTATTGTACCTCAAACACATCCAACTTTCTGTGTTATAATCCAGTCTCCATCATTCATGGACCATTCTTCTCAAAATTGGCCTTTTATATTACCACAATAATTCAGCATTAATGAAGCAATTCTGAACATCAGCCGCCTAACGGTAATTAACAACATGTATGTTGTCTTCAGACATGCAACAGTGTAAAAAAAATCCAGCCTCCTCCAACCCTTCGCTGGCCATTCCATTCCAAAATTGGGCATTCTCACACCAATATCTCCGTTATGTAGCTAATTAACATGATAGTGCCTGATGGAGCAAAATACAACATTTGGGTAAGTATAAGCTACATAGATAAATCCATAAGATGATCCAAAGGCACCTGTGGAGAACTTGATCTTGCTGAGACATGGCCACTTTTTAAGGGCTAGTTACACACATAGTGGTGTTGAGAAATTCCCAAATGTGTCTCTCTGAAGTCCAATAGTTGCAGATTGTGCCATCGTCCTTTTCATCTATTGATGAGACATTCTTTCATTGTTGATCAAAGTACTTCAGCTTTAGGGAAGTTAAATTCATCTTTCTAAAACTTGATCTTGCGGAAGGAATGATCATTCTTTAAGAGGTAAGGACAAAATGTTATTGTCCAGAACCTACTAAATATGTCACACCACATCCAACTTTTCTGTGTTGCCCACTTTATTTTGCATTGTCACCTTTTTATATCTTTATGGACACCATTTATCTTCTTCCCAAAAGTCATTTTCACATTATGTATTATGCACAGATAAATTCAAGAAAAATTTGCATCTCACATATTGACAAGCATTAATATTCAACCATAAGGCGCTAACGGTATTTACACATATAGTCTTAGACATGCACACATGTGTTAAAAATCCAGCCTAACCTTCAGGCCATTCATCTCCAAAATTTCAAAGGAAGAATTTGCATCACACAGATTGCCCAGCATGTAAATATTCTGAACCATCAGGCCGCCTAACGGTAATTTAACAACATGTATGTTAGTCTTCAGGACATGCACACATGGTGTTAAAAACCAACTCGATGCCATCAACTCTCAACCATCTTTAGGCTGGCACGAATTACACTATGCTAGTCCAAATTGGGGCATGTTATATCATCCACCCAATATCTCCCGTTATGTAAGCTAATTAACATGATAGTGCCTGATGAGCAGAAAATACAACATTTGGGTAAGTATAACGGCTACATAGATAAATCCATAAAGAATGAAGGCACTTGGAGAACTTGATCTTGCTGAGGACATGGCCACTTTTTAAGGCTAGTTACACACATAGTGGTGTTGAGAAATTCCCAAATGTGTCTCTCTGAGTCCAATAGTTGCAGATTGTGCCATCGTCCTTTTCATCTATTGATGAGACATTCTTTCATTGTCTGATCAAAGTACTTCAGCTTTAGGGAAGTTAAATTCATCTTTCTAAACTTGATCTTGCAGGAAGAAGGATCATTCTTTAAGCGGTAAGGACAAAATGTTATGTCCAGAACTACTAAATATGTCACACCACAGTCCAACTTTTCTGTGTTAGCCACTATTATTTTTTGCCATTGGTCGATCCATTTTTCATATATCTTATCAATGGTCACCATTTATCTTCTTTCCACCAAAAGGTTCCATTCTGTGCCACATTGTATGTAGTTATAGGCCACAGCATAAATTTCAAAGAAAAAATTTGCATCTCACAATTGACAAGCACGTAAATATTCTGAACCATCAGGCCGCCTAACGGTAATTTAACAACAGTATGTTAGTCTTCAGACATGCACACATGGTGTTAAAAAATCCAGCCTCCTCCAACCCCTTCAGCTGGCCATTCCATCTCCAAATTGGGCATTTCTCACACCAATATTCCTTATGTAATATTCGAACCATCAGGCGCCTAACGGTAAATTGTGTTTTAACAGCACAATTGTCAGCCTCTCACCCTTCTGGCTTCCACTCAAATTGGGGCATTTCTCACACCAATATTCCTTAGATATCTGAACACAGGCCTAAAGGTAGTTTAAATACATGTATGTTAGTCTTATCCAGGACCATTCCAAACATGCGTTTAAAAAAAAAACACCTTTTCATCTCACCCTCAGCTGGCCATTCCATCTCCAAAATTGGGGCATTTCTCACACCAATATCTCCCGTTATGTAAGCTAATTAACATGATAGTGCCTGATGGAGCAGAAAATACAACACTTGGTAACTATAATGGCTACATAGATAAATCCATAAAGAAGATGAAGGCACCTGTGGAGAACTTGATCTTGCTGAGGACATGGCCACTTTTTAAGAGCTAGTTACACACATAGGTGGTGTTGAGAAATTCCCAAATGTGTCTCTCTGAAGTCCAATAGTTGCAGATTGTGCCATCGTCCTTTTCATCTATTGATGAGACATTCTTTCATTGTCTGATCAAAGTACTTCAGCTTTAGGGAAGTTAAATTCATCTTTCTAAAATTTGATCTTGCAGAACGAAGGATCATTCTTTAAGCGGTAAGGACAAAATGTTATTGTCCAGAACCTACTAAATATGTCACAACCATGTTAGGGTCTGCGGAACGCACCAAATATATAAAGTGGAGAGGTGCGTTCGCAGCCCGGGGTCCACCGTGCAAGCAAAGCCTGCTGCTAGTAAGATGACGAAAGTAGCGAACTCTGTTATCCCGCAGAGTCGCTAAAATAAACGCCGTAGCGCGTTGTGGCAGTAAGTGCAGACTCTGTTAATTCACAGAGCCGCTAACGGGATGCCACAGTGCTATATGGCGATATGTTGCGAACTCACTTAGCTTCAGTGAGCCGCAAAGTAAAACGCTAGGGCGCTGTCTAGCGTCGAGAGCGAACCCTGTTACGTCACAGAGCCGCTGAGAACAAACACCGTGTCCTGTCAGGCTCTCAGGCACACGGTTAATTGATAGCGAGCATAATACGTGGTCATGCGCTAATGTCCTCGCGGGAGTCACCCGCAATCTATGGCGTCTGAACGCCAGACCCTGAATACGGCAATCAAACTCCTCACCGGTTATGCCGGTAATCTAGGGCATCTAGGACACCGACCCCTGACCAGCTAGCACACTAAACTCCTCACCGATTAAGTCGGTATTCTAGTGGCTTATTTCAGCCGGGTCCCTAACCACACACACGCATGACCACACTGGCGCATAGCATACAATGGTTGATATTAGCGCATGGCGGCCCAGCCATGCTACCCTTTTATAGCAACAGCTACAGGACCTTCCAGGAACAAGGACCAATGAGAACCTGTTCAGAAGACTATAGTAACAGGGCCTTCCTGGCGGGCCAATAGGACTGCTGCAGTACCTGAGCATGTGACCCCTGATCTCCAATGAGAGATCTCACTCTGGGCACGCTCAGAAGGGAAAATGCAGGACTTTATCCAAAGACGTCTGCTCCAGAACTGGCTATAATAGCAGATCCAGGAAAGGCAGCAGCAAGTCACTGCCCAGTAGTGGAGTGGGCAAGACGCTTGGAACGACGTCTCTGCTGAGCAGGCTCCACTGCGGCCGGAGATGAATGGGAGACCGCAGCGGCACTGGTTCGAGAACTCCCCTTGTGCAGGAGCGGGAACTCGAACCCTAACATTACCCCCCCCCTCCCTAGGGCCCCCCCTTCTCTGGGCCTCGCTGCGTTCAAAGGCAGCGATGAGCTGCGGAGCGTGAACATGCTCGGCAGGCTCCCAAGACCTATCCTCAGGCCCATAGCCCCTCCAGTCCACCAAATAAAACTTTTTGCCCCGTACCACCTTACACCCCACGATGGCGTTCACCTCATGGTCATCCGCAGATGAACCCGATGTCCCGGCAGATGACTCAGAAAACCGGACATGAGCACGGGTTTCAGGAGGGACACGTGAAAGGTGTCGGAGATACCCAGGCGTGGTGGAAGAGCTAAACGGTATACCACAGGGTTAACCTGCTCGAGGACCTTGAAAGGACCCAGGTAGCGGGGTGTCAACTTAGTGGACTCAACTCGCAGCCTGATGTTACGGGCGGAGAGCCACACCAAATCCCCAGGAGCAAATGTAGGAGCGGGCGCCGATGGGCATCGGCCGAAGACCTCATCCTCTCTTTGGAGGCCTGAATGGCATCCTGCGTGCGGTCCCAAATGTCCCGTGCCTCCACAGCCCAGTCTGCCACCCTGGAATCGGCGGAAGACACGGGCATAGGCACTGGTACCCCGCGGATGCTGACCGTAGTTCAGGAGGAATGGGTCTGTCCGGTGGAATCAGCCACAGCATTGTTTAATGCAAACTCAGCCATGGTAGCAAGGATGCCCAGTCATCCTGCCTGGCTGAGACAAAATGTCGTAGATAGGTGACCAAGGTCTGGTTGGCCCTCTCTTACCAACCCATTTCGTCTCAGGATGGTACGCTGAAGAGAGATTTAACTCAATACTGAGTAGACGACAAAGCTCTCTCCAGAACCGAGACGCAAACTGGGGACCTCGGTCACTGACAATCTTGTCCGGCATGCCGTGTAAACGAAGATGTGCCTAACAAACAACGCTGCCAGAGCCCGTGCAGAAGGTAACCGTGGTAGTGGCACCAGATGCACCATTTTAGAGAAATGGTCGGTGATTACCCAAATGATGGTGCAACCCCGAGACTTGGGCAAGCCCACCACAAAGTCCATCCCAACCATCTCCAGGGCCTGTCTGCCACCGGCAAAGGGTAAAGTAACCCAGCTGGCCGTTGTCGTGGAGACTTATTTTTGGCGCAGGAGACACACGCCCGAACATAGTCCCCAACATCACGGACATATGCGGCCACCAATATGTCCTCGCCAGCAATTCAGATGTCCTCTTTGCCCCAAAGTGTCCACCCACCCTGGACGAATGTGCCCAAGAGAGTACCTCCGGTCGCAAATTAGTAGGCACAAAAGTCTTGCCCGGGGCACAGACTCTAGCGAAACGGGGGGCCACTGTTCTCAGGCTCTCTGGGGGACGATAAGCCGAGGCTCCTCCACCTCCTCCTCCGAGGACACCACAGAGCGAGAGAAGCGTCGGCACGAATGTTCTTCTCTCCCGAGAGGAAATGCAGTGTGAAATGAAACCGGGAGAAGAACAAGGACCATCTGGCTTGGTGAGAATTAAGCCGCTGGCTGTCTGAAGATATACCAGGTTTTTGTGATCCGTGAAGACTTGGAAGGGAAAGCGAGCTCCCTCCAACAGATGTCTCCACTCCGAGAAGGCCAACTTCATTGCTAGCAACTCCCTGTCCCCGATGGAATAATTCCTCTCTGCTGGTGTGAAGGTCTTGGAGAAAAAAGAAGCATGGATGCTTCCGACCTTGAGCATCCTTTTGGAAGAGGACTGCTCCAGCACCAACGGACGAGGCATCCACCTCCAATATAAATGGCTTATCAACATCGGGGCGATGTAGGATGGGAGCTCTAGCGAAATGAGACTTAATAGACGTAAAGGGCCTTGGAGACCTCTTCAGACCACAATTTGGGATTAGCTCCCTTTTTGGTAAGGGCAACCACGGGAGCTACCAAAGTTGAGAAGTGGGGAATGAACTGACGGTAGTAATTAATGAACCCCATAAAGCGCTGCACCGCCTTTAGAGAGTGGGGTTCTTGCCAGTCCATCACCGCCTGTAGTTTGGCAGGATCCATAGCCAATCCTGGGCGGAGATGATATAGCCCAGGAAAGGTAAGAACTCCTGCTCAAACACACATTTCTCCAACTTTGCGTAAAGGGAATTTGCCCGTAGGAGGTCGAAGACCCTGCCAACATCCCTCCGGTGGGAGTCAATAATCTGGAGAGAAGATGAGTATATCATCCAGATAGACTACGACCGAGGTGGAGAGCATATCCCGGAAGATGTCATTGACAAAGTCTTGGAAAACGGCTGGAGCATTACAGAGCCCAAAGGGCATCACCAGATATTCGTAATGCCCATCCCTGGTATTAAAAGCCGTCTTCCATTCGTCCCCCTCACGGATGCGAATCAGGTTATAAGCACCGCGCAGATCTAGTTTAGTGAATACCCTTGCTCCCCGAAGCCTATCAAATAGCTCAGAGATCAGGGGCAACGGGTACTTGTTTTTAACGGTGATGGCGTTAAGACCCTGTAATCAATACACGGACGCAATTCTCCGTTTTTTCTTCTGCACGAAGAAAAATCCCGCCCCTGCCGGTGACACCGACTTCCTAATAAACCCTCTTGCCAGGTTCTCCTGAATATATTGCGACATGGCCTCTGTCTCAGGAAGAGAGAGGGGATAGACCCTTCCCCGAGGAGGTTCTGCGCCAGGCAAGAGGTCGATAGGACAGTCATAGGGGCGATGAGGCGGAAGAGTCTCCGCAGCCTTCTTGGAGAACACGTCTGCATATGACCAGTAGTGCTTGGGAAGTGGAGTAAGATCTGCGGGTAACTCAGTAGTGGTAACCTGAACGCAACTTCTGACACATCTGCCTGTACATGCATCACTCCAACCCAGTATCCTACCCGAAGTCCACTCTATATGTGGGGAGTGGAAACGGAGCCAAGGTATACCTAGTAGGATCTCGTCTATTCCCTCGGGAAGGACGAGTAGGGAAATAAATTCCTGATGGGAAGGAGATACAGACAATGCAAGTGGGACAGTCTGGTGTGTAATTTGTGAGGGCAATGACGACCCATTCACTACCCGAACAGTCACTGATTTGTCAAGCGCCACCAGAGGTATTGCATGACGGCGAGCAAAGCTAGAGGACATGAAATTCCCCTCTGCTCCTGAGTCCACGCAAAGGTCGGCGGTGAGAATGGAAGTACCAACAGTGATTGTCCTTTAAATGTTATCTTGGAGGAAAATGCCGCTGTCTCTAGTGAAACCTCCTCCCAGGGCCACTAGACGCGATCGCTTCCCCGATCGCTGTGGACATCTGTTGGCATAGTGTCCTGTCTGCTGACAATGGTTACAACCACGGATACTCGGACGGACCGAGACTTAGGTCCTGCATGAGGAACTTCTGTGGCCTTTTGAGGTTCGGACGCCAGATCGGGGAATTCGAGAGGTTTGGCAAAGGTAGGAGCCAACCGAAACCTCTGCCTACACTGGGCCCGCTCCAACCTCCGCTCGTGAAAACGGAGGTCAATGCGGGTAGATATGGAGATAAGCTTCTCCAGTGTGGCGGGAATCTCCCTGGTAGCCAAAGCGTCTTTAACATGGTCAGCCAGTCCCCGAGATAGGAATAAGAACTTTATCAGACCAATCTAGCTCAGCAGCCAGAGTCCGAAACTGGACGGAAAAACTGACTGACCAAAGACGAACCCTGTGTCAATGCCAGCAGTTGTAGCGCCGTACGTGGGTGACCTGGGGTCCTAAAAAGACCTTTTTAAGAGCCTCCAAGAAACGAGGAGCACTCTGCACCACACGATCATCGCGCTCCCACAGCGGCGTTGCCCACTCCAACGCTCTGCCCGAGAGTAGAGAAAGTACAAAACCCACTTGTGCCCGATCCGTGGGAAAACGTGCAGCCAGAAGCTCGAGATGTATAGAGCACTGACTCACGAATCCCCGACATTGCTTGCTATCACCGGCAAACTTGTCAGGAAGCGGGAGGTAGGATAATGTAGGGGCAGAGGTGGCAGAGGACAAACTGGCTGCAGCCACGCTAGCAGCCTGAACAGCGACTGCGGTAACATCCACAGCTGAGGTTGTGCTCTCAAGAGCCTCCAACCTACCCTTCAGCTGCTGGATGTACTGCAATAGACGCTGTTCGTCCGCCATTTTACTAGCCAGACCCTGGCGCTAATATTATGTTAGGGTCTGCGGAACGCACCAAATATATAAAGTGGAGAGGTACGTTCGCAGCCCGGGGTCCACCGTGCAAGCAAAGCCTGCTGCTAGTAAGATGACGAAAGTAGCGAACTCTGTTATCCCGCAGAGTCGCTAAAATAAACGCCGTAGCGCGTTTGTGGCAGTAAGTGCAGACTTTGTTAATTCACAGAGCCGCTAACGGGATGCCACAGTGCTATATGGCGATATGTGCGAACTCACTTAGCTTCAGTGAGCCGCAAAGTAAAACGCTAGGGCGCTGTCTAGCGTCGAGAGCGAACCCTGTTACGTCACAGAGCCGCTGAGAACAAACACCGTGTCCTGTCAGGCTCTCAGGCACACGGTTAATTGCTAGCGAGCATAATACGTGGTCATGCGCTAATGTCCTCGCGGGAGTCACCCGCAATCTATGGCGTCTGAACGCCAGACCCTGAATACGGCAATCAAACTCCTCACCGGTTATGCCGGTAATCTAGGGCATCTAGGACACCGACCCTGACCAGCTAGCACACTAAACTCCTCACCGATTAAGTCGGTAATCTAGTGGCTTATTTCAGCCGGGTCCCTAACCACACACACGCATGACCACACTGGCGCATAGCATACAATGGTTGATATTAGCGCATGGCGGCCCAGCCATGCTACCCTTTTATAGCAACAGCTACAGGACCTTCCAGGAACAAGGACCAATGAGAACCTGTTCAGAAGACTAGTAGTAACAGGGCCTTCCTGGCGGGCCAATAGGAGCTGCTGCAGTACCTGAGCATGTGACCCCTGATCTCCAATGAGAGATCTCACTCTGGGCACGCTCAGAAGGGAAAATGCAGGACTTTATCCCAAAGACGTCTGCTCCAGAACTGGCTATAATAGCAGATCCAGGAAAGGCAGCAGCAAGTCACTGCCCAGTAGTGGAGTGGGCAAGACGCTTGGAACGACGTCTCTGCTGAGCAGGCTCCACTGCGGCCAGAGATGAATGGGAGACCGCAGCGGCACTGGTTCGAGACTCCCCTTGTGCAGGAGCGGGAACTCGAACCCTAACACACCACAGTCCAACTTTTCTGTGTTGCTCCACTATTATTTTTTGCCAATGGTCGATCCATTTTTCATATATCTTATCAATGGACACCATTTATCTTCTTTCCACCAAAAGGTTCAATTCTGTGCCACATTGTATGTAATTATTAGGCCACAGCATAAATTTCAAAGGAAGAAATTTGCCATCTCACAGATTGACAAACACGTAAATATTCTAAACCATCAGGCCGCCTAACGGTAATTTAACAACATGTATGTTAGTCTTCATGACATGCACACATGGTGTTAAAAAATCCAGCCTCCTCCTACCCCTTCAGCTGGCCATTCCATCTCCAAAATTGGGGCATTTCTCACACCAATATATCCCGTTATGTAATATTCTGAACCATCAGGCAGCCTAACGGTAATTTAACAACATGTATGTTAGTCTTCAGGACATGCACACATGGTGTTAAAAAAATCCAGCCTCCTCCAACCCCTTTAGCTGGTCATTCCATCTCCAAAATTGGGGTATTTCTCACACTAATATCTCCCGTTATGTAAGCTAATTAACATGATAGTGCCTGATGGAGCAGAAATAACAACATTTGGGTAAGTATAACGGCTACATAGATAAATCCATAAAGATGAAGGCACCTGTGGAGAACTTGATCTTGCTGAGGACATGGCCACTTTTTAAGGGCTAGTTACACACATAGGTGGTGTTGAGAAATTCCCAAATGTGTCTCTCTGAAGTCCAATAGTTGCAGATTGTGGCATCGTCCTTTTCATCTATTGATGAGACATTCTTTCATTGTCTGATCAAAGTACTTCAGCTTTGGGGAAGTTAAATTCATCTTTCTAAAACTTGATCTTGCGGAAGGATCATTCTTTAAACGGTAAGGACAAAATGTTATTGTCCAGAACCTACTAAATATGTCACACCACAGTCCAACTTTTCTGTGTTGCGCCACTATTATTTTTTGCCATTGGTCGATCCATTTTTCATATATCTTATCAATGGACACCATTTATCTTCTTTCAATCAAAAGGTTCCATTCTGTGCCACATTGTATGTAGTTATAAGGCCACAGCATAAATTTCAAAGGAAAAAATTTGCCATCTCACAGATTGACAAGCACGTAAATATTCTGAACCATCAGGCCGCCTAACGGTAATTTAACAACATGTATGTTAGTCTTCAGGACATGCACACATGGTCTTAAAAAATCCAGCCTCCTCGAACCCCTTCAGCTGGCCATTCCATCTCCAAAATTGGGGCATTTCTCACACCACTATATCCCGTTATGTAATATTCTGAACCATCAGGCCGCCTAACGGTAATTTAACAACATGTATGTTAGTCTTCAGGACATGCACACATGGTGTTAAAAAAATCCAGCCTACTCCAACCCCTTCAGCTGGCCATTCCATCTCCAAAATTGGGGCATTTCTCACACTAATATCTCCCGTTATGTAAGCTAATTAACATGATAGTGCCTGATGGAGCAGAAAATACAACATTTGGGTAAGTATAACGGCTACATAGATAAATCCATAAAGAAGATGAAGGCACCTGTGGAGAACTTGATCTTGCTAAGGACATGGCCACTTTTTAAGGGTTAGTTACACACATAGGTGGTGTTGAGAAATTCCCAAATGTGTCTCTCTGAAGTCCAATAGTTGCAGATTGTGCCATCGTCCTTTCATCTATTGGTGAAGCATTCTTTCATAGTCTGATCAAAGTACTTCAGCTTTAGGGAAGTTAAATTCATCTTTATAAAACTTGATCTTGCGGAAGGAATGATCATTCTTTAAGAGGTAAGTACAAAATGTTATTGTCCAGAACCTACTACATATGTCACACCACAGTCCAACTTTTCTGTGTTGCGCCACTATTATTTTTTGCCATTGGTCGATCCATTTTTCATATATCTTATCAATGGACACCATTTATCTTCTTTCCACCAAAAGGTTCCATTCTGTGCCACATTGTATGTAATTATTAGGCCACAGCATAAATTTAAAAGGAAGAAATTTGCCATCTCACAGATTGACAAGCACGTAAATATTCTGAACCATCAGGCCGCCTAACGGTAATTTAACAACATGTATGTTAGTCTTCAGGACATGCACACATGGTGTTAAAAAATCCAGCCTCCTCCAACCCCTTCAGCTGGCCATTCCATCTCCAAAATTGGGGCATTTCTCACACCAATATCTCCCGTTATGTAACCTAATTAACATGATAGTGCCTGATGGAGCAGAAAATACAACACTTGGGTAACTATAACGGCTACATAGATAAATCCATAAAGATGAAGGCACCTGTGGAGAACTTGATCTTGCCAAGGACATGGCCACTTTTTAAGAGCTAGTTACACACATAGGTGGTGTAGAGAAATTCCCAAATGTGTCTCTCTGAAGTCCAATAGTTGCAGATTGTGCCATCGTCCTTTTCATCTATTGATGAGACATTCTTTCATTGTCTGATCAAAGTACTTCAGCTTTAGGGAAGTTAAATTCATCTTTCCAAAACTTGATCTTGCGGAAGGATCATTCTTTAAGCGGTAAGGACAAAATGTTATTGTCCAGAACCTACAAAATATGTCACACCACAGTCCAACTTTTCTGTGTTGCTCCACTATTATTTTTTGCCAATGGTTGATCCATTTTTCATATATCTTATCAATGGACACCATTTATCTTCTTTCCACCAAAAGGTTCCATTCTGTGCCACATTGTATGCAGTTATTAGGCCACAGCATAAATTTCAAAGGAAGAAATTTGCCATCTCACAGATTGACAAGCACGTAAATATTCTAAACCATCAGGCCGCCTAACGGTAATTTAACAACATGTATGTTAGTCTTCAGGACATGCACACATGGTGTTAAAAAATCCAGCCTCCTCCAACCCCTTCAGCTGGCCATTCCATCTCCAAAATTGGGGCATTTCTCATACCATTATCTCCCGTTATGTAATATTCTGAACTATCAGGCCGCCTAACGGTAATTTAACAACATGTATGTTAGTCTTCAGGACATGCACACATGGTGTTAAAAAATCCAGCCTCCTCCAACCCCTTCAACTGGCCATTCCATCTCCAAAATTGGGGCATTTCTCACACCAATATCTCCCGTTATGTAAGCTAATTAACATGATAGTGTCTGGTGGAGCAGAATATACAACATTTGGGTAAGTATAACGGCTACATAGATAAATCCATAAAGAAGATGAAGGCACCTGTGGAGAACTTGATCTTGCTAAGGACATGGCCACTTTTTAAGGGCTAGTTACACACATAGGTGGTGTTGAGAAATTCCCAAATGTGTCTCTCTGAAGTCCAATAGTTGCAGATTGTGCCATCGTCCTTTTCATCTATTGGTGAAGCATTCTTTCATAGTCTGATCAAAGTACTTCAGCTTTAGGGAAGTTAAATTCATCTTTATAAAACTTGATCTTGCGGAAGGAATGATCATTCTTTAAGAGGTAAGGACAAAATGTTATTGTCCAGAACCTACTAAATATGTCACACCACAGTCCAACTTTTCTGTGTTGCGCCACTATTATTTTTTGCCATTGGTCGATCCATTTTTCATATATCTTATCAATAGACACCATTTATCTTCTTTCCACCAAAAGGTTCCATTCTTTGCCACATTGTATGTAATTATTAGACCACAGCATAAATTTCAAAGGAAGAAATTTGCCATCTCACAGATTGACAAGCACGTAAATATTCTGAACCATCAGGCCGCCTAACGGTAATTTAACAACATGTATGTTAGTATTCAGGACATGCACACATGGTGTTAAAAAATCCAGCCTCCTCCAACCCCTTCAGCTGGCCATTCCATCTCCAAAATTGGGGCATTTCTCACACCAATATCTCCCGTTATGTAAGCTAATTAACATGATAGTGCCTGATGGAGCAGAAAACACAACACTTGGGTAACTATAACGGCTACATAGATAAATCCATAAAGATGAAGGCACCTGTGGAGAACTTGATCTTGCTGAGGACATGGCCACTTTTTAAGAGCTAGTTACACACATAGGTGGTGTAGAGAAATTCCCAAATGTGTCTCTCTGAAGTCCAATAGTTGCAGATTGTGCCATCGTCCTTTTCATCTATTGATGAGACATTCTTTCATTGTCTGATCAAAGTACTTCAGCTTTAGGGAAGTTAAATTCATCTTTCCAAAACTTGATCTTGCTGAAGGATCATTCTTTAAGCGGTAAGTAGTGTTGGCGATACGATAATGTAAATATCGGCTATCGGCCGATATTAGCTCTATCGGCCTTTCGATAATTCGTTTCGATATTTTCGTCTTATCGAATACCGGAATCGGATTTGTCACTGTCACTGTCTGTGTCCGTCGGTCGGGTCTGTCACTGTCAGTGTCCGTCGGTCGGGTCTGTCAGGAGTCAGCGGCACTTACCTGGCAGAAGATCTCCGGCGGTCACGTCCTGGACTGCTTCATGGCCGCCATCCTCTTCTCCCCGGCGGTCACATGCAGTTTCTCGTGATAACTGCAGTGACTGCTGGGTAATCCCGGCCGTAAAGCAGTCAGTCCGATGACGTCACCGCCGGGGAAGCAGGTAATCAGCTGTGCTGCGTCGCGATGACAGGCTCTGCCTGTCATTGCGATGTAGCAGAGCTGGATCGTCGTGGGACTGTCGTTATGGACTGCGTCGGACAGGTGGTATACTGTTGGTTTGTTTTTTTTCTTTTTTTACAGGAGATCGATGGCGTCGCAGGAATGAGAGTACAATAAAAGAAATGAAAACTGTGTTGTCTCTTTTATTTCATTAAAAGACTTTTTTCTTGCTTTGTCTTTTTTTTATGCATTTAATAACTTTGGGATTAATAATGGATCGGTGTCTTATTGACGCCTCTCCATTATTAACCGGGCTTATTGTCACCGTGCAATCAACGGTGACATTAACCCCTTATTACCCCGCTTGCCACCGCTACAGGGCAAGTGGGAAGAGCCGGGTAAAGTGCCACAATTGGCACATCTTTTGATGCACCAAATGTGGGGCTGCTGTAGCCTGGTATTATCAGGCTGTTGAGGGCCAAAATCCATGGGCCTTGACAGTCTTTTAATACCAGGCCGCAGCAGTCTGCATTTTACTTGGCTGGTTAACAAAAATAGGGGGACCCCTACGCCGTTTTTTTTTTCGAGGGGATCCCCTATTTTTGTTAACCAGCCAAGCTAAGCAGACTGCTGTGGCCTGGTATTATCAGGCTTGCAAGGTCCATGGATATTGGATCCTTACCAGCCTGAAAAACCAGGCCTCAGCGGTCTGCTTCATCTGGCTGGTTAACAAAAATAGGGGGGACCCCACGCCAATTTTTTTCGAGGGGATCCCCTATTTTTGTTAATCAGCCAAGATATGCAGACTGCTGTGGCCTGGTATTATCAGGCTTGCAAGGTCCATGGATATTGGATCCTTACCAGCCTGAAAAACCAGGCCTCTGCGGTCTGCTTCATCTGGCTGGTTAACAAAAATAGGGGGGACCCCACGCCATTTTTTTTCGAGGGGATCCCCTATTTTTGTTAACCAGTTCCCTCTGACGTCACTGATTGTGTCCCTGGCTGACCTGAAGTGAAAGTGGAAAGCAATCAATTAAGCTTTCCACTTCCTCTCCTGTCAGCCAGGAGAGGAACTCATTCATTTGGGGGTTTACTGTGAGGCTGCAGCATTAGCTGCGGTCCCTGCAGTAAACATTAACCCTTTCTGATGGATTACACCGTGGGACCTGACTGTACATCGGATTGGTAAGATTAATTTTGCTTTATTATTTTATTTTTATTACAGGAAATGGTTTTAGCAGGTAAATAAAATATGGTCAAAAACTGTGATTATTTCATTAAACTTATTTTTTATTAAAGTGTGTGTGTTTGATTTTTCTTTCATACAATAGGATTAATAATTGATAGTTGTCTGATTGACAGCTCTCAATTATTAACCTGGCTTAAAGTGACCTTTCAATTGCAAGGTCATTTTAACCCCTTATTAACCCATTCGCCACCGCTACAGGGCAATGGGAATAGACGGGCAAAGTGCCAGAAAGGGCAAATCTAATTAGAGATTTGCCCTTTCTGGGGTGTCTGGGGGCAGATGTTAGTAGCCGGGGGGGGCAAAAATAATGGTCCCTCTCTGGGCTATTATTATCTGCCCCCACTCACTGGCTTTGTCTGTCTGGTTGCGAAAATAGGGCGGGAGCCCACGCATTTTTTTTCAGCAATTTTACACCTCATATATATATATACATGTCATTGAATTTGTGACACATATATATATTTATATTTATATTTATAGTTTATACACTTCTACATAGTATAATAGCCGCTAATTCAATTGCCGGCTTTTGTGAAAATGCAGAACCCGACATGAAATGACACTTGGTTTACATAGAGTTAACCATGTCTTTTCATGTAGTTTGATATCTGATTTGCACAAACAATTACATGAGTGTAAAGGGTATGCCACACTGAACAATATCGCTAACGGGATCGCTAAAAAACGTCACTATTTAGCGATCCCGTTAGCGATGTTGTTCAGTGCGGCATCTGCCAGCGACGAGCTTCCTGCTGTGATCTCGCTCGTCGCTGGAATCGTTCCGGACCCTATTTTCTCGTCGGCGCTCCCGCTGGGTAAGTATATATCGCTAGTGTGGCACCTTTTCTTAGCGATTTAGCGGTACTTTTGTACCGCTAAAGTCGTTAAGAAGATCGCTAACGGCGATAGCGTCGTTAACTATATCGCTAAATGTGGCCGCACTTAGCGATATAGAAACAATCCCGCTAGCGATCGCATTAGTATGCGTCGTTATCGTGATCGCTAGCGGGATTGTTTAGTGTGGCAGTACCTTTAGTGTGCAAAATTTCACACCTGTAGGGGTTAATTAAAGGTGTAAATTCGTAGCAAAAAAGTCCGTTTTTTTTACAACGAATTTACACCTTTAATTAACCCCTACAGGTGTGAAATTTTGCACACATAGACTGATGTAATTGTTTGTGCAAATCAGATTGCAAACGACATGAAAAGACATGGTTAACCCTATGTACACCAAGTGTCATTTCATGTCGGGTGCTTCTGTCTTTTCACAGAAGCCGGCTTTACCCGGCAATTGAATCAGAGGATATTTTACTATGTAGAAGTGTATAAACTATACATATATGTATATATATATGTCACAATGACATGTAATATATATATATATATGTATTCTATGTGTGTATATTTAGTGTTTACAAGGAAATAAAGGTTTTTTTTAGTTGCGATATTTTGTTCCCATAGACTTACATTGGACTTCCGGTATCGAAATCGGATATCGACGATATTTAGTGCTATCGGCGATACAATTTCGATACGATATTTTTAGATATCGAGCACTATCGCTCAACACTAGCGGTAAGGACAAAATGTTATTGTCCAGAACCTACTAAATATGTCACACCACAGTCCAACTTTTCTGTGTTGCTCCGATATTATTTTTTGCCAATGGTCGATCCATTTTTCATATATCTTATCAATGGACACCATTTATCTTCTTTCCACCAAAAGGTTCCATTCTGTGCCACATTGTATGCAGTTATTAGGCCACAGCATAAATTTCAAAGGAAGAAATTTGCCATCTCACAGATTGACAAGCACGTAAATATTCTGAACCATCAGGCCGCCTAACGGTAATTTAACAACATGTATGTTAGTCTTCAGGACATGCACACATGTTGTTAAAAAATCCAGCCTCCTCCAACCCCTTCAGCTGGCCATTCCATCTCCAAAATTGGGGCATTTCTCACACCAATATCTCCCGTTATGTAAGCTAATTAACATGATAGTGTCTGGTGGAGCAGAATATACAACATTTGGGTAAGTATAACGGCTACATAGATAAATCCATAAAGAAGATGAAGGCACCTGTGGAGAACTTGATCTTGCTAAGGACATGGCCACTTTTTAAGGGCTAGTTACACACATAGGTGGTGTTGAGAAATTCCCAAATGTGTCTCTCTGAAGTCCAATAGTTGCAGATTGTGCCATCGTCCTTTTCATCTATTGGTGAAGCATTCTTTCATAGTCTGATCAAAGTACTTCAGCTTTAGGGAAGTTAAATTCATCTTTATAAAACTTGATCTTGCGGAAGGAATGATCATTCTTTAAGAGGTAAGGACAAAATGTTATTGTCCAGAACCTACTAAATATGTCACACCACAGTCCAACTTTTCTGTGTTGCTCCGATATTATTTTTTGCCAATGGTCGATCCATTTTTCATATATCTTATCAATGGACACCATTTATCTTCTTTCCACCAAAAGGTTCCATTCTGTGCCACATTGTATGCAGTTATTAGGCCACAGCATAAATTTCAAAGGAAGAAATTTGCCATCTCACAGATTGACAAGCACGTAAATATTCTGAACCATCAGGCCGCCTAACGGTAATTTAACAACATGTATGTTAGTCTTCAGGACATGCACACATGTTGTTAAAAAATACAGCCTCCTCCAACCCCTTCAGCTGGACATTCCATCTCCAAAATTGGGGCATTTCTCACACCACTATATCCCGTTATGTAATATTCTGAACCACCAGGCCGCCTAACGGTAATTTAACAACATGTATGTTAGTCTTCAGGACATGCACACATGGTGTTAAAAAATCCAGCCTCCTCCAACCCCTTCAGCTGGCCATTCCATCTCCAAAATTGGGGCATTTCTCACACCAATATCTCCCGTTATGTAACCTAATTAACATGATAGTGCCTGATGGAGCAGAAAATACAACGCTTGGGTAACTATAACGGCTACATAGATAGATCCATAAAGATGAAGGCACCTGTGGAGAACTTGATCTTGCTGAGGACGTGGCCACTTTTTAAGAGCTAGTTACACACATAGGTGGTGTAGAGAAATTCCCAAATGTGTCTCTCTGAAGTCCAATAGTTGCAGATTGTGCCATCGTCCTTTTCATCTATTGATGAGACATTCTTTCATTGTCTGATCAAAGTACTTCAGCTTTAGGGAAGTTAAATTCATCTTTCCAAAACTTGATCTTGCGGAAGGATCATTCTTTAAGCGGTAAGGACAAAATGTTATTGTCCAGAACCTACTAAATATGTCACACCACAGTCCAACTTTTCTGTGTTGCGCCACTATTATTTTTTGCCATTGGTCGATCCATTTTTCATATATCTTATCAATGGACACCATTTATCTTCTTTCCACCAAAAGGTTCCATTCTGTGCCACATTGTATGCAGTTATTAGGCCACAGCATAAATTTCAAAGGAAGAAATTTGCCATCTCACAGATTGACAAGCACGTAAATATTCTAAACCATCAGGCCGCCTAACGGTAATTTAACAACATGTATGTTAGTCTTCAGGACATGCACACATGGTGTTAAAAAATCCAGCCTCCTCCAACCCCTTCAGCTGGCCATTCCATCTCCAAAATTGGGGCATTTCTCACACTAATATCTCCCGTTATGTAAGCTAATTAACATGATAGTGCCTGATGGAGCAGAAAATACAACATTTGGGTAAGTATAACGGCTACATAGATAAATCCATAAAGAAGATGAAGGCTCCTGTGGAGAACTTGATCTTGCTGAGGACACGGCCACTTTTTAAGGGCTAGTTACACACATAGGTGGTGTTGAGAAATTCCCAATGTGTCTCTCTGAAGTCCAATAGTTGCAGATTGTGCCATCGTCCTTTTCATCTATTGATGAGACATTCTTTCATAGTCTGATCAAAGTACTTCAGCTTTAGGGAAGTTAAATTCATCTTTCTAAAACTTGATCTTGTGGAAGGAATGATCATTCTTTAAGAGGTAAGGACAAAATGTTATTGTCCAGAACCTACTAAATATGTCACACCACAGTCCAACTTTTCTGTGTTGCGCCACTATTATTTTTTGCCATTGGTCGATCCATTTTTCATATATCTTATCAATGTACACCATTTATCTTCTTTCCACCAAAGGTTCCATTCTGTGCCACATTGTATGTAATTATTAGGCCACAGCATAAATTTCAAAGGAAGAAATTTGCCATCTCACAGATTGACAAGCACGTAAATATTCTAAACCATCAGGCCGCCTAACGGTAATTTAACAACATGTATGTTAGTCTTCAGGACATGCACACATGGTGTTAAAAAATCCAGCCTCCTCCAACCCCTTCAGCTGGCCATTCCATCTCCAAAATTGGGGCATTTCTCACACCAATATCTCCCGTTATGTAAGCTAATTAATATGATAGTGCCTGATGGAGCAGAAAATACAACACTTGGGTAACTATAACGGCTACATAGATAAATCTATAAAGATGAAGGCACCTGTGGAGAACTTTATCTTGCTGAGGACATGGCCACTTTTTAAGAGCTAGTTACACACATAGGTGGTGTTGAGAAATTCCCAAATGTGTCTCTCTGAAGTCCAATAGTTGCAGATTGTGCCATCGTCCTTTTCATCTATTGATGAGACATTCTTTCATTGTCTGATCAAAGTACTTCAGCTTTAGGGAAGTTAAATTCATCTTTCTAAAACTTGATCTTGCGGAAGGAAGGATCATTCTTTAAGCGGTAAGGACAAAATGTTATTGTCCAGAACCTACTAAATATGTCACACCACAGTCCAACTTTTCTGTGTTGCTCCACTATTATTTTTTGCCATTGCTCGATCCATTTTTCATATATCTTATCAATGGACACCATTTATCTTCTTTCCACCAAAAGGTTCCATTCTGTGCCACATTGTATGTAATTATTAGGCCACAACATAAATTTCAAAGGAAGAAATTTGCCATCTTACAGATTGACAAGCACGTAAATATTCTGAACCATCAGGCCGCCTAACGGTAATTTAACAACATGTATGTTAGTCTTCAGGACATGCACAGATGGTGTTAAAAAATCCAGCCTCCTCCAACCCCTTCAGCTGGCCATTCCATCTCCAAAATTGGGGCATTTCTCACACCAATATCTCCCATTATGTAAGATAATTAGCAGGATAGTGCCTGATGGAGCAGAAAATACAACATTTGGGTAAGTATAACGGCTACATAGATAAATCCATAAAGAAGATGAAGGCACCTGTGGAGAACTTGATCTTGCTGAGGACATGGCCACTTTTTAAGGGCTAGTTACACACATAGGTGGTGTTGAGAAATTCCCAAATGTGTCTCTCTGAAGTCCAATAGTTGCAGATTGTGCCATCGTCCTTTTCATCTATTGATGAGACATTCTTTCATTGTCTGATCAAAGTACTTCAGCTTTAGGGAAGTTAAATTCATCTTTCTAAAACTTGATCTTGCGGAAGGAAGGATCATTCTTTAAGTGGTAAGGACAAAATGTTATTGTCCAGAACCTACTAAATATGTCTCACCACTGTCCAACTTTTCTGTGTTGCGCTACTATTATTTTTTGCCAATGGTCGATCCATT
>JARQOD010000003.1:195714067-195796045 GCA_033576555.1 Oophaga sylvatica
TTTCATATATCTTATCAATGGACACCATTTATCTTCTTTCCACCAAAAAGGTTCCATTCCGTGCCACATTGTATGTAGTTATAAAGCTACAGCATAAATTTCAAAGGAAAAAATTTGCCATCTCACAGATTGACAAGCAGGTAAATATTCTGAACCATCAGGCCGCCTAACGGTAATTTAACAACACGTATGTTAGTCTTCAGGACATGCACACATGGTGTTAAAAAATCCAGCCTCCTCCAATCCCTTCAGCTGGCCATTCCATCTCCAAAATTGGGGAATTTCTCACACCAATATCTCCCGTTATGTAATATTCTGAACCATCAGGCCGCCTAACGGTAATTTAACAACACGTATGTTAGTCTTCAGGACATGCACACATGGTGTTAAAAAATCCAGCCTCCTCCAACCCCTTCAGCTGGCCATTCCATCTCCAAAATTTGGGCATTTCTCACACCAATATCTCCCGTTATGTAAGCTAATTAACATGATAGTGCCTGATGGAGCAGAAAATACAACATTTGGGTAAGTATAACGGCTACATAGATAAATCCATAAAGAAGATGAAGGCACCTGTGGAGAACTTGATCTTGCTGAGGACATGGCCACTTTTTAAGGGCTAGTTACACACATAGGTGGTGTTGAGAAATTCCCAATGTGTCTCTCTGAAGTCCAATAGTTGCAGATTTTGCCATCGTCCTTTTCATCTATTGATGAGACATTCTTTCATTGTCTGATCAAAGTACTTCAGCTTTAGGGAAGTTAAATTCATCTTTATAAAACTTGATCATGTGGAAGGAATGATCATTCTTTAAGCGGTAAGGACAAAATGTTATTGTCCAGAACCTACTAAATATGTCTCAATACAGTTCAACTTTTCTGTGTTGCGCCACTATTATTTTTTGCCATTGGTCGATCCATTTTTCATATATCTTATCAATGGACACCATTTATCTTCTTTCCACCAAAAGGTTCCATTCTGTGCCACATTGTATGTAGTTATTAGGCCACAGCATAAATTTCAAAGGAAGAAATTTGCCATCTTACAGATTGACAAGCACGTAAATATTCTGAACCATCAGGCTGCCTAACGGTAATTTAACAACATGTCTGTTATACACGACGCTGGCGCTCAAATCCAGTGACCTGAACAGGACAGAGGTGGAGCACCACATACTCCTCAGCTCATGTTCAACATCAGAATACACACCTCATCTGCTACAGAACCTCATAATACACATCTCAGCTGCTGCAGAGCCTCATAATACACATATCAGCTGCTACAGAACCTCATAATACACATCTCAGCTGCTGCAGAACCTCATAATACACACCTCAGCTGCTACAGAACCTCATAATACACATCTCAGCTGCTGCAGAACCTCTTAATACACATCTCAGCTGCTGCAGAACCTCATAATACACATCTCAGCTGCTGCAGAACCTCATAATAGACATCTCAGCTGCTGCAGAGCCTCATAATACACACCTTAGCTGCGACAAAACCTCATAATACACATCTCAGCTGCTGCAGAACCTTATAATAGACATCTCAGCTGCTACAGAACCTCATAATACACACCTTAGCTGCGACAAAACCTCATAATACACATCTCAGCTGCTGCAGAACCTTATAATAGACATCTCAGCTGCTACAGAACCTCATAATACACACCTTAGCTGCGACAAAACCTCATAATAACATCTCAGCTGCTGCAGAACCTCATAATACACATCTGAGCTGCTGCAGAACCTCATAACACACTCCTCAGCTGCTGCAGAACATCATTATACACATCTTTGCTCATGTTCAACATCGGAATAAACACCTCAGCTTCTATAGAACGTCATTATATACATCTGAACTGCTGCAGAACCTCATAATACACACCTCAATTGCTGCAGAACCTCATAATACACCACATCTGCTGCAGAACATCATAATACACATCTCAGCTGCGGCAGAACCTCATAATACAGACCACAGCTGCTACAGAAGCTCATAATACACACCTCAGCTGCTACAGAACCTCATAATACACATCTCAGCTGCTGCAGAACCTCATAATACACATCTCAGCTGCTGCAGAACCTCATAATACACACCTCAGCTGCTACAAAACCTCATAATACACATCTCAGCTGCTGCAGCACCTCATAATACACAACTGAGCTGCTGCAGAACCTCATAACACACTCCTCAGCTGCTGCAGAACATCATTATACACATCTTTGCTCATGTACAACATCGGAATAAACACCTCAGCTTCTATAGAACCTCATTATATACATCTGAACTGCTGCAGAACCTCATAATACACACCTCAATTGCTGCAGAACCTCATAATACACCACATCTGCTGCAGAACATCATAATACACACCTCAGCTGCTGCAGAAGTTCATAATACAGACCACAGCTGCTACAGAAGCTCATAATACACACCTCAGCTGCTGCAGAACCTCATAATACACCTCAGCTGCTTCACAACTTTATATTTGAGTGTATATGTGCAGTATATTTGTTATATATAGAGAGCGATATATATATATATATATATAAATGTATATTTGTGTGAATGAATGCATAAAATGTATGTACACACATAATTCCTATACACATGTAATCACACTAATAATCCCCCTTATATAATCACATCTATCTACACCGATATATACACATTTATATATTCATATCGTCTCACACACTATATATACACTACATGCACATGACTCTATACACACCTAGAAACAGAGCTTTATGAAACCAGATAAATGTAGCTAGGTTATTGCCCAAATCATCCAATCACAGCACTGCTTTCACTTTCCATGAAGTCATACTTAGTTGCTATAGGCAACAGTTTTCCCATAATATCATACTGTCCCCCACGCATATAATTCCTCCCTTCAGCTCTTACATTTCTGGATACCTGGTGTCTGAAGCTGCTATAACTCACTGTGGCCACAAGATGGAGCCTCTGCATCAATGAAAGCTTTCTGTACCTCGAATTCCCAGTCAGTTTCCCTTTCCGCCTGCTGCTCCTCCGTCCGCTCTGGAGTTGTGGCTGCTCCTCCGGCCGAGTGCTCCTCTCACTTGCTCCTCCTCCGCGGTTTGGCACCTAGTGACCGAAGATTCCGTTTATGTCATCATAGGTCTCCATTGTGACGTCGGCGCATGGGCGGGGTTTATGGAGGAACAGCTATACTGGTACTGTGCAGCAGAGGGCGCCAGTGTAATGGCTGCAGGAATACTGGGCATAATCCTGTGGGCGCTCAAGTCACAGGTCATCAATCACTGTATATAGTGCTCATCATTCACCGTATATAGTGCTCATCAGTCACCGTATATAGTGCTCATCAGTCACCGTATATAGTGCTCATCAGTCACCGTATATAGTGCTCATCATTCACCGTATATAGTGATCATCAGTCACCGTATATAGTGCTCATCAGTCACTGTAATAGTGTTCATCAGTCACCGTATATAGTGCTCATCAGTCACCGTAATAGTGTTAATCAGTCACCGTATATAGTGCTCATCAGTCACCGTATATAGTGCTCATCATTCACCGTATATAGTGCTCATCAGTCACCGTATATAGTGCTCATCAGTCACTGTATATAGTGCTCATCTTTCACCGAATATATTGCTCATCAGTCACTGTATATAGTGCTCATCAGTCACCTTATATAGTGCTCATCAGTCACCGTATATAGTGCTCATCAGTCACCGTATATAGTGCTCATCAGTCACCGTATATAGTGCTCATCAATCACTGTATATAGTGCTCATCAGTCACCGTATATAGTGCTCATCAGTCACCGTATATAGTGCTCATCAGTCATTGTATATAGTGCTCATCAGTCACTGTATATAGTGCTCATCAGTCACTGTAGTAGTGCTCATCAGTCACTGTATATAATGATCATCAGTCACTGTAGTAGTGCTCATCAGTCACTGTATATAGTGCTCATCAGTCACTGTATATAGTGCTCATAAGTCACTGTATATAGTGCACATCAGTCACCTTATATAGTGCTCACTAGTCACTGTATATAGTGATCATCAGTCACTGTATATAGTGCTCATCAGTCACTGTATATAGTGCTCACTAGTCACTGTATATAGTGATCATCAGTCACCGTATACAGTGCTCATCAGTCACTATATATAGTGATCATCAGCCACTGTATATAGTGCTCATCAGTCACTGTATCTAATGCTCATCAGTCACTATATATAGTGTTCATCAGTCACTGTATATAGTGCTCATCAGTCACTGTAGTGCTCATCAGTCTCTGTATATAGTGCTCATCAGTCACTGTAATATTGCTCATCAGTCACTGTATAAAGTGCCCATCAGTCACTGTATATAGTGCTCATCAGTCACCGTATATAGTGCTCATCAGTCACCGTATATAGTGCTCATCAGTCACTGTATATAGTGCTCATTAGTCACTGTATATAATGCTCATCAGTCACCTATTACAAACAGAGTGATCTATTTCATGTGTTTATTTCTGGTAATGATTATGGCTTACAGCCAATGAAAACCCAAAAGTCATTATCTCAGTAAATTAGAATACTTTATAACACCAGCTTGAAAAATGATTTTAAAATTCGAAATGTTGGCTTTCTGAAATGTATGTTCAGTAATTGCACTCAATACTTGGTCGGGGCTGATTTTGCATAAATTACTGCATCAATACGGCGTGGCATGGAGGCGATCAGCCTGTGGCACTGCTGAGGTGTTATGGAAGCCCAGGTTGCTTTGATAGCAACCTTCAGCTCGTCTGCATTGTTGGGTCTGGTGTCTCATCTTTCTCTTAGACAATACCAATCTATGGGTTAATGTCAGGCGTGTTTGCTGGCCAATCAAGCCCAGTGATACTGTCAAAAATTTGGGGGAGATTCACAAGAAGTGGATTGCTGCTGGAGTCATTGCTTCAAGAGCCACTACACACAGATGTATTCCAGGACATGGGCTACAAGTGTCGCATTCCTTGCGTCAAACCACTCATGACCAATAGACAACGCCAGAAGCGTCTTACCTGGGCCATGGAGAAAAAGAACTGGACTGTTGCTCAGTGGTCCAAGGTGTTGATTGCATATCAAAATAAATTTTGCATTTAATTTGGAAATCAAGGTACCAGAGTCTGGAGGAAGAGTGGAGAGGCACACAATCCAAGCAGCTTGAGGTCTAGTGTAAAGTTTCCACAATCAGTGATGGTTTGGGGAGCCATGTCATCTGCTGATGTAGGTCCACTGTGTTTTATCAAGACCAAAATCAGCGCAGCCATCTACCAGGAAATTTTAGAGCACTTCATGTTTCCCTCTGCCGACAAGCTTTTTGGAGATGGACATTTCATTCTCCAGCAGGACCTGACACCTGTCCACACTGTCAAAAGTAACAATACCTGTATCACTGTGCTTGATTGGCCAGCAAACTCACCTGACCTTAACCTCATAGAGAATCTATGGGGTATTGTCAAGAGGAAGATGAGACAACAGACCCAACAATGCAGATGAGCTGAAGGCTGCTATCAAAGCAACCTGGGCTTCCATAACACCTCAAGAAACTAGTTCTGAACTGAAAAAGTAAGTTAATGTGTATGCAAAATGTAAATGCATATTAACACATTGTTAGAGGTCGAGTTCCCGCCTCTGCACAGGGGGACTCTCGAGCCATTCCCGCTGCGGTCCCCCATCTGTCTCCGGCCGCAGGGGAGTCTCCTCAGCAGAGACGTCGGTCCCAGCGTCTTGCTCAGCCTAGTACTGTGCAGAGGTTTACTGCTGCCTCTCCAGGTTCTGCTATTGTGGCCAGTACTGGTCAGCAGCGAGCAGACGTCTTTAGGACTAAGTCCTGCGTTTCCCTTCTGAGCATGCCCAGGGTAAGATCTCTCATTGGAGATCAGGCGTCACATGCTCAGGTACTGCAGCAGCTCCTATTGGTCCGCCAGGAAGGTCCTGAAACTACATGTGTTCTGAACAGTTTCTCATTGGTCCATTTCTGGCAGGCCTTGTAGTTGCTTCTATAAAAGGGTTGTATGGCCATGCGGTCATGCGCTAGTATCAATTACATTATGTGCTTTGCGCCAGTGTGATCTTGCATGCATGTGGTTAGAGCTCGGCTGAAATAAGCCCCTAGAATACCGGCACCTCCGGTGAGGAGATTTGTATGTACGTGTGTTATGTTTCGGTAACTGAGGAGAAATGGCAAAAAATAGCAAAAGCGGTAATACACCAGAGAGGCTGGAACCTATTGGATTCAAGTAACCTGAACTAACCACACAACTAGAGGTAGCCGTGGAGCGTTCCTACGTTGATCCTAGACGCCTCGTCACAGCCTGAGAGATAACTACACCTAAAGGCAGAAAGATGAAAGCTATCTGCCCCGGAGTAGATCCACAAAGAAAATAGGAAGCCCCCAAACATGTAATGGCGGTTAGACAAGAAGAAAGCCCGGACACAGACAGAAAATAGAATGAGCAAATGCTGGGCCCAATCTGTCTAGACAGAAAAGTACAGGAAAGAATTCTGACTGCAATCCAACAAAAACCCTAACAAAAATACCAACATGTCTGATTGCAAAAAAAACCTGAGATCACTCGACCTCTTCCACCTAAATCAGATATCTGGTGTAACAAAACGCTATTCAGCAAATTAAAAGTAACAAAAGAGCAAAGCAAAAGTGCAGACACAAACGGAGCACAATTGCAGCGCCAGACCCCCAAAAGGGACAGGCTGCAGTCCACTGCAGGCAGCAAACCAGCAGAGAAAATCAAACAGACAAAAAAAAAACAGCAAACACTTATCTGAAGGAGAGCAGGAAACTAGCAGTGCTTCAAGCAAGACCAGAAGAACAATTGATAACCGGCAAGGCTGCTGGGAAATCAGGCAACTTATATCCTACCATTCAGCGCCAGCTGAAGGCCATTCATTAATCAGTTCATTACCCTCAGCAACCACCGGAGGGAGCCCCAGCTCAGAAGCCGCCTCTAGCATATTCACAACAGTACCCCCCCCTTGAGGAGGGGTCACCGAACCCAAACCTGCGCAACCAGGCCGATCAGGATGGGCTCGATGATAGGTACGGATAAGTCTCCCAGCATGAATGTCCGAAGCAAACACCCAAGAATTGTCCTCCTGACCATAATCTCTCCACTTAACCAAATACTGGAGTTTCCGTCTAGCGAAACAAGAATCCAATATCTTCTCTACCACATTCTCCAAATTGCCCTCAACCAAAACAGGGTCAGGAGGCGCAGCCATAGGAACCACTGGTTCGACAAACCTCTTCAATAAGGATTTGTGGAACACGTTATGGATCTTAAATGTCCCTGGAAGAAGCAAACTGAAGGAAACCGAATTAATAATTTCCATGATCTTATAAGGTCCAATGAGCCTTGGCTTAAATTTAGGAGATGGAACCTTCATAGGGATATTCCTTGAGGACAACCTAACCAAGTCCCCCACTTTAAAACGAGGACCATCAATCCTATGCCGGTTGGCAAACCGCTGTAACCTTCTCCTGAGAGAGAGACAACTTCTCCACCACCTGGTCCCAAATCTGCTGCATACGCTGCCCAATAGAGTCAACCCCCGGACAGACAGAAGCCTCCGCCTGTCTGAAGAAAATCGAGGGTGAAATCCGGAATTGCAGAAAAATGGAGACATCAAGGTGGCAGAGCTAGCTCTATTATTAAGTGCAAACTCAGCCAAAGGCAAAAACGAGACCCAGTCATCTTGATCAGCAGACACAAAACATCTCAAATAAGTCTCCAAGGTCTGGTTTGTTCTCTCGTTTGTCCATTGGTCTGAGGGTGAAATGCAGAGGAGAAAGACAACTGAACACCAAGTTTAGAACAAAATGTCCTCCAAAATCTGGAAACAAACTGGACTCCTCTGTCAGACACAATGTTCTCCGGAATGCCTTGCAACCGAACCACATGCTGAAAGAACAAAGGCACCAACTCGGAGGAGGAAGGCAACTTAGGCAATGGCACAAGATGTATCATCTTGGAAAACCTATCACAGATTACCCAGATAACAGTCATTCTCTGAGAGACAGGAAGGTCAGAAATAAAATCCAGAGAAATATGGGTCCATGGCCTCTTGGGTACAGGTAATGGCATTAACAAACCACTAGAACGAGAGCAAGGCTTGGAACGAGAGCAAGTACCACAGGACTGCACAAAGTCCCTGACATCACGAGACAAAGTAGGCCACCAAAAGGAGCGACTCACCAAGTCTCTGGTACCAAAAATCCCGGGATGACCAGCCAACGCGGAACAATGAATCTCAGACATCACACACTTTTTCCACTGGTCTGGAACAAACAACTTCCCAACAGGGCAGCGCTCAGGTTTATCCTCCTGACACCCTTCCAGAGCCAGTCTCAAATTGGGCGAAATGGCATAAAGAACCACACCCTCTTTCAAAATAACAGCAGGATCAGATAACTCAGGAGAATCTGCAAGGAAACTCCTCAAGAGGGCATCAGCCTTGACATTCTTAGTGCCAGGAAGAAAAGAAACCACAAAATTAAAACGTGTGAAAAACAAGACCCACCTGGCCTGTCTAGGATTAAGTCGCTTGGCTGATTCGAGATAAATCAGATTCTTATGGTCTGTGAGGACCACCACCTGATGTTTGGCTCCTTCCAGCCAATGTCTCCACTCTTCAAAGGCCCACTTCATGGCCAATAACTCCCGATTACCCACGTCATAATTACGTTCAGTTGGAGAAAATTTTCGAGAGAAAAAGCCAAAGGGTTACAAGTGCACCGATTAGAATGCGTTTTTCGCGGATTTCCGCGCTTTCGGGTAAAAACGCGATAAAAACGCAAGCATTAAGCATCCAATACAGTAATTGATCCGCATGTTTGGCCACATGTTGCCGTATTTCCGCGAAAAACGCTTTGCGGAAAAATGCAAATTTCATTAATTTGCGGATGAAAGCGTCAAGCGTGGTACCCAGGTGAGGAGGAGATCTCCCCAGGCCCTGGGTACCATATCCCTGGTTAAAACAATAATTGAAATAATACAATAATATATTCTACTTCGGCCGCACTTCCCGGCCCGAACCTTCCGCCTCAGCGACCTCCAAAATTCCGGCAAATCCTTTAGAGAATCACTCAGAGGGATAGCGGTCTCGCGAGATGCTAGTCACGAGATTGGGCGCAAGCCTTGGACCGGGTTGCCGAGTTCGTGAAGCGGAAGCGCGGGGCCCGGGAGCCCCGAAGGTGAGAATATCATTATTTATTTTTTTCATTTAATAGATCTTTACTATTGATCACCTAGGCCATCATAGTAAAAGTGTCACACTCTGTCAAACATCATGTGAATCTGACATCCTGTCAACATTTTCCAGCGATGCACAGATCGCCTGGAAAACATAAGATTCTCAAAGTAATTACCATGCAAAACGCTATTATTCGCGGAAATCGCATGAAAAAACGTCGATTCCTGCGGGATGGGAAGGCGGATGCGCGGAATTTCCGCGGCAATTCCGCAACGTGAACTTAGCTCACTTAAGGTACTCTGGATCCCTTGGGACAAACGCACCTCCTCATTCAGAGGCATCAACCGTCTACAGAACGAAAAGGATCAGGCTCCGTAGAACAGAGCAGAAATGAATATCTGCTTAAGTTCCTGAAATGCAGAAACTGCCTCAGGAGGCCAATTCACCACATCGGAACCCTTTTTGGTCAGATCAGTCAATGGTTTAACAATACCAGAGAAATTACCAATAAATTTACGATAAAAATTGGCAAAACCCAAAAATCTCTGAAGAGCCTTCAATGAAGTAGGTTGAGCCCAATCACAGATGGCCTGAACCTTGACCGGGTCCATTTCAATAACAGACGGAGACAGAATGAATCCCAGAAATGAGATCTTCTGTACGCCAAAAAGACACTTTGATCCCTTCACATACAGTGCATTCTCTCTCAAAATCTGGAACACAGTCCGAACATGTTTCACATGAGAGTCCCAGTCATTGGAAAAAATCAAGATATCATCCAAATAAACAATCAGAAATTTATCCACAAAATCCCTGAAAATACCATTCATGAAGGATTGGAAGACGGAAGGGGCATTAGTAAGCCCAAAAGGCATCACTAGGTACTCAAAATGCCCCTCTGGGGTATTAAACGCCGTCTTCCATTCATCCCCGTGCTTAATGCGAATAAGGTTATACGCCCCCCTGAGGTCAAGCTTGGTAAACCAACTAGCACTTTTCACTCTGGAAAGTAGGTCAGAAATCAAAGGTAACGGATATTGATATTTAACCGTGATCTTATTCAGGAGGCGATAATCAATACACGGCCTCAATGAACCATTCTTTTTGGCCACAAAGAAAAAAACGGCGCCCAAGGGTGAAGAGGATGGTCTGATATGACCCTTCTCTAATGACTCCTTGATATAAGATCGCATAGCATCGTGTTCAGGTACAGATAAATTAAAAAGGCGACCTTTAGGAAATTTACCACCAGGCACTAATTCAATAGCGCAATCGTAGCTCCTGTGAGGGGACAAGGATGCAGATTTACTTTCACTAAACACATCAGAAAAATCAGTCAAAAAGTCAGGGACATCCTGAGACTGGGGAGAGGCAGAAAAAACAGGAGTGTCAGTATTAACACATTGGCAGCCCCAACTGGTCACAGACACAGATTTCCAATCCAAAACAGGATTATGAGACTGTAACCAAGGGAAACCTAGTACAATAATGTCATGCAGATTATGCAGCACCAGAAATTTGCAACTCTCCTGATGATCTGGTTCAACCTTCATTATCACCTGAGTAGAAAACTGGGGTTTATTCTCCGCCAAAGGAGTAGAATCAATGCCCAGTAGGGAATAGACTTCTGCAGGGGTATCATGGGAAACCCACAACGTTTGGCAAAGTCAAAATCCATCAGGTTAATAGCTGCTCCTGAATCAACAAAAGCCTGAGCAGAAAATGTGGACAAGGAGCAAATCAGTCAACAGAAATTTAGTATGAACACTACCCAAGACAACTGAGCGTGCAAAACGTCTTCCCCGCTTAGGGCAGACAGAGATAGCATGGGAAGCGTCACCACAGTAGAAACATAACCCATTGCGCTTACGAAACTCATGACGCTGAGTCCCAGAAGTCACTCCATCACACTGCATGGGCTCAGGAGCTGACTCACAAGGCAACACCATCTCACGCATACCTCTGCGCTCACGCAAACGTCTGTCAATTTGAATAGCCAAAGACATAGATTCATTGAGACCAGAGGGAACAGGGAATCCCACCATAACGTCCTTTACTTTTTCTGACAGACCCTTTCGAAAAAGGGCTGCCAAAGCATGATCATTCCATTTGGTCAGGACTGCCCACTTTCGAAATTTCTGACAGTACAACTCAGCGTCTGCAAGACCCTGATTTAATGCCAACAAGGTCTTTTCAGCTTGATCAGTGACATTAGGTTCATCGTACAATAACCCCAGAGCCTGAAAAAATACATCAATATCATTCAAAACAGGATCCCCAGGTGTCAGGGAAAAAGCCCAATCCTGAGGGTCGCCGCGCAGCAGGGAGATGACAATTTGAACCTGCTGTGCCGCGTTCCCTGAGGACTTAGGTCTTAAGGCAAAAAACAACTTACAGTTATTTTTGAAATTCAGAAATTTAGATCGATCCCCCAAAAACAAATCTGGCATGGGGGTCCTAGGTTCCACAACTGGCAACCCAGCAAGATAGGTAGCAATACTCCGAACCTCAGTGGCAAGCTGATCCACACAGCCAGACAATTGTGCAAACTCCATTGAGAGAAAAAAAAAATTTCCTCCTCAGCACCCAGAGAAAAGAGGGAAAAAATGCAACAAACAGAAAAAAAAAAATTCTGACAACTCCCTTTTTTCTTTTTCCTTTTTTACTATTTTTCCCTTCTGTTGAGTACCATATAATTTTCAGTTTGTGCCGGTTATACTGTTATGTTTCGGTAACTGAGGAGAAATGGCAAAAAATTGCAAAAGCGGTAATACACCAGACAGCCTGGAACCTATTGGATTGCAGTAACCTGAACTAACCACACAACTAGAGGTAGCCGTGGAGCGTTCCTACATTGATCCTAGACGCCTTGTCACACCTGAGAGATAACTAAACCTAAAGGCAGAAAGATGAAAGCTATCTGCCCCGGAGCAGATCCCCAAAGAAAATAGGAAGCCCTCAAACATGTAATGGCGGTTAGACAAGAAGAAAGCTCGGACACAGACAGAAAATAGAATGAGCAAATGCTGGGGCCCAATCTGTCTAGACAGAAAAGTACAGGAAAGAATTCTGACTGCAATCCAACAAAAACCCTAACAAAAATACCAACATGTCTGATTGCAAAAAAAACCTGAGATCACTCGACCTCTTCCACTAAATCAGATCTCTGGTGTAACAAAACGCTATTCAGCAAATTAAAAGTAACAAAAGAGCAAAGCAAAAGTGCAGACACAAACGGAGCACAATTGCAGCGCCAGACCCCCAAAAGGGGACAGGCTGCAGTCCACTGCAGGCAGCAAACCAGCAGAGAAAATCAAACAGAGAAAAAAAAAAACAGCAAACACTTATCTGAAGGAGAGCAGGAAACTAGCAGTGCTTCAAGCAAGACTAGAAGAACAATTGATAACCGGCAAGGCTGCTGGGAAATCAGGCCACTTATATCCTACCATTCAGCGCCAGCTGAAGGCCATTCATTAATCAGTTCATTGCCCTCACTAACCACCGGAGGTAGCCCCAGCTCAGAAGCCGCCTCTAGCATATTCACAACATACGTGGTTAGGGCTTGGCTGAAATAAGCCCCTAGAATACCGGCTTCTTCGGTGAGGAGATTGCTTGATTGCATTGCTGTCTGCATGATCACGGACTGATATCCGCACAGCAGTTATCTGTGTATCCCTGTGGAGTTAACAGGACACAGTACCTATCTCTGCGTCTTTATCTCAGCGAATCTGTGGTGTAACAGAGTTCGCTTATACCGCTATGTTGAGCCACAGTATTTATATTTGCGACTCTGTGAAGTAACAGTTTGCCTATACCGCCATCTTACTAGCAGCAGGCTCTGCCTGCACGGTGGACCCCGGGCTGCGAACGCACCCACTATTTATATTTATCTGGTGCGTTCCGCAGACCCTAACAGTATACTAGCGCCAGGGTCTGGCTAGTAAAATGGCGGACGACCAGTGTCTGCAGCGGTATATCCAGCAGCTGGAGGGTAGGTTGGTGACTCTAGAGCGCACAACCTCAGCTGTGGATATTACCGCAGTCGCTGTTCAGGCTGCTAGTGTGACTGCAGCCAGTTTGTCCTCTGCTACCCCTGCTCTGACTTTTTCCAGCCTCCCACTTCAAGATAAGTTTACTGGCAACAGTAAACAATGTTGGGGTTTTGTCAGTCAGTGCTCCATACATTTAGAGCTCCTGGCTGCACATTTTCCCATGGAGCGGGCGAAAGTGGGTTTTATCATATCCCTTTTGTCCGGCAGAGCGTTGGAGTGAGCAACGCCGTTGTGGGAGCGCGATGATCGTGTGGTGCAGAGAGCTCCTCTCTTCTTGGATACTCTGAGACAGGTCTTTTTAGGACCTCGTGTCACCCACGATACGGCTCTCCAACTGTTGGCAATCACCCAGGGTTCATCCACGGTCAGCCAGTTCGCCATCCAATATCGGACTCTGGTCTCTGAGCTGGAGTGGCCAGATAAAGTCCTTATACCAGTGTACTGGAGGGGACTGGCAGACCATGTGAAGGATGCCTTGTCCACCAGGGAGATTCCCGCCACACTGGAGGAGCTCATTACCATATCTATCCGCATCGACCTCCGTTTTAACGAGCGGAGGTTGGAGCGGATCCAGTGTAGGCAGAGGTTCCGGCTGGCGCCCACCTTCGCCGGACCTCTTGAATCTTCCGTTCAGGCGCCCAATTCCCCTGAGACCATGGAGGTTTCTCGAGCGAGACCTAAGTCTCGGGCTGCTCGAGCACCTGTGAATTGTAATGTTTGCCAACAGGGCAGAGCAGGGCATGGCAGGGCAGGGCATTATGCCAATAAATGTCCACAACGGTCGGGAAAACGACCACGTCTAGTAACCATTGGAGGGGGTTCACTAGACACAGCAGTACACGCCTCCAAGTTGTCCTTTAAGGGACAATCAATTTAGGCTCATCTATTATAACAGTAATGCTTTGTGTGGACTCTGGAGCCGAAGGAAATTTCATGTCCTCTACCTTCGCTGTCCGCCACTCTATACCTCTGGTGATGCTCGCCAAACCCATGACTGTTCGAGTAGTGAATGGTCGACACTGCCTTCACAAATCACACATCAGACCATCCCTTTCACGTTATCTATGTCCCCTTCTCATCAGGAGATTATCTCACTCCTTGTCATTCCTGAGGGAATAGATGAGATATTGCTGGGGATGCCCTGGCTCCGTTTCCATTCCCCACATATTGAGTGGATCTCTGGGAGGATATTGGGTTGGAGTGAGTCGTGTAAAGGCAGATGTATAAGAGAATGCATTCAGGTGGCTACTACAGAGATGCCAGCAGATCTTACTTCCCTCCCCAAATACTATTGGGCCTATGCAGACGTGTTCTCCAAGAAGACGTCCTCCTCGGGGACGTCTATCCCCTTTCTCTCCCGGAGACGGAGGCTATGTCACAATACATTCAGGAAAATCTGGCAAGAGGATTCATTAGGAAGTCAGTGTCACCTGCAGGGCGGGGTTCTTCTTCGTTCAGAAGAAGAACGGAAAATTACGTCCATGCATCGATTACAGGGGTCTTAACGCCATTACCGTGATGAATAAATACCCGTTGCCCCTGATTTCGGAGCTCTTTGATAGGCTACGGGAGCAAGGGTATTTACCAAATTACATCTGCGGGGTACTTATAACATGATTTGCATCCGTGAGGGGGACGAATGGAAGACGGCTTTCAATACCAGAGATGGGCACTATGAATATCTAGTGATGCCCTTCGGGCTCTGTAATGCCCCAGCCGTCTTCCAAGGCTTTGTTAACGACATCTTCCGGGATATGCTTTCCACCTCAGTCGTAGTCTATCTGGATGATATTTTCATCTTCTCACCAGATATTGACTCCCACCGGAAAGATGTCTGCAGAGTCTTCGACCTCTTATGGGCAAATTCTCTCTATGCTAAGTTGGAGAAATGTATGTTTGAGCAGGAGTCCTTACCGTTCCTGGGCTATATCATCTCTGCCCAGGGACTGGCTATGGATCCTGCCAAACTACAGGCGGTGATGGACTGGCAAGAACCCCTTTTACTGAAAGTGGTGCAGCGCTTTATGGGGTTCATTAATTACTATGGTCAGTTTATTCCCCACTTTTTAACTTTGGTAGCTCCCTTGGTAGCCCTCACCAAGAAGGGAGCAAATCCCAAATTGTGGTCAGAAGAGGTCTCCAAGGCCTTTACTTCTATTAAGTCCCATTTTGCTAGTGCTCCCATCCTACATCGCCCCGACGTTGATAAGCCCTTTATTTTGGAGGTAGATGCCTCGTCCGTTGGTGCGGAAGCAGTCCTCTTCCAGAAGGATTCTCAAGGTCGGAAGCATCCTTGCTTCTTCTTTTCCAAGACCTTCACACCAGCGGAGAGGAATTATTCCATCGGGGACAGGGAGTTGCTAGCAATGAAGTTGGCCTTCTCTGAGTGGAGACATCTGTTGGAGGGGCCCGCTTTCCCTTCCAAGTTTTTACTGATCACAAAAATCTGGTTTATTTACAAACTACCCAGCGGCTAAATTCCCGTCAGGCCAGATGGTCCTTATATCTCTCCCGCTTTCACTTCTCCCTCCATTTTCTTTCGGGAGAGAAGAATATCCGGGCTGACACTCTCTCGTTCCATCGTGTCATCCGAGGAGGAGGAGGGGGAGCCGCGGCTTATTGTCCCCTTTGAGAGCCTGAGAACTGTAGCTCCGGTGTCGCTAGAGTCTGTGCCGTCCGGCAAGACTTTTGTACCATCTAAATTGCGACCGGAGGTTCTCTCTTGGGCCCATTCGTCCAGGGTGGGTGGACATTTTGGGAAAAAAAGGACATCCGAGCTTCTGGCGAGGACGTACTGGTGGCTGCATATGGTCCGGGACGTTGGAGACTATATTCGGGCATGTGTCTCCTGTGCCAAAAACAAGTTCCCTCGTCAACGGCCAGCTGGGTTACTTTATCCATTGCCAGTGGCAGACAGGCCCTGGGAGATGGTCGGGATGGACTTTGTGGTTGGCCTACCCAAGTCTCGTGGTTGCACCATTATATGGGTTATCACCGACCACTTCTCTAAAATGGTGCACTTGGTACCGCTACCTCGATTACCTTCTGCACGTGCATTGGCGGCACTGGTTATCCGACACATCTTCTATTTACACGGTATGCCAGACAAAATCGTCAGTAACCGGGATCCCCAGTTTGCGTCTCGGTTCTGGAGAGAGCTTTGTTGCCTTCTCAGTATAGAATTAAATCTCTCTTCTGCCTATCATCCCGAGACAAATGGGTTGGTAGAGAGGGCCAACCAGACCTTGGTCACATATCTGCGTCATTTTGTTTTGGCCAGGCAGGATGACTGGGCATCCTTGCTACCGTGGGCGGAGTTTGCATTAAACAACGCCGTGGCTGATTCCACTGGACAAACTCTGTTCCTCCTTTATTACGGTCAGCATCCACGGGTTCCTGTACCAATGCCCGTGTCTTCCGACTCCAGGGTGGCAGACTGGGCTGTGGAGGCACGGGACATTTGGGACCACACTCAGGATGCCATTCTGGCCTCCAAGGAGAGGATGAGGTCCACCGCCGACGCACATCGGCGCCCCGCTCTGACTTTTGCCCCTGGCGACTTAGTGTGGCTCTCCGCCCGTAACATCAGGCTGCGAGTAGAGTCCACTAAGTTTGCACCTCGCTTCTTGGGTCCCTTCAAGGTCCTCGAACAGGTCACTCCTGTGGTCTACCGTCTAGCTCTTCCGCCACGCCTGGGTATCACCGACACATTCCATGTCTCCCTCCTGAAACCCGTATACTTGTCCCGGTTTTCCGAGTCATCGGCCGGGACATCGGGTTTGTCTACGGATGACTATGAGGTGAATGCTATTCTGGGTGCAAGGTGGTACGTGGCAAAAAGTTTTATTTGGTGGATTGAAGGGGTTATGGGCCTGAGGATAGGTCATGGGAGCCTGCTGAGCGTATTCAGGCTCCGCAGCTCATTGCTGCCTTCGAGCGTAGCGAGGCCCAAGGAAGGGAGTTCCTAGGGGGGTAATGTTAGAGGTCGAGTTCCCGCCTCTGCACAGGGGGAATTTCGAGCCATTCCCGCTGCGGACCCCCATCCGTCTCCGGCCGCAGGGGAGTCTCCTCAGCAGAGACGTCGGTCCCAGCGTCTTGCTCAGCCTAGTACTGTGCAGAGGTTTACTGCTGCCTCTCCAGGTTCTGCTATTGTGCCCAGTACTAGTCAGCGGCGAGCAGACGTCTTTAGGACTAAGTCCTGCATTTCCCCTTCTGAGCATGCCCAGGGTAAGATCTCTCATTGGAGATCAGGGGTCACATGCTCAGGTACTGCAGCAGCTCCTATTGGTCCGCCAGGAAGGTCCTGAAACTACATGTGTTCTGAACAGTTTCTCATTGGTCCTTTTCTGGCAGGCCCTGTAGTTGCTTCTATAAAAGGGTTGTATGGCCATGCGCTAGTATCAATTGCATTATATGCTTTGCGCCAGTGTGATCATGCACACATGTGGTTAGGGCTCGGCTGAAATAAGCCCCTAGAATACCGGCACCTCCGGTGAGGAGATTTGTGTGTACGTGGTTAGGGCTTTTCTGAAATAAGCCCCTAGAATACCGGCTTCTCCGATGAGATTGCTTGATTGCGTTGCTGTCTGCATAATCACGGACTGCTATCCGCACAGCAGTTATCTGTATCCCTGTGGAGTTAACAGGACACAGTACCTATCTCTGCATCTTTACCTCAGCGAATCTGTGGTGTAACAGAGTTCGCTTATACCGCCATATTGTGCCACAGTATTTATATTTGCGACTCTGTGAAATAAGAGTTTGCCTATACCGCCATCTTACTAGCAGCCGGCTCTGCCAGCACGGTGGACCCCGGCCTGCGAACGCACCCACTATTTATATTTATCTGGTGCGTTCCACAGACCCTAACACACATGACCATTACACAGAGAAAACCAGGCACAAAAAAAATAATATCTTAAAATAAAAATTTTTATTTTTTTTTTGCAAAAAATGCATGAAGGTAGTAATAATTATAAGGGTATTTAGTAAACATAATTTTGATCAAAAGAATGTACAAGCCATCCGCCACATCAAGGCAACCCTTTGTGGGACAGTCCTAACTCTAGTATTAAAAACCTTTCCACTTGTCAAGTGACGTAAATGTGAACAAGGGCAAAGGGACTGAACCCACCAGTTAAAGCATAGACCAGACAGGATGGATTTCTCAGCTCAGAAAAAGGGCGGTCACACCGTTATATGCACAAGATGCACTCTGAACAAAATAAGAAACCAGTTCTGAACTGAAAAAGTAAGTTAATGTGTATGCAAAATGTAAATGCATATCAACACATGACTATTACACAGAGAAAACCAGGCACAAAAAAACAAATATCCTAAAATAAATAATTTTTTTTTTTTTTTTTTTGCAAAAAATGCATGAAGGTGGTAATAATTATAAGGGTATTTAGTAAACATAATTTTGATCAAAAGAATGTACAAGCCATCCCGCCACGTCAAGGCAACCCTTGTGGGACAGTCCTAACTCTAGTGTTAAAAACCTTTCCACTTGTCAAGTGACGTAAATGTGAACAAGGGCAGAGGGACTGAAACCACCAGTTAAAGTATAGGCCAGACAGGATGGATTTCTCAGCTCAGAAACAGGGTGGTCACACCCTTATATGCACAAGATGCACTCTGAACAAAATAATTGTTTTATTTGTTGAAAAACAACAGATCACAGACATGGCACAAAACTGAAGTCATTTCAAATGGCAACTTTCTGGCTTTGAGAAACATTAGAAGAAATCAAGAACAAATAATGTGTTAGTCAGTAATGGTTATTTTTTTAACCATGCGTAGGGAAAAAATTATGGAATCACTCAATTCTGAGGGAAAAAATTATGGAATCACCCTGTAAATTTTCATTCCAAAAACTAACACCTGCATCAAATTAGATCTGCTTGTTAAACAAAAAACGGACTAAAAGATTCGATAACCATGAATAAATAAATCCGCATGAAAAAGGAGGATTTTGTGCAAAAAAAAAAAATAATTTATTAGACAGAATTATTGAAATATAGACAAAGCATGTATCAACATGAGGTAGTTAATATGAGCAGCTAAATAATTGGCAAATTCATCTTATGAATTTGCCAATTATTTAGCTGCTCATATTAACTACCTCATGTTGATACATGCTTTGTCTATATTTCAATAATTCTGTCTAATAAATTATATATATTATATTATCGAATCTTTTAGTCCGTTTTTTGTTTTTCTCTTTGGTGGTTGATTGAGGCTCAGGAGGTGTATCCGGTGGGCCACGGATAATAATTTGTTTTTTTTAGATCTGCTCGTTAGTCTGCATCTAAGGCTGGAGTCACACAGAACGATTAAAAAAACGGTCCGATTTTGTAATGCGATAATCGCACAACTGTTCTCCGTATGTTGATCGATCCGTATGTTATCCGTTATACATGCGAGGATGCGATTTCCTCGCATGTCAGGATCCGTGTGGCGTCCGTATGGCTTTTCATTTCTCACTGCTTTTTCCCTTTGAATTTAATGGCTCAATGGGCTGTAATGAGGAAAATATGTGCGTATTTCTCGCAAGTCACACTGATGGTCCGTGTGATGTCCGTTTTTTTGTCGCACCCATAGACTTGCATTGGCGATTCTGAGCCGAGATACGCGTACAATCGCAGCGTGCTGCGATTTCACTCGCGCGTATAAAACGCGCGAGAAAAAAATCGGCTGATGGGAGCTGCCCCATAGATTAACATTGGGACGAGTGCTATGCGATTTTTTATCACCTAGCACTCGTCCGTATTATACGGTAGTGTGACTCCGGCCTAAAAAGGAGTGATCACACATTGGAGAGCTGTTGCACCAAGTGGACTGACATGAATCATGGCTCGAACACGAGAGATGTCAATTAAAACAAAGGAGAGGATTATCAAACTCTTAAAAGAGGGTAAATGATCATGCAATGTTGCAAAAGATGTTGTTCACAGTCAGCTGTGTCTAAAATCTGGACCAAATACAAACAACATGAGAAGGTTGTTAAAGGCAAACATACTGGTAGACCAAGGAAGACATCAAAGCGTCAAGACTGGAAACTTAAAGCAATATGTCTCCAAAACAGGAAATGCAAAAGAAAAGAAATGAGGAACGAATGGGTGGAAACTGGAGTCAACATCTGTGACCGAACTGTAAGAAACCGCCTAAAGGAAATGGATTTACATACAGAAAAGCTAAACGAAAGCCATCATTAATACCTAAACAGAAAAAAACAGGTTACAATGGGCTAAGGAAAAGCAATCGTGGACTGTGGATGACTGGATGAAAGTCATATTCAGTGATGAATCGCGAATCTGCATTGGGCAAGGTGATGATGCTGGAACTTTTGTTTGGTGCCGTTCCAATGAGATTTATAAAGATGACTGCCTGAAGAGAACATACAAATCTCCACAGTCATTGATGATATGGGGCTGCATGTCAAGTAAAGGCACTGGGGAGATTGCGGTCATCACATCTTCAATAAATGCACAAGTTTATATTGATATTTTGGACACTTTTCTTATCCCATCAATTGAAAGGATGTTTGGGATGATGAAATCATTTTTCATCCTGCCATAGAGCAAAAACTGTGAAAACATTCCTGAAAAAAGACACCTAAGGTCAATGTCATGGCCTGCAAATAGTCCGGATCTCAATCCAATTGAAAATCTTTGGTGGAAGTTGAAGAAAATGGTCCATGACAAGGCTCCAACCTGCAAAGCTGATCTGGCACCAGCAATCAGAGAAAGTTGGAGCCAGATTGATGAAGAGTACTGTCTGACACTCATTAAGTCCATGCCTCAGAGACTGCAAGCTGTTGTAAAAACCAGAGGTGGTGCAACAAAATACTAGTGATGTGTTGGAGTGTTTTTTTGATTGTTTGTTTTTCATGATTCCATAATTTTTTCCCTCAGTATTGAGTGATTCCATAATTTTTTCCCCATGCTTGGTTAAAAAAAATAACTATTATTGACTACCACATTATTTGTTCTTGATTTCTTTTAGTGTTTCTTAAAGCCAGAAAGTTGCCATTTGAAATGACTTCAGTTTTGTGCCATGTCTGTGATCTGCTTTTTTTCAACAAAATAAAACAACTGAATGAACATCCTCCAAGGCCGCTGATTCCATAATTTTTGCCAGGGGTTGTAGTTCTGAACTGAAAAAATAAGTTAACGTGTATGCAAAATGTAAATGCATATTAACTCCTCCATAGCACCTCAGCAGTGCCACAGGCTGATCGCCTCCATGGCACGCCGCATTGATGCAGTAATTGCTGCAAAAGGAGCCCCGACCAAGTATTGAGTGCATTTACTGAATATACATTTCAGTAGGCCAACATTTCAGATTTTAAAATCAGGTTTCCAGCTGGTGTTATAAAGTATTCTAATTTACTGAGATAATGACTTTTGGGTTATCATTGGCTGTAAGCCATAATCATCAACATTAACAGAAATAAACACTTGAAATAGATCACTCTGCTTGTAATGACTATATAATATATGAGTTTCACTATTTGTATTGAAAACTGAAATAAATTAACTTTTTGATGATATTCTAATTTTGTGAGAAGCACCTGTAATTTTTACTATATCACAGCCACTTAGCAAGGTTGTCTTCAGGTCTCAACAGCCTGAAGGATGGCTGTACTGACGCAGAACAGAGAACAATGTTCCCAGAAAGAATTCAAGATATTGTATGTCACTACTCAAGTCATTTCATATGTTATTTGCACAGATATAGCTATAGGGAGTGTACAGGTAGTACTCATACCAAGGCCCTAGTGCTTGAGGGATCCCAAAGAGCACATAAAAAGATACCACCACATTTTCCAACGGTCCTCATAGTCTGTAAATGTGCTGGGCCAGAATTGGGACTATTGGCATATGCTATGGGGCACTTGCCAGTTTTCCATTCACAGGTACATTGACCATATGCACCGTTCGTTAGACAGAATTCTGTAGGACACAGCAGTACAATGCAAGTGTATGGGGAGGCTAAGAATACCATTCACAGGGTGAAAAAAATGTGCCATGTGTACTGGGGAATTTTTGTAGATTTTAAAGAGCAATGGATGAAATCTACAGCAAAATGTGCATCTAAAAAGAAAACCTATAAATTTATGTGCTACACATAAACCAAGGCCAGATTGATTTTATTACAAGTTGTTCAAATCAATATGTAAATAATGCCCCCTAGTGGCGGCTATATGCCACCCAATATGAAGAGTTATAAACACAGTAAAAAGTGAATTGTAGGCCATTTACAGCGGGGGTATTAGATGGAGGTGCTTTTCTTAGTCCACTAAAAGCCACAGTTATAGTGTTTGCTCACATGAGGGTATAACATGGCTATCTGATATGTTTTTGGATAAATCTCGGCACAATGTTATTCTACGGGGCAGCTCAGATCTGCGATTTTTTTCTCATGCCGATTTGGCATGAGAAAATGGCAGCATGCTGTGACACTCGGCTCACACACATGCATACCAGTCTATGGGTGTGTGTGTGTGTGTGTGAAATATCGGACTACACTCGGATGTCATCCGAGTGCAGTGCGATTACCGCAGACGGACGCAATGGAGAAAATACTTTTTTTCTGTTTCTCTTCAACTATGATCCAATTCTCGCATATGCGATAAAATAGCTCAGTGCATGGACACTTGGATCATACTCTGACAGAGTTTTATCCAACAGCATTTGCATAATTGGCCCTGATTTTCTCGCATGAGAGAATCGAAGGCTGTATGAGCCCAGCCTAAAGTGAAGCCTCAGCCTTTGTCAGTCACAATGCGCCTCACTCCTTCACATTGAAATTACACCAAGGAAAAGTCGTGGAATCGGGAGTCGCAGGAAGGAGAGACACTTTAATGACATGTAAAGGTCAAAGATGGAAACAATTTTCAAACGATTTTGATTTATTCAGTGTACAGTAGGAGCGCCACATGAGAAATACCAGCATTTACACCGTGGCATGTTATCGATTACCTGCAATGCCTCCTGTCGAGCACATCTGGGACGTCATTGGCTGCCAAAAGCTAATCTTGATTTCCGTGCCATCGTGCATTCTGTGTGGTAGTGCATTCCTCAACCATGTAAGTGCGGGTATATCTGCACCCGGCACTTGTAACCAAATCAAGAAGTCTTTTTTCTCTACATCATTTACATATCAATAACCAGTTAATGATTGGCCATTTACCCCCTTTCCAGGTTTTTAGCACAAAGCCTCCCGTCTCACATAGCGAGATCGCTGCTGAGTCACTAGTTTTGTGACGCAGCAGCGATCTCCCTGCTGGGTATCGCTGATCGTCGCTGAATGTCCTGGACATTTTTTTGATCGCTGGTAACCAAGGTACGGCCGGGCGGCGCCTAGAAACCTGATGTGTACGTTAGATACCAGCGCGCTGGTGCAGGGGAGCTGGTAACCAAGGTACACAGCAGGTTTCTAAGACGTGCGTCGCTTGTTACCCGCAGTGTCGCTGTCCTGATCGCTGCTGAGGGCAGCCTGTTTGGCAGCTCAGCAGCGATCATGTAGCGACATACCAGCGATCCTGACAAGTGCATATCGTTGTCGGGATCGCTGGTGTGTCGCTATGTGAGACGGGGCCCTAAATGTGCTTTTGACAGCTCTAATTTTCTCATTTTGATATTCAAATAATTTTTTTCCTTTTCGTTGACACGAGGTTTAATTTTTGCCATCATTATAGCTTTTTAATTGACAGTGGAAAATGTAAATTAAAATTGTAAATACTGGTCAATTTTTGCCTTTCTGTCCACAAAAGACTGCTAAAAACTTTTCTAACAATTTTGATTGAAAGGGGAACAATTTGTATATTGGACATTATTTTTTCACTGGCTTGGGGCTTTCTAGTTCCCAGCTGCACCTGGTTCCTCCCAACACACAGTGATCACACTCACTGGATCTGGACCCATGTACACACACCAGCACTGGATCTGGACCCATGTACACACACCAGCACTGGATCTGGACCTATGTACACACGCAAGCACTAGGTCTGGACCCATGTACACTCACAAGCACTGGATCTGGACCTATGTACACACACAAGCACTGGATCTGGACCTATGTACACACAAGCACTGGATCTGGACCTATGTACACACACCAGCACTAGGTATGGACCTATGTACACACAAGCACTGGATCTGGACCTATGTATACACACAAGCACTGGATCTGAACCTATGTACACACAAGCACTGGATCTGGATCTATGTACACACACAAGCACTAGGTCTGGACCTATGTACACCACACACAAGCACTGGATCTGGACCTATGTACAAAGACAAGCACTGGATCTGGACCTATGTACACACACAAGCACTGGATCTGGACCCATGTACACACACAAGCATTAGGTCTGGACCTATGTACACACACACAAGCACTAGGTCTGGACCTATGTACACACACAAGCACTGGATCTGGACCTATGTACACACGCAAGCACTAGGTCTGGACCCATGTACACACGCAATGCATCTGGACCTATGTACACACAAGCACTGGATCTGGACCTATGTACACACAAGCTCTGGATCTATGTACAAAGATAAGCACTGGATCTCGACCTATGTACACACACAAGCACGGGATCTGAACCTATGTACACACAAGCAGGGCCGTATTTGGCCTTCATGCTGCCCTAGGCACTTTTCGTGGTCGTGTCCCTTACTGATGTCACACACGGAGTCTGTGCACACCGCACGGCACACGCCAGGGCCGACGTGCATCCACCGCACGGCACACGCCAGAACCGACGTGCATCCACCGCACGGCACACTCCAGGGCCGACGTGCATCCACCACACGGCACACGCCAGAACCGACATGCATCCACCGCACGGCACACGCCAGGGCCGACGTGCATCCACCGCACGGCACACGCCAGAACCGACGTGCATCCACCGCACGGCACACGCCAGGGCCGACGTGCATCCACCGCACGGCACACGCCAGAACCGACGTGCATCCACCGCACGGCACACTCCAGGGCCGACGTGCATGGCACACGCCAGGGCCGATGTGCATCAACCGCACGGCACACACCAGGGCCGACGTGCATCCACTACACGGCAGACACGCCAGGGACGACGTGCATCAACCACTTGGGATTAGCTGGGGGTTTCCAGAACCATGTCCCACAAGGGGTGGGAAACATATCTAGCAGACATTGCAGCATACCCTGTGAGAATAACCCCTTAGCCACATACTGTCTTCACTACATATGGTTAAATCTGTGCACAACTGGGTAACAGAGAAACACTTCATCACACATGGTTAGTTAGAAACATTTTTTTCGGGAGGATGGTATTTTTAAGCGTTATTTGAATTGGCTTTTTCCATATGCTTTTTTACAACCTTCTGACTTGACAGAGTCAAGTTTTGAGTCGATTCCACAAGGAAGTTTCACGTTGCTGCTTTTTTTTTTTTTTTTTTTTGCTTTTTAAGGTTTTTAAAACTTTGTTAAAATAGATGCTTAGAAAAGTTCTTGTATAAACAGCAAAATGAATTTTGCATGGAAATCTATGGTGTGGCTCAACTCTGAAAGCCTTGTATAACATCTCGGTGTGAACATATGTGCACGGGATGTCTTTTTCTGGCGGGCAAACATACTGAGATTTTCAAGAGGAAAATGCTTCAGGAAACGCTGTCAGTTTTTCCTGAAGTGACTGTTTTTATTGGACTATTCCTGAGCGCTTTTTGAATGTCTTTGTCTGTCGTCAGTTTTTTTTTGAGCATTTTACCAATGATTTTGGGGCGTCTTTTGTGCTGGTGTTTTTCTGGACGTTTTTGGACTATAGAAACCAGAGATGAGGAAAATGCTCATACAGATGCCAGGTCACCTTTGGAGCTTTCCTCTTGACTTGTGTTGTAAAGTATGGCCGGTGTCACACTTGAGAGAAACTCACACAATTCTCGTGCAAGTCTCTCGCATGAGCACAGGAAGTTATTATTACACAGACATGCAGGTTCTCTCTCTTTTCAGCATTTATTCAGCGTGTTAACAGCGGAATCTGCCTAAAGAGGTTGTGCGCCCATGTCCTAAAGGAGCAGCTCCGTCTTGGGCGGATGCCATAAGTGCAGAGATATTCTCTCCCGAAAAAGCCCTCTTGCACATATGGCATCCGATGAACCTTAACAATATTATTTTATGGGAGATTTGATGGGGTCCCACAGAAGAAAGCTAAATGCAGCCCACCCATGAGTTGTAATACAGCGCTATGTGCATGAGCCCCCACCCTGACAGACTGAAGCCCTATACACAGGGACAGCTGCTGCAGGCTGTATACAGGGCAGAGGGCAGTATATACAGCGCCATGTATACTGTACATATCACCAGACACTAGGGAAATGCCCCAGGGCTGCGCACTACAACTGTCAGCATGCAAAGACACAGGGAGAGACAACTTGTAAACGGCTACTAAGCTACAGCAGGAATTTACCATTGACTGCCTTGAATATGTCAGCCGCGCTGCTGCCGTCCATGCTTGAGTCTTTTCTGAGGTACCACAAGTCCCAGCAGTCAGTGTAGCACAAGGGGATGCCGCGAGTCTCCGCTGTGAGGCGAGTCCTCTTCCTGCAGCTGTGGACAAGTTTCTGCGCACAACTCTTCCTGTCAGGACCGAGTCCCGGCGTTATCTCCAGGGGTCAGGGGAGCGGGTCACATGGCAACAACTGCAACTTGCAGCTATACATGTATGGATGTGTGCATGTTACATACGGAGACACTCACATGTATGGAGACATACTGTCCTCTGTGTCTCTCCACTCATGGAGGCATTCCCAGCACTGAGAAGTGCAGCTGTGTCCACTCTCCTCTTACTGACAGATAATGGGGAGGATAATTGCGCTAGTGAAGACAGTAGTCACAGCCACTATAGAGTGGGAGACAGGCGAGGGGCCCCTTATACCGCGCTGCAGTGACACTGCTGCCTCACCCCATCAGCGCACATTCTGAACTGTAAGGGCACCGGCACCGGGGCTCACCTGAATCTGTGTGGTGGCGTGGTCCGGTCCCTGCTCCTGGCTCAGGCTGCTGCACGTGAGTCTGTGTTTTTCTTTTGACAGACAGTATGACTGGCGCCGGCATGGTCACACGTGGTACCGCTCATTAAACTCATGAATATGGATGCCACGCCTATGAGTGGAGTGGCATCCATATTCATGAGCATAATGAGCGGTACCACGAGTGACCGCACGCTCACACAGTAAGGCCGGAGTCACACTGGCGACAAAATCGACGACTGCAATGCGATGAAATATCGCATTGCAGTCGGACCTATGTTAATCTATGGAGCAGCTCCCAGTATCAGATTTTTTGTGGTCCGTTTTAAACGTCCGTGTACAATCGCAGCATGCTGCGATTGTCACCGATTGTCGGTCGACAATCGCCAATGCAAGTCTATGGGAGCGATGAAAAATCTGATTACAAACGGACCACACTGTGTGACTTGCGATGAAATCGCATCAGTGTCCTTTAGAAAAGCCGGCAATTCATCCCCGGCTATACTGTAAAATCACACTGACAGCTTTACTAAAGAATAGAAAGAATAGATATACACACATAGAATATATATATATATATATATAATATAAATATATACATGTCATTGTGACATGTATATATATATATATATTTATATTTCCTAGACTTCTACATACTGTTATAGACGCTAATTCAATTGCCGGGTTTTGTGAAATCACAGAAGCCGACATGAAATAATACATTGTTTCCACACATTTAACCATGTAATTTCATGTATTTTTATATATGTTTGAAACATACAATTACATGAGTGTATTTGTGCAAAATTTCAGACATGTAGGGGTTAATTAAAGGTGTAATTTCGTTGAAAAAAAATGCGTGGGCTCCCGCTGTATTTTCTCCACCAGACAGACAAAGCAAAGCGAGTGGGGGCAGATAATAATAGCCTAGGGAGGGTACATTTTTTTTGTGCCCCCCCTGGCTACTAACATCTGCCCCCAGACACCCCAGAAAGGGCAAATCTATAATTAGATTCGCCCTTTCTGGCACTTTGCCCGTCTATTCCCATTGCCCTGTAGCGGTGGCGAATGGGTTAATAATCTCACCTTACTGTCACCTTGCAATTGAAAGGTGACCTTAAGGCAGGTTAATAATTGATAGCTGTCAATTAGACAACTATCAATTATTAATCCTATTGAAGTAAATAAAAAAACACACACACTTTAAGAATAAATAATTTTAATGAAATAAAAACACATTTTTTTGACCATATTTTATTTTACACTTAATCCGTGCGAAGCCATTGATCTCCTAAAATAAAGAAAAAAAAATAAAACAACATTATTCTTACCTATTCCGCCGATCTGTCACGTCCCACGCTGTAATCCTTCACAAAGGGTTAACTAGCTTTGAGCCAAGCAGTGCAAGTAATCCTGCATGCTCAGCTCAAAGCTCATGAATGAATAAGTTCCTCTCCTGGCGACAGGAGAGGATGTGTTTCATGAATGAAGCTTAATTGATTGTGTCCACTTTCCCTTTAGGTCAGGTCACTACAGTTAAATTGGCAATAAATCAATTAAGCTCCATTCATGAATCTATTCCTCTACTTTCGCTGGAGAGGAACTTATTCATTCAGGGGAATACAGGTCTGAGACAGCATTATTAGCTCTCTGCGACCTGTAACCTGTTAACCCTTTCTGATGGATTACACCGTGGGACCTGACTGTACATCGGATTGGTAAGTATAATTTTGCTTTTTTATTTTATTTTTATTACAGGAAATGGTTTTAGCAGGAAAATAAAATATGGTCAAAAACTGTGTGATTATTTAATTAAACTTATTTTTTATTAAACTGTGTGTGTTTGATTTTTCTTTCATACAATAGGATTAATAATTGATAGTTGTCTAATTGACAGCTATCAATTATTAACCTGCCTTAAGGTCACCTTTCAATACTAAGGTGACAGTAAGGTGAGATTAACCCATTCGCCACCGCTACAGGGCAATGGGAATAGACGGGCAAAGTGCCAGAAAGGGCGAATCTAATTATAGATTTGCCCTTTCTGGGGTGTCTGGGGGCAGATGTTAGTAGCCAGGGGGGCACAAAAAAAATTTACCCTCCCTAGTCTATTATTATCTGCCCCCACTCGCTTTGCTTTGTCTGTCTGGTGGAGAAAATACAGCGGGAGCCCACGCATTTTTTTTCAACGAATTTACACCTTTAATTAACCCCTACATGTCTGAAATTTAGCACACATATACTCATGTAATTGTATGTTTCAAACATATATAAAAATACATGAAATTACATGGTTAAATGTGTGGAAACAATGTATCATTTCATGTCGGCTTCTGTGATTTCACTGAAGCCGGCAATTGAATTAGCGGCTATAACAGTATGTAGAAGTGTAAGAATTATAAATATATGTATATATATATGTCACAATGACATATATATATATATATATATATATATATATATGTGCTCTATGTGTATATATCTATTCTTTCTTTTGGCATTTAAATACTATTCTTTTGGATCCATTATATGTCAGTTTTGCAAGCCTGCGAGAAAATCTCACAAGTCGGATGAAAATCGGATGTTACAAGGTACACACACATGCGATTAAATCGCATCTTTGAAGGAAAATCGGATGCCAGAAGGATGTGTGATGTTTTTATTTTGATCCGATTGTCGACCGTCTAAAACGGACCGATTTTTTGTGGTTGTGTGTGACTCCGGCCTAAGAAGAGATGTCGGCGCTGGACGGTGGAGCCGCGCAGGAGGAGGTGAGTATGATGGGGGGGTTTGGGCCGACCCCCGGACTTATAAAAAAAAAGCTTGCTCAGGTGCCGTCCCCCCGCAGAGTCCCGCCCTAGGCACGTGCCCTCGGGTGCCTAATGGGAAATACGGCCCTACACACAAGCACTGGATCTGGACATATGTACACACACAAGCACTGGATCTGGACCTATGTACACACACAAGCAATGGATCTGGACCTATGTACACACACAAGCACTGGATCTGGACCTATGTACAAAGACAAGCACTGGATCTGGACCTATGTACAAAGACAAGCACTGGATTTGGACCTATGTACAAAGACAAGCACTGGATTTGGACCTATGTACACACACAAGCACTGGGTCTGGACCTATGTACACACAAGCACTAGGTCTGAACCTATGTACACACACAAGCACTGGATCTGGACCTATATACAAAGACAAGCACGGGATCTGGACCTATGTACACACACAAGCACTAGGTCTGGACCTATGTACACACACAAGCACTAGGTCTGAACCTATGTACACACACAAGCACTGGATCTGGACCTATATACAAAGACAAGCACTGGATCTAGACCTATGTACACACAAGCACAGGATCTGGACCTATGTACACACACAAGCACTGGATCTGGACCTATGTACACACACAAGCACTGGATCTGGACCTATGTACACACACAAGCACTGGATCTGGACCTATGTACACACAAGCACTGGATCTGGGGACCTATATACAAAGACAAGCACTGGATCTGGACCTATGTACTCACACAAGCACTAGGTCTGGACCTATGTACACACACAAGCACTAGGTCTGGACCTATGTACACACACAAGCACTGGATCTGGACCTATATACAAAGACAAGCACTGGATCTGGACCTATATACAAAGACAAGCACTGGATCTGGACCTATGTACACACACAAGCACTAGGTCTGGACCTATGTACACACACAAGCACTAGGTCTGGACCTATGTACACACACAAGCACTAGGTCTGGACCTATGTACACACACAAGCACTAGGTCTGGACCTATGTACACACACAAGCACTAGGTCTGGACCTATGTACACACACAAGCACTGGATCTGGACCTATTTACACACACCAGCACTGGATCTGGACCTATGTACAAAGAGAATGCCAAGAGTGTGCAAAGCAGTCATCAAAGCAAAAGGTGGCTACTTTGAAGAACCTAGAATATAAGACATAATTTCAGTTGTTACACACTTTTTTGTTAAGTATATAATTCCACATGTGTTAATTCATAGTTTTGATGCCTTCAGTGTGAATGTACAATTTTCATAGTCATGAAAATACAGAAAAATATTTAAATGAGAAGGTGTGTCCAAACTTTTGGTCTGTACTGTATGTACACACACAAGCACTGGATCTGGACCTATGTACACACACCAGCTCTGGACCTATGTACACACACAAGCACTAGGTCTGGATCCATGTACACACATAAGCATTGGATTTGGACCTATGTACAAAACCAAGCACTGGATCTGGACCTACGTACAAAGACAAGCACTGGATCTGGACCTATGTACACACACACAAGCACTGGATCTGGACCCATGTACACACATAAGCACTGAATTTGGACCTACGTACAAAGACAAGCACTGGATCTGGACCTATGCACACACACACACACAAGCACTGGATCTGGACCTATGCACACACACACACACAAGCACTGGATCTGGACCTATGCACACACACACAAGCACTGGATCTGGACCTATGTACACACACAAGCGCTGAATCTGAACCTATGTACACACAAGTACTGGATCTGGACCTATGTACATATAGAAGCACTGGTTCAGTGCTGAGCATACAGATCTAAAAAAGTAAACATAAGCCAGCTTTTCTTCTGTGGGAAATGTGTCTAGACTGCACATTTTAGAACATCAGTGCAGGGATAACAGTGGACTCCTGGATATTTATTGTCTCATAGCAGGCTAAGTGAAGTTAACGTGTCAACTGATCCATTTTATTCCATTATTAGACAATTTTTTTTCTTGGTGCTGCCATTTCAATGTTGAAAATGTAAGCACTAAGCCATGCTATAGCCACACTGTCTAATAATAAATTACTCATCAGTGCAACATGCAATTTTAGTGATTGGAGACTTTTCTACTCTCCGTTGATATTGCAAAAAGAACTGACCCGATTCTCCAAATATTTCTGTGGATGTCACATTTGTGCTGAGGTTTTTCACAGCACTGAACTGTGTGAAATACCACTTTAATGTACAGTTAGGTCCAGATATATTTGGACAGTGCCCGAATCTTCATGATTTGGCCGCCATTTTGAATTTAAAATGAAACGGAGATACAAATGAAGCGTAGACCTTCAGGTTTATTTATTATTTAAAGAGGTTGAAGAAAAATATCCTGTGAAATGTTTAGGTATTGCAACCATTTTTCTACAAAGCCTCCTCATTTCAGGGGCTCAAACTAATTGGGCAATTTAAATTTACCATAAATAAAAAGTTCATTCTTAATACTTTACAGAGAATCCTTCGCAGGCAATTACTTCCTGAAGTCTGGAAGTCATAGGTGTCACCAAACGCTGAGTTTCCTGCTTTGTGATGCTTTGCCAGGACTGTACTGCAGCTGACTTCAGCTGTTGCTTATTTGTGGATCTTTCTGCCTTAAGTTTTGTCTTAAGCATCTGAAATGCTGCTCGATGGGGTTACGATCTGGTGATTGACTCTGCCATTGCAGAACATTTTACTTCTTTGCCTTAAATAACTCCTGGATTGCTTTCGCAGTAAGTTTTGGGTCATTGTCCATCTGTACTATCAAGTGTCGTCCAATCAACCTTGCTGCATTTGGTTGAAACTGAGAAGTATAGCCCTACATCCTTCAAAATTCATCCGGCTGCTTCTGTCTGCAGTCACATCATCAATAAACACTAGTGACCCAGTGCCACTGGAAGCCATGCACGACCATGCCATCACATTGCCTCCACCATGTTTTACAGAGTATGTGGTGTGCTTTGGACCATAAGCTGTTCCAAGCCTTCTCCATACTTTCTTCTCCCCATCATTCTGGTACAGGTTAATCTTCATTTCATAAGTTAAAAGATAATTCGCCCGTGTCCAGGGGATGCTCGCCCGTGTCCAGGGGATACTCGCCCGTGTCCAGGGGATACTCGCCCGTGTCCAGGGATACTCGCCGTGTCCAGGGGATACTCGCCCGTGTCCAGGGGATGCTCGCCCGTGTCCAGGGGATGCTCGCTCGTGTCCAGGGGAAGCTCGCCCGTGTCCAGGGATGCTCGCCCGTGTCCAGGGGATGCTCGCCCGTGTCCAGGGATGCTCGCTCATGTCCAGGGATGCACGCCCGTGTCCAGAGGATGCTCTTTCAGAACTGCGCTGGCTCCTTTAGATATTTTTTTGGCAACGTTTTCTCTGGCCTTTCTATTGCTTGCGGTGACCACTCTGTGTTTGCCCTCATGAAGTCTTCTCTTTATGGTAGACTTAGATACTGAAACACCGACTTCCTGAAGAGTTTTCTTCACTTGGGTGGAAGTTGTTAAGGGGTTTTCCTTCACCATGGAAATGATTCTGAGATCATCCAACCCTGTTGTCTTCCGTGGACGTCCAGGCCTTTTTGAGTTCCTAAGCTCACCAGTGCGCTCCTTTTTTTGCAGAATATACGAAACTGTTGATTTGGCCACATCTAACATTTCTGCTATCTGTCTGATGGATTTCTTTTTTTTAGACTAATGATGGTCTGTTTCACTTCCATTGACAGTTCCTTTGACCGCATGTTCTGGGTTCACAGAAACAGCTTCCAAATGATAATGTCACACCTGCAGCAATGACGACTGCTAGGAAGTTTTCATCTAGGAAGAAAAGAGTTTGTCAATTGAAAATAAAACCACTTTTCAAAGACTGAAAACTTAAACGGTTACAAAATAAACCTGCAGAAAGGTAAAATATGTCATAGTAAAAAAAAAAAGTCAGCTTGTGTTTTCAGCATGCTTCTGCTGTGAAAAAATGCAGGTTTATGGCACCAAAGTGAATGAGAATTCCAAAGGGTATTCCCATCTCTCAGATCCTATCGCAATATGTTTTAGGTGTAATAATAATATTAGCAAATACCTCCAATTAGAATTGTAGCATAGTTTTTTCTGATTCTCCATGTCTCTTTCCTCATGTGCAGGCATTGCAGGACCTTAGCTAGTTGCTAGTGGTCGTAAACATGGATGACCAAGATCCGGCAATGCCTGCACATGAGAAAAGAGACTTAGCGAATCGGAAAAACTATGCTACATTTCTAATTGAAGCTATTTGCTAATATTATTATTACACCTACTACATAGGATCTGAATATACCCTTTAAGTCTTATGCTGCTTATTTTTCCCCTTGCAGATTTGAACCTTTAACCCCTTAATGTCCACTGACGTGCAGAGTCCGTCATGGCAAGGTGTCAGTTCCGGCACCAGGACGGACTCTGCACGTCATGGCTTTGATCTACCACTGCGTGTAAACACGCAGTGGTAGATCAGTGCCGACAGCTGTCACAGACAGCTGACAGGCACGGCAAGCGGTGCGGGGACCTTTGCCGTCGGTCCCCGCACCTACAGCGCTGTGCTTGGTCAGTCAATCTGACTGACCAAACACAGCAGCGATCGTGCAGGAGAAGCTGAAATTTCAGCTTCTCCAGCGCGATCAGTGCAGGAGCCGGCGCTGCAGTGGCCAGGCTTCCTGCACTGACAGCCAGGAGCGGAGCCCCCACCGCCCCTGGCTGTTAACCCCCTGACTGCTGCGATCGAGCGCGATCGCAGAGCTCAGGGGGGGAGGCAGAGGGTCGGGGAGCTCCCTCTGCCTCAGATCGGCACCCTGCAATGTATTTGCAGGGGCCGATCTCTGCCTTGATGACCCGGGGGTTGTCATGACAACCTCCGGGTCATTTAGCTACGGGAAGCTGCTGTGATCATTGTCACAGCAGCTTCCACTATAGTTGCAATGCATTGCAATGCCAGAGCATTGCAATGCATTGTAACTGCAATAAAAAGTAAAAAAAAGTGAAAGTTCCATAAAGGGACAAGTTAAAAAAAATCATTTTTTAAAAAAAATTGTAAAAAAAATATTAAAAAATAATTTAAAAAAAATCCCCTAAAAAATACACATTTTTATGTAATAAAAAAACTAAAAAACAAAAAACATACACATGTTAGGTATCGCCACGTCCGTAAAAATCCCATCTATAAAAGCGTAACCCTAGTTAACCCCTTCAGTGAAAGCCGTAAAAAAAAAAACACAAAAAAGTAGTAAATTATACTTTTTCCAAGCGGTATCATTATACCGCTTGGAAAAAGTGCAATAACACGCGATCAAAAAGTCAGATATAAATAATCATGGTACCGCTGAAAACGTCATCTTGTCCCGCAAAAAACAAGCCGCTATACAGCATCATCAGCGAAAAAATAAAAAAGTTATAGCTCGCGGAATAAACTGATGCAAAAATAATTATTCTATAAAATTTTTTATTGTGTAAAAAACGCCAAAACATAAAAAAAAATATATAAATGAGGAATCGCCGTAACCGTAGTGACCCGAAGAATAAAGCTGCTTTATCAATTTTACCACACACGGAACGGAGGAAAAAAAAAAAAAAAAAAAACAATTCCTGAATTGCTGGTTTTTGTTCATTCTGATTCCACAAAAATAGGAATAGGAAACGATCAAAAAACGTTATGTGCCTGAATATGGTACCAATAAAAACGTCAGCTCGTCCCGCAAAAAATAAGCCCACAGATAACTCTGTCGGCCGAAATATGGAAAAATTATAGCTCTCAAAATACGGCGATGCAAAAATTTCTTACAAAAAATTATTCCAAGAAAAAGCATCTTTTAGTGTGTGACAGAAGCTAAACATGAAAAAAGGGTGTAAATCTGGTATCGCTGTAATCGCACCGATCCGAGGAATAAAGTCGCCTAATCACTAATACCGCACGAGGAACGGCGTAAAAAAGAAAACCAATTCTTCACCTTTTGTGGATTTGTTCATTGTGCCTCCAAAGATCGCAGTAAGGCGATCACAGTAGTTCCCCCCCACATATGGGGTATCAGCGTACTCAGGACAAAATGCACAATAGCTTTTGGGGTCCTATTTCTCCTGTTACCCTTAGAAAAATAAAAATTTGGGGCAAAAAGGTAATTTTTGTGGAAAAAAATATGATTTTTTTATTTTCACGGCTCTACATTATAAACTTCTGTGAAGCCCTTGGGGGTTCAAAGTGCTGACCACACATCTAGATAAGTTCCTTGGGGGGTCTAGTTTGCAAAATGGGGTCATTTGTGGGGGGTTTCTACTGTTTAGGCACATCAGGGGCTCTCCAAGCGCGACATGACACCCGCAGACCATTCCATCAAAGTCTGCATTTAAAAACGGTGCTCCTTCCCTTCCGAGCTCTGCCATGCGTCAAAATAGTGGTTCCCCCCCACATATGGGATATCAGCGTACTCAGGACAAATTGCACAATAGCTTTTGGGGTCCTATTTCTCCTGTTACCCTTATAAAAATAAAAATTTGGGGGCAAAAAGATTATTTTTGTGGAAAAAAATATGATATTTTTATTTTCACGGCTCTACGTTATAAACTTCTGTGAAGCACTTGGGGGTTCAAAGTGCTCACCACACATCTAGATAAGTTCCTTGGGGGGGTCTAGTTTCCAAAATGGAGTCACTTGTGGGGGGTTTCTACTGTTTAGGCACATCAGGGGCTCTCCAAACGTGACATGACACCCGCAGACCATTCCATCAAAATCTGCATTTGAAAAAGGCGCTCCTTCCCTTTCCAGCTCTGCCATGCGTCAAAATAGTGGTTTACCCCCACATATGGGGTATCAGCATACTCAGGACAAATTGCACAATAACTTTTGGGGTCCTGTTACCCTTTGGAAAATAACAATTGGGGGTGGAAAGATCATTTTTGTGGAAAAGATATGATTTTTTAATTTTACTGCTCTACGTTATAACCTTCTGTGAAGCCCTTGGGGGTTCAAAGCTTTCACCACACATCTAGATAAGTTCCTTGGGGGGTCTAGTTTCCAAAATGGGGTCACTTGTGGGGGGTTTCCACTGTTTAGGCACACAGGGACTCTCCAAATGCGACATGGCGTCCAATCTCAATTCCAGCCAAAAAAGTCAAATGGCGCTGCTTCCCTTCCAAGCTCTGCCATGCGCCCAAATAGTGGTTTACCCCCACATATGGGGTATCAGCGTACTCAGGACAAATTGCACAATAGCTTTTGGGGTCCTTTTACCATTTGGGAAATAAAAATTGGGGGTGGAAAGATCATTTTAGTGGAAAAGAAATGATTTTTTTATTTTACAGCTCTACGTTATAACCTTCTGTGAAGCCCTTGGGGGTTCAAAGCTCTCACCACACATCTAGATAAGTTCCTTGGGGGGTCTAGTTTCCAAAATGGGGTTACTTGTGGGGGGTATCCACTGTTTAGGCACACAGGGGCTCTCCAAATACGACATGGCGTCCAATCTCAATTCCAGCCAAAAAAGTCAAATGGCGCTGCTTCCCTTCCGAGCTCTGCCATGCACCCAAATAGTGGTTTACCCTCACATATGGGGTATCAGCGTACTCAGGACTAATTGCACAATAACTTTTGGGGTCCTTTTATCCTTTGGAAAATAAAAATTGGGATGAAAAGATCATTTTTGTGGAAAAAACATGATTTTTTAATTTTACGGCTCTACGTTATAACCTTCTGTGAAGCCCTTGGGGGTTAAAAGCTCTCACAACACATTTAGATAAGTTACTTGGGGGGTCTAGTTTCCAAAATGGGGTCACTTGTGTGGGGTTTCCACTGTTTAGGCACACAGGGACTCTCCAAATGCGACATGGCGTCCAATCTCAATTCCAGCCAAAAAAGTCAAATGGCGCTGCTTCCCTTCCGAGCTCTGCCATGCGCCCAAATAGTGGTTTACCCCCACACATGGGGTATCGATGTACTCAGGAGAAATTGTACAACAAATATTGTGGTTCATTTTCTACTGATACCCTTGACAAAATTTTAAAAAATTGTGTCGAAAGAAAAATTTTGGGAAAAAAAGTTAAATGTTAATTTTTTCCTTCCACATTGCTTCAATTCTTGTGAAGTACCTAAAGGGTTAATAAACTTCTTGAATGTGGCTTTGAACACGTTGAGGGGTGCAGTTTTTAGAATGGTGTCACTTTTGGGTATTTTCTGTCATATTGACCCCTCAAATTCACTTCAAATGTGAGGTGGCCCCTAAAAAAAATGATTTTGTAAATTTTGTTGGAAAAATGAGAAATCGCTGGTCAACTTTTAACACTTATAACTTCCTAACAAAAAAAATTTTGGTTCCAAAATTGTGCTGATGTAAAGTAGACATGTGGGAAATGTTATTTATTAACTAATTTTTGTGACATATCTCTCTGATTTAATGGCATAAAAATTAAAAGTTTGAAAATTGCAAAATTTTCAAAATTTTTGCCATATTTCCGTTTTTTTCATAAATAAACGCAAGTTATATTGAAGAAATTTTACCACTATCATGAAGTACAATATGTCACGAGAAAACAATCTCAGAATCGCCAAGATCCGTTGAAGCGTTCCAGAGTTATAACCTCATAAAGAGACAGTGGTCAGAAATGTAAAAATTGGCCTGGTCTTTAACCTACAAAATGGCTTGGTCGTTAAGGTTTTAAAGTGTTTTTTTTCTCAAATCCGTAAAATTGGAATTATTTCAGTGCTTTTATCCATTTAAATGAACAGTAAAAAAAAAAAAAAAAAAAAAAAAAAACACTGTTTTACTGCAAACACAGGTTTTTGCAGCCAAAAAATCTACTGCAAATACTGAACGTGTGCACATACCCTTAAAAGGTAATGAGTGGCCTTATCATAGAAACTTTCTAATTAGTCCCACAGCAAAAGGCCGGTCACCACGCAGGAGTCTAAACTATGGTCTAGAACCAATAAGCATCTCTTGGACTCCAGATCACTAGTAATGCTGGCAACTGCAGCTCCTGTTGTAAAAGCAGCAATTTAAGGGTATGTGCACACGTTGCGGAATCTGCTGTGGAATTTTCAGTGCAGATTTTGCAAAATCAGCATGTAAAATGACCTTTCATTTTACCTGCGGATTTTCTGCGGTTTTTGTGCGGATTTCCCCTGCGTTTTGAGACATGCGGATTCCTATAATGGAGCAGGTCTCAAAAGGATGCGGAACTGGACAAAAGAAGTGACATGCTGCAGTTTTAAATCCGCAGCAAATCCGCGCGGAAAAATCCGCAGCATGTGCACTGCATTTTTTTATTTCCATTTAATATAATGGTACTGTACATCACTTGCATTTCTGCTGCGGATCTGCAGCGGCAAATCAGCAACATGTGCACATACCAGGGAGTCTCAGAAGCTGGACTGTGCTAAAAATTACTTTAAAACAGGGGCCTCAAACTGCATTCCTCGAGGGCCGCAAACCATGCATGTTTTCAAGATTTCCTTAGCACTGCACTAGGTGCTGGAATCATCTGTGCAGGTGATTAACCCCTTCACCCCCAAGGGTGGTTTGCACGTTAATGACCGGGCCAATTTTTACAATTCTGACCACTGTCTCTTTATGAGGTTATAACTCTGGAACGCTTCAACGGATCTTCGCGATTCTGAGATTGTTTTCTCGTGACATATTGTACTTCACGTTAATGGTAAAATTTCTTCGATATACCTTGCGTTTATTTTTGAAAAAAACGCAAATATGGCGAAAATTTTGAAAATTTTGCAATTTTCAAACTTTGAATTTTTTTCCCCTTAAAACAGAGAGATATGTCACACAAAATAGTTAAGAAATAACATTTCCCACATGTCTACTTTACATCAGCACAATTTTGGAACCAAAATTTTTTTTTGTTAGGAAATTATAAGGGTTAAAAGTTGACCAGTGATTTCTCATTTTTACAACAAAATTTACAAAGCCATTTTTTTAGAGACCACCTCACATTTGAAGTCACTTTGAGGGGTCTATATGGCAGAAAATACCCAAAAGTGACACCATTCTAAAAACTGCACCCCTCAAGGTACTCAAAACCACATTCAAGAAGTTTAATAACCCTTCAGGTACTTCACAGGAGCTGAAGCAATGTGGAAGGAAAAAATTAATATTTAACTTTTTAGCCACAAAAATGATCTTTTACAAACGTTTTTTTATTTTCACAAGGGTAAAAGGAGAAAATGGGCAGATAAAGTTGTTGTGCAATTTCTCCTAAGTACGCCAATACCCAATATGTGGGGGAAAACCACTGTTTGGGCACACGGCAGAGCTCGTAAGGGAAGGAGCGCCGTTTGACTTTTTCAAACTAAAATTGGCTGGAATTGAGATTAGACGCCATGTCGCGTTTGGAGAGCCCCTGATATGCCTAAACAGTGGAAACCCCCCACAAGTGACACCATTTTGGAAACTAGACCCCCTAAGGAACTTATCTAGATCTGTTGTGAGCACTTTGAACCAAAAGTGTTTCACAAAAGTTTATAATGCCTGGGTGTGAAAAAAAAAAAAACAATTTTCCACAAAAATGATTTTTTTAGTCCCAAATTTTTGATTTTTCCCAAGGAAATTGGACCCCAAAAGTTGTTTTCCAATTTGTCCTGAGTACGCTGATACCCCATATGTGGGGGGGGGGGGACTGTTTGGGCGCACGGCAGGGCTTGGAAAGGAAGCAGTAACGTTTTGGAATGCAAACATTGATGGGGGTCATGTTCCATTTGTAGTGCCCCAGATGAGCCTAAACAGTGGAAACCCCCCACAAGTGACCCCATTTTGGAAGCTAGACCCCCTAAGGAACTTATCTAGATCTTTGGTGAGCACTTTGAACCCCCAAGTGCTTCACACAAGTTTATAATGCCCGAGCATGAAAATAAAAAATCCTATTTTTTTCCCACAAAAATTATCTCTTAGTCACTAATTTTTTATTTTCCCAAGGGTAACAGGAGAAATTGGACCACAAATTTGTTGTCCAATTTGTCCTGAGTACGCTGATACCCCATATGTGAGGGGGAACCACTGTTTGGGCGCATGGCAGAGCTCGGAATGGAAGGACCACCATTTGACTTTTTCCAACCACAATTGGCTGGAATTGAGATTGGACGCCATGTTGCATTTGGAGAGCCCCTGCTGTGCCTAAACAGTGGAAACCCCCCACAAGTGCCCCCATTTGGGAAACTAGACCCCCTAAGGAACTTATCTAGATGTGTGGTGAGCACTTTGAACCCCAAAGTGCTTCACAGAAGTTTATAACGTACAGCCGTAAAATAAAAAATCCTTTTTTTTTTTTACAAAAATGATTTTTTCGCCCTCAATATTTTATTTTCACAAGGGTAACAGGAGAAATTGGACCCCAAAAGTTGTTGTCCAATTTGTCCTGAGTATGCTGATACCCAATATGTGAGAGTAAACTACTGTATGGGCGCACGTCGGGGCTCGGAAGGGAAGTAGTGACGTTTTGGATTGCAGATTTTGATGGAATGGTCTGGGGAGTCATGTCGCATTTGGAGAGCCCCTGATGAATCTAAACAGTGGAAACCCCCCACAAGTGACCCCATTTTGGAAAATAGACCCCACAAGGAACTTATCTAGATGTGTGGTGAGCACTTTGAACCCCGAAGTGCTTCACAGAAGTTTATAACGTACAGCCGTAAAATAAAAAATCCTTTTTTTTTTTTACAAAAATGATTTTTTCGCCCCCAATATTTTTTTTTCACAATGGTAACAGGAGAAATTGGACCCCAAAAGTTGTTGTCCAATTTGTCCTGAGTATGCTGATACCCAATATGTGAGAGTAAACTACTATATGGGCGCACGTCGGGGCTCGGAAGGGAAGTAGTGACGTTTTGGATTGCAGACTTTGATGGAATGGTCTGGGGGAGTCATGTCGCATTTGGAGAGCCCTGATGAATCTAAACAGTGGAAACCCCCCACAAGTGACCCCATTTTGGAAAATAGACCCCACAAGGAACTTATCTAGATGTGTGGTGAGCACTTTGAACCCCAAAGTGCTTCACAGAAGTTTATAACGTACAGCCGTAAAATAAAAAATCCTTTTTTTTTTTTTTTTTACAAAAATGATTTTTTCGCCCTCAATATTTTATTTTCACAAGAGTAACAGGAGAAATTGGACCCCAAAAGTTGTTGTCCAATTTGTCCTGAGTACGCTGATACCCAATATGTGGGAGTAAACTACTATATGGGCGCACGTCGGGGCTCGGAAGGGAAGTAGTGACGTTTTGGATTGCAGACTTTGATGTAATGGTCTGGGGGAGTCATGTCGCATTTGGAGAGCCCCTGATGCGTCTAAACAGTGGAAACCCCCCACAAGTGACCCCATTTTGGAAAATAGACCCCACAAGGAACTTATCTAGATGTGTGGTGAGCACTTTGAACCCCGAAGTGCTTCACAGAAGTTTATAACGTACAGCCGTAAAAATAAAAAAATCCTTTTTTTTTTTTACAAAAATGATTTTTTCGCCCCCAATTTTTATTTTCACAAGGGTAACAGGAGAAATTGGACCCCAAAAGTTGTTGTCCAATTTGTCCTGAGTATGCTGATACCCATATGGGAGTAAACTACTGTATGGGCGCACGTCGGGCTCGGAAGGGAAGTATGACGTTTTGGATTGCAGACTTGATGGAATGGTCTGGGGCGTCATGTCGCATTTGGAGAGCCCCTGATGGCCTAAACAGTGGAAACCCCCCACAAGTGACCCCATTTGGAAAATAGACCCCACAAGGAACTTATCTAGAAGTGTGGTGAGCGCTATGAAGCTCCAAGTGCTTCACAGAAGTTTTATAACATACAGCCGTAAAAACAAAAAATCATTTTTTTTTTACAAAATGATTTTGTCGCCCCCAGTTTTTTATTTTCCCAAGGGTAACAGTAGAAATAGGACAAATTGCACAATAACTCTTGTGGTCCAGAGTACGCTGATACCCCATATGCGGGAGTAAACTACTGTTTGGGCGCATGGCAGAGCTCAGAAGTGAAGGAGCACCGTTTGACTTTTTCAACGCAGAATTGGCTGGAATTGAGATCAGACGCCATGTCACATTTGGAGAGCCCTGATGTGCCTAAACAGCGGAAACCCCCCAATTCTAACTCCAACCCTAACCCCAACACACCCCTAACCCTAGTCCCAACCCTAACCACAAACCTAACCCTAACACACCCCTAACCGTAATCCCAACCCTAATCCTAACGTTAGCGCCAACCCTAACCCTAACGGGAAAATGGAAATAAATACATTTTTTTAATTTTATTATTTTTCCCTAACTAAGGTGTGATAAAGGGGGGTTTGATTTACTATTTATAGCGGGTTTTTGTGATTGGCAGCTGTCACGCTAAAAGACGCTTTTTATTGCAAAAAATAGTTTTTTGCATCACCACATTTTGAGAGCTATAATTTTTGCATATTTTGGCCCACAGAGTCATGTGAGGTCTTATATTTTGCGGGATGAGGTGACGTTTTTATTGGTACCATTTTTGAGCACGTGACATTTTTTGATCGCTTTTTATTCGATTTTTGGGAGGTTAGAATGAACAAAAATCAGCAATTCATGAATTTCTTTTGGGGGAGGCGTTTGTACCGTTCCGCGTGTGGTAAAATTGATAAAGCAGTTTTATTCTTCGGGTCAGTACGATTACGGCGATACCTCATTTATATCATTTTTTTTATGTTTTGGCGCTTTTATAGAATGAAAACAATTTTATATAAAAAATTATTATTTTTGCATCGCTTTATTCTGCGAGCTATAACTTTTTTATTTTTTTGCTGATGATGCTGTATGACTGCTCGTTTTTTGCGGGACAAGATGACGTTTTCAGCGGTACCATGTTTATTTATATCCGTCTTTTTGATCGCGTGTTATTCCACTTTTTGTTCAGCGGTATGATGATAAAGCATTGATTTTTTGCTTCGTTTTCTTTTTTTTATTTTTAAGGGGTTCATTAAAGGGGTTAACTAGTGGGACAGTTTTATAGGGGGGGTCGTTACGGACGCGGCGATACCAAATATGTGTACTTTTATTGTTTTGGTTTTTTTATTTACAGGAAAGAATGAATTTATTGGGGAATATTTTTTTTTTTTTTTATGATTTTTTTTTACCACTTTTTATTTTTATTTTTTTTACTTTTATACTTTGTCCCAGGGTGGGACATCACTGTATTTTAGCAGATCGCTGGTGTGACAGTGTGCACAGCACTCTGTCACACCAGTGATCGCTCTGGCACTGCTGCAGGCTTCCCCAGCGCCTGCTCTCAGCAGGCACTGAGGAAGCCGCCTCCCTGCAGGACCCCGGCGTCATCTTGGATCCGGGGACCTGGAGGGAGGACGGACCCTCGGAACAGCTCGACACATCGCGCTGCTCTGAGGGTCTCAGGAGAGCGCGCAGGGAGCCCCCTGCCTGCGCGATCCTCCCCTGTGCCCCGGGTACACCGCGATCATGTTTGATCGCGGTGTGCCAGGGGTTAATGTGCCGGGAGCGGTCCGTGACCGCTCCTGACACACAGTCACGGGTGTCAGCTGTGATAATCAGCTGACACCCGGCGGCGATCAGCTGCGCTCCCCCCGGGAGCGCAGCTGATCGCCCATGACGTACTATTCCGTCCATGGGAATAAGGTCCAGGGTCACATGGACGGAATAGTACGTCTGATGGCAGAGAGGGGTTAAGTGATCACCTGTGCGATACAAGGAAATCCTGAAAACATGACCTGTTTGCGGCCCTTGAGGAATGCAGTTTGAGATCTCTGCTTTAAAGGGAACCTGTAACCAGAGATAACACTATTAACCTATAGATATGGGGTTAATCTGCTAGTTAATAGCGTTATTATGCTGTACGTTGCCTGCACGCAGCCGAATGCAGTGGGGAGAAAATTAACTTTATTCTCCCTGTGTAAGGTTCTATGTATATATTCCTGAAACTCAGTTTGTTCGTCAGCCATTTTACTTTCTGTCTTGCTGCAGCTATCTTGCCCTCAGTCAAAATGGAGTTTCCAGCTTGCATGTTCCCGCCCTGATTCTCTCCTTTGCGTCTTAAGCAGCCACAGCTGAGCAATCAGTGCTTCAGAATCTAGCCTGCAGTGAACCTGTGACTTGACTCCTGTAAGCCTTGGACCTTGTACTCCAGCTATTCCTACTGAGGAACTCTGAAGCACTTGTGGACTCTGAACCCTGCTCTTTGAAAGACCCACGTTTGCATGGACTTACGGTAACAGAGAAGAAGATCCTGAATCTGTATTGGAGAGTGATTGCTGAGCTTGGATTACTCTGGCCTGCTGTGTCTCCTGTTTCTGTGTCTGCAAACTGTGTGACTATTTCTGCCAACTTGTATGAAGTAATACAGGACTTTTCTATATCAAACCTGTGTCTCATGTATGTTCATCGCACCCAAGCACAAGACGCTATATGAACTGTACTACATACTTTACAAGATTCTGAAGCCAAAACGTTAGTGTCTGCTGGGTCTGGAAGGCTGTGTCTGCTGTACTGTGGATATCAGACGTCCGGTTGTACTTTCTGTGATGACAGTGGTTGTGACTTCTCACAACCATTCCAGGTGAGCAATTCCCTTAAGTTTTTTCTTTTTGCAGTGTTACCACAGGTAAACACTATTGTTTTTTTTTTTCCTTTCTTTTCTCTTTTTTGTCTGCTGTACTGTGGATATCAGATGTCTGGTTGAAACTTTCTGTGATGATAGTGGTTGTGACTTCTCACAACCATTCCAGGTGAGCAGTTCCCTTAATTTTTTTTTCTCTCTGCAGTGTTGCCACAGGTGAACACTATTGTTTTTTTTTTTTCTCTCCTCTTCTTCCAGTAATCCTGTCTTAAAAGATCTGGAAAATGGAGGCCCGCATAAAGGAACTTTGCGGAGTGACTGATAATATCCTTGCAGATTTGCAGAATATAAAGACCCGTTTTACAAATCTACAGGACCTCAATAATCACAATTTGCAAGTGGTTGGACAGACTACCCAGGATTTGCGAGCCAGGATTGAGGTTCTAGAGGGGCGAGTCCAGGCTCCTGCCGTAGCCCCGAGTGCTGGGATTCCCAAGTTGCCCCCTTTTCGTTTTGGCGGTGAACGTGAGAAATTCAGGGGATTTATTAATCAATGCAATCTTTTTTTTTCTGCACATGCTTCACAATTTCCCACTGAACGATCTAAGGTGCTTACTATAATTATGTTGCTTACCAACAAGGCTTTAATGTGGGCAAACCCTCTGATTGAGACTGAGGATGATTGTTTGAATCACCTTGATGATTTTATTTCAGCCATGGGGCAGGTGTTTGATGACCCCAATCGAGGTGCAACAGCTGAAGCAGCCATGTTAGCTTTGCGCCAAGGTAAGCACTCGGTAGCTGAATATGCCTTGGATTTCAGGAGATGGGCCCTTGATACCACCTGGGACAGTTCCGCCAAAAAATCTATTTTTCGAAAGGGGTTATCTCCACTGATTAAGGATGAACTTGCTCGTGCCGACCCTCCCACTGCGTTAGGTGACTTTATTAACTACTGCATCCATATTGATACTCGTCTGACTGAACGCAGGCAAGAGAGATGGTTCGAAAGCAATCGTACTAACCTTTTCCTACCTTCCTCTCCAGCTAAGGAACCTTTGAGTAGGATTACACGGGAACCTGAACCTGAACCCATGCAGGTAGACTCTTTACAACGACGGGTTAGTGATGCACGCAAGGAACATCGTTTTAAGGAGAATCTATGTTTCTATTGTGGTAAGTCAGGGCACTTCATTATAAACTGCCCCAGCCGTTCTCATAAGACTACTGCAGCACTCATTCATTGTGAGTGTTGCGAGAGGGGATCTGTCAGGTCCGAGCCTCAGGCTCCAGAGAGATCTGCAGCAACAGATCTTGATTTCTCGGACTTAAACTCCGTTACCTCTGAGGACGTTGACTGTGTAAACGCTGCCATTTTTCAAGTTTCCTCAGCGGTGTCCCAGCTGAGTTGTAAGAAAAACAATTCTCATTGCTTTCTTTCCATCAAACTCTGGGTTGACTCAGCTTGGGTGTCTAGCTCTGCTATGATCGACTCAGGGGCAAGTGGAAATTTTATGGATGTCTCCTTTGCTCTGAAACAGGGAATACGTTCAGTGAAGAAGGCTACTCCAGTACAGATGGAAACTGTGGATGGCTCCCTGCTGACCTCTGGACCAGTGGATCAGGAAACAGAGCCTTTGAGGGTTCTTATGGGTAAAGATCATCAAGAGAAACTGTCCTTTATGCTTATCTCTTCTCCCCACTTTCCCATTATTCTAGGGCTACCATGGCTGCAGGCTCAGAATCCTACCATTAACTGGGAGACCAAGGAATTACACTTTCCAGAGAAACAGATGAGTCCAAAAGTTTCAGCTTGCTCTGTTCCTAAAGGAATCATGTCAGTCCCTGAACTACCAGCTGTATACCAGGACTATGTGGATTTATGTGACAAGAAGAACGCTGACCAGCTTCCTCCTCACCGTCCATATGATTGTCCAATTGAATTATTGCCTGGAGCAGAGATACCTTTTGGTAAGATCTACCCCTGGCGGGGCCCGAGCTAAAGGCTTTAAAGGATTACATAGATGAAAATCTAGCCAAGGGCTTCATACGCCCCTCTTCATCTCCTGCAGGTGCACCCATCTTCTTTGTAAAGAAGAAAGATGGATCTCTGAGACCATGCGTAGACTATAGGGAACTCAATAAGGTTACTATTAGAAACCGTTATCCATTGCCTTTAATCCCTGAGTTATTGGAGAGAGTGCGACATGCCAAAATTTTTTCTAAACTAGATCTTCGTGGGGCCTATAACTTAGTCCGTATTAGACCTGGGGATGAATGGAAGACTGCATTCAGGTCACACTATGGACACTTTGAATATCTAGTTATGCCTTTTGGTCTGAGTACCGCCCCAGCCACTTTCCAACACTTGGTGAATGACATCTTCAGGGATCTCCTAGATACATTCGTGGTAATTTATTTGGATGATATTCTAATTTTTTCTAACTCCACAGAGGAACATCATGGACATGTGAGAATGGTCTTGGAACGTCTAAGACAAAATCATCTTTACATCAAACTTGAAAAGTGTGAATTCCATAGGACCGAAATTCAATTTCTGGGGTATGTACTGTCTACACAAGGAATTAGTATGGATGGAAGCAAAACCCAAGCCATCAAGGATTGGCCAAGTCCTAGAAATGTGAAGGAGGTACAGCGCTTCATCGGGTTTGCCAACTTCTATAGACGTTTCATTAGAAATTTATCTGAGGTAGTGTCACCTATCACTCAACTTACCCGGAAAGAGTCTAGGTTTTCCTGGACTCCCCAAGCCCAGGAAGCATTTTCCAGTCTAAAAGATAAATTTACCACTGCACCTATCCTAGTACATCCCAACCCCGAGCTTGCCTTCATAATAGAGGTGGATGCTTCAGACTGTGCCGTTGGAGCTATACTCTCTCAGAGAACAGGTGAGAAGAATGTCTTGCATCCCTGTGCCTTCTTTTCCCAGCAGTTGTCTTCGGCTGAGAGGAACTACGATGTGGGCAATAGAGAGTTGTTGGCCATTATTGCCGCCTTCAAAGAATGGAGACACCTTCTTCAGGGAGCTGCACAGCAAATAGTCGTCCTGACAGACCATCGTAACCTTGAGTTTATCAGGTCGGCTAAGTACCTGACTCCTCGCCAGGCTCGCTGGAATCTTTTCTTAAACCAATTTAATTTTATCATCTCTTATAGACCAGGATCGCGCAATGGAAAGGCTGATGCACTCTCTAGGATTTACTCAGCAGAGACACGTCCAATTACTCCTCCTAAGACTATTCTTCCTGACTCTAGATTCCTAGGAGTAATTCATAATCAAGACCTACTTAAGGACATCAAGGAAGCATACCATGCGGATTCCTTTTTGGCACAACCCCAAGGGACGTAAGTCTTGTCTTTAAGAATGGTGTGTGGATTCAGGGACAACGCCTGTATATTCCTGAAACAGTCAGATTGAGAGTATTGCAACTCATTCACGATTCCAAGATAGCTGGGCATAGAGGAATTCTAAAGACACAGGAATTTCTTTCTCGTTTCTTTTGGTGGCCCACTTGCAGGAAGGATGTTTTGAATTATGTCACTTCATGTGAGGTCTGTGCAAGATGCAAAACACCTCGCTCCTCACCAACTGGTCTGTTACAGCCTCTTCCCACCCCGTCCCGCCCGTGGGGATCCATTTCTATGGACTTCATTGTGGAGTTACCAACCTCTCAGGGGAAGAACACCATTCTAGTGGTGGTTGACCGTCTAACAAAGGCAGCTCATTTTATCCCTTGTGTCGGCTTACCCACTGCAAAACAGACATCAGATTTGATGATTAAAGATGTGTTTCGCTTACATGGAGTACCGGATGAGGTTATTTCGGATCGAGGGGTGCAATTCACTTCTAGGTTTTGGCAAAATTTCTGTGCAGCATTGGACATTAAAGTAAACCTTTCTTCTGCTTTTCATCCCCAGACTAATGGACAGACCGAACGAACCAATCAAACCCTGGAGCAGTATCTCCGCTGCTTTATCTGCCACCTACAGGATGATTGGGTGGATCTACTTCCATTAGCTGAGTTCTCGTATAACAACTCTCAGAGTGCCTCCACTAAACAGTCTCCTTTTTACTCTAATCTAGGTTATCATCCTAACATTCTACCACGATTTCCCATAGAAACGCCTTTACCAGCAGTGGCTGAAAGAATCACGTCTTTACAGAAGAATATGGATCTTCTAAAGGAAAATCTGGAATCGGCTCAAGAAAGGTACAAGAAAGCAGCAGATAAATTTCGTAAACCTGCACCAGCTTTCAAGGTAGGAGACTTGGTCTGGCTGTCAACCAGAAATCTTAAGTTAAGGATTCCATCGTCTAAGTTGGGACATAAGTACATTGGACCCTATAAAATCAGTAAAATTATAAGTGCCGTTGCTTGTCATCTTCAACTGCCCAGAACTATGAGAATCCACCCTGTCTTTCATGTATCCCTACTAAAGGCTGCGACACCCAATACGTTTCCTGGACGTTCCTCTCCTTGCCCTGACCCAGTGCTAGTCGATGGTCAGGAAGAATTTGTGGTGGAAAGGATTTTAGATTCCAGGTTGTATAGAAATCAGTTACAATATCTGATTAAATGGCAGGGCTACCCAGTGGAGGACAACTCATGGGAACCGGTCAATAACGTTAATGCTCCTCGCTTGCTCCGTCAGTTTCATCAGAGGTACCCACACAAGCCTGGTCTGAGGTCATCCGGAGGTTGTCCTTAAGGGGGGAGTAATGTAAGGTTCTATGTATATGTTCCTGAAACTCAGTTTGTTCGTCAGCCATTTTACTTTCTGTCTTGCTGCAGCTATCTTGCCCTCAGTCAAAATGGAGTTTCCAGCTTGCATGTTCCCGCCCTGATTCTCTCCTTTGCTTCTTAAGCAGCCACAGCTGAGCAATCAGTGCTTCAGAATCTAGCCTGCAGTGAACCTGTGACTTGACTCCTGTAAGCCTTGGACCTTGTACTCCAGCTATTCCTACTGAGGAACTCTGAAGCACTTGTGGACTCTGAACCCTGCTCTTTGAAAGACCCACGTTTGCATGGACTTACGGTAACAGAGAAGAAGATCCTGAATCTGTATTGGAGAGTGATTGCTGAGCTTGGATTACTCTGGCCTGCTGTGTCTCCTGTTTCTGTGTCTGCAAACTGTGTGACTATTTCTGCCAACTTGTATGAAGTAATACAGGACTTTTCTATATCAAACCTGTGTCTCATGTATGTTCATCGCACCAAGCACAAGACGCTATATGAACTGTACTACATACTTTACACCCTGCCAGCATTTGGTTTCAGTCACCGCTCAGACTACAGAGTAGCTGCTGTAACTGCGACCCCAGCCCTGACTGACAGATGGCCTCAAAGTAAAGCCAGTGTCAGTCAGAGTCGGGGGCGCAGTTACAGAGGCCGCTCTGTATTCTCAGAGCGGTGACTGAACCAGCGGCGACCCCGTCTCCATGACTGAAACAGAATGCTGGCGGGGAGAATAAAGTTCATTTTCTCCACCCTGCATTTGGCTGCGTGCAGACACCGGACAGCATAAGAACGCTGTTAACCTGCAGATTAACCGCATATCTGCAGGTTAATAGCGTTATTTCTGGTGACAGGTTCCCTTTAACTATGCAGGACATTCAGAGTAGGACAGCTAAAGGGAACCAGTCAAAAGTCAAGTGTACTTATATCTTATGATAGCAACTTGAAAAGTATGATGAGATGCCTCAGTTATAGAATGTCTTCATGTATAACATGTCAGACAGGGATAACGTAACATCACAGGCTCTCCAAACTACATATAGACTCACAGGCATGCTTACCTGACCTCCATGTACATCTTGTTGCATCTGGGAAATACCAAAAAGGTATTGGATACTAGGAAGGAAAACATTATAAAAAGGTAAGATATTATAACACACCACAAGCCTCTAGAGCAGTGGTTCTCAACCTTTCTAATGCCGTGACCCCGCAATACAGTACCTCATGTTGCGGTGACCCCCAAACCAAAAAATAAGTACAGTCCTCCATACAATATTATGGGCACCACATAGTCCTCCATACAGTATTATGGGCCAAATATAATGCTCCATAACGAATATTGGACCCCAAATAATGCTCTATACAGGATACTGGTCTCCATATAATGCTCCATACAAAATATGGAGCTCTCCTCTGCACTGTGCTGCGTTCTGCACTGTTACGTCTCAGGAAAGGGCACTGTAGAAAGACTTCCCAATCACATCATCATTGGCTCCCCATCATCATCCTCATTGCCTCCCTATCATCATCATCATTGCCTCCAAATCATCATCATAGCCTGCCCATCATCATCGGCTCCCCATCATCATCATCATCATTGCCTGCCCATCATCATTGGCTCCCCATCATCATCACTGCCTCCCTATCATCATCATTTCCTCCCCATCATCATCATTGCCTGCCCATCATCATTGGCTCCCCATCATCATCATCATTGCCTGCCCATCATCTTTGGCTCCCTATCAACATCATTGCCTCCCCATCATCATTGGCTCCCCATCATCATTATCATTGCCTGCCCATCATCATCGTTGCCTCCTCACCACCATCACACATACAGCACCACACACAGACAGCACCGCAGCACTCTCTCACATACACACACTGATACACACAGACACATACACCTCACATCTCACCTGTCCGGCGCCCTGCAGGCGCCCCTGGAGCCAGAGCGGCGGAGGCACGGGGAGAGGTAAGTATTAAGCCGCCTGCTCTGGCTGGGTCCCCCCTCTCCCCGCACAGTGGACTCACCGACCCGCCGCTCAGTTCCGGACGGTCCGGGCCGCTGCACTGTGCCTCCGCACTTTCTCCACAGAGGAGGAATTGCTGCTGCTACGCCGCCCCCACACATGTGCCGCCTGGGGCAGACCGCCCCCCCCCCCCCCCGCTACTGGGCTAAAGCCATCGGAAATATGTATTTTCCGATGGCTTTAAGTGACACTTATGTTTTGGTCGTGCGACCCCCGCCGGGGTCGTGACCCACAGGTTGTGAACCGCTGCTCTAGAAGCACAGATATTGGGACAATCAGAAGAAATGTTCCTCGTCAGTTGTCGCATCTGACGGCACTTCCTATTTCCTGGTCTTATCATGTGTCACCAACCCACAGGAACTAAGAGGGTCATGTCATATTATTAAAACGAGCAGGTACCAAAAATATATATATGCTGCCATAAAGCAAATCCATAATACAGCCATCTGTTCAAGGTCTAGAGGCCAAGCAGTATGTTAATCACTGTAAACAAAGAAAGTGAAAGTTACCTTCCAGTTCTGCGCTCCTCTGCTTTTTTCCCCAAACCAATGCACTCATGCCTGAAAGATACAAGAGCACAATTAGCACATTACACAGCACATCCATAGCTTTAATCACCACATACGTCGCATGCTCAGAGAGACCTGTCACCACCTACAGTCTGACGGTAATTCCAGCTATTTATAGGTTAATCTCATCATTATAGGACACTGGCAGCAGACATGTGCAAGAAATATAAGCTATGACCTTACCTTTGGCAACATTAAGTCATGGCAGCCTTATCCTACAATGGACACCTGTAAGAGATTTGGGAGAATTAGTCTACATGTACGTAGATGGAAAATGGCTAACAATCCCAAGAAAAGCCTCAGTATGTACGGTGTCCCTCATTATTTCAGACAGGGATAACAAGGCATCATCGGCTTTATACATGACAGGTAAACCAGTGCATTCATCAAAAGAACTGACGGAGTCAGGATACGTTACACATGTATGGCTTGGAACAAGTCATATAGGTAATAGAATGTATAAGAGGAACGGTATGTGACCACTTTCTCCAAGTGGCAGCAATCATGAGATTACTGGTACCCTCTAAAGTCATTTACAGCCTTCTATGTCACCACATGGGCCACAATAATACAGGCTAACAAATATCTTGTATGTGGGAGTCCTAAAAAGAAAATATGGAATAAGCATTCATCAGGATAGAGTCCTCATCCCTCCTGAGGAAGCGGTGTGCAAAAAGGGCGACGGTGAGCAGGTTTATTTTTTGGGTATAATGGGGTAATTATTATATGTACAGTCATGGCCAAAAGTTTTGAGAATGACACTAATATTATATTTTCACATGATCTGCTGCCCTCTGGTTTTTATGTGTGTTTGACAGATGTTTTTATCACAGACCGAAATATAATTGCAAACATATGAGTAACAAAAGCTTATATTGACAGAATGAGTTAATGCAGCAAGTCAATATTTGCATTGTTGACTCTTCTTCTTCAGGACCTCTGCAATTCTCCCTGGCATGCTCTCAATCAACTTCTGGACCAAATCCTGATTGATAGCAGTCCATTCTTGCACAATCAATGCTTTCATTTTGTCAGAATTTTTAGGTTTTTGTTTGTCCACCCGTCTCTTGATGATTGACCACAAGCTCTCAATGGGATTAAGATCTGGGGAGTTTCCAGGCCATGGACCCAAAATCTCTATGTTTTGTTCCCTGAGCCATTTAGTCATCACCTTTGCTTTATGGCAAGGTGCTCCATCATGCTGTAAAAGGCATTGTTGATCGCCAAACTGCTCTTGGAGGACATTCTGGTACCATTCTTTATTCATGGCTGTGTTTTTAGGCAAGACTGTGAGAGAGCCGATTCCCTTGGCTGAGAAGCAACCCCACACATGAATGGTTTCAGGATGCTTAACAGTTGGCATGAGACAAGACTGGTGGTAGCGCTCACCTTGTCTTCTCCGAATGAGGCGTTTTCCTGAAGTCCCAAACAATCGAAAAGGGGATTCATCAGAGAAAATAACTTTACCCCCAGTCCTCAGCAGTCCACTGCCTGTACCTTTTGCAGAATATCAGTCTGTCCATTATTTTTTTCTGGAGAGAAGTGGCTTCTTCGCTGCCCTCCTTGAGACCAGGCCTTGCTCCAGAGTCTCCGCCTCACAGTGCGTGCAGATGCACTCACACCTGCCTGCTGCCATTCCTGAGCAAGCTCTGCACTGCTGGTAGCCCGATCCTACAGCTGAAACACTTTTAAGAGACGGTCCTGGCGCTTGCTGGTCTTTCTTGGGCGCCCTGGAGCCTTTTTGGCAACAATGGAACCTCTCTCCTTGAAGTTCTTGATGATGCGATAGATTATTGACTGAGGTGCAATCTTTCTAGCTGCGATACTCTTCCCTGTTAGGCCATTTTTGTGCATTGCAATGATGACTGCACGTGTTTCTTTAGAGATAACCATGATTAACAGAAGAGAAACAATGATGCCAAGCACCAGCCTCCTTTTAAAGTGTCCAGTGGTGTCATTCTTACTTAATCATGACAGATTGATCTCCAGCCATGTCCTCATCAACACCCACACCTGTGTTAATGGAGCAATCACTGAAAAGAGGTTAGCTGGTCCTTTTAAGGCAGGGCTGCAACGATGTTGAAATGTGTTTTGGGGGATAAAGTTCATTTTCTAGCCAAATATTGACTTTGCAAGTAATTGCTGTTAAGCTGATCACTCTTTATAACATTCTGGAGTATATGCAAATTGCCATTAGAAAAAGTGAAGCAGCACTTTGTAAAAATTAATATTTGTGTCATTCTTAAAACTTTTGGCCATGACTGTACTATGGAACATGTATTTTACTAAATAACTTTTTGACTCATAAATGCATATTCACTTTAACTTATTTGGGTTTAACCTTTACTTGACAATGTAGAGCATATCAGTTATTGGTGTGAGCTATCAACTATCTCATTTATTACGATTATTATACCCCTCATTCCTAAGTATCCACCTTATGTGCTTTGAATTTCCCTGGAATTTGTGAAAATATATTTTATTTCCTTATATAATGAAATGTTTTTAATTATCTAATAAATAGTATATTTTATTTATATACTTTTGTCAAAGTGTGGTATTTTTCTTTGTATGACTATATGTAAGAATACAAGCTACAATCAGACCTAAGCAGCATGTAGCAGTCACCAAAATGAATTCTGCTCAGAATTAAGTTATACAATTAAAGGGAATCTGTCAGCAGGTTTTTGCTACCTCATCTGAGAGCAGCCTGATGTAGAGAAAGAGACCCTGATTCATGTATCATTTGTTTACTGGTTGCAACTGTACTGACACAATCAGCTTTTAGATTGAGCAATGCAGCAGAGCTGAGAAAGCTGTCCCCGCCCACACCAGGCTCTCTGTATACATTGTCTGGAGACAGTGAGCTGCTTATCACAGGAGAGGGGGCAAAGTCGTTCTTAAACTCAGTCCAGCAATTATAAGCTGCTGGTGCTAAATCAATCATTGCAAATTTACAACAGGATATGATGAGAGGCATTTTAACCCTTATCTCATGCTGTCTTCCAATTGCATAACAAAAACCTACTGACAGATTTAATTTAAGATAAAATAATAATAATGTTAATAGTAATATTGAGCAGAATTGCAGCCTATTGGTTTGGTCCTCTACAACAGTCAGTCTCTCATGTGGCCCCTTGGAAGAATTAATTGCCAGCCCCTGGTTTACTTAATACTAAGATCTCACTATTTTGGAGGGGAAACTGCATCTTAGAACAATGATTCCAAGCAACAATAGAGAACTGGTTTTCCTCAGACAACCCCTTTAACCACCTATCCACAGGACAGGTGATATACCTTATTGATCGGTGGGAGTCCAACAGCTGGGTCCTGGACTGATCGGCAAATTGAGTCACTTATCTCTTAAAATTGAGCAGCAGTGCACATGTTCAATCTGATCTCCATTCTTGCCCTATGACGCTGCCAAGTGGACTGCTTTTTCCAGTAGCCCCCTAGAGTACGAATGGAGCAGTGGTTGGGTATCCAACCAGATGTTCTAATTTGTAAAGGGAAAAAAAATTCCCCAATTTGTCAATCAGTGCAGGTCTCAGCGGTCCGATACTCACAGATAACTTAATCCCATCGTTTTCACTGCATACCCCTTTAAAGTGACTATCAGCACAGACCGACTGTTCAAACTAAGTCCCACCACTCAGTGCTTCATGGTGGGGCCAATCACTTAATTAAAGGGAATCTGTCACCCCAATTTTGCCATATCAACTAAAGATATGGCTGAATAGTGCGTCCCATAACAAAGCTATCGGTAGGTATCATATATCTTGATACCCCCGTTTTCATATCAAAATACCTTAATAAACTTTGGTTTCTGCGCTGTCAATCAGGGTGGTCAGGTCAGGAGGGCGGCGTTTTCTCTCTCTCTCCCCCCCGCTCCTCGGCATCACTTGCGTAGGGCCGTCTGTGAATCCCACAGACGGCGTTCGGCTTCCAGCAATTGCGCATTTCAAATTAGGCCCCGCGCATGCGCAGTGTGCTTTGCCCAACAGTGGGCAAAGCATAAAATCAGTACAGCGCATGCGCTACTCTTTCCTTGCCCCGGAAATGACTGCTTGCCTTGGACGACAATTTGAAATGCGCAATTGCGGGAAGCCGAACGCAAGTGATGCCGAGGAGCCGGGGGGTGGGAAAGAGAGCGAGAAAATGCCACCCTCCTGACCTGACCACCCTGATTGACAGCGAAGAAACCGAAGTTTACTAAGGTATTTTGATATGAAAACGGGGGTATCAGGATATATGATACCTACCGATAGCTTTGTTAGGGGACGCACTATTCAGCCATATCTTTAGTTGATATGGCAAAATTGGGGTGACAGATTCCCTTTAAATACACCTTCCCACCTGCTTCTTGTCTCTCTATCTCCAAACACCCCCTTCCCCCCTTCTTTGATTGACAGTTCTGGCTTCATAGAGCCAGGGAAGGGCAAAGATGGAGGGAAAACAAGCAGGTGGGAAGGTGTATTTAAGTGACTGGTCCAGCCATGAAGCAGAGAGCCTGTAATTAGTTTTAACAGTCATTCTGTGGTAACAAGAGTCCCTTTAAAGCAGGGATGTCAAACTCAAATACACAAAGGGAAAAATAGCTTGGACAAAGTTGTGGGCTTACCTCGATATTTAAAAAAGTAGTTATAATTGAGGATAAAACTTTTCATATGGAAACAAACTTAAGAGGGTTGTCCCACAAACAAAGTATATTTTAATTAACAGATCTTAGCATATTGGAATATGTTATGCAAGAGCAGTGAAAAGCATAAGGCCCATCCATACAGTATAATGGCCCCACATAGTCTTCCATACAGTGTAATAAATGCCACATAGTGCTCCATACAGTATAATGACCCCGCATACTCTTCCATACAGTATAGTGACCCCACATACAGAACAATTTCCCTGCCTGACATCGCGGGCCTAATATACCCACCCTGTGGGCCAGAGTTTTACATTTGTGATTTAAAGATGCTTTGTCAACAGAGAATGACTGGTCAAACTAAGTACTGCTGGTAGGCGCATAATGGCGGGCCAATCAGTAAAATACACCTTCCCACCTGCTCGTTTTCCCTCAATCTCCTCCCTTTTATTGACAGCTCTTGCTTCACAGAGACAGAAGAGCGGAAATAGATGGGAAGGTGTATTTAAACGGACTGTCAGCACACAATGACTGTTCAAACCAAATACAGGCGTTCGGTGTTTCCTCGTTTTCCCTCGATCTCCTCCCTTCTCTGGCTCTATGATGCTAGGTGTATGTAAATGATTGGCCACGCCATGAAGTACCGAGTGGCGGAACTTAGTTTGAACAAACATTCTGTGCTGGCAAGAGTCCCTTTAAATGTTTAGCCACCACATAACGAACCAAGTGCTTCATGAAAAGTCATTCTGTGCTGACTGAATCCCTTTAAGGCCCTAAAACACATTAGATGTCAGCCAAACAATTGCAGTGCTGACAGCGATCTCTCCTGACTAGCACATACACAGGAGAACGTTCCTGTGCTTTCTATTAGGGTATGTGCACACGTTGCAGATTCTGTTGCAGTTCTGCAGCAGATTTTGCCTTGCAGATCTGCAGCAGAACTGCAAGTGATGTACAGTACCATTCTAGTCAATGGAAATCAAAAAATGCAGTGCACATGCTGCAGATTTTTCTGCGCAGATTTGGTGCGGATTTAAAACTGCAGCATGTCACTTCTTTTGTGCAGAACTGCAGCGTTTTGAGACCTGCTCCATTATAGGAAACTGCACAAAAACTGCAGTAAATCTGCAGATAAAAAGGATAAAAACTGCGCAGATTTTGACCTGCAGTTTCTGCCAAGAGATGCAGATTCTGTGCAGAAAATGCTGCAGACCGATCTGCAACGTGTGCACATACCCTTAGAACGCAGACGCCAGGCTCCTCTGGTGGCGGCTTATCTTCAGGGAGAATGATACCTGCCTTTTAGTGCTTAGGCAGTTTTTGGTTTTTCGTAAAGTCCTGATATCCTCATTAAACACATTCAATTGTGCAACTTATTATTATTCCAAGATCTATTGATTAAAATTTACTTTTGATTGTGCGAAAACCCTTTAAGAAATCCTCTGCCTTAAATCATTATAAAGCACTGAAAATATGGCATTTATTAAGCTAGTGTATTTATTCTCATGAAAGTCCTGTAATTTTTATGCCTGTACCTCATTATGACCCGGGACCCTCACTGCAGACCCTCCATTCTACACCTTCCTATAATGGAGCTTCTACAAGGACTCAGGAGCCCCTGGAATCGCCTCCGCACTGACTGAACCGTCTAGTCTGGAGTTACTACGGGGGACCCTCACTACAGGGGGACCCTCAGCCTTAGGGAGCCGCATAGAGTGGAGTTACAGGAACAACCCCACTCTAGACGCAACCGGGACAGGACTGCTATACACTGCCGGAGTGTGCCTACGGGGGGCGCTGCAGGGACAGCGAGTGTCTGCCGTCTGTGTAGGACAGACCCCCAAAGCGCCCTGCAATGCCCACCTAGCCAGGATGGCCCCAGACTGCCTACAGCGCGTAGCCCACCTCTTCTCCTCGGCTGCCGCTACGCTAAAGACAAACACAGCCGAAAAGCAAACTTTAATAGCATGTAAATCACGTTTGCGGTTATCGCGATACTACACAAAGCCTTTCGGGAACTGTAGTTCTTAGTGGGCTAGGGCGCATGCTCAGTCTGTAAAGGAGCTCCAAGATTCAATATCATCCTGGTAAGTGATGACATGAGGTAAAGCCGCCTTATTTTTACTCCTGTGAATAAATTTGACGAAAATGTAATGGTTTTCCTTCCTCCCATTCAGATAACGGGTGATGCTGCAGAGTGACCACTAAGTGGCGCTGTTTTGCGATAGGTGAGCATCGTAATGCCGCAGAGTGGCCACTATGCGGCACTGTTTAACTATAGCTGAGCCTTGTAATGTGGCGGAGTGGCCACTAAGTGCCACTGTTTAGCTATATCTGAGCCTTGTAATGAAGCATAGTGACCACTAAGTGGCGCGTTTAGTAAAACACTATAAATGTGGTAGTTCCTGAATGTTGCTGGAAAAATATTTAGACTTGAGAGTCCTCAGTGGTTGATACCTTTTAATGGCTAACTGAAAAGATGGTAACAAATTGCAAGCTTTCGAGACTACTCAGGTCTCTTCATCAGGCATAGACTAATACAACATCTGAAGAATCACATATTTATACACAAAATAGCACAGAAAAAATGCAATAGGTAGGACAAGTGACATGAAGCAGAACTGTCATTATGGCAGAGGGATTAACATAAATATGACTAGTTCATAGATAAGGAGTGAAGGTTTTATTACCCTCTGATTGGGGTCTGGTATTGTGTTGTGATGACCCTAAAAGGTCAGGGAATGTTGCTGTACATTCATGTGCGTTGTGAAATGTCACCTGTGTGACAGGGTCTGCCATGAAGTGAAGTATTGCTGATGGCACGAAGATCCATTAGAGGCTAGAGATGCTGATGTGCAGAGATAATGAGATTTCAGGCTTTGCATATTACTGGGCCATTAAGCCGGCAGTTAATTAGAAATTAAATGGACGATTAACCTCCTATGGAGAGATAAAGGCATAATGAAGTCCAGCATCTGTATCAGTGATCCTTTGGTGCGATGTCTCTCCAGCCCAATATTAATGTCCCCGTCGCTCTCCTCCGATCTCAGGAGTAACTTGGCATTTGTGCAGTTTGGGTTTGGCTGCCATAGTCGTTCTGGAGAAGCGTGATGCCATCCTGGGGGTTTTCTTGTTCCATCAATAAATCATTCTTCCGATTATTCACTACATAGAAGACGTCACTTTGCAGAATGAATAAACCCGGATGGTGCTGTGGAAACAGATTTTACAATAAATCTATCTGAAAGCTGCTTTTTGCCAGGCGCACACTTGGTGGTAGTACCGCATCATAAAGCCATAAAATGACCGCACCACAATGTGAGATTCTGGTAACCTGGAAGCCACTGACCCTGCAGGGCTGATTATATGTGCTGTAAGTAGAGATTCCCATGATGGATTAGCCAGGTAATGACTCCATCATCCGTGGTCCAGCACTGGCATTTCATTGGCTAAGTTCTCACAGGTCCGACGTGCTGACGATTATCTGATCAGATTTTCTGGAAGAAAAATCCTCAGCATGTTACAGTAGGGTCACACTCTAAGGCAGGGGTCTCAAACACGCGGCCCACGGGCTACATTTGGCCCCTGAGGCTGCTTCATGCGGCCCACAGGTACTGTAGACCCCTTGACAATCCCTGCTCGGTTCAGCGTTCTTTTTCAGTCCTTGGACGCACATTCAATTGAAATGTATTGCCAAGCAGAGACTGTCTATACAGCAATACCTATGCCAGCCAATCAGAGGCCAGAAGCTGACAGGCGTGCCCGCGCGGCAGCGTATAATATCACCGTCATGTGTCAGCATGCAGATGTCAGCGGCTGGCTTCTGATTGGCTGGCATAGGTATTGCTGTGTAGACAGTCTATGCTTGGCAATACATGTCAATTGAATGTGCATCCAAGGTCACAAATTCAACTGAAATAATGTGCTGCCGGCGGCGGCTCCTGTATCGGGTCGCGATCGTCAAGCCGTATACAGTGCCTATGACCACATGTACAGTAAGGTTGTGGAGGGAACAAAGGACAGGTGAGAAGAATCTTTTTTTTCTCTTTTATGTGTATATGAAGAACAATACAATAGGGGACATATCTACAATATAGGGACCTGGATGGGGACATACCTACAATATGGGGACATAACTACAATATGGGAACCTGGATGGGGACATAACTACAATATGGGGACATAATTACAATATGGGGACCTGGATGGGGACATAACTACAATATGGGGACCTGGATGGGGACATAACTACAATATGAGGACATGGAAGGGGACATAACTACAATGTGGGGACCTGGATATGGGGACATGACTACAATATGGGGACATGACTACAATATGAGGACATGATGGGGATATAACTTCAATGTGGAGACCTGGATGCAGATGTGTGGCCCAGCTATGTCAGGCACACATAATCCAGGAAAATGCACAGGAAGGTAACCGCAAAAGCTTGATATCCATTCACGTCACTCACACTTTCAGACACACCCACCAGGGGTATAAGAGGTAGTGACACGTAGCAGTCTGTGTTCAGTCAACCGAGGAGGGAGAGGAGTTCAGTCAAGCTCCGGGTGGCTCAGGAGTGAGTCATCCCATTCTGTTTCCTGTCTAAGGACAGATCAGATCAGACAGTGCAGTTCAGTGTCAGTCCAGTCTGGACTTGAAGGATACTGAGAGCTGTTCAGTGAGCTCTGGAGAAAGCTGACATTTCCATCAAAAGCTACAAGTGCTTATGTTAAGAGCGAGAGCAGGGCGAAGGGCGCAGTGGAGAAGGACAGAGAAGTGCTTCAGGTACGAGATTACCTGCACTAATTCACCGGACACCGGGTCCGAAGCGTTGCTTGTGCTTCACGCCTAGTAACAAGATAACCGGAGGCTTTCTGGACTACAGGTCGCAGAAGGTAGCCCTAAGCGCTGATACGTAACCGGAGTCAGGGAGAACGGGGACTTTGAGTCAAGTGCACGACAAAAGTAAGGACTTAGTTCTCTCAACATCTGATAATCAGAGACATAGAAGGCTCTACCACAATGTCAGCCGGGCTTGGCAGCTATTGAGAAAAGCTGGAGATTACAGAGTTAACTTTGCTTCATGCAAGTTTGGACTCACATACATATGAAGTAAAGGAGGCCTCTAACCTGCTCAGCGGTTATCCTGAATGTGCATTCTCCACCCCGACCAGCTCCCCGGGATCTGCCTGAAACATCTGCAAGTAAAGGTATGGAGAGAAGCTTCATTGTGTGTGACTGAATTCTTTACTACACCCTGCATCATCACCATAGACTTCCAGGGACCAGTCTCACCTGTGGGAGACAAACCATCTAGCTGCCCCATAACATCCCCTGTGAAGATCCTAATAGCAGCGCTGGTCCAATGGATCAGATACCACAGGTGGCGTCACGAACTAACTACAAATCCCCTGTAAATATCCCCATTGCATGACCGCCAGGGCCACGGACTGAGCTCCGCTGCCAGTGACAACTCCCATAGACTTCCATGGGCTCGGCTCCGAGTACCCCATAGCCCTGGTATCCACCTCAGTGTGGTGTGCGTCACAGACATAACTACAATAAGGGGTAAGAATGAGGCAGTATTACAAGATGAAGACAAGGTCACATTACTACAATAAAGGGACCAGGATGGGTCATTAGTACAAGAGAACCAGGATGGGACATTAGTACAAGAAGACAAGGATAAGGCATTTCTAGAAGATGGGGACATTGCTACAAGATGAGGAGCAGGATAGGGACATTGCTACAAGATGGGGACAAGTATATGGCATTACTACAAGATGGGGACATTGCTACAAGATGGGGACTAGGATGGTGCATTACTACAGGATGAGGACATTGTTACAAGATGAAGACCAGGAGGGGCATATTGCTACAAGAAGAGGACCAGGATGGGGACATTACTCAAAGGTGAGGACCAGGATAGTGCATTACTACAAGATGGAGATCAGGATGGGGGACATTACTACAAGATTCTGTTTTATTTATAAGCTAAAGTAAACAAAAAAGTGCACATCTGTTATCACCACATCCAAAATCACCCAAGCTCTAAAAAAATAAAATAAACACGGAAAAAATGTTCAAAAGGTGTATAAAAAAAAAATGGTACCTCTAAAAAAGTCACTTTGTCCTTCACAAAATGCTTCCCCTCAAATTCAATTTTTTCTATATGCAGCCCATATACCCAGCCGTGTTTGAGACCACTGCTCTAAGGCCGGTTTCACATGTCCTGATATTTCCAGTAACAGAAAAACCAGTACCGAAGATATCAGTGTCTTTGTGTGTAATACTTGTGGCATACATGTGGTAACCGTGTGCCGCATCAGTATCACATGTACCGATGCAGGGAAGCAGCGGTACAGTTAGCGCTGTTCCCCGGCGCCGGGTGCTAAAGACGCCTCTCATTCTCTCCTACTCTGCTGGCGATCTGTTATGTTTTGGTAGCTGAGGAGGCAGGAGCAACAAACCGCAAAGGCAGGCAAACACCAGAGAGGCTGGGAACTAATAGGTTGCAGACCCCTAAACTAACCGCAACTAGAAGCAGCCGTGGGATGTTCCTACGGTGCCCTAGACGCCTCGTCACAGCCAGTGAGATTAGCTACCCCTGAAGATGGAAATAGGAAAGCTAACTGCCCCGGAGTAGAGCCCCAAAAGAATAGGAAGCCCCCAAACATATAATGGCTGTTAGACAAGATGAAAACACGAACACAGACAGAAAATAGAATGAGCAAACGCTGGGGCTCAAAACTGTCTAGATAGGACAGCACAGGAGAGAATACTGTCTACAACCCAGAAAAACCCTAAGAAAAACTCCAGCACTTCTGAATCCAAAAATGCTGAGACCACACGGTCTCGACCACCTATATCAGATCTCTGGTGAGAACAAGCAGCTACCCAGCAGTAAAAAATCAGCACAAAAGAACAAATACAAAAAGAGAACAAAGACCAGCACAAGCCCCAAAAGGGGACCTGGCTGAACTCAAAAAGCAAGGCAGCAAAAATCAGGAAAATCAAACCACAGTAAAAAAACTGAAAGTAACTTATCTGAAAGCTAGCAGGAGACAGCAGGAAGGCAAGCTGAATTCCAACCAAGACCAGGAAGTAACAATTGATCACCGGCGAGGATCATGGGAGGTCAGCTCACTTATATCAGGCCAGTCCATCCCACCTGATAACCACTCATCCACAGCAGGTGGTGGACTTCTGCTGCTCAACATAGGTTCAATACCCTCAGCAACCACCAGAGGGAGCTTCAGCTCCGAAGTTGTCTCCAACACATTCACAACAGCGATCAGTGTGAGCAGTCAAGAATGTTGAGAGTTGTATTCAACTGACAACATCAAGAGCAAGCAGCTGATGGGACTACTACTCCCATCAGCCTACATCTGCTGCCTCTAATAACTGAGAGCAGGCGCCGGCTTATGGGAGTAAGTGCTATAAATGAATACATAAAAAAACGGCGTGGGTTCCTTTGTATTTTTGATAACCAACCACAACCTCAGCTGTCAGCTTCAGCAAGGCTGGTTATCAAAAACAGAGGGGTCCGCACACTGTTTTTTTTTTTAATTATTTAAATCATTTTAAAAAACAGCAAGGAGTCCCCACCATTTTTCACAAACTGCCTTACTAAAGCAGACAGCTGGGGGCTGGTAGGGGGCTCTGGATATTGGCCCACCCAGCCTAAATATAGCAACCCACAGCCGCCAAGAAAAGCCACATCAATTAGATGTACCAATTCCGTCCCTTTGCCTCGCTCTTCCAACTTGTCCTGTAGTGGTGGCAAGTGGGTTAATATTTGTGGGGTTGATGTCACCTTTGTATTGTCAGGTGACAACTAGCCCTCGGCTTAGTAATGGAGAGGCGTCTATAAGACACCTATCCATTACTAATCCTAGAGTTGAATTGTAAATAAAGACACAGCCAGAATAAAGTCCTTTATTTGAAATCAAAACAGAACACAATTTTCCATTTTTGTTTAAAAATAACAAACACAGTTATACTCACCTAACGCTTAATTCCATTGAAGCAAACGTCTCCTGTAATCAAATAAAAATAAAAAAATACAATATCCCTCACTTGACCGACGTCGTAATCCATATCTGGGGATAAGTAGTTTTCAACCTTGAAAACTCAACCTTCAAGATGCGACCGTCCAGGCTGAGATCCACTGTTGAATGAGCTGCCGCGAGCACAGCCTCAGAGACTAGTGGTGTGCGCCACACTTGGATTTCTGCACCTTCTTGGTAATGTATTTTTCAAACATGCTTATATGATGAGACCCTTTGCCTCCTTCGATGCCTTATTTGATACTTCTGGTCTTTTCTGGCATTGCTTGATCGCTATGCTGTTTATTTGTACGTACCATTTAACTGCCATCAGCCTTTTGTGTGCAGTTGTCCTGAAATTATGACTTCATACTTACCCCTTTGACTTATTCGTCCTTATATTGTACTTATATGGCATAGATGTAATCATGTGCACACATCTTGATACACCATTCAGCATTGCGTCTATGGTTCCTGACACCTTCTATCATCCTCATTTTTCATCTTTTATTTATTTTTTTGATACTAGGCATTGGTCTTTCACGTATTGTGTTAACCCCTTACCATCTATATATACCTCTTCCCACTACCCATATTTATTACCCCGATGTTGGTATAGACCATATCTTTTTAACTATTTGTGCAATTTCATGTATTTTAATCCGTGTGGTGCACCCACTGTTGTTGCCAATTGCATAAAGTATTTTTTTCCAACTTCTTATTCATGTCCTGTACTTAATTATTACCTCATGATCGGTGCTTTCTTTCGGGTTTTCTGATTTATTCCGAATGGTCTGCCATTTTATCCCAGCATACATACAGTATGTCATTAATCTTTCAATATTAAATATCTAATGGTATATATTGTTTTTTTGACATATGTATTGCTTCGTCCAATGTTTCTGATTACCAAGTATGAAACTAGTTTATGCCCCAAAAGGTATAACCTCAATAAACATGAGCCTGTTGTGCCCCCATATCCCTAAAAGTGCATGTGTATTAGGTACTTGGAGCCCACGTCTGCACAATCAGGCACTAGAGGTATAAACGGGGCATCCTGCTGATAATCTGGCCACTGTGTCATGTGTCCTCACTGGCACGATACTGTGTCATCAGGCCCACGCATATGCCTCAAGTCAGAGCATCTTCAAGCATTCCAAACTGGGATTCACGTGAGATGTGCAGGAGCTTAGATGTTTCAGGCTCCTGACCCCTTAACATGTAATACTTTCCAGCCTGGAACGCAAGTGGTCCTACCTGACTACTTAATAGATTTCATTCAAAGAATAGCCTCACTCAGGGTCAGACTGGCCCACCGGAGTATTCTCCAGTGGGCCCAGGCACTGACACCTGCTAGCGTACAGGGCCAGCAACTGCGTAGGGCCCTGCTGCTCCTGGGGCCCCCAGCCAGTAGTGTCGCTAATAGCGGCACACCACGCAGCTGCTATGGCGCCTGTGAGTCAGGGGGGCCTGCACAACACCAGTGGAGCAGCAGCAGGTGACAGGAGGTAGAAGCCAGCTGCTGTGGCTAAAGCCTGTCCCTGCTGCTAAAGAGAAATTAATATTCACTTCGCCCCACACCCATGGCATGAATATTCATTTCACTTTAATAGCGAGCAGTGTTAGCCGCAGGCTGCAGCGAACACTGTCTGCTATCAGGACCACAGACCAAGGCCCCAGCTCCCCCAGCCCACGCGGCCGCTATGGGGCCCGTAAGTCAGGGGGGCCCAGCCACAGCGCTGCCCCCCAGTGCACACGACATTCAACTGTATTGGCATAAAGTTGAAAGCAATAATGGTCTGTGTATCCACCAGGTTTCTGCACAACACAACTGATGGTCCCAATCCCATTTATAAGGCCAGAAATCCCACTTATTAAACCTGACAGGGCACACTTGTGAAGTGAAAACCATTTCCGGTGACTACCTCTTGAAGCTCATCAAGAGAATGCAAAGAGTGTTCAAAGCAGTCATCAAAGCAAAAGGTGGCTACTTTGAAGAACCTAGAATATAAGACATATTTTCAGTTGTTTCACACTTTTTTGTTAATTTTGTTAAGTATATAATTCCACATGTGTTAATTCATAGTTTCGATGCCTTCAGTGTGAATGTACAATTTTCATAGTCATGAAAATACAGAAAAATCTTTAAATGAGAAGGTGTGTCCAAACTTTTGGTCTGTACTGTATATAAAATCAGTGCTTCCTAGTGGCGATAAGACTGTAGGACTGCGGGGCTAGATTATATTCTATGGGGGTCGGCTACATTATACTTTATGAGGGTCTACATTATAATCTGTGGGGGGAGGCTGCATTATACCCTGAAGGGGCTGCATTATACCCTATGAGGTGGGGCTGTATTATACCTTATGAGTCGGCAGCATTATACTCTGAGGGGGCTACATTATACTCTATGAGGGGGCTGCATTATACTATATGAGGGCTGCATTATATTCTATGAGGGGGCTACCCCAACTCCTGCTATATCATTAAGATGTGTAGCAATTAGTGATGGGCGAGTAGCATCGTTGCTCGGGTGATCTCCGAGTATTTGGAAGTGCTCGGAGATTTAGTTTCTGTTGCCGCAGCTGCATGATTTGCGGCTACTTGACAGCCTGAAGACGTGGGGATTGCCTGTTAGGGAATCCCCACAGGTATTCAGGCTGTCAAATAGCTGCAAATCATGCAGCTGTGGCAACAGAAACTAAATCTCCGAGCACTTCCAAATACTCGGAGACCACCCGAGCAACGAGTATACTCGCTCATCACTAGCAGTAATGTCTGTAAAGCGTTGTGGAATTAATGGCACTATATAAATGAGTAAAATAAATAAATACTACCTTATATTAGACCCTGATATTTAGCGTGTTTTACCGCACAATTGGTGGTCTTGTGTATTTATTTTTGTAACACCCCTTCAGGGCTACCACGGTACGCTGGGTGTTATGGGGGGTCTCACCTCTTTAGGGCGCAGTGCCTCCACCCGAATCTTGATTGGAGCTCTCTCTAGGACTGCAGAAGGACTGTTATCTTCTGCCAGGGACTGATTCGGGAAACCCCTGCCTATAGCTCAGTACACACTCACCCAAAACAGGAGTAAAACTGTTTAACTGGTTTATGGATATGCAGCAGAAATGAAGTGTATTTAAAGAAACAACATGCAATACAGGTAACGGTGCTCTATAAAAATCATATACACATCACAACCTAATTCTTTCCCCAACCCTGCAAATATAACGTAGCAGGGTTCCCAGTCCAAACGTTGGGGCCCAGTTGCCGCGGATGTTGGCGCGCAAATTTATAACCGTTGGTGCACTTAGATGCTCACGAAGGTAAATAGTCTGGGGCGTAGTGTACTCACTGTAACGGGCTGGTTGAACCACAAGTCTCGAAAAGGGGCACTCACGGTGCGTCTCCACCGGTGGTAGTTTTCCCTGGACCCCAACTGGGGGCGGCAGGATTCAGGCCTTTATACGGTGGGAGTGCCGATAGAACTCTCCGAGTCCTTAATGTTGCTTGCTTCACCTGATGACCGGGCTGCGCTCTCTCCAGATTCGCAGGTATATCAGAGGGGACGGGAACGCTCCGCTCTTTAGAGGAATACAAGTCCACAGCGCTCCATCTTTTACATGAACCATCCACTCTCTCACTTTCTTTCACTTCCTCTGCAGCTCCCTCCCCAAGTTCCTCCTCCCTCCTATCCCTCCAAGCTGTGTCATCTGACTGAAACAAGGGTCCATGGGAATTGTAGTCCCCCGCAGCTCAGGGAAAAAACCATTAATGTCTGAAGGTCCCTGTTTAACAGCAGCTGCAAAACTCTTCTTAGTGTCTGTAAATCCCAGTATACCAGTAGCTGCTCTGACAGTTCCATGTGCAGGTGTTACATTCTCCCCCTGGTGAGTCATTGAAAGTGTCCCATCACGACATGAGGACTCACCACCTGAAACATGAATGGGGGTTAAGGCATCCTGACTAACACCAAATTTACATGCATACAAACCACCTCCTGGACACATGGAAGATACCGAGAAATAAGGCCAAACAGAATTTGAATTTGGGTGTATCAACCTGGGGACCTCAGTGGTATGTCCCATTCTGTCATAAGTCAACATCATGGGTGGCCTAATGTCCCGCTTGGGACGAGTGTGTACCGAGGGGCCCACCTCCTCAGTCCCCGACTCTTGTCTCTCAAGAACGGGCTCCACCAGGTGAATCTCTTCATTCAATAAATGTCCCTCTTCTGAACTTTCCTCCAATTGTGGGCGGGGTGCACTCGCCTCCTGACAAATGTCCCTTTTCTTTGTTTCTACTTCAGGGGTCTGGTTTTCAGGGTCTACGCCCATGGGGCATGGGTCCTCGATCCACCTGTAGCTCCATTGACAGTCAGGTCCCCATTCATCCCCAGACTCGCTGTCACATCCTCCTGAGGCAACTCCAGTCTGGGGTGGGTTTTTACACCTTGGACTTCTCCTATTGCACTGAAGAGTTGTATGACCTCCTTGAGTTGGCAATGGGGGTAAAGGGATGTTTTTTTCCCACAGGCAACAGATGATGTCGATGATAGGTTTTAACAGCTGCACCCCCTTTTTCGGGCTTCACTCTGTAGGCCGGAACACCGGGCAACTTCTCCATCACCACGTAAGGGTCAGGACACCACCGATCAGCAAGCTTGTGCTTCCCAGGAAGGCCCAAAAGCTGAATAAGAACTCTGTCTCCAGGTAGTAAAACTTGTTCTCGAACCCTACAGTCGTAGCAGTCTTATTGCGCTTCCCTGACCGACCAGAGGCCTGCTCTGCCAATTTGTAAGCTTTTGTCAAATCTTCTTTTAGCTGGGACCATATTTTAAGTAGGTCTTCCCATTAGAACGGTCAATGGATGTCCCAAAACTAATATCCACGGGTAGTCGGGCTTTTCTTCCAAACATGAGGAAATAAGGAGAATATCCAGTTGACTCATTTGTGGTGCAATTGTAGGCATGAACCAACTGGCTCACATGCCTGCTCCAGTGTCCCTTCTTCCTGGGATCTAAAGTGCCTAACATGTTCAGAAGGGTACGGTTGAATCTCTCAGGTTGAGGATCCCCTTGGGGGTGATATGGCGTGGTTCTGGATTTCTTGATCCCACAGAGAGCGCATAGCTCCTTGATTAGTCTACTTTCGAAATCTCTTCCTTGATCGGTATGGATGCGGGCAGGCAGCCCGTAATGTACAAAGAACTTCTCCCATAATGTTTTTGCCACAGTAATTGCCCTTTGATCTTTAGTGGGTAGGCCTGGGCATATCGGGTGAAATGGTCAGTGACCACTAACACATTACTGACATTGCTTTCATCAGGCTCGATGGAGAGGAAATCAATGCACACTAGTTCAAGTGGGCCATCGCTGGTAATGTTCACAAGGGGGGCTGTTCTCAAAGGCAAGGTTTTTCTCAACACACACCGGGAGCATGATTTGCAGTATTCTTCAATATCCGCTTCCATGCGAGGCCAATAGAATCGGTCGGCCACGAGACTCGTAGTCCTTTCGATGCCAAGATGTCCATGGTCATCATGCAGGGACTTCATGACCATCTTCCGAAATCGGGTGGGTAACACCAGCTGCCTGCGGACTCCTCCCTTCTGGCCCCTTGTCTCTCGGTATAGTAGCCCATTTTTTACTACTAGCGACTCTAGCTGCCGAGTCAGCAGGACAGACTCCTCTGTTCTTAATGCATTCTTTTCGGGCCTCCAGCCCCTCTTCACCCACCATCGAACTACCCCCACTGACTGATCCTCCTGCTGCGCCGTCCTGACTTGATTATGAGTCAGTTGAGGGAGAGAGTCTGGGGTTACATTTGTCACTCGACAGTACGACAACGGGAGCGCTTCGCTAGATGCTCCTAAGAATTTAGCACAGCACTGCAGAGTGAGGGCATCAGTTCGATGTCTATGGCACAGAGTCTTCACCTCAGGGGCAGGGACCTCTATCCATCCTCCTTCTTCTTCCTCATTTAAAGGTTCACTAGGCAGGCGAGAGAGTGTGTCTGCATCAATGTTACTGATCCCTGGTCGATATTTTAAGCTGAAATCATACAGAGAGAGTGCGGCAAGCCACCGGTACCCCGTGGCATCCAGTTTTGCTGTGGTTCTCACGTAGGTTAATGGATTGTTGTCGGTATGAACCACGAAGCGTACCCCATAGAGGTAGTCATGCAGCATGTCCACTACAGCCCATTTCAGAGCCAGAAACTCCAGTTTGTGAGCTGGGTAGTTGCGTTCACTGGGAGTCAATCCTCGACTAATGTAGTAAACGGGACGTAGACAGCCATCATGGTCCTGATAGAGAATCCCTCCTAGTCCGTCGAGAGAAGCATCTATATGTAACACATATGGTTTACTGGCGTCTGCATAGGCCAACACTGGAGTTTGGGTCAAACATGACTTCAGTTTCTCGAATGCCTCGTCGCATAAGGGTGTCCATCTTTCCCCAAAAGGTTCATTAACTCGGAAGTAGTCTCTTTTCCCTGACCTTGAGGGGCGGGCTGTCCCGCCGGAAGGGGGATACCCCTGGGTAAGAGCAGTTAATGGCTTCGCAATCCGAGAGTACTGGGGTACAAATCTTCGGTAGTATCCACAGAATCCTAAAAAGGACCTAAGCTCCCCCAGCTTGGTGGGCTTAGGCCAGTTTACCACAGCCTCCACTTTGGCGGGGTCGGTGGAAATTCCTTCTCTGCTGACTATGTGCCCCACATATTTCACAGTCGTCTGGCAAATCCGGCACTTATCAAGGGACAACTTCAACCCAGCCTCCTTCAACCGATCCAGCACCTTGAACAACCGCTGATTGTGTTCTTCCAGAGTCTTCCCAAAAACAATAAGATCATCGAGATAAACCAAAGACCTCACGTAAGTGCATGTCCCCCACTACTTTGTCCATACATCTCTGAAAAGTGGCCGGAGCACCTGTCAGTCCTTGAGGCAGTCTTTGAAACTCAAAGAACCCAATGGGGCAGATAAAAGCGGTCTTCTCTTGATCTTCCTTTGACATGGGTATCTGATAGTAACCACTCCGGAGATCTAACACAGAAAACCATTGGCTCCCTTGCAGGCAATCTAAAGCTTCATCAATTCGGGGCACAGTGTACTGGTCAGGAACCGTACGTTTGTTCAAAGTACGATAATCCACACACATCCGAATAGCTCCATTTTTTTTTCGAGCAATCACAATGGGGGAAGCATATGGGCTACTAGACTCTATGATGACTCCTGTGTCTAACATACCGCGTAGATGCTGCCTAACATCTTCGATATCCGCCGGGGCCAATCTTCGGGATCTCTCTCGGAAAGGCTTTTGATCTTTCAACCGAATGCGATGCTCTACTCCTTGGGTGAGGCCCATGTCCCATTCGCCCAAGGAGAAAGCCGCCCCCCGCATCATCATGCCGTCGATGACTAGCCTCCTCTCTTCTCCTTTCAGCTCACTTCCTTCAAAACAAGGGTCAAAGCTTTCAGGCTGCAGTTCCCTCTTCTCCTCCTCCGTCCTCACATAGGCTTCCAGACAGACTGGGTGGATGGATAGGGTCTGCGAGTACTTTTCTCCCCCAGCTTCACGACACCACTGAGCTAACGTACGGAAAATGTTGGCATTTGTTCCCACTATGACAGGTGTGGGTCTCTCATCTGCCTCTGCCTCCGGGCAGATTAGCGCTATAATGGGTATCTCTTTATCCACTCCAACAACAGTCTCTGGGAATCGTAGTGTCACGGACACGTATCCTCGGTAGGGATAGCTGTGTTCACTCAGTCCCCACACCACGAGTCCAGACAGCGGTTTCAGAGGCACATTGGATAAATATCTTTTATACCATCCTTCAAAAATGATGGACACTTGAGATCCGCTATCCAGCAATACTGAACAAGATTTACCATTGATATATGCGGGGACATGCGGGGCTGGTCCCACTAACCCTTCAGGCAGTGTTTTCGATGAGGCACTATTGGATGGAGAGGTAGAGTAGGTCTTAGTTGCTGATGGGGGCTCAGTATGGGGTTCTACTGGCCCCCTTTCCCGTTTCCCGACTGCCTCGGAGGGAGGTGGGGAGAATGTGAAGAGTTCTTTGAGCTCCACCTCTTTGGACACTGACGAGCTATATGGCCCGGACTCCCACAGACAAAGCACCCTTCTGGTTTCCTACTTTCCACTCTACACAGGTCATCATTCTCTCTTCCTGAAGCCAGGGTCTGCTTCTCGGCTACCTCTGCAGCACTTTGTAACCGCTGTATTGTCTTGGCCTGAGCACTTAACAATTGAGTAATCTGCTCCCCCTGTTTCTCGATGACTTTCAGCAGTTCCCTCTCTCGGCAGTCGGCTGCTGGCTTCAAGGCAACAGTAGTCACCCGAGGGGAGGTCTTCTCTCTTGCGGCCAAAATAACCTCTTCCTTGCGAACTTCCTTAAGCAACTCATGAAAAGAACCAGGAATCTTCTCTTTATCACAAGATATCATCCGCTGAGCAATTGGATCATGAGTGAGAGCTCCTCTGAGTACTTGGTCCAGACGACACTGATCAACTTCTTTAGGGCTGACTCCACCTTTAGATACTATTCTATGAACCATCTTATCCAATCGGTATAGATAGTCGGACATCTTCTCATCTGGTTGTTGGTAGGTGGTACGAAGTTTATAGAGTAGATCAGTAGCATCTTCAGGGGATCCAAAAGCATCTTCTAAAGCACTCATATAATCTTGATAAGTTGCTAGTGGCTTGCTCCGCCAAGCAGCCTGCACCACTTCCATAGCAGTACCCTTCAAACTTTCTACTATTCTCTGCTTCTTCACGGCATCAGTGCACTGCCACTCTTCTAAGCACAGTAAAGTGACATCCCTCCAAGTATCATATTCTTCTTCTCCAGCAGGGGTGGGGAGGGCACCCGAGAAGGTTCTTAAACGACGGTAGTTCCCTTCTGGCTGCATCTTTGCAAACTGACTGACTAACTTTTCCATAGCTGTCATAAGCACATCAACAGGTGCCGCTGTCTCTTCAGGACTGGTTCTAAGGGGAGTAGAGGGCGGACGTATACTAGTCTTCCTAGACTGAGTGGTTGATTCCTGTTGCCGGGTCTCAACTTCGGACTCATTAGGCCAAGTGATCTTCCATTGTCGACCATACTCTGGGGACACGGCTATCATGGATGGGAAGTAATCTTTCCTCAAGATCTGCCCGGTTGAAATCAGGGCTATGGGTAACTGTCTCCCCTTTTCCTTTCTGCGGTCGACCACTTCAGGGTGGGCAAGTTCAGTGAGTCGGTTAACTATTTTCAGTATCTCTTCATCAGATGCATCACAGAGCTCACCACTCACTGCAAAGCTTTGTCTAGCTGTAACATCCATCTCTTCACACCACAAATATACTTCTCGCTCTGTTAAAGTCTCCATAGTAAATACTCCTGTGTTAGTTCTGTATCTCAGCAGTGCCTCCACTGTAACACCCCTTCAGGGCTACCACGGTACGCTGGGTGTTATGGGGGGTCTCACCTCTTTAGGGCGCAGTGCCTCCACCCGAATCTTGATTGGAGCTCTCTCTAGGACTGCAGAAGGACTGTTATCTTCTGCCAGGGACTGATTCGGGAAACCCCTGCCTATAGCTCAGTACACACTCACCCAAAACAGGAGTAAAACTGTTTAACTGGTTTATGGATATGCAGCAGAAATGAAGTGTATTTAAAGAAACAACATGCAATACAGGTAACGGTGCTCTATAAAAATCATATACACATCACAACCTAATTCTTTCCCCAACCCTGCAAATATAACGTAGCAGGGTTCCCAGTCCAAACGTTGGGGCCCAGTTGCCGCGGATGTTGGCGCGCAAATTTATAACCGTTGGTGCACTTAGATGCTCACGAAGGTAAATAGTCTGGGGCGTAGTGTACTCACTGTAACGGGCTGGTTGAACCACAAGTCTCGAAAAGGGGCACTCACGGTGCGTCTCCACCGGTGGTAGTTTTCCCTGGACCCCAACTGGGGGCGGCAGGATTCAGGCCTTTATACGGTGGGAGTGCCGGTAGAACTCTCCGAGTCCTTAATGTTGCTTGCTTCACCTGATGACCGGGCTGCGCTCTCTCCAGATTCGCAGGTATATCAGAGGGGACGGGAACGCTCCACTCTTTAGAGGAATACAAGTCCACAGCGCTCCATCTTTTACATGAACCATCCACTCTCTCACTTTCTTTCACTTCCTCTGCAGCTCCCTCCCCCAAGTTCCTCCTCCCTCCTATCCCTCCAAGCTGTGTCATCTGACTGAAACAAGGGTCCATGGGAATTGTAGTCCCCCGCAGCTCAGGGAAAAAACCATTAATGTCTGAAGGTCCCTGTTTAACAGCAGCTGCAAAACTCTTCTTAGTGTCTGTAAATCCCAGTATACCAGTAGCTGCTCTGACAGTTCCATGTGCAGGTGTTACATTTTTATGTAGCTGTAGTGGGCCCCAAGAATGATTTTCTCTGGTGGGCCCATGGTGCTCCAGTCCGACGCTGCTCACACCAATATCTACCGTTATGTAAGCTAATTAACATGATAGTGCCTGATGGAGCAGAAAATACAACATTTGGGTAAGTATAACGGCTACATAGATAAATCCATAAAGAAGATGAAGGCACCTGTGGAGAACTTGATCTTCCTGAGGACATAGCCACTTTTTAAGGGCTAGTTACACACATAGGTGGTGTTGAGAAATTCCCAAATTTGACTCTCTGAAGTCCAATATTTGCAGATTGTGCCATCGTCCTTTTCATCTATTGATGAGACATTCTTTCATTGTCTGATCAAAGTACTTCAGCTTTAGGGAAGTTAAATTCATCTTTCTAAAACTTGATCTTGCGGAAGGAAGGATCATTCTTTAAGAGGTAAGGACAAAATTTTATTGTCCAGAACCTACTAAATATGTCACACCACAGTCCAACTTTTCTGTGTTGCGCCACTATTATTTTTTGCCATTGGTCGATCCATTTTTCATATATCTTATCAATGGACACCATTTATCTTCTTTCCACCAAAAGGTTCCATTCTGTGCCACATTGTATGTAGTTATTAGGCCACAGCATAAATTTCAAAGGAAGAAATTTGCCATCTCACAGATTGACAAGCACATAAATATTCTGAACCATCAGGCCGCCTAACGGTAATTTAACAACATGTATGTTAGTCTTCAGGACATGCACACATGGTGTTAAAAAATCCAGCCTCCTCCAACCCCTTCAGCTGGCCATTCCAGCTCCAAAATTGGGGCATTTCTCACACCAATATCTCCCGTTATGTAATATTCTGAACCATCAGGCTGCCTAACGGTAATTTAACAACATGTATGTTAGTCTTCAGGACATGCAGATAGGTGTTAAAAATCCAGCCTCCTCCAACCCCTTCAGCTGGCCATTCCACTCCAAAATTGGGCATTTCTCACACCAATATCTCCCGTTAAGTAATATTCTGAACCATCAGGCCGCCTAACGGTAATTTAACAACATGTATGTTATTCTTCAGGACATGCACACATGGTGTTAAAAAATCCAGCCTCCTCCAACCCCTTCAGCTGGCCATTCCATCTCCAAAATTGGGGCATTTCTCACACCAATATCTCTCGTTATGTAAGTTAATTAACATGATAGTGCCTGATGGAGCACAAAATACAACATTTGGGTAAGTATAACGGCTACATAGATACTGTAAATCCATAAAGAAGATGAAGGCACCTGTGGAGAACTTGATCTTGCTGAGGACATGGCCACTTTTTAAGGGCTAGTTACACACATAGGTGGTGTTGAGAAATTCCCAAATGTGTCTCTCTGAAGTCCAATATTTGCTAATTGTGCCATCGTCCTTTTCATCTATTGATGAGACATTCTTTCATTGTTGATCAAAGTACTTCAGCTTTAGGGAAGTTAAATTCATCTTTCTAAAACTTGATCTTGTGGAAGGAAGGATCATTCTTTAAGCGGTAAGGACAAAATGTTATTGTCCAGAACCTACTAAATATGTCACACCACAGTCCAACTTTTCTGGTTGCGCCACTATTATTTTTTGCCATTGGTCGATCCATTTTTATATATCTTATCAATGGACACCATTATCTTCTTTCCACCAAAAGGTTCCATTCTGTGCCACATTGTAATGTTAGTTTTATTAGCGCCACAGACAATAAAATTATCAAAGAAGAAATTTTGCTCCATCTCACAATTGACAAGCACTAAATATTCTGAACCATCAGGCGCCCTAACGGTAATTTAACAATGTATGTTAGTCTTCAGGACATGCACACATGGTGTTAAAAAATCCAGCCTCCTCAACCCCTTCAGCTGGCATTCCATCTCCAAAATTGGGGCATTTCTCACACCAATATCTCCCGTTATGTAATATTCTGAACCATCAGGCCGCCTAACGGTAATTTAACAACATGTATGTTAGTCTTCAGGACATGCACACATGGTGTTAAAAATCCAGCCTCCTCCAACCCCTTCAGCTGGCCATTCCAGCTCCAAAATTGGGGCATTTCTCACACCAATATCTCCCGTTATGTAAGATTAATTAACATGATAGTGCCTGATGGAGCAGCAAAATACAACATTTGGGTAAGTATAACGGCTACATAGATAAATCCATAAAGAAGATGAAGCACCTGTGGAGAACTTGATCTTGCTGAGGACATGGCCACTTTTTAAGGGCTAGTTACACACATAGGTGGTGTTGAGAAATTCCCAAATTTGTCTCTCTGAAGTCCAATAGTTTGCAGATTGTGCCATCGTCCTTTCATCTATTGATGAGACATTCTTTCATTGTGTGATCAAAGTACTTCAGCTTTAGGGAAGTTAAATTCATCTTTCTAAAACTTGATCTTGTGGAAGGAAGGATCATTCTTTAAGCGGTAAGGACAAAATGTTATTGTCCAGAACCTACTAAATATGTCTCACCACAGTCCAACTTTTCTGCGTTGCGCCACTATTATTTTTTGCCATTGGTCGATCCATTTTTTATATATCTTATCAATGGACACCATATATCTTCTTTCCACCAAAAGGTTCCATTCTGTGCCACATTGTATGTAGTTATTAGGCCACAGCATAAATTTCAAAGGAAGAAATTTGCCATCTAACAGATTGACAAGCACGTAAATATTCTGAACCATCAGGCCGCCTAACGGTAATTTAACAAGTATGTTAGTCTTCAGGACATGCACACATGGTGTAAAAAATCCAGCCTCCTGCAACCCCTTCAGCTGGCTATTCCATCTCCAAAATTGGGGCATTTCTCACACCAATATCTCCCGTTATGTAATATTCTGAACCATCAGGCCGCCTAACGGTAATTTAACAACATGTATGTTAGTCTTCAGGACATGCACACATGGTGTTAAAAAATTCAGCCTCCTCCAACCCCTTCAGCTGGCCATTCTAGCTCCAGAATTGGGGCATTTCTCACACCAATATCTCCCGTTATGTAAGATTATTAACATGATAGTGCCTGATGGAGCAGCAAATACAACATTTGGGTAAGTATAACGGCTACATAGATAAATCCATAAAGAAGATGAAGTCACTGTGGAGAACTTGATCTTGCTGAGGACATGGCCACTTTTTATGGGCTAGTTACACACATAGGTGGTGTTGAGAAATTCCCAAATTTGTCTCTCTGAAGTCCAATAGTTGCAGATTGTGCCATCGTCCTTTTCATCTATTGATGAGACATTCTTTCATTGTCTGATCAAAGTACTTCAGCTTTAGGGAAGTTAAATTCATCTTTCTAAAACTTGATCTTGTGGAAGGAAGGATCATTCTTTAAGCGGTAAGGACAAAATTTTATTGTCAAGAACCTACTAAATATGTCACACCACAGTCCGACTTTTCTGTGTTGCGCCACTATTATTTTTTGCCATTGGTCGATCCATTTTTCATATATCTTATCAATGGACACCATTTATCTTCTTTCCACCAAAAGGTTCCATTCTGTGCAACATTGTATGTAGTTATTAGGCCACAACATAAATTTCAAAGGAAGAAATTTGCTATCTCACAGATTGACAAGCACATAAATATTCTGAACCATCAGGCCGCCTAACGGTAATTTAACAACATGTATGTTAGTCTTCAGGACATGCACACATGTTGTTATCAATTCCAGCCTCCTCCAACCCCTTCAGCTGGTCATTCCATCTCCAAAATTGGGGCATTTCTCACACCAATATTTCCAGATATGTAATATTCTGAACCATCAGGCCGCCTAACGGTAATTTAACAACATGTATGTTAGTCTTCAGGACATGCACACATGGTGTTAAAAACCCAGCCTCCTCCAACCCCTTCAGCTGGCCATTCCAGCTCCAAAATTGGGGCATTTCTCACACCAATATCTCCCGTTATGTAAGCTAATTAACATGATAGTGCCTGATGGAGCAGAAAATATAACATTTGGGTAAGTATAACGGCTACATAGATAAATCCATAAAGAAGATGAAGTCACCTGTGGAGAACTTGATCTTGCTGAGGACATGGCCACTTTTTAAGGGCTAGTTACACACATAGGTGGTGTTGAGAAATTCCCAAATTTGACTCTCTGAAGTCCAATAGTTGCAGATTGTGCCATCGTCCTTTTCATCTATTGATGAGACATTCTTTCATTGTCTGATCAAAGTACTTCAGCTTTAGGGAAGTTAAATTCAACTTTCTAAAACTTGATCTTGTGGAAGGAAGGATCATTCTTTAAGCGGTAAGGACAAAATTTTATTGTCAAGAACCTACTAAATATGTCACACCACAGTCCAACTTTTCTGTGTTGCGCCTCTATTATTTTTTGCCATTGGTCGATCCATTTTTCATATATCTTATCAATGGACACCATTTATCTTCTTTCCACCAAAAGGTTCCATTCTGTGCCACATTGTATGTAGTTATTAGGCACAGCATAAATTTCAAAGGAAGAAATTTGCCATCTCACAGATTGACAAGCACATAAATATTCTGAACCATCAAATGTGTCGACCTACTAAATGTCACCATCAACTTTGTGTTCGCACTATTTTTTGCCATGGTCGTCATTTCATATATCTTATCAATGGCACCATTATTGTTTCCACCAAAAGGTCCATTCTTGCCACATTTATGTAGTATAGGCCACAGCATAAATTCAAGGAAGAATTGCCATCTCACAGTTACAAGACAAAATATCTGAACCATCAGGCCGCCTAACGTAATTTACACATGTATGTTAGTCTTCAGGACATGCACATATGGTGTAAAATCAGCCCCTCCAACCTTCAGCTGGCCATTCCAGCTCCAAAATTGGGGCATTTCTCACACCAATATCTCCCGTTATGTAATATTCTGAACCATCAGGCTGCCTAACGGTAATTTAACAACATGTATGTTAGTCTTCAGGACATGCAGACATGGTGTTAAAAAATCCAGCCTCCTCCAACCCCTTCAACTGGCCATTCCACCTCCAAAATTGGGGCACTTCTCACACCAATATCTCCCGTTAAGTAATATTCTGAACCATCAGGCCGCCTAACGGTAATTTAACAACATTTATGTTATTTTTCAGGACATGCACACATGGTGTTAAAAAATCCAGCCTCCTCCAACCCCTTCAGCTGGCCATTCCATCTCCAAAATTGGGGCATTTCTCACACCAATATCTCCCGATATGTAGTATTCTGAACCATCAGGCCGCCTAACGGTAATTTAACAACATGTATGTTAGTCTTCAGGACATGCACACATGGTGTTAAAAAATCCAGCCTCCTCCAACCCCTTCAGCTGGCCATTCTAGCTCCAAAATTGGGGCATTTCTCACACCAATATCTCCCGTTATGTAAGCTAATTAACATGATAGTGCCTGATGGAGCAGAAAATACAACATTTGGGTAAGTATAACGGCTACATAGATAAATCCATAAAGAAGATGAAGTCACCTGTGGAGAACTTGATCTTGCTGAGGACATGTCCATTTTTTATGGGCTAGTTACACACATAGGTGGTGTTGAGAAATTCCCAAATTTGTCTCTCTGAAGACCAATAGTTGCAGATTGTGCCATCGTCCTTTTCATCTATTGATGAGACATTCTTTCATTGTCTGATCAAAGTACTTCAGCTTTAGGGAAGTTAAATTCATCTTTCTAAAACTTGATCTTGTAGAAGGAAGGATCATTCTTTCAGCGGTAAGGACAAAATTTTATTGTCA
>JARQOD010000003.1:195796145-196003997 GCA_033576555.1 Oophaga sylvatica
TTTTTGGTTTTTTCTCGGCTTTGACGGGGTTAGGACCAACTTTAGGAACGCTCCACAGCTGCCTCTAGTTGTGGTGGTTAGTCAGGGTACTGCAAATCTCATAGTTTCCCAAACTGCTCTGGTGTATTGCCTTTTTACCCTGCACTCCTCAGCTCCCGAAAATAACAGAAATCACCCCCCCCAAAAAATTGAAAATTGGTTATGGTACTCACAGAAGGGAAAAAATATTGTCAGAGTTGTCAGAGATATTTTTCTGTTTGTTGCTTTTTTTTTTTTTTTTCCTCTGTATCTCTGGGTGCTGGGGAGGATCTTTTCTCTCAATGGAGTTTGCCATTTTGTCTGGCCGTGTGGATCAGTTGCCACTGGGGTTCGGAGTATTGGTATCTATCTGCTGGGTTTTCCTGTTGTGGAACCTAGATCCCATGCCAGATTTTTTTTGGGGGATCGAGCTAAGTTTCAGAATTTAAAAAATAATTGTAAATTGTTTTTTGCCTTAAAATCTAAGTCCTCAGGAACGCAGCGCAGCAGGTTCAAATTGTCATCTCTCTCCTCTGCGGGCGATCCCAGGATTGGGCTTTTTCCCTGACACCTGGGATCCTTTTTTTGAGTGATGTTGAGCATTTTTTCAGGCCTTGGGGTTATTGTACGATGAGCTAATGTCACGGATCAAGCTGAGAAAGCCTTGTTGCATTAAATCAGGACTTGATGACGCTGAGTTATACTGTCAAAAATTCCGTAGGTGGGCAGTCCTGACCAAAAGGAATGACGACGCTTTGGCAGCCCTTTCCGGAAGGTCTGTCAGATAATGTAAAGGATGTTTTTGGTGGGATTCCCTGTCCCCTCGTTCCAATGTTCTAGGTCATTAGCGATTCAAATTGACGACGTTTGCTTTGAGGGAGAAGTATCGTGGAATGGTGGTTGCCTTGTGAACAGCTTCTGAACCCATGCAGTGTATAGAGTGGTGTCTGGGGCACAGCGTCATGAGTTTCGAAAGCGCAATGGGTTATGTTTCTACTGTGGTGATGCCTCTCATACTATTTCAGTCTGCCCTAGGCAGGGAGGACGTTTTGCGCGCTCATTTGTCTTGGGTAGTGTTCAGACTAAGTTTTTATTAACTGTCACTCTGATATGCTCTCTGTCCTCATTTTCTGCTCAGGCTTTCGTTGATTCTGGAGCAGCTATTAACCTGATGGATTATGATTTTGCTAAACGTTGTGGATTTCCCTTGATACCTCTACAGAAGACTATTCCCCTACTGGGGATCGATTCTACCCCTTTGGCTGAGAATAAACCCCAGTTTTCTACTCAGGTGATAATGAGGGTTGAACCTGATCACCAGGAGTGCTGCAAATTTTTGGTTCTGTATAATCTGCATGACATTATCGTGCTGGGTTTTCCTTGGTTACAGTCTCATAATCCTGTTTTGGATTGGAAATCTGTGTCTGTAACCAGTTGGGGCTGCCAATGTGTTAATACCAACACTCCTGTTTTTTCTGCCTCCCCCCAGGCTCAGGATGTTCCTGACTTTTTGATTGATTTTTCTGATGTGTTTAGCGAAAGTAAATCTGCATCCTTGCCTCCCCATAGGAGCTATGACTGCGCTATTGAATTAGTGCCGGGTAGTAAATTCCCTATAGGTCGCCTTTTTAACTTGTCTGTACCTGAACATGACGCTATGCGGTCTTATATCAAGGAATCATTGGAGAAGGGTCATATCAGACCATCCTCTTCACCCTTAGGTGCCGGTTTTTTCTTTGTGGCCAAAAAGGATGGTTCATTAAGGCCGTGTATTGATTATCGTCTCTTAAACAATATTACTGTGAAATATCAATACCCGTTACCCTTGATTTCTGACCTGTTTTCCAGGGTGAAAAACGCTACTTGGTTTACCAAGCTTGACCTCAGGGGGGCGTATAACCTTATTCGCATTAAGCACGGGGATGAATGGAAGACGGCATTCAATACCCCTGAAGGGCATTTTGAGTACCTGGTGATGCCCTTTGGGCTCACTAATGCTCCTTCCGTCTTCCAGTCCTTCATGAATGACATTTTCAGGGATTTTGTGGACAAATTTCTGATTGTTTATTTGGATGATATCTTGATTTTTTCTAATGACTGGGACTCTCATGTGAAACATGTTCGAACTGTATTTCAGATTTTGAGAGAGAATGCTCTGTATGTGAAGGGATCAAAGTGTCTTTTTGGCGTACAGAGGATCTCATTTCTGGGATTCATTTTGTCCCCATCTGTTATTGAAATGGACCCGGTCAAGGTTCAGGCCATCTGTGATTGGGTCCAACCTACTTCATTAAAGGCTCTTCAGAGATTTTTGGGTTTTGCCAATTTTTATCGTAAATTTATTGGTAATTTCTCGGTTATTGTTAAACCATTAACTGATTTGACCAGAAAGGGTTCTGATGTGGTGAATTGGCCTCCTGAGGCAGTCTCTGCATTTCAGGAACTTAAGCAGAGATTCAGTTCTGCTCCTGTTCTACGGCAGCCTGATGTTTCTCTGCCATTTCAGGTGGAGGTTGATGCCTCTGAAATTGGGGCAGGTGCCGTTTTGTCCCAAAAAGATCCAGAGACCTCTAAAAGTAACCCTTGTGCCTTTTTCTCTCGAAAATTTTCTCCTACTGAACGTAATTATGACGTGGGTAATCGGGAGTTATTGGCCATGAAGTGGGCTTTTGAAGAGTGGAGACATTGGCTGGAGGGAGCCAAACATCAGATGGTGGTCCTTACGGACCATAAGAATCTGGTCTATCTGGAATCTGCCAAGCGACTCAATCCTAGACAGGCCAGGTGGGCCTTGTTTTTCACACGTTTTAATTTTGTGGTTTCCTTTCTTCCTGGCACTAAGAATGTTAAGGCGGATGCCCTCTCGAGGAGTTTCCTTGCGGACTCTCCTGAGTTATCTGATCCTTCTGTTATTTTGAAAGAGGGTGTAGTTCTTTCCGCCATCTCGCCCAATTTGAGACTTGCTCTGGAGGGGTGTCAGGAGGATAGGCCCGAGTGCTGCCCTGTTGGAAAATTGTTTGTCCCGGACCAGTGGAAAAAGAGTGTGATGTCTGAGATTCATTGTTCCGCGTTGGCTGGGCATCCCGGAATTTTTGGTACCAGAGACTTGGTTAGTCGGTCCTTTTGGTGGCCTACTTTGTCTAGTGATGTCAGGGAATTTGTGCAGTCCTGCGGGACTTGCTCTCGCTCCAAGCCTTGCTCTCGCTCTAGTGGTTTGTTGATGCCATTGCCTGTGCCCAAGAGACCATGGACCCATATCTCTATGGATTTCATTTCCGACCTTCCTGTTTCTCAGAGAATGACCACCATCTGGGTAATTTGTGATAGGTTTTCCAAGATGATACATCTTGTGCCATTACCTAAGTTGGCTTCCTCCTCTGAATTGGTGCCGTTGTTCCTTCAGCACGTGGTTCGTTTACACGGCATTCCTGAGAACATTGTGTCTGACAGAGGAGTCCAGTTTGTTTCCAGATTTTGGAGGACTTTTTGTTCTAAACTGGGTGTTCAATTGTCTTTCTCCTCGGCATTTCATCCTCAGACCAATGGTCAAACTGAGAGAACAAACCAGACATTGGAGACTTATCTTAGATGCTTTGTGTCTGCTGATCAGGATGACTGGGTCTCTTTTTTGCCTTTGGCTGAGTTTGCTCTTAATAATAGGGCTAGCTCTGCCACTTTGATGTCTCCGTTTTTCTGTAATTCTGGGTTTCACCCTCGATTTTCTTCAGGACAGACGGAGGCTTCTGTCTGTCCAGGTGTTGACTCTGTTGTGGAGCGTATGCAACTGATTTGGGACCAGGTGGTGGAGAGGTTGTCCCTCTCTCAGGAGAGGGCCCAGCGGTTTGCTAACCGGCATAGGACTGATGGTCCTCGGTTTAAAGTGGGGGACTTGGTCTGGTTGTCCTCAAAGAATATTCCTATGAGAGTAGCATCTCCTAAATTTAAGCCTAGGTTCATTGGACCTTATAAGATCATGGAGATTATTAATCCTGTTTCTTTTCGTTTGCTTCTTCCAGGGACATTTAAGATCCATAACGTGTTCCACAAGTCCTTGTTGAAGAGGTTTGTTGAGCCAGTGGTTCCTGCTGCTGTGCCTCCTGACCCTGTTTTGGTTGAGGGCAATCGGAGTATGTGGTTGAGAAAATATTGGATTCTCGTTTTTCTAGACGGAATCTCCAGTATTTGGTTAAATGGAGAGGTTATGGTCAGGAAGACAATTCTTGGGTGTTTGCTTCGGACATCCGTGCTAGGAGACTTATCCGTGCGTATCATAGAACTCATCCTGACCGACCTGGTTGCTCAAATGAGGGTTCGGTGACCCCTCCTCAAGGGGGGGGTACTGTTGTGAATGGGTTTGAGATGAGTTCTGAGCAGAGGCTACCTCTGGTGGTTACAAGCGGTGCTAGTGAAGATTGTGAGGACTGGGAATCAGGTGTTACTGACTGGTCTTATATAGGGGAGTCATTTTCCCATCAGGGTTGCCGGTGATCATTTGTTCTGGTCTGAATCCTTTATTCAGTTTCCCTTGTAGCCTGCTGTGTCGTGTCTGCATCTCCTGCTAACAGATAAGACATTTTCTTCTTTTGTGTTTGTGCTATATTTTTGCATTTTGTCCTGCACTCCTGTGGGGGCCTTCAGGGTCCCCTCCGGGGGCTTCTGCCCTCTCAGTTTTGTTCAGCCACTGATGTTTGTACTTTTGCTTTTTTCCAGTTTTTTCAGTGGCTGCTGTTTTGATTTTGTTACACCAAAGAACTAATTTAGGTGGTAGAGGTCGTGTGATCTCAGGTGATTTTGAAATTAGTAGAGTTGGTGCTTTTCAGGGTTTTCTGGGATTGCAGTAAGTATCCTTCCTGTCCTTTTCTATTTAGTTAGTTTGGGCCCCAGCGTTTGCTCATACTATTTTCTTTCTGTGTCAGTATTTCATCTTGTCTAACCGCCATTACATGTTTGGGGGCTTTCTATTATCTTTGGGGTTCTGCTCCGGGGCAGATAGCTTTCCTATATCTATCTTTAGGTGTAGTTAGTTTCTCAGGCTGTGACGAGGCGTCTAGGACCAACGTAGGAACGCTCCACGGCTGCCTCTAGTTGTGGTGGTTAGTCAGGGTACTGCAATCTCATAGATTCCAACTGCTCTGGTGTATTGCCTTTTTTACCTGCACTCCTCAGCTACCGAAACATAACATGTAACTGTGGATATCAGATGTCCGGATTGTACTTTCTGTGATGACAGTGGTTGTGACTTCTCACAACCATTCCAGGTGAGCAATTCCCTTAAGTTTTTTTTTTTCTGCAGTGTTACCACAGGTAAACACTATTGTTTTTTTTTTTTTTCTTTCCTCTTTTGTGTCTGCTGTAACTGTGGATATCAGATGTCCGGATTGAACTTTCTGTGATGATAGTGGTTGTGACTTCTCACAACCATTCCAGGTGAGCAGTTCCATTAATTTTTTTTTTCTCTCTGCAGTGTTACCACAGGTAAACACTATTGTTTTTTTTTTTCTTCTCCTCTCCTTCCAGTACTCCTGTCTTAAAAGATCTGGAAAATGGAGGCCCGCATAAAGGAACTTTGCGGAGTGACTGATAATATCCTTGCAGATTTGCAGACTATAAAAACCCGTTTTACAAACCTACAGGACCTCACTAATCACAATTTGCAAGTGTTTGGACAGACTGCCCAGGATTTGCGAGCCAGGATTGAGGTTCTAGAGGAGCGAGTCCAGGCTCCTGCCGTAGCCCCGAGTTCTGGGATTCCTAAGTTGCCCCCTTTTCGTTTTGGCGGTGAACGTGAGAAATTCAGGGGATTTATTAATCAATGCAATCTTTTTTTTTCTGCACATGCTTCACAATTTCCCACTGAACGATCTAAAGTGCTTACTATAATTATGTTGCTTACCAACAAGGCTTTGATGTGGGCAAACCCTCTGATTGAGACTGAGGATGAATGTTTGGATCATCTTGATGCTTTCATTTCAGCCATGGGGCAGGTGTTTGATGACCCCAATCGAGGTGCAACAGCTGAAGCAGCCATGTTAGCTTTGCGCCAAGGTAAGCACTCGGTAGCTGAATATGCCTTGGATTTCAGGAGATGGGCCCTTGATACCACCTGGGACAGTTCCGCAAAAAAATCTATTTTTCGAAAAGGGTTATCTCCACTGATTAAGGATGAACTTGCTCGTGCCGACCCTCCCACTGCGTTAGGTGACTTTATTAACTACTGCATCCGTATTGATACTCGTCTGACTGAACGCAGGCAAGAGAGATGGTTCGAAAGCAATCGCACTAACCTTTTCCTACCTTCCTCTCCAGCTAAGGAACCTTTGAGTAGGATCACACGGGAACCTGAACCTGAACCCATGCAGGTAGACTCTTTACAACGACGGGTTAGTGATGCACGCAAGGAACATCGTTTTAAGGAGAATCTATGTTTCTATTGTGGTAAGTCAGGGCACTTCATTATAAACTGCCCCAGCCGTTCTCGTAAGACTACTGCAGCACTCATTCACTGTGAGTGTTGCGAGAGGGGATCTGTCAGGTCCGAGCCTCAGGCTCCAGAGAGATCTACAGCAACAGATCTTGATTTCTCGGACTTAAACTCCGTTACTTCTGAGGACGTTGACTGTGTAAACGCTGCAATTTTTCAAGTTTCCTCAGCGGTGTCCCAGCTGAGTTGTAAGAAAAACAATTCTCATTGCTTTCTTTCCATCAAACTCTGGGTTGACTCAGCTTGGGTGTCTAGCTCTGCTATGATCGACTCAGGGGCAAGTGGAAATTTTATGGATGTCTCCTTTGCTCTGAAACAGGGGATATGTTCAGTGAAGAAGGCTACTCCAGTACAGATGGAAACTGTGGATGGCTCCCTGCTGACCTCTGGACCAGTGGATCAGGAAACAGAGCCTTTGAGGGTTCTTATGGGTAAAGATCATCAAGAGAAACTGTCCTTTATGCTTATCTCTTCTCCCCACTTTCCCATTATTCTAGGGCTACTATGGCTGCAGGCTCAGAATCCTACCATTAACTGGGAGACCAAGGAATTACACTTTCCAGAGAAACAGATGAGTCCAAAAGTTTCAGCTTGCTCTGTTCCTAAAGGAACCATGTCAGTCCCTGAACTACCAGCTGTATATCAGGACTATGTGGATTTATGTGACAAGAAAAACGCTGACCAGCTTCCCCCTCACCGTCCATATGATTGTCCAATTGAATTATTGCCTGGAGCAGAGATACCTTTTGGTAAGATCTACCCCCTGGCGGGGCCCGAGCTAAAGGCTTTAAAGGATTACATAGACGAAAATCTAGCCAAGGGCTTCATACGCCCCTCTTCATCTCCCGCAGGTGCACCCATCTTCTTTGTGAAGAAGAAAGATGGATCTCTGAGACCCTGCATAGACTATAGGGAACTCAATAAGGTTACTATTAGAAACCGTTATCCATTGCCTTTAATCCCTGAGTTGTTGGAGAGAGTGCGGCATGCCAAAATTTTCTCTAAACTGGATCTCCGTGGGGCCTATAACTTGGTCCGTATTAGACCTGGGGATGAATGGAAGACTGCATTCAGGTCACGCTATGGACACTTTGAATATCTAGTTATGCCTTTTGGTCTGAGTACCGCCCCAGCCACTTTCCAACACTTGGTGAATGACATCTTCAGGGATCTCCTAGATACATTTGTGGTGATTTATCTGGATGATATTCTAATTTTTTCTAACTCCACAGAGGAACATCATGGACATGTGAGAATGGTCTTAGAACGCCTAAGACAAAACCATCTCTACATCAAACTTGAAAAGTGTGAATTCCATAGGACCGAAATTCAATTTCTGGGGTATGTACTATCTACGCAAGGGATTAGTATGGATGGAAGCAAGACCCAAGCCATCAAGGATTGGCCAATTCCTAGAAATGTGAAGGAGGTGCAGCGCTTCATCGGGTTTGCCAACTTCTATAGACGTTTCATTAGGAATTTCTCTGAGGTAGTGTCACCTATCACCCAACTTACCCGGAAAGAGTCTAGGTTCTCCTGGACTCCCAAGCCCAGGAAGCATTTTCCCGTCTAAAAGATAAATTTACCACTGCACCAATCTTAGTACATCCCAACCCCGAACTTGCCTTCATAATAGAGGTGGATGCTTCAGACTGTGCCGTTGGAGCTATACTCTCTCAGAGAACAGGTGAGAAGAATGTCTTGCATCCCTGTGCCTTCTTTTCCCAGCAGTTGTCTTCGGCTGAGAGGAACTACGATGTGGGCAATAGAGAGTTGTTGGCCATTATTGCCGCCTTCAAAGAATGGAGACACCTTCTTCAGGGAGCTGCACAGCAAATAGTCGTCCTGACAGACCATCGTAACCTTGAATTTATCAGGTCGGCTAAGTGCCTGACTCCTCGCCAGGCTCGCTGGAATCTTTTCTTAAACCAATTTAATTTTATCATTTCTTATAGACCAGGATCGCACAATGGAAAGGCTGATGCACTCTCTAGGATTTATTCAGCAGAGACACGTCCACTTACTCCTCCTAAGACTATTCTTCCTGACTCTAGATTCCTGGGAGTGATTCATAATCAAGACCTACTTAAGGACATCAAGGAAGCATACCATGCGGATTCCTTTTTGGCACAACCCCCAAGGGACGTAAGTCTTGTCTTTAAGAATGGTGTGTGGATTCAGGGACAACGTCTGTATATTCCTGAAACAGTCAGATTAAGAGTATTGCAACTCATTCACGATTCCAAGATAGCTGGGCATAGAGGAATTCTAAAGACACAGGAATTTCTTTCTCGTTTCTTTTGGTGGCCCACTTGCAGGAAGGATGTTTTAAACTATGTCACTTCATGTGAAGTCTGTGCAAGATGCAAAACACCTCGCTCCTCACCAACTGGTCTGTTGCAACCTCTTCCCACCCCGTCCCGCCCGTGGGGATCCATTTCTATGGACTTCATTGTGGAGTTACCAACCTCTCAAGGGAAGAACACCATTCTAGTGGTGGTTGATCGTTTAACAAAAGCAGCTCATTTTATTCCTTGTGTCGGCTTACCCACTGCAAGCAGACATCAGATTTGATGATTAAAAATGTGTTTCGTTTACATGGAGTACCAGATGAGGTTATTTCGGATCGAGGGGTGCAATTCACTTCAAGGTTTTGGCAAAATTTCTGTGCAGCATTGGACATTAAAGTGAACCTTTCTTCTGCTTTTCATCCTAGACTAATGGACAGACGGAACGAACCAATCAGACCCTGGAGCAGTATCTTCGCTGCTTTATCTGCCACCTACAGGATGATTGGGTGGATCTACTTCCACTGGCTGAGTTCTCTTATAACAACTCTCAGAGCGCCTCCACTAAGCAGTCTCCTTTTTACTCCAATTTAGGTTATCATCCTAATATTCTTCCTCGATTTCCCATAGAAACGCCTTTGCCAGCAGTGGCTGAAAGAATCACGTCTTTACAAAAGAATATGGATCTTCTAAAGGGAAATCTGGAATTGGCTCAGGAAAGGTACAAGAAAGCCGCAGATAAATTTCGTAAACCTGCACCAGCTTTCAAGGTAGGAGACCTGGTCTGGCTGTCAACCAGAAATCTTAAGTTAAGAATTCCATCATCTAAGTTGGGACATAAATACATTGGACCTTATAAAATCAGTAAAATTATAAGTGCTTTCGCTTGTCGTCTTCAACTGCCCAGAACTATGAGAATCCACCCTGTCTTTCATGTATCTCTACTAAAGGCTGCGACACCCAATACGTTTCCTGGACGTTCTTCTCCTTGCCCTGACCCAGTGCTAGTCGATGGTCAGGAAGAATTTGTGGTGGAAAGGATTCTAGATTCCAGGTTGTATAGAAATCAGTTACAATATTTGATTAAATGGCAGGGCTACCCAGTGGAGGACAATTCATGGGAACCAGTCAATAACGTTAATGCTCCTTCGCTTGCTCCGTCAGTTTCATCAGAGGTACCCACACAAGCCTGGTCTGAGGTCATCCGGAGGTTGTCCCTAAGGGGGGAGTAATGTAAGGTTCTGTGTACATGTTCCTGAAACTCAGTTTTTCCGTCAGCCATTTTACTTTCTGTCTTGCTGCAGCTGTCTTGCCCTCAGTCAATATGGAGTTTCCAGCTTGCATGTTCCCGCCCTGATTCTCTCCCTCTTGCTTCTTAAGCAGCCACAGCTGAGCAATCAGTGCTTCAGAATCAAGCCTGCAGTGAACCTGTGACCTGACTCCTGGAAGCCTTGGACCTTGTACTCCAGTTATTTCCTATTGTGGAACTTTGGAACACTCGTGGACTTTGGAACCTTGCTATTTGATAAATCCACGTTTGCATGGACTTATGGTAACAGAGAAGAGATCCTGAACCTGTTGTGAGAGTGATTGCTGAGCTTAAGTTACTCTGGCCTGCTGTGTCTCCTGCTTTTGTATCTGCAAACTGTGTGACTATTATTGCCACTTGTATGAAGTAATACAAGACCTTCTATATCAAACCTGTGACTCCTGTGTTTTCATCGCACCCAAGCACAAGACACTATATGAACTGTACTCCTTACATTACATTGTGATAGGTTTTCCAAAATGATACATCTTGTGCCATTACCTAAGTTGCCTTCCTCCTCTGAATTGGTGCCGTTGTTCCTTCAGCACGTGGTTCGTTTACACGGCATTCCTGAGAACATTGTGTCTGACAGAGGAGTCCAGTTTGTTTCCAGATTTTGGAGGACTTTTTGTTCTAAACTGGGTGTTCAATTGTCTTTCTCCTCGGCATTTCATCCTCAGACCAATGGTCAAACTGAGAGAACAAACCAGACATTGGAGACTTATCTTAGATGCTTTGTGTCTGCTGATCAGGATGACTGGGTCTCTTTTTTGCCTTTGGCTGAGTTTGCTCTTAATAATAGGGCTAGCTCTGCCACTTTGATGTCTCCGTTTTTCTGTAATTCTGGGTTTCACCCTCGATTTTCTTCAGGACAGACGGAGGCTTCTGTCTGTCCAGGTGTTGACTCTGTTGTGGAGCGTATGCAACTGATTTGGGACCAGGTGGTGGAGAGGTTGTCCCTCTCTCAGGAGAGGGCCCAGCGGTTTGCTAACCGGCATAGGACTGATGGTCCTCGGTTTAAAGTGGGGGACTTGGTCTGGTTGTCCTCAAAGAATATTCCTATGAGAGTAGCATCTCCTAAATTTAAGCCTAGGTTCATTGGACCTTATAAGATCATTGAGATTCTTAATCCTGTTTCTTTTCGTTTGCTTCTTCCAGGGACATTTAAGATCCATAACGTGTTCCACAAGTCCTTGTTGAAGAGGTTTGTTGAGCCAGTGGTTCCTGCTGCTGTGCCTCCTGACCCTGTTTTGGTTGAGGGCAATCTGGAGTATGTGGTTGAGAAAATATTAGATTCTCGTTTTTCTAGACGGAAACTCCAGTATTTGGTTAAGTGGAGAGGTTATGGTCAGGAAGACAATTCTTGGGTGTTTGCTTCGGACATCCATGCTAGGAGACTCATCCGTGCGTATCATAGATCTCATCCTGACCGACCTGGTTGCTCAAATGAGGGTTCGGTGACCCCTCCTCAAGGGGGGTACTGTTGTGAATGGGTTTGAGATGAGTTCTGAGCAGAGACTCCCTCTGGTGGTTACAAGCGGTACTGGTCTGTTCAGTGAAGATTGTGAGGACTGGGAATCAGGTGTTACTGATTGGTCTTATATAAGGGAGTCACCTTCCCATCAGGGTTGCAGGTGATCAATTGTTCTGGTCTGAATCCTTCATTCCTGTTTCCCTTGTAGCCTGCTGTGTCGTGTCTGCATCTCCTGCTAACAGATAAGACATTTTCTTTTTTTTGTTTTTGTTGCTATATTTTTGCATTTTGTCCTGCACTTCTGTGGGGGCCTTCTGGGTCCCCTCCGGGGGGCTTTTGCCCTCTCAGTTTAGTTCAGCCACTGATGTTTGTGCTTTTGCTTTTTCCAGTTTTTTCAGTGGCTGCTGTTTTGATTTTGTTACACCAGAGAACTAATTTAGGTGGTAGAGGTCGTGTGATCTCAGGTGATTTTGAAATTAGTAGAGTTGGTGCTTTTCAGGGTTTTCTGGGATTGCAGTAAGTACCCTTCCTATCCTTTTCTATTTAGTTAGTTTGGGCCCCAGCGTTTGCTCATACTATTTTCTTTCTGTGTCAGTATTTCTTCTTGTCTAACCGCCATTACTTGTTTGGGGGCTTTCTATTATCTTTGGGGTTCTGCTCCGGGGCAGATAGCTTTCCTATTTCTATCTTTAGGTGTAGTTAGTTTCTCAGGCTGTGACGAGGCGTCTAGGACCAACGTAGGAACGCTCCACGGCTGCCTCTAGTTGTGGTGGTTAGTCAGGGTACTGCAATCTCATAGATTCCAACTGCTCTGGTGTATTGCCTTTTTACCTGCACTCCTCAGCTACCGAAACATAACATGGGGGCTTCCTATTTTCTTTGGGGATCTGCTCCGGGGCAGATAGCTTTCATCTTTCTGCCTTTAGGTGTAGTTATCTCTCAGGCTGTGACGAGGCATCTAGGATCAACGTAGGAACACTCCACGGCTACCTCTAGTTGTGTCGTTAGTTTAGGAATCTGCAACCCATTAGTTGCCAACATCTCAGGTGTTCGGCTGCCCTGCTGTTGTTCCTGTCCCCCTCAGCTACCGAAACATAACACATCTCTACAACAACTGTTAAGAGGAGACTGTGCAGCAGGCCTTCATGGTAAAATAGCTGCTAGGAAATCACTGCTAAGGACAGGCAACAAGCAGAAGAGACTTGTTTGGGCTAAAGAGCACAAGGAATGAACATTAGACCAGTGGAAATCTGTGCTTTGGTCTGATGAGTCCAAATTTGAGATCTTTGGTTCCAACAACCGTGTCTTTGTGCGACGCAGAAAAGGTGAACATGCCTGTTTCCCACCGTGAAGGATGGAGGAGGAGGTGTGATGGTGTGGGGGTGCTTTGCTGGTGACACTATTGGGGAGTTATTCAAACTTGAAGGCATACTGAACCAGCATGGCTACCATAGCATCTTGCAGTGGCATGCTATTCCATCCGGTTAGCGTTTAGTTGGACCATCATTTATTTTTTCAACAGGACAGTGACCCCAAACACACCTCCAGGCTGTGTAAGGGCTATTTGATCAAGAAGTAGAGTGATGGGGTGCTACGCCAGATGACCTGGCCTCCACAGTCACCAGACCTGAACCCAATCGAGATGATTTGTAGTGAGCTGGACTACAGAGTGAAGGCAAAAGGGCCAACAAGTGCTAAGCATCTCTGGGAACTCCTTCAAGATTGTTGGAAGACCATTTCCGGTGACAACCTCTTGAAGCTCATCAAGAGAATGCCAAGAGTGTGCAAAGCAGTGTCATCAAAGCAAAAGGTGGCTACTTTGAAGAACCTAGAATATAAGACATACTTTCAGTTGTTTCACACTTTTTTGTTAAGTATATAATTCCACATGTGTTAATTGATAGTTTTGATGCCTTCAGTGTGAATGTACAATTTTCATAGCCATGAAAATACAGAAAAATCTTTAAATGAGGTGTGTCCAAACTTTTGGTCTGCACTATATATATATATATATATATATATATATATATATATATTTACACACAGTATAATATATATATGTATGTACAGCTCTAGCAAAAATTAAGAGACCACTTCCAAATGTTCAGTTTGTCTGATTTTTCTCTATATAGGTACAGTACAGACCAAAAGTTTGGACACACCTTCTCATTCAACGATTTTTCTGTATTTTTATGACTGTGAAAATTGTAGAATCACGCTGAAGGCATCAAAACTATGAATTAACACATGTAGAATTATACATTACACTTTACAAAAAAGTGTGAAACAACTGAAAATATGTCTTATATTCTAGGTTCTTCAAAGTAGCCACCTTTTGCTTTGATTACTGCTTTGCATGCAGAAAAGGTGAACGGATGGACTCTACATGCCTGGTTCCCACCGTGAAGCATGGAGGAGGTGGTGTGATGATGTGGGGGTGCTTTGCTGGTGACACTGTTGGGGATTTATTCAAAATTGAAGGCATAGTGAACCAGCATGGCTACCACAGCATCTTGCAGCAGCATGCTATTCCATCCGGTTTGCATTTAGTTGGACCATCATTTATTTTTCAACAGGAAAATGACCCCAAACACACCTCCAGGCTGTGTAAGGGCTATTTGACCAAGAACAAGAGTGTTGGGGTGCTACGCCAGATGACCTGGCCTCCACATTCACCATACCTGAACCCAATCGAAATGGTTTGGGGTGAGCTGGACCGCTCACCGCTTCAATTTTGAATAAATCCCCAACAGTGTCACCAGCAAAGCATCCCCACACCATCACACCACCTCCTCCATGCTTCACGGTGGGAACTAGGAATGTAGAGTCCATCCGTTCACCTTTTCTGCGTGCAAAGCAGTAATCAAAGCAAAAGGTGGCTACTTTGAAGAACCTAGAATATAAGACATATTTTCAGTTGTTTCACACTTTTTTGTAAAGTGTAATGTATAATTCCACATGTGTTAATTCATAGTTTTGATGCCTTCAGTGTGATTCTACAATTTTCATTGTCATGAAAATACAGAAAAATCTTTGAATGAGAAGGTGTGTCCAAACTTTTGGTCTGTACTGTATATTTTTGAGTAAAATGTAAATTGTTATTTTAGTCTACAAACTTCTGACAACATGTCTCTGAATTTCCAAGTAATAATTTCCTGAAAAGGAAAAATGGTCAAAATTAAAAAAAAACCCAGTGCTTTGAGACCTCAAATAATGCAAAGAAAACAAGTTCATAATCATTTAGAAACAACAATACTAATGTTTTAACTCAGGAAGAGTTCAGAAAGAGTTCAGAAATCAATATTTTGTGGAATAACCATGATTTTTAAAAAGAGCCTTCATGCGTCTTGGCTGCTTTCCACCAGTCTTTCACACTGCTTCTGGCGCAAAAATTTAACCAGTTCTTCTTTGTTTGATGGCTTGTGACTATCCATCATCCTCTTGATTACATTTTAGAGGTTTTCAATGGGGTTCAGGTGTGGAGAATGGGCTGCCCATGACAGGGTTTTGATGTGGTGATCTCTTAATTTTCGCCAGAACACACACACGCACACACACACACACACACACACTATAATATACAAGGTGGGCCATTTATATGGATACATCTAAATAAAATGTGAATGGTTGGTGATATCAACTTCCTGTTTGTGGCACATTAGTATATGGGAGGGGGAAAACTTTTCAAGATGGGTGGGGACCGTGGCGGCCATTTTGAAGTCGGCTATTTTGGATCCAACTTTGTTTTTTCAATGGGAAGAGGGTCATGTGACACATCAAACTTATTGAGAATTTCACAAGAAAAACAATGGTGTGCTTGGTTTTAACGTAGATTTATTCTTTCATGAGTTATTTACAAGTTTATGACCACTTATAAAATGTGTTCAAAGTGTTGCCCATTGTGTTGGATTGTCAATGCAACCCTCTGATCCCACTCTTGACACACTGATAGCAACACCGCAGAAGAAATGCAAGAACAGGCTTCCATTATCCGTTGTTTCCATTCAACTGGCCCACGACGACCAATCCACTTTCCAGGAAACTGTTCATGTAGGAATGCTCGGACCTGACACCCATAATGTGACACATTATGGACACATTATGGTTCTTGAAGGATAATACCATATTCAACAGAACTTTATTAGAGGAAGAATAAGGTATGTGCGAGTCTGCGTGACCATCACTCAGACTTAGACGTTCTAATGACGGTTTGCTTGAGTGAGGACAAGTTGGGTAATTCTGAAGAAAATGTCCAGTGAGACTATAGTATAGACAGAGTCCAAGATTTTGTATGTCTTTTCTCTACAGAATGAAAACAGGCACTCCAACCTCCAATTGCTTCACACAGGTAAAATGGACCTGCTCTAAGGAAGTGTAATGGGCACCACGTGTCTTATGGATTCTGTGGACCATCCATATGGCCTGGGTCATGCTGTCATGGCCTCTGCCAAACAACTAGGAGAGTCATGAAGAACCAAAGCATCCTCAAGAGTCTCAGAAAGACCTTTACGGAACTGGCACCTGAGAACTGCATCATTCCATAGAACTTAGACTGTGAGCCCTCGCGGGCAGGGTCCTCTCTCCTTCTGTACTTGTGTGTCCCTTGTCTAGCACACGTTTATTGTACCTGTCTATATTTTCCCTTTTCATATGTAAAGCGCCATGGAATAAATGGCCCTATATAAATGTGTAATAATAAAATAATAATAATAACTTCAGTAGACCACTGTCAAACCTCAGTTCATTAGTCCTCAGCAGTGTGACCCCCTGTGCCAGGTTCATGATCTTTGCCTAGCAACCTTGATCCTGTGGGGTTTGTAATAAATCAAACCTAATGTATCAAGAATGGTGTCAATGGAAGATTGTCCCAGGGCTTGTGGGGACAAAGAAAATGCCAGGTCTGCGGACCCCCACGCAGTAACATATGATTATACCCACATGCTGGGACTCATCCCATGAAGGCCAAGATTGTAGAGTAAAAAATATCCTACAGCTCTACCTGAACAACTGTTTTTTCTCCTCCAAAAAATTATCAGGGAGAGCCAGTACAGGTTCAGGAGAGACCAACTGTTCATCAGAAGTTACTGCCGTCACAGCGACTGCCGTCAGGATTAGGCTATAGGAAGTTTTTATCAAACTAATTTTCTGACCCTGCAACGACTCAAGACTCTGGCATTCCTTAGTAGATCCGGAATCATCTGCGTTAGACTTATCACCTGGTCACAGAGCATGTGAACAGGATCAATGTTGGCAAAAAAGCCAAAGCATAGGCTTTTCAAATGTGGTGATGAGTCACTTCTCATGGACAAGGCGTGAGATGGGGAAGTCAAGGAATCCTAGGTCAAGAGACAGGAGGGTACGACATAAACTAATTGAGGAGACAAAGGCGTAATAAGGTCACAGTCTAGGGTCAGATTTCCAGGTCAGAGTGCGTCAAGGCAAAAGGGATAATCCAAATGGGTAGTCAAAAGGCAAATCCAAGGTCCAGCAACAAAGATCAGAATATCAGAGTTCAGTGCACAGAGCAAACACACCATTGAACTGAAAGCTATGACTGGCAATTGTCCCAGCATTGCCAGCCAGCTAAATTGCCAAGAAATCACAATGAAAAAGCAACACTTGGAGGATTTCCAGCAGGCCCGGCTTAACTGGGCTGCAAGGAAATCCAATACACAAAATTGACACCCAGCAAGCCTGTGCATTCTATAGGATGGCAGAATGTCACTCACAATGCTGACAGTCCAGCACAACCCTGCAATCCATAGGACAGCTGAGCTGTCACTCACTTAGGATATGGTGAGCATCGGGATTGTGACAAAGGGTTCGTCCAGGACTATGTTAGTTTTTTTTTTACTATGGGCTTAAAAAGTAACAGGCAGGTAGTTGCTAACAGAGGCAACTATCTGCCTGTTCTGCTCAACACTGGCTCAGAGCAGTCGCCAACAACTCCAACTAGCAACTCAGCTCCTCCACATCAAAAGAGCAGCTCTTCTTCTGGGCTGATCTGTTGATGGGGCATGACTGCCTACATCATGCTGATGGACAGATGGCTCCATGCAATTAGGCAGCAGAGAGCTGGCTGTCAATCATTGTGACATCGGCAGTCACACCTTCTCAACAGAGCAGAGCTGAAGAGTGAGCAGAAGTCACTTAATCACTGACAGGAGCGTCTGGGAGCTTTCTGTGCCAGCAGAGATCAATGATGGGCAAAACAGGCATTGAATTAGCTCCCAACTGCCTTATTAGTTCTTAGTCACAGAGTAAAAAAAAATGGTTCTGGATAGGATAGCCCCTTTAACTAAAAAAATTAAAAATTCCCTTTGAGTGGACAACCCCTTTAACTGTAATTTCTCTAAAAATCTAAACTTCTTTGGGAAAAGCTTGCTTTTTTGTTTTCATCTGATCATACGCGTATTAAAGTCTCCCTATCTGCTTTCATTGTTCTATTTTGAAATTTTAGCTTTTGTAGGAGATAAATCTCATGATAATGGTGGCCCACCCCATTTACATTTCATTACAAGAGGCCGAATGTTATAATAATATTTTCAAATATAGTCTTGATATTCAACTGCTACAAAACTTCACTAAAACAAATAAATCTTGTTGCACAAATATCACACTCATTATCACGGCTTGTGTTTTTGTAAAAGGAACCTTCATTACAAAGACCTGCTGGCATTTCCTTACATAGAACATTTTTTTTCTAGGAGATTCCTAGCATAGCATTTTCTTACATGAGCAAGATGAGTCATGAAAACTGAGCAGTATTACATTTCATGTTTGACATTGTTTTCATTTAAACAATGGCAGGCACCTGGATATATAGTGCGGTGCATGGATCCTGTCTGGATTAGGATTCAAAATGTTTGTGCTTTATATGGCATGTTATTGAAGACTTAATTCTTGGTAAGCAATGTAGTAATCACCAGTAAGATCCAACCAGGCTCGGTTTCAGGAGGTGGAAAATTGAACAGAACAGTTTCCCAGACCCCCTTTGGCTTGGGTATCTCTGAAAACTAGAACCCTAGGAAAGATCCTGTAACGAATGGAAGCGAAGGCACAGGTGGTGAAGTTCATATTTGTTATTTATTGCAATATTTGTGGAACCTTGGGACCATGGTCCGGTGGGCTCGGAAGGGGGCGTGACTGAGTGAGCCCCAGACACCCGTAGTTAGTCCCCTCGAACAGGGTCAGAATGGAATGTCTGGGGGACACAGGTGCTACCTCCAGTTAGACCCCGGACACGTGGCCACTGTCCCAGTGGGACAGACGGATAAACAAGTTTAACAGGTATGATGGAGCTGACCGACGGGTTCCGGGTAAAAGCTGGCACGAGCGTTGTCCAGAGGTTCGAATGGCTGAGTAGCGGAACAGGACATAACTGGCGTAGACAGTATGGATGTCATTCTGGACAGCCTGGTAACAGGTAACTGACAGTCTGTGGAGACAAACAGTATAAGCGGAGCACTTGGCAGAACACTGCAGAAACACAGGCACAATAACAGCGGAACCGGAAGCTGGCAACTGAAGATACTTGTTGCTCCGGTGCCCTCCCTATGGTGGAGGACCCAGAAATAGTAATCAGTACCACACCATTGGTCATAGACATTTTTGAAAAATGCGCGCTGTCTCTTTAAGAGACCGAGAGCACGCGTGCGCGACCTAAGCACTCTCCACAGGGATCTGCTGGCAGCGCGCCAAGAAGCAGAGGGAAGGGAAGGAGCAGAGGCTGTAGGAGGACGGCGCGAGGCCGACACAGAGCGGGAGTCCCGACGGGGACCCCGCGTAGGTATGGTACCGGGGCTGGGTGCAGCAGGCCTGGGACAGAATGTAACAGTATCCCGCTCTTTACGCCCCCTCTTTTTCAAGCCTGCATAGAATTTCTTCAGTAGGAGGGGGGCCTGGATGTTCTCTTTAGGCTCCCATGACCTGTCCTCAGGACCAAAGCCCCTCCAGTCCACCAGATAATAGGTTTTACCCTTTACTTTCTTAGTGGCCAAGATATGTTCTACCTCAAAGACATCATCCTCACTGATGGGGTCAGGAGTGGTACTCGGGTCTTTAAAGAAGAAACTCAAAACTACTGGTTTGAGGAGGGAAACATGGAAAGAGGCACACGTAAAGAAGCAGGTAAATTCAATTTGTACGAAACCGCGTTGATTTGCTTCAGTACTTCAAAGAGTCCAATGAAGCGAGGACCCAGTTTGAAGAAGGGTATCTTCAGGCGGATGTACTTGGAGGACAGCCACATCTTATCTCCAGGTCGAAAAGTAGGAGCATCCAGGCGTCTCTTATCCGCATGCCTCTTCATATGTCGTGAGGCTTCCTTCAAGGCGACTTTGGTGTCGCTCCATACTTTTGAGAATTCCTCCGCAAAGGTATCAGCTGTGGGAACTACGGAAGTTTCAGAGATGGGGAGCGGGATTCTGGGTTGAAGTCCAAACACAACCTGAAAGGGAAATTTTCCTGAGGATTCGTTTACTTGGTTATTGTATGAGAATTCTGCCCAAGGCAGCAACTTGACACAGTCATCATGATGAATGTTGACGAATTGGCGCAGGAATCCGGACAAGATTTGATTGGTCCTCTCCACTTGACCATTGGATTGAGGGTGTTATGCAGAAGAAAAGTCCAGTTCTACCTTCACCAGATTACAGACCGCTCTCCAGAACCTTGAGGTGAACTGGACGCCCCTGTCGGTCACTATGTGGAGAGGAAAGCCATGGAGACGGAAGATGTGCTGTATGAAGTATTCAGCAAGCTTTGGGGCGGATGGAAGACTAGGCAGCGGAACAAAGTGAGCCATCTTTGAAAAGTGGTCCACCACAACCCAGACAACGGAGCAGCCGGAAGAGATGTAAGATCAGTAATGAAATCCATCGCGATGTGCTGCCAGGGAGCTGAAAGAATCGGAAGAGGCAGGAGCTGCCCGGCTGGCAAACGTTTTGCAGTCTTGTTACAGGCACACGAAGGACAGGCTGCGATATACTCTTGGATATCCTTCCTCAGTCAGGAGGCAGAAAGGCTCTGGAGATGGCATCAGCTTTAACGTTCTTGTCTGCCGGACGGAAATGAAGAACAAAGTTAAATCGTGCAAAAAACATGGCCCAGCGGGCCTGATGTGGATTCAGGCAAGGTAAGATAAGCAAGGTTTTTATGATCAGTGAATATAACAACCTGATGGACTGCTCCCTCGAAGAGGTGTCTCCATTCTTGTAGGGCCAACTTGATTGCCAACAATTCTCATCTCCTACGGAATAGTTCCTTTCCGCGGGGGAAAAACCATTGAAAACAACCCACAGGAGACCATACGACCGGTAGATGACTTCTGGGTGAGAACCGCTCCAGCACCTATGGAGGAAGCGTCTACCTCCAGAAAGAATTGCTTATCTGAGTCTGGTCGATGGAGAAGAGGTGCGGAAGAGAAGGCCTCCTTTAGAGAAACAAAAGCCTCCTCTACTTCAGGGGTCCAATCCTTGGCATTTGTGCCTTTCCGGGTCAAAGCCGAGATGGGTGCCACTCGGGTGGAAAAGTGTGGAATGAATAGACGGTAGTAGCTAGCGAACCCCAGGAACCATTGTATGGCTTTCAGGCCGGATGGGCGAGGCCACTTGAGGACAGCAGACAACTTCTCCAGATCCATCTTTAATCCTATGGATGAAACAATATAACTGAGGAAAGTCAGAGAGGATTGTTCAAAGAGGCACTTTTCAAATTTGTCATAAAGTCTGTTCTCCCTGAGTCTTTGTGTGACCTGACGTACTTGCCTCGGGTGCGAGGCTAAAGGTACTGCCACACTAAACAATCCCGCTAGCGATCTCGTTAACGTCGCATACTAATGAGATCGCTAGCGTGATTGTTATAATATCGCTAGTGGCTGCCTAATTTAGCGATGTCGTTAAGGACGCTATCGCGGTTAGCGATCTCCTTAACGACTTTAGCGGTACAAAATACCGCTAAATCGCTAAAAAAGGTGCCACACTCAGCGATATATACTTACCAGCGGGACGCCGACGATAAAAATAGGGTCCGGAACGATGTCAGCGACGAACGAGATCACAGCAGGATCTCAGCAGGGGCCACGTCGTCGCTAGATGCCGCACACAACAACGTCGCTAACGGGATCGCTAAATAGTGACGTTTTTTAGCGATCTCGTTAGCGACGCTGTTTAGTGTGGCATACCCTTAAGTCTGCAGAGAAGATCAAGATGTCATCCAGGAAGACAACAACACATGTATAGAGCAGATCTCTGAAAATGTCATTTACAAGTCCCTGGAAAACTGCAGGTGCATTACTTAGGCCGAACGGCATTACCAGGTATTCATAGTGTCCATCCCGGGTGTTAAAAGCTGTTTTCCACTCACTCCCTCACGTATGCGAATCAGATTGTAGGCCCCTCAGAGATCCAGGGAATTTGTCACCCCATTTTTCGAGTATAAGATGCGGCCACTGCCATCAGGGGCTTATCTACAGCATTCTGTAATGCTGTAGATAAGCCCCCTAATGGTGTAGATAAGCACCGATGTAAACTGAAAGAGAAGAAAAACGAGTTAGATTATACTCACCCAGGGGCGGTCCGGCGTCCGGCCCAGTCTGATGGGCGTCGCAGTCCGGTCCGGTGCCTCCCATCTTGCACCAAAGACGTCCTCTTCTTTATTCCCGTCGCGGCTCCTGCACAGGTGCACTGCTCTGCCCTACTGAGGGCAGAGCAGAGTACTGCAGTGCGCAGGCGCCGGGAAAGGTCAGCGAGGTCCGGCTCCTGTGCACTGCAGTACTTTACTCTGCCCTCAACAGGGAAGATCAGTGCACCTGCGCAGAAGCCGCAACTGGAAGCAAAGAAGAGGACGTCTTCGCTGCAAGATGGGAGGTGCCAGACCGGACCGTGACGCCCATCGGATCGGACCGCCCCTGGGTGAGTATAATATAACTCGTTTTTCTTCTCTTTCAGGTGACATCGGGGACTTATCTATAGCATTACAGAATGCTGTAGATAAGACCCTGATGGCGGTGGCCGCATCTTATACTCGAAAAATGGGGTGACAAATTCCCTTTAATGTAGATCAATGAAAATGCATATACATAAAACACACTTTGCACATAAGTGTGTATGGGGGTATTGGGAGAGCATCATAGAACACCAAATGTGTTTCAAACACCCATTCATGAACTTGGTCTATGTGACATCTGGAAGTATTGCTGAGACCATGCTGTAATTTTCATGACTAATTCATGTCTAGTTTTAGGTTCCCTGAAAAATCCCCACAGGAAAATTGCCCACTGGAAAAATGCCCGCAGGAAAATCGCCCATAGGAAAAATGCCCACAGGAAAAATGTCCACACGGAAAATTGTCCACACGGAAAATTGCCCACACAGAAAATTGCCCACACGGAAAATTGCCCACATGGAAAATTGCCCACATGGAAAACTGCCCACACGGAAAATTGCCCACAAAGAAAATTGCCAAAATGCAGCATCACAAAGTATCAGATCTATGATATTTGAGGTGCAAGGTGAGGATGTTCACATGATATGTGATCAACTTGTGATTTACAGTTGACCTAGTGCAAAACTGCAAAAATGATGAAGATCTGTGGTTCGTAGCAGTCATTAACAGCAACAGATAGATATACGGTAGTCTGCTCTCATCTCTCACTGATTCTGCCTTACTCCTCCCACCAGCCCAAAACAGCAGCACATGCAGAACCAGAAGCAGTGTGATCCATAGGAGCCATCACTGCTACCAGTACTCAGAAAAGTATCACTGTATTATCTGTGGAATTACATGGGACTGCAGATCACATCTAATACGTTAACATCTCAGTGGGAGCCCACCAGAAGCAGGGTGCTGCTGGCAGAGATAGTTGTTCCTGGAAGCCCAGAAGGCACAGCAGAAAGGTGAGATTCTGTCACTTGTACCACCTAGTGTTCTTGCTGAGAATGTATGATATGATTTTGCAGTAGTCTAACTGGAGTCCGATGGGCCCCAGGGCGAAATTTGGACCTGCCCCTACACACACACGTTGGTCAGATTTATGGGCCCCTGTAGCATTCTCAATTCTATAAAGACTTATGAATTACCCCCTTTCATTATGTAGTAATGTCCCCTGTCCATCCTGGTATATATGCCCATCATCTTGGTGAATATGTCGACATCCTGGTATATATGTCCCAATGCTGGTATATATATCGTCCCCATTCTGGTTGTTTAATAAATTGAAGTTGTTGTTATTAGACCTTGTGAAGGAAACCGGTTCCTCCTACACAGTCACAGTTCTCTGGCGCCCCCTTCGTTGCTCAGGTCAGTAAGGGAACTGCACCTAGAGCAAGTGGAGGATGTCCTGTTACCCACTGGGTATTCTAAGATTCGTAATCAGAGTAAAGTATCAGTCCAAAATTAATTTTATGGTTTAATTGCCTTAAGGGCGCACTAGATAATTACAGAAATATATACAGTAAGCTATACAACGGAATTACAGTGGATTTGCAGTCAGAGTAAAATATAACAATAATGGCACAAGGCTTATAGATATTAAGCTGGAGGTCAATTTTACCAGGTTATAGGTTGCATGTGGATGCTGGGAGCTCTGCAGTCCACAGGTATAAGAATCTTAGTTGCCGGACAGTCCCCAAAGCGCGTGCCCCTGCTCCCTTGGCAGATCTGTCCCCTGTTCCTTCTTAGATCATCATCGTCTTGTTCTTCTGTGAGAGTGAGCGTCTCTGCCATGTGCTCTTAGTTCTTAAACATGTTGGGTTCCTCCCCCTGGTGTCAGAGGGTGGGCTAATAATTTCCACCCTTCAGCTTCCTGCAGAATTTATTCCCAATATCTAAGAAAGGGGGTAACTTTCTCCAGGATGATAGGATCAGGACACGAGAGGTACCAGTGAATGCGGTTTGTTTTGCCTGTCGTGTGGAGAGCAAACATGGCCCCATTGGGTCGCTGTGGAGGGCCAATCTCTATATCTCATGTCCCAGAGCCCTCACCGACTCGGGAGTCGCACTGTCAGATGCGCGATTTCTGCAGGGTCACGCAGATATTTTTTTTGAGTCTGTACCTCGAAAGGTGTGCTCATAATCCATAATCCTAGGATGGAGTCGGAGTGGTTGGGAGAGACAATGGATGTGTATTTCTGTGTCCAGCTGACAGGTATAATCTAATTGAAGCCCCCAGGCACCTCCAGGCCCCATGCTGGCGTGGCTCCTTAAGGTACTGCCACACTAAACAATCCCGCTAGCGATCACGATAACGACGCATACTAATGCTTTGAAGTCCTGTTTTGGCCTTATCTCCTTATCATACTAAAAGACCTTGCTATTCAACAATGGAGCACTAAATCCTGTTTTCTTCAATATGCTTACAGGGATGGGGGGTGGGAGCAGTTAGCTGCCTGTGACTCTGTGAACTCAGACAAAATGGCACCTGGGACAGGACAAGCTCAGACATTAGGCGAGCATTATGCCCCATATCCAAGATGGCGGCTGTTCCTTCATCACAGACCTCCTTAATAAACTGTTCTTAATAAACTTGTGGGTAATTTTCTGTATGGGCAATTTTTGCCGACATTCTTCTGTGCTGCAGAGCATCTCACCTATAACTCTATATTATTCTCCTGCCTGGCAGAGCATCGGGTAGAGGCACACTAGGGTATGCGTTATCAGAGCGATTCTGATGCATGACAGTCGCTTGAGTGCATACTAGTGTATGGCAACCAATCTGCCATCATAGGGTGTTAAATAAATAAATAATAATAGAAATAAAACGCCTGGGGCTTCGCATTATTTTTAAGTCTAGCCCAATGAAAGTGGACAGCTGCGAGCTGCCACCGTCAGCTGCCTAATTTTACCTTGGCTGGCAAAAAATGCGTGGGCTTTGGTCTATTTTTAATTCCCAGCCAAGGTAAAACTAGGCAGCTGAGGGCTGGTATTCTCAGTGGGGTAAGGGCCCATTGTTTTAGGGCCCCTACACACTAAAGAATAGCAGCCTGCAGCCACACCTGAAAAGGGTGCTAGTGTGGCAACACCCATACCTGTATACTATCCCCCTGTCCTACAAAGCATTTAACCTATAATTCTATACTATTTTCTGTCCTGCAGAGCATCTCACATATAATTCTATATTATTCTCCTGCCCTGCAGAGCATCTCCCCTATATTTCTATAATATCCTCCTGTCCTGCAGAGCATCTCTCTTATAATTCTATATTATTATCCTGCCTTGCAGAGCATCTCGCCTACAATTCTACATTATTCTCTTGCCCTGTAGAGCATCTCACATATACCTGTATACTATCCCCCTGTCCTGCAGAGCATCTCACCTATAATTCTATATTATTCTTCTGCCCTGCAGAGCATCTCACGTAACCCTGCATACTCTCCCTCTGTCCTACAGAGCATTTAACCTATAGATCTATGCTATTCTCTGTCCTGCAGAGCATCTCAACTATAACTCTCTACTGTTTTCCTGTGGGTATTCATGTCTGTGGGCAATTTTCTTGGGCATTTTTCACATATCATGTGAACATCCTCACCTTGCAACTCAAATATCATTTGTGATGCTGCAACCGGCAATTTTCCAGTGGGCATTTTTCTGGTCACCCTATTTTTAATGCAGTGCCTCCTGAAGGCCCATAGACCACAAGTATCCAATGCTGACCATCAGCCGTGCCCCTTGTGTACATGGGTTTCTCCAGAATCTCTGAGTCTTGTGATGATATTATGTACTGTAGATGATGGGATAATCAAAGTCTTTGCAATTTTATGTTGAAGAACAATCTGGAATTGTTTCACAATTTTTAGATATATTCAGATTTGTAACCGCTTCTTTGCTTCTGAGAGACTCTGCCTCTCTAACATGCTCTTTTTTTATATACAGTCATGTGACTTAGTTGAAAATTCTCTCTATTTTTTATTAGCACCACTTCCATCCTTTTGTTAACCCTGTGACAACTTTTTGAGATGTGTTGCTGCCATCTATTTCTCAATTGAGAATCAAATGGAAAAATGTCTAACTTTCACCTTCTGATCTGTGTTCTATGTTCTGTTGTGAATAAAATATGGATATAAGAAATTTCGAAATCCTTGTACTCTTGTTTTCTTACCTTTTACATAACATACCACCTTTTTTTGAACTGATGTATATTTACCTGGACTAGTCTAATAGGCAAGCAGTCAATGAAAAACAGTTATCACATTCTGCCCATATCACACCCACAGAGGCTTGACTTATGTCACAGCAAGGTCTTCTCTGTGCCTTAAATCCCATGCATGCAAGGTGTCATCTGTAACTTGGAAGTCTGTAACTGCGATTTCGGCCGGAGACACACTAGCGAGAAATACGGACGAGTGAAATGCGAGAAAAACTCGCATTGCAGTCGGACTAATGTTAATCTATGGGGCAGCTCCTATCATACGATTTTTTCTCGTCCGTTTTATACGTGCGAGTGAAATCGCAGCATGCTGCGATTTGCAGCGTATTACGGGCGAGACTCGCCAATGCAAGTCTATGGGTGCGAGAAAACATCGCATTACACACGGACCATGCGTGTTACTTGCGAGAAATACGCACCGGGGTCCTTTAGAAAAGCCGGCAATTCATCCCCGGTTATATTGTAAAATCACACTGACAGGTTTAATAAAGAATAGATATATACACATAGAAAACATTGTGAGACAGTGAGAGTATGTGTGTTGAATGGGGTGTACATTTCACCTAGATACTTTGCTGACTGGTATAAGGGAAATGTATGGCTTTGTAAACCTAGTGGTAGAGAAAGGTCACTACACCTTACATTCAGTACACACTTGCAGCTCAGGCCTGAAACCACTCAGCTGTTAATTAGGAGACCAGAAGTAGGTGTCTGCGAACACAGACAGAGAGCTCGCTTAGTCTGGACAAGGAGTCCAGGCACAAGAAGGAGTCTCCAGGAGTATGAGCTGTCTCAGTCTGGGTGCTCGATGTACCCCGGACACAGGAGTAGTCTCAGTGAGAATCCATGCGGATAGCTGCTGAATAGGAGGGGAGCTCTCTCAAGTCTGGACGTTGAAGGTGCCTTCAGACACAAGGAGGAGACTCTGTGAAACTCCATGCTGGTAAATGCTGAACATATGTGTTGTTTTGGCCCAGGCTGTTAGAGTCTGGTCCCGGATAGATAGGGAAATCTATCTAAGTGTAGTAAGTGGCTGGACAAGCCCAGGTCTTATGTTTATGATTTGGTTTTGATTATGTTCTGTTTGCTGTGGACTTTAATAAAACTGGTTGCGGCCAGTTTTTACCAGAACTGCTGTCTGTGAATGAACTGTTTCCGTGCCAATCCGTCTACCCGGACGGCGATCCCAGAGCTATATCCCCTGAAAAGCTTACAATTGGTGCTGGAATGTGCGTGCAGCACAGTGGCTTAGAGACAGCAATAAAGGAGAGAAGTCTGTTGAAGCAGCAGCAGAGAAAAAAAAAAGTGTTTCAGCAAAAACGTCTGATTGGAGCAGTCTTAAAGAGACAGTAGCCCTAATAGACTTTGCAAAGAAAAAAAAAAAAAAAAGTGTGTCAATAAAGGAGAAACGTCTGTTGGAGCAGTCTTAAAGAGACAGTGGCCCTAATAGAGTTTGCAGAGAAAAAAAAAAAAAAGTGCACAGCAAGGCTGAATTTTCTGTGAAAAAGACTGTGGAGTGTGTATGTCTTGAGTGAAGACTGCCGTTGTTGAGACAGAGAAATCTGACAGCATGGATGACAGCATGGAGGCGCTGTTTGAACAAATGGCGCAAGTTAATGTGCAACATAAGACTGCCGTGGTTGAGACAGATAAGTCCGGCAGTATGGAGGAGCTCGTTGAGTACCTGGTCCAGGCCCAACGAAGCATGCAGCAGAGCATGGAGCAGCAGCGCCTGCAGCACCAGCAGCGCATGCAGCAGGCCCAGCAGCAATTCCTGCAGCATCAGCAGGAGAATAACCGGTTGTTTTTTGAGCAGGTTGCAGCACTACAAAAGACTTGCAGCGCATCGTCCCAAAGTAATGTTGCAAAGTCACCTGCATTGTCCGCTGTAAAGAAGGCGGTAAGACGGTCCCTGAAAAAGATGACACCTCGTGATGATGTGGAGGTATATCTCACTAGGTTTGAGGGACTGGCAGAGAAGGAGAATCTGCCCCTATCTGAATGGGCCATGATGGTCGCACCCTATCTGATTGGAGAACCCCAAAGGGCCTATGCTGACCTGAGCGAGCAGGACAGCCAAGACTATGCCAAGCTGAAAGCGGAGATTCTTACCCGGCTGGGTGTTACGGTGACAGCCCGTGCCAGGGGAGTTCATGACTGGAGATGCAGTTGGGAGTCTGCAGTCAGCAAACCTGATTATGGAGTTGAAAAGGTGATAGTGGACCGCTACACCCAAGCACGTCCTCCTGAGGTACAGCCAGAGGTCGGACAAGGAGACCACCAGGACGCCAATCGTCTGGTCAGCCTGATGGAGAGGGCCTTCGCCACCAAGGACTGCCTCCGTGACCAGCCGTTGAGAGGTCGTCACTTCGGAGTTCCTGGACGCCGAACTCTCCCGGTAAGAGCGTTCCAGCTGTTGGGGTCGTGTGGGTGGGAGAGTGTGATGGACAGTGTTGGAGATGTCGTGAAATTGCAGCCAACTGTCCAATAGAGGGGGAGCCTATGTGTTGTGATGTTGGCGGATCCCTCTCTCCCTGCGCAGAGCCTGTGTGTGTGTCCACCTCAGCCGAAGAGACTGGACCACAGGGGTCCCCGGTGGTTGTAAATGACTGCCCAGCACAGGCCCTCTTGGACTCAGAGAGTCCAGTGACTTCCGTATGGGACAGCCTGATTGATAGGGACTTTATCCCTGATAAACACCTGAGTGTGGTGTGCGTCCATGGAGACACCAAAGTCTACCCAGAGACTGTCGTGGACTTGATCCCCAAACGCGGGGAGGTTTCATGTGAAGTGGGGGTAGTGAAGAACCTGGTGCCCCCCGTCATATTGGGTAATGACTTTCCCCGGTCTAAGGATCTCTGGGGGAAAAATGTTTCTGATGGACAGTGTGATGAAGCTCCTATTGAGGGTGCGCAGTCCCGAGGGGCGGAACACAATGCTAGTGGGCCGTTAAACTTATGTGATAATGATGATGATGATGATGATAATGATGATCATGATAATGATGATGACCATGATAATGATGCTGATGCTGATAATGATAATGATCATGATAGTGATGATGATACTGATCATAATCATGATAATGATATTGATAATAATGATGACTGTGATAGTGATGAAATTCCTTTGCAGGTGATGTTGGGAGACGAGGATGGTGGTTCTCGGAACCGAGTGTCCCTGACTTACCTGTGTCCTGTGACAATTTTGAGAGTGAGCAGTGGCGAGACCCCTCTCTTAAAACGGCCCAGGAAAATATAAATGTTCTAAATGAGGTTTCCCAAGAGCCTGGCTCTGAGGAGAGGTTCTCCTCATGTTGCCATAAACACTCACCTGTTGTATAGGGACACTGAAGTCCAGGGAGAGGTCGTGAGCCAGCTCCTAGTACCTGAGCTATATGGAAGTATAGTGCTGGGGTTGTCACATAGTCACATACTTGAGGGACCACCTGAGGGAAACCAGGGACCAGATGGTGAAGTTAATGTTGTGGATGACATGTTAACTAAGGTTCCAGATCAAGATGTGAATGAGAATGAATTGTATAACCCTGACAGTGAGCAGGATGTGAATGAAAATGAAGTGTATAACCCTGAAAGTGAGCAGGATGTGAATGAGAATGAATTGTATAACCCTGACAGTGAGCAGGATGTGAATGAAAATGAAGTGTATAACCCTGAAAGTGAGCCAGATGTGGCTGAGAAAAAGGGGTCAGACAGGGATAGTGGTAGTGATAGTGAATCATCTGATGACAATCAAGCAACCAGTGCAAATGAGGAAGGCATGGTAGCAGAGGAGGTTGAGAGTCCTGAGAGGAAGACTGATGCTGACCTTGCAGTCGGACAGAAGATGGCATCTGAAGATGTTTTACAGTTGGCCGGTTCCCTGGCGAAGACTAAGGTGAAAGGAGGAGAGCTGAGCTTTAAAGGCAGGACTCTGAAACTGAACACAGCCCAAGTAGATGCTGTTGGAAATGTGAAGTTACCAAGGTATGGTGTGGATCTGTATCGTGCCAAGGACTCTGAGGGAGATGCTGCAGAGGTGGAAAAAGCCATAGAAGTGGTAGTCACCAAGCCAGATGCCTCATCAGAAGCTGAGGTCTCAAGTGAAGCTGTGAGGAACAAGACTGAAGATATGGGGACTGACTCTGTCCAGGAATCTGTTTCTGCCGAAGACAGCGGCGTGGACGGGTTGCGGTTCGGATCAGTAGCTGCAACTCGTGAAGCTCAGGCTGGAAGTTCGGCGCCCGGAGCCCAGCGGTGTTCCCGAGTGACACCAAGGATCTGGATAAGTCACAAGATGAGATTTTGAGACATCAGGCTGGCGTTGGTGAGCTCAAGCGCACTTTCATGGAGTCTACATCGGGGCCACGTCCCAACAAATGGGAAAAGCGATGTGTCACTCCGTTGCCGCTGCAGACACACGGAGCTCAGATGGGATGCAGAACGTGGTGGAAGAGAAGAATCCGGCGGGTTCTGAGTATACAGATGCAGCTATCAAGGAGAACTTGAAAGCCGGAATAAATGGAAATATTGGAGACCATAATGATGTGACTGAAGAGGTAGAATGTAAGACTGACGGTAGGGCTTCTGAGCATGTTCTACCAGAAGAGCCTGAAGAAGGGGCCGAAGACATAAAAGACGTCCAACAGGTACCAGATGAATTGATGACTTCTCAGAAAAAACTCCAAACTGTGATGAAGGAGTGTGATGAAAGCCATGAGCATCTTCGTGAGAAGGTCAATGAAGTAAAAGGAAGGATACAGAGAATCTCTTCGTTGCAAGAGCAAATGCTGCTCAATAAGTCTAAGGCTCTATATAAGAATGCTGTTGTTTTGGTAGAACATTACAATTCAGCTGGAGACTTAGCGGATGAATTATGTGTACTGCAAAAGAAAAACGATCAGCTCCTTCTACAGTCCCAATGATTTGAACAGTGTAGCTTAAAATGGTCAGAGACCATGGCAGAGGAGCTTAAGGTCTGTGAAATAGACTTTATGAGTCAACCGATATTCAAGAAAATAGATGTGGTAAAGGGGTTCAAGGGGAACTAGAGAAAAGTGAAAAACCCCCTATACCTTCTGTGATAGTTGGTGACACATGGTCAGTGCACCAGGGACAGGAGGTACGTGAGTTTCTGAGGAAGAGTCAGCAGAAGTGTTCTGATGTGCCGGGTCGTACTTCTCTGGCCAGGCACTATATCGAAACTGAGCCCGGCCCTAAGGTCAAGATGAAACCGTGCAGGATACCCGAGGCCCGCAGAGAGCATAGGCCTGGGAGGGTACAGGGTAGTGCGGATGCTTCAGATGAAGAGAAAGCTGATGTTGGCTATGGCTCAGGTGAAGATACAGATGACAGTAGTGAAGATGAAGCTGATGAGGGCCATGACTGGTCCAGAGTTCACTGTCTCTTTTGGATTGTTGACCAGCCCTCCGGTCTGGATGACCAGCCCTCCGGTCTGGAGAAGAGGAGGGGGATATGTGAGACAGTGAGAGTATGTGTGTTGAATGGGGTGTACATTTCACCTAGATACTTTGCTGACTGGTATAAGGGAAATGTATGGCTTTGTAAACCTAGTGGTAGAGAAAGGTCACTACACCTTACATTCAGTACACACTTGCAGCTCAGGCCTGAAACCACTCAGCTGTTAATTAGGAGACCAGAAGTAGGTGTCTGCGAACACAGACAGAGAGCTCGCTTAGTCTGGACAAGGAGTCCAGGCACAAGAAGGAGTCTCCAGGAGTATGAGCTGTCTCAGTCTGGGTGCTCGATGTACCCCGGACACAGGAGTAGTCTCAGTGAGAATCCATGCAGATAGCTGCTGAATAGGAGGGGAGCTCTCTCAAGTCTGGACGTTGAAGGTGCCTTCAGACACAAGGAGGAGACTCTGTGAAACTCCATGCTGGTAAATGCTGAACATATGTGTTGTTTTGGCCCAGGCTGTTAGAGTCTGGTCCCGGATAGATAGGGAAATCTATCTAAGTGTAGTACGTGGCTGGACAAGCCCAGGTCTTATGTTTATGATTTGGTTTTGATTATGTTCTGTTTGCTGTGGACTTTAATAAAACTGGTTGCGGCCAGTTTTTACCAGAACTGCTGTCTGTGAATGAACTGTTTCCGTGCCAATCCGTCTACCCGGACGGCGATCCCAGAGCTATATCCCCTGAAAAGCTTACAACATATATATGTCATTGTGACATATATATATATATACATATATATTTATAGTTCATACACTTCTACATAGTATAATAGCCGCTAATTCAATTGCCGGCTTTTGTGAAATTACAGAACCCGATATGAAATGACACATGGTTTACATACAGTTAACTATGTCATTTCATGTAGTTTGATATATGGTTTACACTAACAATGACATGAGTGTATGTGTGCAAAATGTCATACATGTAGGGGTTAATTAAAGGTGTAAATTTGTTGAAAAAAATGCGTGGGCTCCAGCGCTATTTTCTCCACCAGACTGGCAAAGCCAGCGAGTGGGGGCAGATAATAATAGCCTAGTGAGGGTGCATTTATTTTGTGCCCCCCCTGGCTACTAACATCTGCCTCTAGCCACCCAGAATAGGCAAATCTATAATTAGATGCGCCCTTTCTGGCACTTAGCCCGTCTATTCCCATTGCCCTGTAGCGGTAGCTAATGGGTTAATGATGGCTTAAAGCCACCTTGCTATTGGAAGGTGACTTTAAGCCAGGTTAATAATTGAGAGCTGTCAATTAGACAACTATCAATTATTAATCCTATTGTATGAAATAATAATAAAAAACACACACTTTAATTAAAAATCATTTTAATGAAATAAACACACAGTTTTTGACCATGTTTTATTTTACTCGTATTCCTTCGATTCCCTTGTTCACCTGTAATAAAAATAAAATAATAAAGCAACATTATTCTTACCTATCCGGTGCTCAGTCAGGTCCCACGTTGTAATCCTTCACAAAGGGTTAAGTGGTTTACAGCTAGCAGCGCAGCTAATGCTGGCAGCTCAGCTGTAAGCCCCTGAATGAATGAGTTCCTCTCCCGGCCAACAGGAGAGGAAGTGATTAGTGTGGGAAGCTTAATTGATTGCTTCCCAGGCTAATCAGTTCAGGTCAGCCGGGGACACCGCACAGCATCAGTGACGTCAGAGGGAGTCCCCGGCTGACCTGAACTGATTAGCCTGGGAAGCAATCAATTAAGATAGATTTGCCTTTTCTGGGGTGGCTGGAGCAGATGTTAGTAGCCAGGGGGAGGCACAAAATAAATGCACCCTCCCTAGGCTATTATTATCTGCCCCCACTCTCTGGCTTTGTCTGTCTGGTTGAGAAAATAGCGCGGGAGCCCACGCATTTTTTTTCAATGAATTTACACCTTTAATTAACCTCTACATGTATGACATTTTGCACACATACACTCATGTCATTGTTAGTGAAAACCATATATCAAACTACATGAAATGACATGGTTAACTGTATGTAAACCATGTGTCATTTCATGTCGGGTTCTGTAATTTAACAAAAGCCGGCAATTGAATATGTGGCTATTATACTATGTAGAAGTGTTTGAACTATAAATATATATATGTCACAATGACATGTATATATATATATATATATATATATATTCTATGTGTATAGATCTATTCTTTCTTTTGTAATGTAAAAACTGTCATTGGGATCCATTATATGTCGGTTTTGCAAGAAAACCTCGTTGTACGGATGCCATACGGATGACAGACGGATGTTTTGATGTGAGGAAATTGCATCCTCGCATTGCAAACGGATTACATACGGATCACTTTTCTAGGCACTTTTCGGCGTATTACGGCCGTATAATACGGACCGATTTTTTATCGTTGTATGTGACCCCGGCCTTCTTATGAGCTCAGTACAGACCATGCTGCTGTGGCACATTATTTGAGCTTCATTTGAATACCATATGGTGGCAATATACAGTACAGACCAAAAGTTTTGACACACCCTCTCATTCAAAGATTTTTCTGTATTTTCATGACTATGAAAATTGTACATTCACACTGAAGGCATCAAAACTATGAATTAACACATGTGGAATTATATATTTAACAAAAAAGTGTGAAACAACTGAAATTATGTCTTATATTCTACTGTAGGTTCTTCAAAGTAGCCACCTTTTGCTTTGATTACTGCTTTGCACACTCTGGCATTCTCTTGATGAGCTTCAAGAGGTAGTCACTGGAAATGGTTTTCACTTCACAGGTGTGCCCTGTCAGGTTTAATAAGTGGGATTTCTGGCCTTATAAATGGGGTTGGGACCATCAATTGTGTTGTGCAGAAGTCTGGTGGATACACAGCTGATAGTCCTACTGAATAGACTGTTAGAATGTGTATTATGGCAAGAAAAAAGCAGCTAAGTAAAGAAAAACGAGTGGCCATTAGAGTTGAGCGATACTTTCCGATATCCTAAAGTATCGGAATCGGAATGGTATCGCCGATATCACTAAAAAATCGGCGATACCCGATACCGATACCAGAAGTCCCATGTAAGTCTATGGGAACAAAATATCGCAACTAAAAAAACCTCTTTCTTTCCTTGTAAACACTAAATATACACACATAGAATACATATATATATATATACATGTCATTGTGACATATATATATACATATATGTATAGTTTATACACTTCTACATAGTAAAATATCCTTTGATTCAATTGCCGGGTAAAGCCGGCTTCAGTGAAAAGACAGAAGCACCCGACATGAAATGACACTTGGTGTACATAGGGTTAACCATGTCTTTTCATGTCGTTTGCTATCTGATTTGCACAAACAATTAAATCAGACTATGTGTGCAAATTTTCACACCTGTAGGGGTTAATTAAAGGTGTAAATTCGTTGTAAAAAAAACGGACTTTTTTGCTACGAATTTACACCTTTAATTAACCCCTACAGGTGTGAAATTTTGCACACATAGTCTGATTTAATTGTTTGTGCAAATTAGATAGCAAAGGACATGAAAACACATGGTTAACCCTATGTACACCAAGTGTCATTTCATGTCGGGTTCTGCATTTTCACAAAAGCCGGCAATTGAATTAGCGGCTATTATACTATGTAGAAGTGTATGAACTACAAATATAAATATATATATATATATGTGTCACAAATTCAATGACATGTATATATATATATGAGGTGTAAAATTGCTGAAAAAAAATGCGTGGGCTCCCGCCCTATTTTCGCAACCAGACAGACAAAGCCAGTGAGTGGGGGCAGATAATAATAGCCCAGAGAGGGACCATTATTTTTGCCCCCCCCGGCTACTAACATCTGCCCCCAGACACCCCAGGAAAGACAAATCTATAATTAGATTCGCCCTTTCTGGCACTTTGCCCGTCTATTCCCATTGCCCTGTAGCGGTGGCGAATGGGTTAATATGGGGTTAAAGCCACATTGCTATTGAAAGGTGACCTTAAGCCAGGTTAATAATTGAGAGCTGTCAATTAGACAATTATCAATTATTAATCCTATTGCATGAAATAAAAATAAAACACACACACTTTAATTAAAAATCATTTTAATGAAATAAAGACACATGTTTTTGACCATCTTTTATTTTACTGCAAAAACCATTTCCTGTAATAAAAATAAAATAAAAAAGCAAAATTATTCTTACCTATCCCATGCACAGTCAGGTCCCACGGTGTAATCCTTCAGAAAGGGTTAATGTTTACTGCAGGGACCGCAGCTAATGCTGCAGCCTCACAGTAAACCCCAAATGAATGAGTTCCTCTCCTGCCTGACAGGAGAGTAAAGGCTGGGTGTCACATAACGATACACCAGCGATCCCGACAACGATATGCACTTGTCAGGATCGCTGGTGTATCGCTACATGATCGCTGCTGAGCTGCCAAACAGGCAGCTCAGGCAGCGATCTGGGACAGCGACACTGCGGGTAACATCGCTTAAGGGCCCGTCTCACATAGCGATATCGCTACCGAGATCGCTGCTGAGTCACTAGTTTTGTGACGCAGCAGCGAGCTCACCAGCGATATCGCTGTGTGTGACATTCAGCGACGATCAGCCATTTGCTGGGTATCGCTGATCGTCGCAGAAATGTCAGGACCTTTTTTTGATCGCTGGTTTCCCTCTGACAGGCACGCATCGCTGCGTGTGACAGGCGGGAGACCAGCGATCCGCTGGTAACCAAGGTACACAGCGGGTTTCCAGGCACCGCGCAGCGCTTGGAAACCCGCTGTGTACCTTGGATACCAGCTCCCTGCATCAGGGCGCTGGTATCCAAGGTACACAGCGGGTTTCTAGGCACAGCCCCGCGCCTGGAAACCCGCTGTGTACCTTGGTTACCAGCGGATCGCTGGTCTCCCGCCTGTCACACGCAGCGATGTGTGCCTGTCAGCGGGAAACCAGCGATCAAAAAAAGGTCCTGACATTTCAGCGACGATCAGCGATACCCGGCAGGGGGGCTGATCGTCGCTGAATGTCACACACAGCGATATCGCTGGTGAGCTCGCTGCTGCGTCACAAAACTAGTGACTCAGCACCGATCTCGGTAGCGATATCGCTATGTGAGACGGGCCCTTAAGTGGAAAGCTTAATTGATTGCTTTCCACTTTCACTTCAGGTCAGCCAGGGACACAATCAGTGACGTCAGAGGGAACTGATTAACAAAAATAGGGGTTCCCTTCGAAAAAAAATGGCGTGGGGTCCCCCCTATTTTTGTTAACCAGCCAGATGAAGCAGACCGCTGAGGCCTGGATTTTCAGGCTGTTAAGGAGCCAAGATCCATGGACCTTGCCAGCCTGATAATACCAGGCCACAGCAGTCTGCATATCTTGGCTGATTAACAAAAATAGGGGATCCCCTCGAAAAAAATTGGCGTGGGGTCCCCCTATTTTTGTTAACCAGCCAGATGAAGCAGACCGCTGAGGCCTGGATTTTCAGGCTGTTAAGGAGCCAAGATCCATGGACCTTGCCAGCCTGATAATACTAGGCCACAGCAGTCTGCATATCTTGGCTGATTAACAAAAATAGGGGATCCCCTCGAAAAAAATTGGCGTGGGGTCCCCCCTATTTTTGTTAACCAGCCAGCTGAAGCAGACTGCTGAGGCCTGGTTTTTCAGGCTGGTAAGGATCCAATATCCATGGACCTTGCAAGCCTGATAATACCAGGCCACAGCAGTCTGCTTAGCTTGGCTGGTTAACAAAAATAGGGGATCCCCTCGAAAAAAAAAACGGCTTGGGGATCCCCCCTATTTTTGTTAACCAGCCAAGTAAAATGCAGACTGCTGCGGCCTGGTATTAAAAGACTGTCAAGGCCCATGGATTTTGGCCCTCAACAGCCTGATAATACCAGGCTACAGCAGCCCCACATTTGGCGCATCAAAAGATGTGCCAATTGTGGCACTTTACCCGGCTCTTCCCACTTGCCCTGTAGCGGTGGCAAGCGGGGTAATAAGGGGTTAATGTCACCGTTGATTGCACGGTGACAATAAGCCCGGTTAATAATGGAGAGGTGTCAATAAGACACCGATCCATTATTAATCCCAAAGTTATTAAATGTATAAAAAAAAAGACAAAGCAAGAAAAAAGTATTTTAATGAAATAAAAGAGACAACACAGTTTTCATTAATTTTATTACTCTCTCATTCCTGCGACGCCATCAATCTCCTGTAAAAAAAGAAAAAAAACAAACCAACAGTATACCACCTGTCCGACGCAGTCCAGAACGACAGTCCCACGACGATCCAGCTGTGCTACATCGCAATGACAGGCAGAGCCTGTCATCGCGACGCAGCACAGCTGATTACCTGCTTCCCCGGCGGTGACGTCATCGGACTGACTGCTTTACGGCCGGGATTACCCAGCAGTCACTGCAGTTATCGCGAGAAACTGCATGTGACCGCCGGGGAAAGAAGATTGCGGCCATGAAGCAGTGCAGGACGTGACCGCCGGAGATCTTCTGCCAGGTAAGTGCCGCTGACTCCTGACAGACACGACCGACGGACACTGACAGTGACAGTGACAATCCCGATTCCGGTATCCGATAAGACGAAAATATCGGAACTCGGAATCGGAATTCCGATACAGCTAATATCGGCCGATACCCGATATTTGCAGTATCGGAATGCTCAACACTAGTGGCCATCATTACTTTAAGAAATGAAGGTCAGTCAGTCCGAAAAATTGGGAAAACTTTGAAAGTGTCCCCAAGTGCAGTTGCAAAAACCATCAAGCGCTACAAAGAAACTGGCTCACATGAGGACCGCCCCAGGAAAGGAAGACCAAGAGTCACCTCTGCTTCTGAGGATAAGTTTGGTCTGATGAGTCCAAATTTGAGATCTTTGATTCCAACCACCATGTCTTTGTGCGATGCAGAAAAGGTGAACGGATGGACTCTACATGCCTGGTTCCCACCGTGAAGCATGAAGAAGAAGGTGTGATGGTGTGGGGGTGCTTTGCTGGTGACACTGTTGGGGATTTATTCAAAATTGAAGGCATACTGAACCAGAATGGCTACCACAGCATCTTGCAGCGGCATGCTATTCCATCCGGTTTGCGTTTAGTTGGACCATCATTTTTTTTTCAACAGGACAATGACCCCAAACACATCTCCAGTCTGTGTAAGGGCTATTTGACCAAGAAGGAGAGTGATGGAGTGCTACGCCAGATGACCTGGCCTCCACAGTTACCAGACCTGAACCCAATCGAGATGGTTTGGGATGAGCTGGACCGCAGAGTGAAGGCAAAAGGGCCAACAAGTGCTAAGCATCTCTGGGAACTCCTTCAAGACTGTTGGAAGACCATTTCCGGTTACTACCTCTTGAAGCTCATCAAGAGAATGCCAAGAGTGTGCAAAGCAGTAATCAAAGCAAAAGGTGGCTACTTTGAAGAACCTAGAATATAAGACATATTTTCAGTTGTTTCACACTTTTTTGTTAAGTATATAATGCCACATGTGTTAATTCATAGTTTTGATGTCTTCAGTGTGAATGTACAATTTTCATAGTCATGAAAATACAGAAAAATCTTTGAATGAGGGTGTGTCCAAACTTTTGGTCTGTACTGTATATATTTATGTACACATATTTATATACAGTTAGGTCTAGAAATATTTGGACAATGGCATTTTAGCTGTTTACCTCTAACATATTCAAGAAACAGTTATATAATCAACATGGGCTTAAAGTGCAGACTCTCAGATCTAATTTGAGGGTATTCACATTCTAATTGGAGTTTGGGTTTGGGAATTACAGCTTTTTAATATGTAGCTGCTTCTTTGTTAAGGAACCAAAAATAAAAGGACAGTTATATTAAAGGGAACCTGTCACCTCGTTTTGCCGCTATAAGATGCAGCCACTGGCTTTCGGGGCTTATCTACAGCATTCTATAATGCTGTAGATAAGCCCCGAGTCCGACCTGAAAGATAAGAAAAACAAGTTTTATTATACTCACCGGGGGCGGTCCAATGGATGTCGCAGGTCTGGTGCCTTCCATCTTCACGCGATGTCGTCATCATGTTTGCTTCGTGTTGCACTCCTGCACAGGCTTACTGATTTGACCTGTTGAGGGCAGAGCAAAGTACTGCAGTGCTCAGGCGCCGGGAAAGGTCAGAGAGGCCCAGCGCCTAGGCACTGCAGTACTTTACTCTGCCCTCAACATGGCAGATCAGTACGCCTGTGCAGGAGCGGGCATGAAGCCAGCAGGATGACAACATCACATGAAGATGGGAGGCGCTGGACCCGGACCTACAACACTCATTGGACCGGACCACCCCCGGGTGAGTATAATAAAACTTATTTTTCTTATCTTGCAGGTCGGACCCAGGGCTTATCTACAGCATTCTAAAATGCTGTAGATAAGCTCCGAAAGCCAGTGGCCGCATCTTATAGTAGCAAAACGAGGTGACAAGTTCCCTTTAAAAGCTATTTAATGGGCTGCATGGACTATTCCTTCATTAACCCACCATTGATTTAATAGGTTAAAAGTCTGGAGTTGATTCCAGGTGTAGCATTTGCATTTGGATGCTGTTGCTGTGAATCCACAACATGTAGACAAAGGAGCTCTCAATGGAAGAGAAACAGTCCATCATTAGGCTAAAAATAGAAGATATCCATCAGAGAAAAATCAGAAATGTTAGAAGTGCCCAAATCAACAGCTTGGTACATTCTGCAAAAAAAAAAAAAAGAGTTCACTCGTGACCTTGGGAACTCAAAAAGACCTGGGCGTCCATGGTAGACAACAGTGGTGAATGATCGCAGAATCTTTTCCATGATGGACAAAAACTCCTTGACAACATCCATCTAAGTGACCAACTCTATTCAGTAAGTAGGTGTTTCAGTATCTAAGTCTACCGTAAAAAGAAAACTTCATGAGGGCAAATACAGAGGGTTCCCACAAGGTGCAAACCATTAATAAGCCTTAAAAATAGAAAGGTCAAATTAGACTTTGCTTTAACCCCTTAACAACCAAGCCATTTTGAAGGTTAAACTAACATTCAAGAAGTTTATTAACCCTTTAGGTACTTCAACAAGAATTGAAGTCAATGCTGGAAGGAAAAATGAAACATTTAACTTTTTTTTTCCCAAAATTTGTCTTTCGACACAATTTTTAAAATTTTGTCAAGGGTATCAGGAGAAAATGAACCACAATATTTGTTGTACAATTTCTCCTGAGTACACCGATACCCCATGTGTGGGGGAAAACCAATCTTTAGGCGCACGGCAGTGCTCAGAACGGAAGGAGCATCATTTGAGATTTTGAATGTCAAATTGGCTGGAATCGAGAGCGGACACCTTGTCGCGTTTGGAGAGTCCTTGATGTACCTAAACAGTGGAAACCCCCATAAGTGACCCCATTTTGGAAACTAGACCCCCAAGGAACTTATCTAGATCTGTGGTGAGCACTTTGAACCCCCAAGAGCTTCACAGAAGGTTATAACGTAGAGCCGTAAAATTTAAAAATCATATTTTTTCCACAAAAATTATCTTTTCACCCCCAATTTTTATTTTTCAAAGGATAAAAGGATCCCAAAAGTTATTGTGCAATTTGTCCTGAGTACGCTGATACCCCATATGTGGGGGTAAACCACTATTTGGGCGCATAGCAGAGCTCGGAAGGGAAGCAGCGCCATTTGACTTTTTTGGCTGGAATTGAGATTGGACGCCATGTCGCATTTGGAGAGTCCCTGATGTGCCTAAACAGTGGAAACCCCCACAAGTGACCCCATTTTGGAAACTAGACCCCCCAAGGAACTTATCTAAATGTGTTGTGAGAGCTTTGAACCCCCAAGGGCTTCACAGAAGGTTATAACGTAGAGTCGTAAAATTAAAAAATCATATTTTTTCCACAAAAATGATCTTTTCATCCCAATTTTTATTTTCCAAAGGATAAAAGGACCTTAAAAGTTATTGTGCAATTTGTCCTGAGTACGCTGATACCCCATATGTGGGGGTAAACCACTATTTTGACGCATGGCAGAGCTCGGAAGGGAAGGAGCGCCGTTTTCAAATGCAGACTTTGATGGAATGGTCTGCGGGTGTCATGTCACGTTTGGAGAGCCCCTGATGTGCCTAAACAATAGAAACCCCCCACAAGTGACCCCATTTTGGAAACTAGACACCCCAAGGAACTTATCTAGATGTGTGGTGAGCACTTTGAACCCCCAAGTGCTTCACAGAAGTTTATAACGTAGAGCCGTGAAAATAAAAAAAATCATTTTTTTTCCACAAAAATAATTTTTTGCCCCCAAATTTTTATTTTTATAAGGGTAACAGGAGAAATAGGACCCCAAAAGCTATTGTGCAATTTGTCCTGAGTACGCTGATACCCCATATGTGGGGGGAGGACCACTATTTTGACGCATGGCAGAGCTCGGAAAGGAAGGAGCACTGTTTTTGAATGCAGACTTTGATGGAATGGTCTGCGGGTGTCATGTCGCACTTGGAGAGCCCCTGATGTGCCTAAACAGTAGAAACCCCCCACAAGTGACCCCATTTTGCAAACTAGACACCCCAAGGAACTTATCTAGATGTGTGGTCAGCACTTTGAACCCCCAAGGGCTTCACAGAAGTTTATAACGTAGAGCCGTGAAAATAAAAAAATCATATTTTGTCATGTATAGTGTACAGTTCCTATAGCGTCTTGTGCTTGGGTGCGAGGAAAACACAGGAGACATAGGTTGAAATGAAATGACTTGTATTACTTCATACAAGCATGCTGAAAAGTTCACACAGTTGGCAGGAACAGAGACAGGAGACACAGCAGGCCAGAGTAACTTCAAGCACTACAATAAATCTCCAAAGCAGGTTCAGGATCTCTTCTCTGTACCGTAATTCCTCTGCAAACATGGATTCACCAAACAGCAGGTTTCCAGATTCCAAAAGTGTTCCAAGGTTCCTCAGTAGGGAATAGCTGGAGTACAAGTCCAAGGTTTCCAGGAGTCAGGTCACAGACTGACTGAGGCTTGATTCAGGAGCACTGATTGTTCAGCTGAGGCTGCTTAAGAAGCAAGAGGGAAGAATCAGGGCGGGAACATGAAAACTGGAAACTCCATATTAACTGAGGGCAAGAGCTGCAGAAAGACAGAAAGCAAAATGGCCGACGGAAAACTGAGTTTCAAGGAACATGTCAACAGAGACAAAGAACCTTACATTACTCCCCCCTTAGGGACAACCTCCGGATGACCTCAGACCAGGCTTGTCAGGGTACCTCTGATGAAACTGGCGGAGCAGGCGAGGAGCATTTACATTATTGACTGGTTCCCATGAGTTGTCCTCCACTGGATAACCCTGCCATTTAATCAAATATTGCAACTGATTTCTGTACAACCTGGAATCTAGAATCCTTTCCACCATAAATTCTTCCTGACCATCGACCAGCACTGGGTCAGGGCAAGGAGAAGAACGTCCAGGAAACGTATTGGGTGTTGCAGCCTTTAGTAGGGATACATGAAAGACAGGGTGGATTCTCATAGTTCTGGGCAGTTGAAGATGACAAGCAACAGCACTTATAATCTTACTGATCTTATAAGGTCCAATGTACTTATGTCCCAATTTAGACGATGGAATCTTTAATTTAAGATTTCTGGTTGACAGCCAGACCAAATCTCCTACCTTGAAAGCTGGTGCAGGTTTACGAAATTTATCTGCTGCTTTCTTGTACCTTTCCTGAGCCAATTCTAGATTTTCCTTTAGAAGATCCATATTCTTTTGTAAAGAAGTGATTCTTTCAGCCACTGCCGGCAAGGGCGTATCTATGGGAAATCGAGGAAGAATGTTAGGATGATAACCTAGATTGGAGTAAAAAGGAGACTGCTTAGTGGAGGCGCTCTGAGAGTTGTTATAAGAGAACTCAGCCAGTGGAAGTAGATCCACCCAATCATCCTGTAGGTGGCAGATAAAACAGCGGAGATACTGCTCCAGGGTCTGATTGGTTCGTTCTGTCTGTCCATTAGTCTGGGGATGAAAAGCAGAAGAAAGGTTTACTTTAATGTCCAATGCTGCACAGAAATTTTGCCAAAACCTTGAAGTGAATTGCACCCCTCGATCCGAAATGACCTCATCCGGTACTCCATGTAAGCGAAACACATTCTTAATCATCAAGTCTGATGTTTGTTTTGCAGTGGGTAAGCCGACACAAGGGATAAAATGAGCTGCCTTCGTTAGACGGTCAACTTTCCACTCACACCTGATTGGCATTAGCTGCAGATATAACCAGTGCAATGGGTCTGCTCCAGACGTAGTCTGCTTCATATATTTCAAATCCCATATTTCAAATTACAGATTTCTAATTACACTACTGTGAATTAGACTAGAATTCTAGAATGCATTTGGCCACACATCAATCCTACAGCATTGTCATCATCACCTTGTGACTGAGATGTTCTTCTGTTCCCACAGGTATGAAAACCCAGCTTTTCTATGCTCCTGAATGCATCATGTATATTGCTTTGTTAATGGTATGAAAACCCCAGCTTTTCTATGCTCCTGAATGCATCATGTATATTGCTTTGTTAATGGTATGAAAACCCCAGCTTTTCTATGCTCCTGAATGCATCATGTATATTGCTTTGTTAATGGTATGAAAACCCCAGCTTTTCTATGCTCCTGAATGCATCATGTATATTGCTTTGTTAATGGTATGAAAACCCCAGCTTTTCTATGCTCCTGAATGCATCATGTATATTGCTTTGTTAATGGTATGAAAACCCCAGCTTTTCTATGCTCCTGAATGCATCATGTATATTGCTTTGTTAATGGTATGAAAACTCCAGCTTTTCTATGCTCCTGAATGCATCATGTATATTGCTTTGTTAATGGTATGAAAACTCCAGCTTTTCTATGCTCCTGAATGCATCATGTATATTGCTTTGTTAATGGTATGAAAACCCAGCTTTTCTATGCTCCTGAATGCATCATGTATATTGCTTTGTTAATGGTATGAAAACCCCAGCTTTTCTATGCTCCTGAATGCATCATGTATATTGCTTTGTTAATGGTATGAAAACTCCAGCTTTTCTATGCTCCTGAATGCATCATGTATATTGCTTTGTTAATGGTATGAAAACTCCAGCTTTTCTATGCTCCTGAATGCATCATGTATATTGCTTTGTTAATGGTATGAAAACCCAGCTTTTCTATGCTCCTGAATGCATCATGTATATTGCTTTGTTAATGGTAATGAAAACCCAGCTTTTCTATGCTCCTGAATGCATCATGTATATTGCTTTGTTAATGGTATGAAAACTCCAGCTTTTCTATGCTCCTGAATGCATCATGTATATTGCTTTGTTAATGGTATGAAAACTCCAGCTTTTCTATGCTCCTGAATGCATCATGTATATTGCTTTGTTAATGGTATGAAAACTCCAGCTTTTCTATGCTCCTGAATGCATCATGTATATTGCTTTGTTAATGGTATGAAAACTCCAGCTTTTCTATGCTCCTGAATGCATCATGTATATTGCTTTGTTAATGGTATGAAAACTCCAGCTTTTCTATGCTCCTGAATGCATCATGTATATTGCTTTGTTTAATGGTATGATTTGCTCACCCATCTTCCTGTGTACATAATTGTACTCCATACTTCTTATCTTCACCACACATCCGAATGGTCTGTGTAATCCCTACCCCCTTTTATGACCTTTCCTTAACTCTGCATCTGGCCTGAGCAGTCTCAGCCCACTTTCCACTCACACCTGATTGGCATTAGCTGCAGATATAACCAGTGCAATGGGTCTGCTCCAGACGTAGTCTGCTTCATATATTTCAAATCCCATATTTCAAATTACAGATTTCTAATTACACTACTGTGAATTAGACTAGAATTGGACTGGAATTTGGCTGCAAGGTAACATAATTTAAAACCACTAGTTTTCATTTTCTTATCACTTTCACCCCATCCTCCTTTCTTTCTTCCTATCGCCTGTAATCCCCCCACCTAGTAAGGAATTAGTCATTTCCCCCTCCATTCTCCCCAGCCATCTCACCTTTCCCTCAGAACTGTTCCTCCACATACAATCCTTTTTACCAAGACACACACGGCCACACCATGGTTTATCCTGCTCCCACCTTCTAACGCTCTGTCTGCTACTCCTCATCGCTGGCGATGTATCCCCAAATCCTGGCCCTCCTCATCACATCCCCACACTCATTTCTAACACCCTGCCACGATCTTCCACACGTTTTTGCAACCCTGTCAACCTCATACCTATCCATCCACACCCCCCTCCCCCAGTCCCCCTACCCGGAGCACTATGGAACGCACGCTCCGTCTGCAATAAACTGTCATTTGTCCACGACCTCTTTATCACCAACAAACTCTCCTTCCTTGCCATCACTGAAACCTGGCTCACTCCCTCTGACTCAGCCTCTCCAGCTGCGCTTTCCTATGGCGGATTTCATCTTTCTCACACCCCTCGCCCCAGCAACAAACGTGGTGGAGGAGTTGGCTTACTCCTGTCTGATACCTGCTCCTTTACCCCTATTCAAATTCCACCCTCCGCTGCTATTCCCTCGTTCGAAGTGCACTCCGTCCGCATCTATTCCCCCTCCAACCTCCAACTGGCTGTCATCTACCGCCCCCCGGAACTAGCCATCTCCACCTTTCTCGACCACTTCACCACCTGGCTACTCAATTTCCTCTCTGCTGACATCCCCACCATCATCATGGGCGATTTCAACATCCCCATTGACACTTCCACCCCGGCTACCTCTAAACTTCTTTCGCTCACAGCTTCCCTTGGCCTCACTCAATGGTCCTCTGCGGCCACTCACAAAGTCGGTCACACGCTGGACCTTATCTTCACCCGTCTCTGTTCCCTCACTAATCTCACTAACTCCCCACTCCCCTGTCTGACCACAACCTACTGACATTCTCTTCCCTCTCCTCTGTTAGTACGCATCCCCCACTCCACAAACTCACCCACCCTCGCAGAAATCTCAAACACCTCAATTTACAATCGCTCTCTGAGTCCCTCCTCCCTCTTACAGACATAGCCTCACTTCATGACACAGATGCTGCTGCCACATTTTATAACACCACAATAAAAACCACACTTGATTCGGCCGCCCCCCTCATGCAGAGCAAAACTCGTACAATCAACAGGCAGCCCTGGCTGACCGGCCTGACCAAAGAACTGAGACGGGCTTCCAGGGTTACCGAGCAGAGATGGAAGAGAACCCACTCCACCGAGCACTTCAACGCATACAAGCAGTCCCTTGCCAGCTTCAAGTCCACGCTCTCTGCCGCAAAACAAACTTACTTCTCATCTCTCATATCCTCCCTGTCTCACAACCCTAAACAGCTCTTCAACACTTTCAATTCTCTACTCCATCCCACAGCACCTCCTCCCTCTCCTCTCTGTCGAAGACTTTGCCTCCTTCTTTAAGCAAAAGATTGATACTATCAGAGAAGGCTTTGGCCCGCAGCCCCCAATGCCCCTCTTAGCCACTCAGCCCTGTTCTTCCAAAACCAGCTTCACCACCATGACAGAAGATCAGCTCTCCACTCTCCTGTCAAGATCACACCTCACCACTTGCGTGCTTGACCCACTCCCGTCCCACCTCATCCCTAACCTTGCCACAGTCTTCATCCCTACTTCACACACCTCTTCAACCTTTCACTTACAAATGGTGTCTTTCCTTCATCCTTCAAACATGCTTCAATCACCCCGATCCTCAAAAAGCCCTCCCTCGACCCATCCTCAGCGTCTAGCTATCGCCCGATATCTCTTCTCCCCTTCGCCTCAAAACTACTGGAACAGCATGTATATCTTGAACTGTCCTCCCACCTTTCCTCCTGCTCCCTCTTTGACCGGTTACAATCAGGCTTTCGACCGCATCACTCAACTGAAACTGCCCTAACTAAAGTCACTAACGACCTGCTAACCGCCAAGAGCAAGCGACACTACTCTGTCCTCCTTCTCCTGGACCTGTCTTCTGCCTTTGACACCGTAGACCACTCCCTCCTCCTACAGATTCTCTCATCTCCTGGCATCACAGACTTGGCCCTATCCTGGATCTCATCATACCTAACAGACCGAACATTTAGTGTCTCCCTCTCACACACCACCTCCTCACCTCGCCCCCTGTCTGTCGGTGTTCCCCAAGGCTCAGTCCTAGGACCCCTACTCTTCTCCATCTACACCTTCGGCCTGGGACAGCTCATAGAATCCCACGGCTTGCAGTATCACCTCTACGCCGATGACACGCAGATCTACCTATCTGGACCTGACCTCACCTCCCTACTGACCAAAATCCCACAGTGTCTGTCTGCTATCTCAGCCTTCTTTTCTGCTCGCTTTCTCAAACTGAACATGGACAAAACAGAATTCATCATCTTTCCCCCACCTCATTCTACCCCTCCACCAGGCCTATCCATCAATGTCAATGGCTGCTCGCTTTCCCCAGTCCCACATGCTCGGTGCCTTGGGGTGATCATCGACTCTGCCCTCTCTTTCAAACCACATATCCAAGCCCTCGCCACCTCCTGCCGCCTCAAACTCAAAAATATTTCCCGGATCCGCTCATTCCTCAACCATGAAACCACAAAAACACTAGTGCACGCCCTTATCATCTCCGCCTCGACTACTGCAACCTCCTACTGTCTGGCCTCCCCTCTAGCACTCTGGCACCACTCCAGTCCATCCTACACTCTGCTGCACGACTAATCCACCTGTCTTCCCGCTATTCCCCTGCCTCCCCACTATGCCAGGCCCTTCACTGGCTTCCTATTGCCCAGAGGCTCCAGTTCAAAACCTTAACCATGACATACAAAGCCATCCACAACCTTTCTCCTCCATACATCTGTGACATGGTCTCCCGCTACCTACCCACACGCAACCTTAGATCCTCTCAAGATCTCCTTCTCGACTCCCCCCTCATCTCTTCTTCCCACAACCACATACAAGACTTCTCCCGGGCTTCCCCCATACTCTGGAACTCTCTGCCGCAAAACATCAGACTTTCACCAACAACGGAGACCTTCAAGAAAAACCTGAAGACCCACCTGTTCCGACAAGCCTACAACCTGCAATGATCCTCAGTGTACTGAACCATCGCACAACCAGCTCTACCCTCTCCTAGTGTATTCTCACCCATCCCTGTAGACTGTGAGCCCTCGCGGGCAGGGTCCTCTCTCCTTCTGTACTTATGCGTCCCTTGTCTAGCACATGTTTATTGTATCTGTCTATATTTTTCCCCTTTTCATATGTAAAGCGCCATGGAATAAATGGCGCTATATAAATATATAATAATAATAATAACCACCACTAGAATGGTGTTCTTCCCTTGAGAGGTTGGTAACTCCACAATGAAGTCCGAAATGGATCCCCACGGGCGGGACGGGGTGGGAAGAGGTTGCAACAGACCAGTTGGTGAGGAGCGAGGTGTTTTGCATCTTGCACAGACTTCACATGAAGTGACATAGTTTAAAACATCTTTCCTGTAAGTGGGCCACCAAAAGAAACGAGAAAGAAATTCTTGTGTCTTTAGAATTCCCCTATGCCCGGCTATCTTGGAATCGTGGATGAGTTGCAATACTCTCAATCTGACTGTTTCAGGTATATACAGACGTTGTCCCTGAATCCACACACCATTCTTAAAGACAAGACTTACGTCCCTTGGGGGTTGAGCCAACAAAGAATCCGCATGGTATGCTTCCTTGATGTCCTTAAGTAGGTCTTGATTATGAATCACTCCCAGGAATCTAGAGTCAGGAAGAATAGTCTTAGGAGGAGTAAGTGGACGTGTCTCTGCTGAATGAATCCTAGAGAGTGCATCAGCCTTTCCATTGCGCGATCCTGGTCTATAAGAAATGACAAAATTAAATTGGTTTAGGAAAAGATTCCAGCGAGCCTGGCGAGGAGTCAGGCACTTAGCCGACCTGATAAATTCAAGGTTACGATGGTCTGTCAGGACGACTATTTGCTGTGCAGCTCCCTGAAGAAGGTGTCTCCATTCATTGAAGGCGGCAATAATGGCCAACAATTCTCTATTGCCCACATCGTAGTTCCTCTCAGCCGAAGACAACTGCTGGGAAAAGAAGGCACAGGGATGCAAGACATTCTTCTCACCTGTTCTCTGAGAAAGTATAGCTCCAACGGCACAGTCTGAAGCATCCACCTCTATTATGAAGGCAAGCTCGGGGTTGGGATGTACTAAGATAGGTGCGGTGGTAAATTTATCCTTTAATCAGGAAAATGCTTCCTGAGCTTGCGGGGTCCAGGAGAACCTAGACTGTTTCCGGGTAAGTTGGGTGATAGGTGACACTACCTCAGAAAAATTCTTAATGAAACGTCTATAGAAGTTGGCAAACCCGATGAAGCGCTGCACCTCCTTCACATTTCTAGGAATTGGCCAATCCTTGATGGCTTGGGTCTTGCTTCCATCCATACTAATCCCTTGCGTAGATAGTACATACCCCAGAAATTGAATTTCGGTCCTATGGAATTCACACTTTTCAAGTTTGATGTAGAGATGGTTTTGTCTTAGGCGTTCTAAGACCATTCTCACATGTCCATGATGTTCCTCTGTGGAGTTAGAAAAAATTAGAATATCATCCAGATAAATCACCACAAATGTATCTAGGAGATCCCTGAAGATATCATTCACAAAGTGTTGGAAAGTGGCTGGGGCGGTACTCAGACCAAAAGGCATAACTAGATATTCAAAGTGTCCATAGCGTGACCTGAAAGCAGTCTTCCATTCATCCCCAGGTCTAATACGGACCAAGTTATAGGCCCCACGGAGATCCAGTTTAGAGAAAATTTTGGCATGCCGCACTCTCTCCAACAACTCAGGGATTAAAGGCAATGGATAACGGTTTCTAATAGTAACCTTATTGAGTTCCCTATAGTCTATGCAGGGTCTCAGAGATCCATCTTTCTTCTTCACAAAGAAGATGGGTGCACCTGCGGGAGATGAAGAGGGGCGTATGAAGCCCTTGGCTAAATTTTCGTCTATATAATCCTTCAAAGCTTTTAGCTCGGGCCCCGCTAGGGGGTAGATCTTACCAAAAGGTATCTCGGCTCCAGGCAATAATTCAATTGGACAATCATATGGACGGTGAGGCGGAAGCTGATCAGCGTTCTTCTTGTCACATAAATCCACATAGTCCTGGTATACAGCTGGTAGTTCAGGGACTGACATGGTTCCTTTAGGAACAGAGCAAGCTGAAACTCCTTGACTCATCTGTTTCTCCGGAAAGTGTAATTCCTTGGTCTCCCAGTTAATCGTAGGATTCTGCGCCTGCAGCCATGGTAGCCCTAGAATAATGGGAAAGTGGGGAGAAGAGATAAGCATAAAAGACATTTTCTCCTGATGATCTTTACCCATAAGGACCCTCAAAGGCTCCGTTTCTTGATCCACTGGTCCAGAAGTCAGTAGAGAGCCATCCACAGTCTCCATCTGTACTGGAGTAGCCTTCTTCACTGAACGTATCCCCTGTTTCAGAGCAAAGGAGATATCCATAAAATTTCCACTTGCTCCTGAGTCGATCATAGCAGAGCTAGACACCCAGACTGAGTCAACCCAGAGTTTGATGGAAAGGAAGCAAGGAGAATTGTTTCTTTTACAACTCAGCTGGGACACCGCTGAGGAAACTTGAAAAATTGCAGCGTTTATACCGTCATCGTCCCCAGAACTAACAGAGTTTAAGTCCGAGAAATCAAGATCTCTTGCAGCAGATCTCTCTGGAGCCTGAGGCTCGGACATGACAGAGCTCCTCTCGCAACACTCACAGTGAATGACTGCTGCAGTAGTCTTACGAGAACGGCTGGGGCAGTTTATAATGAAGTGCCCTGACTTACCACAGTAGAAACATAGATTTTCCTTTATACGATGTTCTTTGCGTGCATCACTAACCCGTCTTTGTAAAGAGTCCACCTGCATGGGTTCAGGTTCTGGTTCCCTTGTGATCCTACTCAAAGGTTCCTTAGCTGAGGAGGGAGGTAGTAAAAGGTTAGTGCGATTATTTTCGAACCATCTCTCTTGTCTGCGTTCAGTCAGACGAGCATCAATACGGATACAATAGTTAATAAAGTCACCTAACGCAGTGGGAGGGTCGGCACGAGCAAGTTCATCCTTAATCAGTGGAGACAACCCTTTCCGAAAAATAGATTTTTTAGCGGAAGTGTCCCAAGTGGTATCAAGAGCCCATCTCCTGAAATCCAGGGCATATTCGGCTACTGAACGCTTACCTTGGCGCAAAGTTAACATGGCTGCTTCAGCTGTTGCACCTCGATTGGGGTCATCAAACACCTGCCCCATGGCTGAAATAAAAGCATCAAGGTGATTCAAACAATCATCCTCAGTCTCAATCAGAGGGTTTGCCCACATCAAAGCCTTATTGGTAAGCAACATGATTATAGTAAGCACTTTGGATCGTTCAGTGGGAAATTGTGAAGCATGTGCAGAGAAAAATAAATTGCATTGATTAATAAATCCCCTGAATTTCTCACGTTCACCGCCAAAATGAAAAGGAGGTAATTTGGGGATCCCAGAACTCGGGGTTATGGCAGGAGCCTGGGCTCGTTCCTCTAGAGCCTCAATCCTGGCTCGCAATTCCTGGGTAGTCTGTCCAAACACTTGCAAATTATGATTAGTGAGGTCCTGTAGGCTTGCAAAACGGGTTTTTAAAGTCTGTACATCTGAAAGGATTGTATCAGTCACTCCGCAAAGTTCCTTTATGCGGGCCTCCATCTTCCAGATCTTTTAAGGCAGAAGTGCTGGAAGGAGAAGAGGAAAGGAAAAAAAAAAACAATAGTGTTTACCTGTGGTAACACTCCAGAGTAAAATTTTAAGGGAATGCGCTCACCTGGAATGGTTGTGAGAAGTCACAACCACTGTCATCACATAAGGTATTAAACGGACATCTGATATCCACAGTCACAGCAGACACGGCTTTCCCAGACCCAGCAGACACTAAACATTGGCTCCTGAATCTTGTCATGTATAGTGTACAGTTCCTATAGCGTCTTGTGCTTGGGTGCGAGGAAAACACAGGAGACATAGGTTGAAATGAAATGACTTGTATTACTTCATACAAGCATGCTGAAAAGTTCACACAGTTGGCAGGAACAGAGACAGGAGACACAGCAGGCCAGAGTAACTTCAAGCACTACAATAAATCTCCAAAGCAGGTTCAGGATCTCTTCTCTGTACCGTAATTCCTCTGCAAACATGTGTGTGGCCCAGCTATGTCAGGCACACATAATCCAGGAAAATGCACAGGAAGGTAACCGCAAAAGCTTGATATCCATTCACGTCACTCACACTTTCAGACACACCCATCAGGGGTATAAAAGGGAGTGACACGTAGCAGTCAGTGTTCAGTCAGGTTTATTCAAGCCTTGGGAGACTCAGGAGTGAGTCATCCCCCAGATAGTTTCCTGTCTGAGAAGAGATCAGATCAGTCTGTTTCCTGTCTTCGGACAGAGAAGTTCAGTCAGTCAGCTTCCTGTCTTAGTACAGTGCAGTTCAGTGTCAGTCCAGTCTGGACTTGGAGGATACTGAGAGCTGTTCAGTGAGCTCTGGAGAAAGCTGACATTTCCATCAAAGCTACAAGTGTTTATGTTAAGAGCGAGAGCAGGGCGAAGGGCACAGTGGAGAAGATAGATGCTAGTGCACCAGGTACCGGATTACCTGCACTAATTCACCGGACACCGGGGTCCGAGGCGTTGCTAGCGCTTCACGCCTAGTAACAAGATAACCGGAGGCTTTCTGGACTACAGGTCGCAGAAGGTAGCCCTAAGCGCTGATACGTAAACGGAGTCAGGGAGAACAAGGACCTTGAGTGGGACGCTACAAAAGTAGGGACTTAGTTCTCTCAACATCTGATAATCAGAGACATAGAAGGCTCCACCACAATGTCGGTCGGGCTTTGCAGCTATTGAAAAAGCTGGAGATTGCAGAGTTAACTTCGCTTCATGCAAGTTTGGACTCAGATACAGATGAAGTAAAGGAGGCCTCTAACCTGCTCAGCGGTTTCCCGAATGTGCATTCTCCACCCCGACCAGCTTCCCGGGACCTGCCTGAAACACCTACAAGTAAAGGTATGAAAAGAAGCTGCATTGTGTGTGATTGAATTCTTAACTACACCCTGCATCATCACCATAGACTTCCAGGGACCCGTCTCACCTGTGGGAGACTTACCACCCAGCTGCCCCCATAACATCCCCTGCGAAGATCCTTATAGCAGCGCTGGTCCAATTGATCAGATACCACAGGTGGCGTCACGAACTATCTATTACTACAAATCCCCTGTAAATATCCCCCATTGCATGACCGCCAGGGCCACGAACCGAGCCCCGCTGCCAGTGACATCTCCCATAGAAATCAATGGGCTCGGTGCCAAGTACCCCATAGCCCTGGTACCACCTCAGTGTGGTGCACGTCATCTCTGGCGTCACGAACAGGATCCGAAGCTTTCAAAATTGTGAGTCCTGTGTTGCCTATATTGACTGATTTATGCAGAAAAGACTGTTTGCTGTTTGTCACTTTTGGCGCCAAATACCGCCATTTTACCGCCATATTGGCGCCCTGAGGCGCTGGTGAAGAAGGTGGGCGTGCATTCGTGGGCGTGTACCCCCCCTGTGGCGCGAAAGTTATGGCCGCCCTCTCAAAATGCTACTATAATGTGCGAGCCTGTCCCACTGCTAAGGAAATACGCCTCCTCTTCATCTTCTATGCAAAAAGGAGGAGACGCAAATCCCGCCTCCACGGAAGGGACCAGATTGTTCCTGATGGAGAACACAGTCTGGCCTGGAGTGAGATGGCGGAAGGACAGGAGAATCTGTGCGGAGGAGCGGAGGCGTACAAACCCTGCTCCCCGGAGGATTTACTGCCTGTGCCGGAGCTGTCCCAAGATCGGGACACTGACCCCGCTATGCTGGAATTAAATAGAGAAAATGCGGTGCTCAGAAGACTAATCCAGCGTCATGCAGACCTGAAGAAGACCGAGAGACGCTGGCGTGCCCAGACACAGCGGCTGCTGTGGGACGCAGTGTTCTCTCCCACAGACATCACCCCATCACTTGATTTTCCAAAGTCCCTGCTGAAGAAGGCTGAAGGAAAACCGGAGGCTGCCCCCAAAAGTGCTGTACCTGATCCCACCGATGGAGAAGTGGAGGAGAAGGAGGCTGAGGAGGCCCTGCCCGTTCCGGAGTGCCAGCCAGGCAAGGAGGCCACAGCAGACTACGATTCCCCGGTAGGGACTCCGGAGGGGTCCCAGCCATCATTGCCGGAGATAGACTGGGACGAGATGGAGCGATTGGATGACGTGACCTATGACTTCCAAACTAGTAATGCCTGGCAACGCTGTGAGGAAAAGAGACAACGGCAGGAGGAAGAGAGGGAGATACAACGGAACCGACAACAACAGCATGAGAAGTTCCTCGCCGACAAAGAGATGGTCCGTAAAGATAAAGGTACCCTACGGGAACCGCGGCGCCAGGGGTGCATCGTAGAATTTCAGCTCCGCAAGGGCTGGGGCTTTATTCGGGAACCGGGCCTATATCCGGGAGTCTTCGTAAGTCGCCGGGATGTGGAGTCCCACCTGCCCATCGGTCATCCGGGAAGGGATCTGGTAAATGGGGACATCGTTAATTACACCCGGCACTGGGTTTAAAGGGATGGTATGCCCTAAATGTTTCCATTGTCAGAGACCCCGTCCCCGACGCCGGTAACGTACACAATGCCGCAGCGTCCCAGTCCCCAGCAGCACCAGGCCGTGCCCCGGCATCGCCCCCTGCGTACTCCTCTCGATCTACGTCGCCCTTCGCATCACAGCCAACGTCACAGTCAGCACTGCCGCCTATGCCCCAACCTGCATCGCAACCTGCATCCCAACCTGCATCGCGACCTGCATCGCAACCTGCATCGCAACCTGCATCGCGACCTGCATCGCAACCTGCATCACAAACTGCATCGCAATCTGCATCGCAAACGGCATCGCAAGTTACTGCGGCATCTTCAGCAACGCCACTTGCATCATACTTAAAAGAAGTACCCGGTGGGACCACAGTGAGAACTGTCGCTACCCAGACCTACATAGCAGGACACGATATGCTGGTAATGGGAACCCAAGGGCATCGTGTTATTCTGTCCCCAGGGATGGAAAAGGTCAATGTCGCCACTACTAAGAAGGAAGATAAAAGCCAGTAGGACCCAGACAGGGGTTTACTGCACCTGAACATGTAAAAAGTTTTTGATGAAGAAGTTCTACAAGATTTGCACTTTATTAATGTTTTATAATATGTATGATGATGTTTACATATTTAAGTAGAATACCCGGCTGGGTACAGAGTTAAAAAGCTAAAGAGTAAATGTGATGATGATTGCATAGTTTGCATAAAATACCCCAGTTGGGTAAAGTGAAAGTGAAGAATTAATGATATTTCTTGATATGTGTTTTAACCCTGCATGGACTGCGTGGCTGTGGACTGTGCCAGCCCAAAAACTTTCAATGTAAATAGTTTGCACTACGGTGCCTTATCTTGGTTTTACACAAAGCCTTGAATTACCTCTGAAGAAAAACCCGTATGGTGTGGCCTAGAGTGAGGTCTGCAGTCAGAAGTCCTGCAGCCCACCCAGGACCCACGTGGGAGGTTTTTGGTGCGGGTCCTCCACAAGAATATTGTCTAGTATTTATGGAAATGTTTTGATGCTTTGATACTTTTGTATTTTTCTAATGTACAAATTGTAACGTTCAAGAAGTCTTACCTCCCGGATGGGAAGAGTTAAAATGTTGTTGTTATATGCAAAACAAATATGTTTTCTTTTTCTCTTTTACAGCCCGGGAGTGCTGTGTTTAACCAAGGGGGGATGTGTGGCCCAGCTATGTCAGGCACACATAATCCAGGAAAATGCACAGGAAGGTAACCGCAAAAGCTTGATATCCATTCACGTCACTCACACTTTCAGACACACCCATCAGGGGTATAAAAGGGAGTGACACGTAGCAGTCAGTGTTCAGTCAGGTTTATTCAAGCCTTGGAGACTCAGGAGTGAGTCATCCCCCAGATAGTTTCCTGTCTGAGAAGAGATCAGATCAGTCTGTTTCCTGTCTTCGGACAGAGAAGTTCAGTCAGTCAGCTTCCTGTCTTAGTACAGTGCAGTTCAGTGTCAGTCCAGTCTGGACTTGGAGGATACTGAGAGCTGTTCAGTGAGCTCTGGAGAAAGCTGACATTTCCATCAAAGCTACAAGTGTTTATGTTAAGAGCGAGAGCAGGGCGAAGGGCACAGTGGAGAAGATAGATGCTAGTGCACCAGGTACCGGATTACCTGCACTAATTCACCGGACACCGGGGTCCGAGGCGTTGCTAGCGCTTCACGCCTAGTAACAAGATAACCGGAGGCTTTCTGGACTAAAGGTAGCCCTAAGCGCTGATACGTAAACGGAGTCAGGGAGAACAAGGACCTTGAGTGGGACGCTACAAAAGTAGGGACTTAGTTCTCTCAACATCTGATAATCAGAGACATAGAAGGCTCAACCACAATGTCGGCCGGGCGTTGCAGCTATTGAGAAAGCTGGAGATTGCAGAGTTAACTTCGCTTCATGCAAGTTTGGACTCAGATACAGATGAAGTAAAGGAGGCCTCTAACCTGCTCAGCGGTTTCCCGAATGTGCATTCTCCACCCCGACCAGCTTCCCGGGACCTGCCTGAAACACCTACAAGTAAAGGTATGAAAAGCTGCATTGTGTGTGATTGAATTCTTAACTACACCCTGCATCATCACCATAGACTTCCAGGGACCCGTCTCACCTGTGGGAGACTTACCACCCAGCTGCCCCCATAACATCCCCTGCGAAGATCCTTATAGCAGCGCTGGTCCAATTGATCAGATACCACAGGTGGCGTCACGAACTATCTATTACTACAAATCCCCTGTAAATATCCCCCATTGCATGACCGCCAGGGCCACGAACCGAGCCCCGCTGCCAGTGACATCTCCCATAGAAATCAATGGGCTCGGTGCCGAGTACCCCATAGCCCTGGTACCACCTCAGTGTGGTGCGCGTCACATGGATTCACCAAACAGCAGGTTTCCAGAGTCCAAAAGTGTTCCAAGGTTCCTCAGTAGGGAATAGCTGGAGTACAAGTCCAAGGTTTCCAGGAGTCAGGTCACAGACTGACTGAGGCTTAAAGAGCGGAGCCGCGTGTGTATAGGGTGTACGGAGCAGAGCCTCGTGTGTATAGGGTGTACGGCGCAGAGCCACGTGTGTATGGGGTGTACGTAGCGGAGCTGTGTGTGTATGGGGTGTATGGAGCGGAGCCGCATGAGTATAGGGTGTACAGAGCAGAGCCGCGTGTGTATAGGGTGTACGGAGCAGAGCCGCGTGTGTATAGGGTGTACGGAGCAGAGCCACGTGTGTATAGGGTGTACGGCGCAGAGCCGCGTGTGTATAGGGTGTATGGCGCAGAGCCGCGTGTGTATGGGGTGTACGGAGCAGAGCCACGTGTGTATAGGGTGTACAGCGCAGAGCCACGTGTGTATGGGGTGTACGTAGCGGAGCTGTGTGTGTATGGGGTGTACGTAGCGGAGCTGTGTGTGTATGGGGTGTACGTAGCGGAGCTGTGTGTGTATGGGGTGTATGGAGCGGAGCCGCGTGTGTATAGGGTGTACGGAGCAGAGCCGCGTGTATAGGGTGTACGGAGCAGAGCCGCGTGTGTATAGGGTGTACGGAGCAGAGCCGCGTGTGTATAGGGTGTACGGAGCAGAGCCACGTGTGTATAGGGTGTACGGAGCAGAGCCGCGTGTGTATAGGGTGTATGGCGCAGAGCCGCGTGTGTATGGGGTGTACGGAGCAGAGCCACGTGTGTATAGGGTGTACGGAGCAGAGCCACGTGTGTATGGGGTGTACGTAGCGGAGCCGTGTGTGTATGGGGTGTACGTAGCGGAGCCGTGTGTGTATGGGGTGTACGTAGCGGAGCTGTGTGTGTATGGGGTGTACGGAGCGGAGCCGCGTGTGTATGGGGTGTACGGAGCCACGTGTGTACAAGGTGTACGGAGCGGAGCCACGTGTGTACGAGGTGTACGGAGCGGAGCCACGTGTGTACGGGGTATACGGAGCAGAGCCATGTGTGTGCTTGGTGTACGGAGCAGAGCCCAGCGTGTATGGGGTGTATGGAGCGGAGCAACATGTGTACGGGGTGTGCAAAACAGAGCCCTGTGTGTACGGAGCTGAGCCGTGTGTACAGAGCAGAGCCGTGTGTGTACGAAGTTTACGGAGTGGAGCCATGTGTGTATGGGAGGGGAGCAGGGAAGGAACAGGCACCGGGAGAGAGGAGAGCTGGGCGAGGAACTGGTGGCTGTGTCCGCAGCTGGCTCTAGGCCAGGGATGTCAAAGTCAAACACACCGAGGGCCAAAAAAAAAAATTTGCTACAAGCCGAGGGCCGGACTAACGCCGGCCCTGCTACCGGTGCATTGTGGGAAATGTAGTGTTGGTGCCAGGGCCGGCTCCAGGTTTTTATGGGCCCCGGGCGAAAGAGCCTCAGTGGGCCCCTTTAACACAGACCACGATTCATGATGCACAGATACAGCAGAGAAATATGGGTACAGTACAATGCCAAATACTTCTCTTCTTACATTACATGAGTGATATCTATTCTAAATTGTACAATAGCTCAAAAACCGCCAAATCCTCACAGCGCACAGTACAGACTGGACAGTACAGTCCTCCATACAATATTATGGGCACCACAGTCTCCCCCTCATCACCCATATAATACCCCATGCAGGATGTCACCCCCCATATAATGCTCCATACAGAATACTGGACCCAATATAATGCTCCATACAGGATACTGGACCCAATATAATGCTCCATACAGGATACTGGTCCCCATATAATGCTCCATACAGGATACTGGTCCCCATATAATGCTCCATACAAAATATGGAGCTCTCCTCTGCGCTGTACTGCGTTCTGCACTGTTACAGCTCAGGAAAGGGCGCTGTGGAAAGACTCCCCATTATCATCATCATTGCCTCCCCATCATCATCATGGCCTCCCCATTATCATCAATGCCTGCCCATCATCATCATCTCCTCCCCATCATCATCAATGCCTGCCCATCATCATCTTCTCCCCATCATCAATGCCTGCCCATTATCATCAATGCCTGCCCATTATCATCATCTTCTCCCCATCATCATCAATGCCTCCCCATTATCAGCAATGCCTGCACATCATCATCTCCTCCCCATCATCATCAATGCCTGCCCATCATCATCTTCTCCCCATCATCAATGCCTGCCCATTATCATCATCTTCTCCCCATCATCACCAATGCCTCCCCATTATCAGCAATGCCTGCCCATTATCATCTTCTCCCCATCATCATCATCAATGCCTCCCCATTATCAGCAATGCCTGCCCATTATCATCTTCTCCCCATCATCATCATCAATGCCTCCCCATTATCAGCAATGCCTGCCCATCATCACACACAGACAGCACACAAGCACTCTCTCACATACTTATACACACACACACACACACAAAGCACCGCACTACATACACACAGACACACACAGAGACATACACACACACGTCTTACCTGTCCGACGTCCGCGCGCTCTGTGCCACAGCCGGCCGCTGAATGATGACGTCATTCAGCGGCCTGCTGTGAGAGGAAGTGCCGGCGCCCCTGGAGCCCGGGCTGCGGCAGCGGAGGCACGGAAGAGGTAAGTATTGTGCCAGCTGATGCCGGGGCCCTGAGCAAGCGGGGGGGGGGCCCAGTGGCGGCGCTGACACCGCTCTCCTCCGCTAACGGGCGGGGGGGTGCCAGACTGCGAGTGGGCCCCCCCGCCTGCTCAGGGCCCCGGCACTTGCCCGGGTGTACCGGGTGCTGACGCCGGCCCTGGTTGGTGCGTGCAAAACACCAGCAGGCGGCTGTGGCCTGCGGGCCGGATCTAATAGTAATTAAATATCATCCAGGGGGCCATAGATAATCAATTCGCGGGCCGCATCCGGCCCGCGGGCCTTGACTTTGACATATGGGCTCTAGGCTGTTCCTCATCCAGCAGTGGGCAGTCTGTGGACGCCCAGCCGTGCACTACAGCGGCTGTGGAAGTCACCGGGACCAGCAGCTGCAACGGGAGCAGCGACACCTCCAGCCCCGGCGAGGAGAGGATGAGGCACCTCTTCCAGACCTGTGATGGGGACGTCGATGGCTATATCAGCAGGTATGGGGGTCACAACTTTCCAACTTACTCCTGAATAGTTGGCTGCAGGGTTCACTTATCCCCCTGTGAGTGCAGGAGGCCGGGCTGAGAGCCCTTGTGCCCACTGATGATGCCACCCTCCGGGCCCTGGGGCTCTACTCATTCTGCTCCGGTACAGCACATGTCCTTCCTTGCCCGTGTGCTGCCCACCTTTCCTGGGTACAGCAGGGGGAATCTGCTGGCAGGGTCAGTCCTCAGGGCGCTGCTCCCATTGCTCTGAGAAGTGGAGTTATTTCTAGCAATTCCTGACATTTGTGCTCATGTACTTAGAACAGATTATGAAGGGCAGCGCTGGCACATGAGAAATCCCAGCGGGATGTGACATTCGGGCTCAGTCTTACAGGATTTATGGCAGATATGACACATTTTAGTTTACCTAAGGCCATGTTCACACTGAGGTGTAAGTGCTCCAGAATCTGAAGCAAAAAAATCTGGGGCTGACCCTGTGGTGCTCGCTGTGGGGTCTGCGCGTGGAATACCCATCCCATTGTGTAAGGCCACGGGCCACCCACTGCGGTGTCCAGGAAGATTGTTCACTAGGTGACATGTCACAGGTTAAAAGAAATCCACTGGAATGACCAGCAGTGCAGATTACACATTGCAGTTTATGGGGGCGATTTGTGGGTAGTTCATATGTTAATCTGCTCTGTGGAGACTAAGGTAGGCTCATACTGAGGTGTTTTTTCTCAGTTTTTGCAGCAGAAAATCTTTAAAAAAAAACACCAGTTTTAGAGTTTGTGTTGTAAAACACTGCCAAAAAACCCTCTGTGTGAACATGTTCTACGAGAGGAAAAACAATCTGTTTTTCAAGAAGAAAACTCTTCAGGAATTATTACTTTTCTCTTGGGTTTTGTAGACCTAAAATCTCCTTTATATTAGTATTTTCTGGACTTTACTTGAGCTCTTTTTCAACACTTTATTCTTGCTGGAGCTTTTTCTTTATTGGAGCGTCTTACTGATAGTCGATGACTTTTAAAAAAAATCTTTATAACGAATAAGGAAACAGTAGATTTTTTTTTTAAACGAAAGCACTGACTTATTCTTGAAAAGACTTCATGATCTTGACATCTTTTTAGCTTTCCCATTGACTTATATTTTAAAGGGAACTTCTCATATCACCAAATAATGTTAATCTGCAGATATCAGCCGCCGCCTGAATCAGCGTGGGAGCGATGAGGAGAGGTGAGTATATATATATATATATTATATATATAATATATATATATATATATGTATGTCCTGGTTGCATGATACCCTGTATGGGGGGGGCATGTAACTCTATGAGGAGGGCTGCATTATATTCTGTGGGGGGGGCTGTATTATACTATATGAAGGGGGCTGCATTATATTCTATGGGGGGCTGCATTATACTCTATGATGCTTGCTGCATTATATTCTATGGGGAGCTACATTATATTCTATGAGGAGGGCTACATTATATTCTATGAGGAGGGCTATATTATACTATATGAGGGGGCTACATTATACTATATGAGGGGGGCTACTTTATATTCTATGAGTTGGCTACTTTATATTCTATGAGAGGGGCTACCCCAACCCCTGCTACATAATTACTACCTTATATTATACCCTGATATTAGCGCTTTTACCGCACAATTGGTGGTCTTGTATTTATTTCTATGTAGCTACATAGCGGGCCCCAAGAATGATTTTCTCTGGTGGGCCCAAGGTGCTCCAGCAGCTGTATGAATTCTGAAGTGTTACATTATACTCAGATTCAACCAAATGCAGCAATGTTAATTAGACAGCGCTTCACAGTACAGATGGACAATGACCCAAAACATACTGCAAAAAAAACATGAGTTTTTTAAGGCAAAGAAGTTAAATATTCTGCAATGGCCAATTCAATCACCTGATCTCAGCCCCCTTGAGCATGCATTTGTCGTAATTAAGACAAACTTTAACGTGGAAAGACCCACAAACAAGCAACATCTGAAGTCAACTACAGTAAAGGCCCGGCAAAGCATTAGAAAGGAAACCCAGCACATTATTTATGATAACGTTAATTTGTCCAATTACTTTTGAGCCTTTAGAAAGGAAGTGGTTTTGTTGAAAAATGGTTGCAAATATTAAAAGTTTCACAGGATATTTTTGTTCAACCCATAAATTAAACCTGAAAGTCTACACTTCCACATCAGTTGCATCTCAGTTGTTTCATTTAAGGCCGGAGTCACACACAACCACAAAAAATCGGTCCGTTTTAGACGGTCGACAATCGGATCAAAATGCAAACATCACACATCCTTCTGGCATCCGATTTTCCTTCAAAGATGCGATTTAATCGCATGTGTGTGTACCTTGTAACATCCGATTTTCATCCGACTTGCGAGATTTTCTCGCAGGCTTGCAAAACTGACATATAATGGATCCAAAAGAATAGTATTTAAATGCCAAAAGAAAGAATAGATATATACACATAGAACACAATATATATATATATATATATACATGTCATTGTGACATATATATACATATATTTATAGCTCTTACACTTCTACATACTGTTATAGCCGCTAATTCAATTGCCGGCTTCAGTGAAATCACAGAAGCCGACATGAAATGATACATTGTTTCCACACATTTAACCATGTAATTTCATGTATTTTTATATATGTTTGAAACATACAATTACATGAGTATATGTGTGCTAAATTTCAGACATGTAGGGGTTAATTAAAGGTGTAAATTCGTTGAAAAAAAATGCGTGGGCTCCCGCTGTATTTTCTCCACCAGACAGACAAAGCAAGCGAGTGGGGGCAGATAATAATAGCCTAGGGAGGGTACATTTTTTTTGTGCCCCCCTGGCTACTAACATCTGCCCCCAGACACCCCAGAAAGGGCAAATCTATAATTAGATTCGCCCTTTCTGGCACTTTGCCCGTCTATTCCCATTGCCCTGTAGCGGTGGCGAATGGGTTAATAAGGGGTTAAAATGACCTTGCAATTGAAAGGTCACTTTAAGCCAGGTTAATAATTGATAGCTGTCAATTAGACAACTATCAATTATTAATCCTATTGTATGAAAGAAAAATCAAACACACACAGTTTAATAAAAAATAAGTTTAATTAAATAATCACACAGTTTTTTACCATATTTTATTTTCCTGCTAAAACCATTTCCTGTAATAAAAATAAAATAAAAAAGCAAAATTATACTTACCAATCCGATGTACAGTCAGGTCCCACGGTGTAATCCATCAGAAAGGGTTATCAAGTTACAGGTCGCAGAGAGCTAATAATGCTGTCTCAGACCTGTATTCCCCTGAATGAATAACTTCCTCTCCCAGCGAAAGTAGAGGAATAGATTCATGAATGGAGCTTAATTGATTTATTGCCAATTTAACTGTAGTGACCTGACCTAAAGGGAAAGTGGACACAATCAATTAAGCTTCATTCATGAAACACATCCTCTCCTGTCGCCAGGAGAGGAACTTATTCATTCATGAGCTTTGAGCTGAGCATGCAGGATTACTTGCACTGCTTGGCTCAAAGCTAGTTAACCCTTTGTGAAGGATTACAGCGTGGGACGTGACAGATCGGCGGAATAGGTAAGAATAATGTTGTTTTATTTCTTTTTCTTTATTTTAGGAGATCAATGGCTTCGCACGGATTAAGTGTAAAATAAAATATGGTCAAAAAAATGTGTTTTTATTTCATTAAAATTATTTATTCTTAAAGTGTGTGTGTTTTTTTATTTACTTCAATAGGATTAATAATTGATAGTTGTCTAATTGACAGCTATCAATCATTAACCTGCCTTAAGGTCACCTTTCAATTGCAAGGTGACAGTAAGGTGAGATTAACCCATTCGCCACCGCTACAGGGCAATGGGAATAGACGGGCAAAGTGCCAGAAAGGGCGAATCTAATTATAGATTTGCCCTTTCTGGGGTGTCTGGGGGCAGATGTTAGTAGCCAGGGGGGGCACACAAAAAAATGCACCCTCCCTGGGCTATTATTATCTGCCCCCACTCGCTTTGCTTTGTCTGTCTGGTGGAGAAAATACAGCGGGAGCCCACGCATTTTTTTTCAACGAAATTACACCTTTAATTAACCCCTACATGTCTGAAATTTTGCACAAATACACTCATGTAATTGTATGTTTCAAACATATATAAAAATACATGAAATTACATGGTTAAATGTGTGGAAACAATGTATCATTTCATGTCGGCTTCTGTGATTTCACAAAACCCGGCAATTGAATTAGCGGCTATTACAGTATGTAGAAGTCTAGGAACTATAAATATATGTATATATACATGTCACAATGACATGTATATATATATATATATGTGTTCTATGTGTATATATCTATTCTTTCTAGTCTTTATTAAAGCTGTCAGTGTGATTTTACAGTATAGCCGGGGATGAATTGCCGGCTTTTCTAAAGGACACCGATGCGATTTCATCGCAAGTCACACAGTGTGGTCCGTTTGTAATCAGATTTTTCATCGCTCCCATAGACTTGCATTGGCGATAGTCGACCCACAATCGGTGACAATCGCAGCATGCTGCGATTGTACACGGACGTTTAAAACGGACCACAAAAAATCTGATACTGGGAGCTGCTCCATAGATTAACATAGGTCCGACTGCAATGCGATATTTCATCGCATTGCAGTCGTCCGATTTTGTCGCCAGTGTGACTCCGGCCTAAAATACAAAATAGTGGCATGCCGAGCCCAAAACACAAAGATTCTGTCACTGTCCAAATATTTCTTTATATATACAGACATGGGCACAATTGTTGGTACCCTTCTGGTGAATTAAGAAAAACCCACAAGGATCAATGAAATACTTTGAAACTGCCAAAAGTAATATTCAATTTAAATTTACTGAATATCAACTAATGAAAATCTGATATTGTGAGTCAACAGAAAAAATAAATAAATAAATAATAATAATGAAAATAGCCTGGACAAAACAAAAGTGTGTCATGTAGTTAGTGTAAGGCTGAAGTCACACTGGCGACAAAATCGGACGACTGCAATGCGATGAAATATCGCATTGCAGTCGGACCTATGTTAATCTATGGAGCGGCTCCCAGTATCAGATTTTTTGTGGTCCGTTTTAAACGTCCGTGTGCAATCGCAGCATGCTGCGATTGTCACCGATTGTCGGTGTGGTTAACTGTGTGGAAACAATGTATCATTTCATGTCGGCTTCTGTGATTTCACAAAACCCGGCAATTGAATTAGCGGCTATAACAGTATGTAGAAGTCTAGGAACTATAAATATATGTATATATACATGTCACAATGACATGTATATATATATATATATGTGTTCTATGTGTATATATCTATTCTTTTTTTTGTGATTGAAATACTATTCTTTTGGATCCATTATATGTCAGTTTTGCAAGCCTGCGAGAAAATCTCGCAAGTCGGATGAAAATCGGATGTTACAAGGTACACACACATGCGATTAAATCGCATCTTTGAAGGAAAATCGGATGCCAGAAGGATGTGTGATGTTTGCATTTTGATCCGACAATCGACCGTCTAAAACGGACCGATTTTTTGTGGTTGTGTGTGACTCCAGCCTAACAGGTGTTTACAAACTTGTAATCAGTCAGTATGCCTATTTAACCCCTCTCTGACATCAGACGTACTCTCCCGTCCATGAAACCCGTGCCAATCTGACCATGGACTTGATAGTACGTCATAGGCGATCAGCTGCGCTCCCTCTGGGAGCGCAGTTAATCGCCGCCGGGTGTCAGCTGATTATCACAGCTGACACCCGTCACTGTGTGTCAGGAGCGGTCACGGACCGCTCCCGGAACATTAACCCCTGGCACACCGCGATCAAACATGATTGCGGTGTACTGGGGGCACAGGGGAGCATCGCGCTCCCCTGAGACCCTCAGACCAGCGCGATGTGATCGCGCTGTTCTGAGGGCTTCCTCACTCCCAGGACCCGGATCCACCAGCGATCTGATAAAATACAGTGATGTCCCACCCTGGGACAATGTAAAAAAGTTAAAAAAATAAAAATAAACATGTTTTAAAAAGAAATCCAAAATAAATAAAAAAAAAAAAAATATTCCCCAATAAATTCATTTCTTCCTGTAAATAAAAAAAACAAAACAATAAAAGTACACATATTTGGTATCACCGCGTCCGTAACGACCCCCCTATAAAACTGTCCCACTAGTTAACCCCTTTAGTGAACCCCTTAAAAAAAAAAAACAAAGCAAAAAATCAATGCTTTATCATCATACCGCTGAACAAAAAGTGGAATAACACGCGATCAAAAAGACCGATATAAATAAACATGGTACCGATGAAAACGTCATCTTGTCCCGCAAAAAACGAGCCATCATACAGCATCATCAGCGAAAAAATAAAAAAGTTATAGCTCGCAGAATAAAGCGATGCAAAAATAATTTTTTATATAAAATTGTTTTTATTCTATAAAAACGCCAAAACATAAAAAAATGATATAAATGAGGTATCGCCGTAAACGTACTGACCCGAAGAATAAAACTGCTTTATCAATTTTACCACACGCGGAACGGTATAAATGCCCCCCCCCAAAAGAAATTCATAAATTGCTGATTTTTGTTCATTCTAACCTCCCAAAAATCGAAATAAAAAGCGATCAAAAAATGTCACGTGCTCAAAAATGGTACCAATAAAAACGTCAACTTGTATCTCAAAAAATAAGATCTCACATGACTCTGTGGGCCAAAATATGCAAAAATTATAGCTCTCAAAATGTGGCGATGCAAAAAACTATTTTTTGCAATAAAAGCGTCTTTTAGCGTGACAGCTGCCAATCATAAAAACCCGCTATAAATAGTAAATCAAACCCCCTTTATCACCCCCTTAGTTAGGGAAAAATAATAAAATTAAAAAAATGTATTTATTTCCATTTTCCCATTAGGGTTAGGGTTGCGGCTAAAGTTAGGGTTAGGGTTGGCACTAAAGTTAGGATTAGGGTTACGGTTGGGATTAGGGGTGTGTTAGGGTTAGGTTTGTGGTTAGGGTTGGGACTAGGGTTAAGGGTGTGTTGGGGTTAGGGTTGGAGTTAGAATTGGGGGGTTTCCACTGTTTAGGCACATCAGGGGCTCTCCAAATGTGTCATGGCGTCTGATCTCAATTCCAGCCAATTCTGCGTTGAAAAAGTCAAATGGTGCTCCTTCACTTCTGAGCTCTGCCATGCGTCCAAACAGTAGTTTATCCCCACATATGGGGTATCAGCGTACTCTGGACCCCAAGAGTTATTGTGCAATTTGTCCTATTTCTTCTGTTACCCTTGGGAAAATAAAAAACTGGGGGCGAAAATATCATTTTTGTAAAAAAAAATGATTTTTTTTATTTTTACGGCTGTACATTATAAACTTCTGTGAAGCACTTGGGGCTTCATAGCGCTCACCACACATCTAGATAAGTTCCTTGTGGGGTCTATTTTCCAAAATGGGGTCAATTGTTGGGGATTTCCACTGTTTAGGCACATCAGGGGCTCTCCAAATGCGACATGACGCCCCCAGACCATTCCATCAAAGTCTGAAATCCAAAACGTCACTACTTCCCTTCCGAGCCCCAACGTGTACCCATACAGTAGTTTTCTCCCACATATTGGGTATCAGCGTACTCAGGACAAATTGGACAACAACTTTTGGGGTCCAATTTCTCCTGTTACCCTTGTGAAAATAAAATATTGGGGCGAAAAAATCATTTTTGCAAAAAAAAAAAGGATTTTTTATTTTTACGGCTGTGCGTTATAAACTTCTGTGAAGCACTTCGGGGTTCAAAGTGCTCACCACACATCTAGATAATTTCCTTGTGGGGTTTATTTTCCAAAATGGGGTCACTTGTGGGGGGTTTCCACTGTTTAGGCGCATCAGGGGCTCTCCAAATGCGACATGACGCCCCCAGACCATTCCATCAAAGTCTGCAATCCAAAACGTCACTACTTCCCTTCCGAGCCCCGACGTGTACCCATACAGTAGTTTTCTCCCACATATTGGGTATCAGCGTACTCAGGACAAATTGGACAACAACTTTTGGGGTCCAATTTCTCCTGTTACCCTTGTGAAAATAAAATATTGGGGCGAAAAAATCATTTTTGCAAAAAAAAAAAAGGATTTTTTATTTTTAAGGCTGTGCGTTATAAACTTCTGTGAAGCACTTCTGGGTTCAAAGTGCTCACCACACATCTAGATAAGTTCCTTGTGGGGTCTATTTTCCAAAATGGGGTCACTTGTGGGGGGTTTCCACTGTTTAGGCGCATCAGGGGCTCTCCAAATGCGACATGACGCCCCAGACCATTCCATCAAAGTCTGCAATCCAAAACGTCACTACTTCCCTTCCAAGCCCCGACATGTGCCCATACAGTAGTTTTCTCCCACATATTGGGTATCAGCGTACTCAGGACAAATTGGACAACAGCTTTTGGGTTCCAATTTCTTCTGTTACCCTTGTGAAAATAAAATATTGGGGGCGAAAAAATCATTTTTGTAAAAAAAAAAAAAGATTTTTTATTTTACGGCTGTACGTTATAAACTTTAGTGAAACACCTGGGGGTTCAAAGTTCTTACCACACATCTAGATAAGTTCCTTGAGGGGTCTAGTTTCTAAAATGGTGTCATTTATGGGGGTTTCCACTGTTTAGGCAGATCAGGAGCTCTCCAAACACGACATGGCGTCCAGCCAATTCCGCGTTGAAAAAGTCAGACGGCGCTCATTCCCTTCAAACTCTGCCATGCACCCAAACAGTGGTGTACTCCCACATATGGGGTATCAGCGCACTCAGGACAAATTGCACAATAACTTTTGGAGTCTTGTTACCCTTGGAAAAGTAAAAATTGGGGTGAAAAGATCATTTTTGTGGAAAAAATATGATTTTTAAATTTTACGGCTCTACGTTATAAACTTGTGTGAAGCACTTGGGGGTTCAAATTGCTCACCAAAGATCTAGATAAGTTCCTTAGGGGGTCTAGTTTCCCAAATGGGGTCATTTTTGGGGGGTTTCCACTGTTTAGGCACATCAGGGGCTCTCCAAATGCAACATGGCATCCAATTTCAATTCCAGCCAATTTTGGTTGGAAAAAGTCAAATGGTGCTCCTTCCCTTCCGAGCTCTGCCGTGCGCCCAAACAGTGGTTCCCCCCCACATATGGGGTATCAGCGTACTCAGGACAAATTGGACAACAACTTATGTGGTCGAATTTCTCCTGTTACCCTTGGGAAAATAAAAAATTAGTGACTAAAAGAAATTTTTGTGGGAAAAAAATAGGATTTTTTATTTTCATGCATTATAAACTTGTGTGAAGCACTTGGGGGTTCAAAGTGCTCACCAAAGATCTAGATAAGTTCCTTAGGGGGTCTAGTTTCCAAAATGGGGTCACTTGTGGGGGGTTTCCACTGTTTAGGCTCATCTGGGGCACTGCAAACGGAACATGACCCCTATCAACGTCTGCATTCCAAAACGTTACTACTTCCTTTCCAAGCCCTGCCGTGTGCCCAAACAGTTCCCCCCCCCCACATATGGGGTATCAGCGTACTCAGGACAAATTGGACAACAACTTTTGGGGTCCAATTTCCTTGGGAAAATTCAAAAATTTGGGACTAAAAAATAATTTTTGTGGAAAATTTTTTTTTTTTTTTCACACCCAGGCATTATAAACTTTTGTGAAACACTTGGGGGTTCAAAGTGCTCACACCAGATCTAGATAAGTTCCTTAGGGGGTCTAGTTTCCAAAATGGTGTCACTTGTGGGGGTTTCCACTGTTTAGGCGCATCAGAGGTTCTCCAAACGCGACATGGCGTCCAATCTCAATTCCAGCCAATTTTAGTTTGAAAAAGTCAAACGGCGCTCCTTCCCTTACGAGCTCTGCCGTGTGCCCAAACAGTGGTTTTCCCCCACATATTGGGTATTGGCGTACTCAGGAGAAATTGCACAACAACTTTATCTGTCCATTTTCTTCTTTTGCCCTTGTGAAAATAAAAAAAAAGTTTGTAAAAGATCATTTTTGTGGCTAAAAAGTTAAATATTCATTTTTTCCTTCCACGTTGCTTTAGTTCCTGTGAAGCACCTGAAGGGTTAATAAACTTCTTGAATGTGGTTTTGAGTACCTTGAGGGGTGCAGTTTTTAGAATGGTGTCACTTTTGGGTATTTTCTGCCATATAGACCCCTCAAAGTGACTTCAAATGTGAGGTGGTCCCTAAAAAAAATGGCTTTGTAAATTTTGTTGTAAAAATGAGAAATCGCTGGTCAACTTTTAACCCTTATAACTTCCTAACAAAAAAAAATTTTGGTTACAAAATTGTGCTGATGTAAAGTAGACACGTGGAAAATGTTATTTCTTAACTATTTTGTGTGATATATTTCTCTGTTTTAAGGGAAAAAAAATTCAAAGTTTGAAAATTGCAAAATTTTAAAAATTTTCGCCATATTTGCGTTTTTTTCAAAAATAAACGCAAGTTATATCGAAGAAATTTTACTTCTAACGTGAAGTACAATATGTCACGAGAAAACAATCTCAGAATCGCAAATATCCGTTGAAGCATTCCAGAGTTATAACCTCATAAAGAGACAGTGGTCAGAATTGTAAAAATTGGCCCGGTCATTAACGTGCAAACCACTCTTGGGGGTGAAGGGGTTAAAGGGTGAAAAGTAGTCACTGTGCTGTTTGGCATCATGGTGTGTACCACATTGAACATGGACCAAAGAAAGTCAAGGAGAGAGTTGTCTCGGGAGATCAGAAAGAAAATTATAAATAAACATGTTAAAGGTAAAGGCTATAAAAGCATCTCCAAACAGTCTGATGTTCCTGTTACTAGAGTTGCACATATTATTCAGAAGTTTAAGGTCTATGGGACTATAGCCAACCTCCCTGGAAGTGGCTGTGTGAGGTGGCTAGGGTGGTAGTCATGACGAAGGGCTGCTTTGCTCCCGCACCCTGGCACCCCACAAAGGAAACATAAGGTCCCATCTGTTGTGCGTGATATGTGCAAAATAGAACTCTCACATTAAGCTCCGGGGTTCCTTCTGATTCTGTAATCTCAGTTCCAGCTTCAAGGTTCAAACAAACCATTCCAGACTCTGTGTTCATGCTCAACAGTTCAACTTTACTTGAAAACAGAGGTTCTGGTACAGATATAACACAGTTCACATCCAATTGCATTCCGTGACCTCACCCTGCCTCTTCTGACAACTTCTGTCCCGCAGACGCGCCTGTCACTTCTGTGGCTCCCGAGCTCATAGGTCCAAAATTTCTTCCTCCCATTCCCCCTGTCTGGTTTCCCTTAGAAAAGGTAAAAGGTGCGCACAGCTCTGCCTAGTCCCGGCCGTAGACTGGTTACTTCATTAAATGGTGACCATTCGCAGGCTGCTTAGCCTGGGGTCTGACATTGCCTCAGCAATCTCCAGCCCCAGGGCTATCTGTCTTCCCTCTCTCATTGCTACAGCTCTTGTTCTGCCCTAAACAGGAAGTCTCACCACTATATCTCACTGCTCTGCACTACATCCATCTCTAGCTCCTCCCAACCTGGAAAACTCCTTATTCTAACTAGGCTTATTCTGTCACTCTCATTTTCTATCTCTATTGTGACCCCCTCAATCTATACCCATATTATTCTACTGCTACCTTTCTATTCCATCTTCTATGTCTTTCCCTAATCTTGTACAAATTATATGTAAAGCACATACACATTATAATAACATTAAGTGAATACAATAATGTGCATAAAACTTTATGGAACAGCACATATTTAATGCCAACACTGAATAGAGAGGGAGAGGCACACGGCAGCCTCTGTCACCCCCTTACACTTGCAAGAGAAAAAAATTGATGACAAATTGAAGAGATGGATAATACGAATGGTAACAAAGAGCACAGAGCAACTTCCAAAGAGATTAGAGGTGAACTTTAAGGTTAAGGTGCATCAGTGTCAGATCGCACCATCCTTCGCTGTTTTGACCAAAATGAACTTAACCCCTTAATAACCGGTGATACGCCTTTTAACTGCGGCAGTTAAGGGTACTTAAACCACTGAGCCATGAATTCACGGCGCTGTGTAAAAAGTGTATAGCGCCCCCCAGAGTCGGAAATTTTACAGGGTCTCGGCTGCCGGGGTAGCCAAGACCCCAGAGAACATGATTGGGGTTGGTTTTTACGGACCCCAGTGTTTATTAACCATATAACGGCGACCGCAAAAAAAAAGTCCGATTTGGCATTTAATTTCTCTCTTCTCTGATGTGATCACCCATCAGAGGAGAGAGAAATAGGGTCCCCTATCCCCCCAGTACCTCCTGGTGTCCCTGGGTCCTCCTGCTTCCCCCGACGGCCGCCAGGGTCTTCTCCTGGTAAGATAACGGCAGGCGCATGCGAAGTACGCCCACTGAGATCTGCCGGGTGGCACCCGGCAACAATAGGGAGATTTTTCCTGTTGGTTCATTTTGGTCATTGTGATAGACCCTATTACAGAGATCAAAATAAAAAAATAGTAAATAAACCCCCACTTTATCACCCCCTTAGTTAGGGAAAAATAATAAAGTAAAGAAAATATATTTATTTCCATTTTCCCATTAGGTTACAGTTAGGCTAAAGTGAGTTGGGCTAAAGTTTTAGGGTTAGGGTTAGAGTTAGGCTAAAGTTAGTTGGGCTAAAGTTTTAGGGTTAGGGTTAGGGTAAGGCTGAAGTAAGTTGGGCTAAAGTTTTAGGGTTAGGGTTAGGCTAAAGCGAGTTTGGCAAAAGTTTTAGGGTTAGGGTTAGGCTAAAGTGAGTTGGGCTAAAGTTTTAGGGTTAGGGTTAGGGGTGTGTTGGGGTTAGGTTTGTGGTTAGGGTTATCGCTAGGGTTGGGATTAGGGTTAGGGTTGTGGTTAGGGTTATGGTTAGGGTTGGCATTAGGGTTAGGGGTATGTTGGGGTTAGGGTTTTGATTAGTGTTAGGATTAGGGTTAGGGGTGTGTTGGGTTAGGGTTGGAGTTAGAATTGGGGGGTTTCCACTGTATGGGGCATCAGCGTACTCAGAACAAATTGCACAACAACTTTGGGGGTCTAATTTCTCCTGTTACCCTTGGAAAAATAAATAATTGGGAGCTAAAAAATCATTTTTGTGGAAAAAAAATTATTTTTTTATTTTCACGGATCTGCGTTATAAACTTCTGTAAGGCACTTGGGGGTTCAAAGTGATCACCACACATCTAGATAAGCTCCTTGGGGTATCTAGTTTCCAAAATGTGGTGACTAGTGTTGAGCGATATTGCTCGATATCTAAAAATATCGTATCGAAATTGTATCGCCGATAGCACTAAATATCGTCGATATCCGATTCCGATTGCGGAAGTCCAATGTAAGTCTATGGGAACAAAATATCGAAATTAAAAAAAACATTCTTGCCTTGTTGGTTAATTGTACATGAAGGAAAACAACAAAGACTAATGTAGAATGTATTGGGGGAGGTTGAGGAGACAATAAAGGCATACATGTTTAACCCAATGCATTGGAATAGCATTAATATATTTTTTTTTGGAAATACGTTTGGATTCACTAACAAATTGACAATGTTGTTAACCTTTTTTCTATTTTGGCAAATATGTATGATTCACAACTTCCATGCTCTTCACCTTTTTAACTTTTGCCAGTGCCACACTTTCTCCTTCATAATCTTCAGCAGCAGCATCATCTTTCTCATCAAATTATTCTTCATCTTCACCTTCTTAATCTTCTTCTTAAACTTCTTGCTATTCATGTTTTTGTTTACATTACTCATATTGTTATTATTAAACTAATTAATCTTCTTCATATTCAAATTCTTCATCTTCTTCCTCTTCATCTTCTTCATCATATTCTTATTTGTGACAGAGATTCCTGTACTTGTAATCTGTAAAAGTATGAATTGTTCATCCTTCCGTTCTTGCTGTCACAAAAGATTTAAATTACAACAGTATTTGTCCGTGTTCAGTTTAGCCTGCAGCAGCAGGCATTTTCCAGGGGCACCACGAGGAGGAACGGACTCACCCCCATACACTGCTTAGTCTTCTTCTGCTTAGAATTTAGAGCATATATTTTGCTCTTCATTTTGGTCTTATACTTAATGTTCTTCTGTTTTTTGATCTTTTGCTTATTGTTCTTCTGTCTCTTGTTCTGTATCTTGTAGTTTGTCTTAACCTTCTTTGTCCTGTTGGTGATCTTCTTCTGGGTAATCTTTTATTTTTTCTTTGTGATGGTGTTCAGGCTGGTTGGCTTCATGCTCGTCGTCCTTGTTGTCGTCATCTTCTTCTGGGTGGTCTTTAATGTCGTCTAATTTCCGAGAAACAGCTGACGTTACTGGAACCCTGACGGGTATCAGATGGAGCAAGAGACAATGGAAGTAACGAGGACCAGCTGACTGTGCTGGACCCCGGACGGGTAGCAGAAGGAAAAGAGGCAATGTCACAACCGAGTACCAGCTGACGTTACTGTGACACGGTTACTAAGCAGGAGGTACCTGTGCTCCAAAGCACTACCAAGGACCAGCAGACGTTGCTGGAACTCGGATACGGAGATGGAGGCACCTAGGCTAAAGGCACTGGGGAGAACCACTTGACGGTACTGGACCCCGGACGGGTAGCAGAAGGAAAAGAGGCAATGTCACAACCGAGTACCAGCTGACGTTACTGTGACACGGTTACTAAGCAGGAGGTACCTGTGCTCCAAAGCACTACCAAGGACCAGCAGACGTTGCTGGAACTCAGATACGGAGATGGAGGCACCTAGGCCAAAGGCACTGGGGAGAACCACTTGACGGTACTGGACCCCGGACGGGTAGCAGAAGGAAAAGAGGCAATGTCACAACCGAGTACCAGCTGACGTTACTGTGACACGGTTACTAAGCAGGAGGTACCTGTGCTCCAAAGCACTACCAAGGACCAGCAGACGTTGCTGGAACTCGGATACGGAGATGGAGGCACCTAGGCCAAAGCACTGGGGAGAACCACTTGACGGTACTGGACCCCGGACGGGTAGAAGAACGCACCATGAAAATGTAAGTTGACAGGACGCAAGCCGTCCGCAGTTACCGAATCACACAGTCCTACAGTGGGTGCTTATCCTATTGTCACAATGGAAACCGCCTTTATTTACATATCCCACAGCACACATAGGAATCACCTAAACTGCAGGCACCATAGAGTCGGCTAACCCGAATGCAACACGACAGCACAACTTATTGGAGGATAATTGACGTTCACACTGCCAGGAAACAGCTGTCGTGCTGTAACCAGGCTGGCCAGGAGTCAGTACCCCTGCCAATTACTTACGAGCAACAAATGGCGGTGTTGTAGCCCAGGGAGTACAGTTCAGGTGGTAGAAAGATGAACATAACAGGAGACATGGAAAACGTTGCCAAACAGTTATTTAATCTGAAAACGGACAGGCAAATTCAGGTGAGATCCATGCCTTGTTCATTTTCAGAAAAGTAAGCCGGTCTACATTCTCTGAGGATAGTCGCATGCGACGGTCTGTTACTACACTACCTGCAGCACTAAAGACACGCTCAGATAATACACTGGCAGCAGGGCAAGCCAGCACCTCCAATGCATACTGGCTAAGCTCTGGCCATGTATCCAACTTAGAGACCCAAAATTTGAAAGGGGAAGAGGCATCTGGGAGTACACTTAGAGGGAAAGCCAAGTAGTCTGTCACCATCTTACGGAAACGTTTCTTCCTGGTGACTGGAGCCGTCTCGGATGGTGTAGACCTTGCTGGCGCTGTCACAAAACTTTGCCACATTTGTAACATACAGTTCTTGCCCTGTGCAGAGGCGCTGCTTCTGATCCCTCTTGTTGTAGAGGTGTCTACACTGCCTCGACGCACAGAGCTGCTTTGTAAAGCAGTAGCAGCAGCAGCAGCTCTCTCGGCTGGAATGTACAACAGTATGGATTGCACCAGTGTGTCTTGGTACTCCTGCATTTTACGGTCCCGGTTCACCGGTGTGATGAGGGTTTGTAAGTTGTCCCGGTAGTGAGGGTCTAGGAGGGTGTACACCCAATAATCTGACGTGCTGAGAATGTGGGCGATGCGGCGGTCGTTTCTCAGGCACTGAAGCATGAAATCAACCATGTGCTGCAGACTCCCAACTGGCCAACAAAGGCTGTCCTCTGGAAGAGGCGTCATCTCTGTCTCCTCTGCATCACCCCACCCTCGCTCTACATACTGACTAGAGCGTTGTGTACCTCCCTCTGTAGGGATTTCTTCCTCCTCCATTGACTCCTCCTCCTCCTCCTCCTCACAAAGTGAGCCCTGCCCAGCCCTTTGTGAGGAACCACGTTGCGCTGACTGTCCTGAAGGTAATTGAATTTGTGACTCCTCATCCTCCACCTCTTTCAAAACCTCTTCCTTTAGTGCTTTCAGTGATTTCTGAAGCAGGCAGATAAGGGGTACAGTCATGCTGACTAGTGCATCATCTGCACTCGCCATCTGCGTTGAGACATCAAACGCACGCAAAACATCGCAGATGTCGTTCATAGGGCCCACTCAGTAGTGGTGAAGTGTGAACGGCGCAAATTGCGAGTTGATTGCGCCTGTTGCAGCTGATACTCCATTACTGTGGCTGCTGCTCACCAACCGCTCCAACATATGTAACGGATTCCACCCGGTGGGTACGTCACATATGATGCGATGTTCAGGAAGGCGAAATCTGACTTGCAGAGCTGCAATGCGCGATCTGGCCATGCTGGAACGTCGCAAGTGAGCGCACTCTAGGCGGACCTTGTGCAGCAGTGCATCAAGATCCGGATAGTCCCTCAAAAAACTCTGCACGACCAAGTTGAGCACATGTGCCAGACATGGTATGTGAGTGAGGTTGCCAAGGCCCAGAGCTGCCACCAGATTTCGGCCATTGTCACACACTACCAAGCCTGGCTGGAGATTAGCTGACAAAAACCACACATCGCTCTCCTGCTTGATGGCATCCCAGAGCTCCTCGCTGTGTGGCTTCGATTCCCCATGGGAATTAATTTCAGTACGGCCTGTTGACGTTTGGCCACGGCTGTGCTCATATCGGTCGCAACAGGTAAGCGTTCACGGGTCCATGTGGAGGTATACCGTGACGGCTCGTGCAGCGATGATTCTGAGGAACTGGAGTAGGAGGAGGAATCAATGTGCACAGACTGGATTCCTGCAATCCTTGGAGTTGGCAGAACACGTACAGCGCCACTGGCAAGATCTGTACCCGGCTCCACAACATTGACCCAATGGGCAGTGAGGGAAAGGTATCGTCCCTGGCCATGGGTACTGGTCCACGCATCGGTGGTCAGGTGGACCCTGCTACTGACGGCGTTTAGTAGCGCATGTTTAATGTTTCCCTCGACATGTTTTTGCAGAGCAGGGACAGCTTGCCTGCTGAAATAAAATCGGCTTGGCACATTATATTGTGGGACTGCCAATGCCATAAAGTTCCTGAAACTGTCAGTCTCCACCAGCCTGAATGACAGCATTTCAAGGGACAGGAGTTTTGCAAGGCCAGCATTCAGAGCCTGTGCTCGTGGATGGTTTGCCGAGTATGGCCGTCTTTTATCCCATGCCTGTGTTACCGATGGCTGTTTTTTGTTCTGGGAGTGTGACGATGACTGTGAACTTGCTGCAGTGGGTGGAATAACAGTTTCTCTATGGACAACAGTGACCGAGGTTCTTCCATGGAGATCCTGTGAGGAAGCCGAAACAGGTGTGTGAGAGCTGGAGGTAGAGGCTCGAACATGACCTAAAGATGTAGGTGCTGCTGTAGGTTGGCCTACATCTCCAGTGCGTCTTTGGAACTCAGCTACGTGCTTTGTCCGAACATGTTCCACATATTTGTGGTATTCAGGTTCCTGATATTTTTACCTCTTTTAACTTTTTGCTTACACAGCTTGCATTGAACATAGCAAATATCATGTACAAGTCTGTCAAAAAAGGACCACGCAGTGCAAGTCATGGGAGCGCCAATTTTGACATTTCTAAGAGAACTGCTCCCAACAGGTGCCAAACTGGAGGCTACAGGCAAGCGAGTCTGCAGACTACCTCTCCCTCCTCTTTGTACCGTTGGGACAATCTCTTCCTTAGAGCTGCTCCCACCACCTTCCTGTTGCTCACGCCATGTTGGGTCTCGGACTTCTATCATCTCCACTACCCTCTTCCAACACCTGCTGCTGCTGTTGGATGGTCTGGGCAGCCACCATGCTCCACAAAACCTGGCACCTGAGTCTCATCATCATCATAACATGCGTTCTGCGGTGTGCTGTCCATCGGCACTGGCTCACCCGCCTCTTCAGATTGAGAGAGACACAGCTGTTGCGCATCATGCATACTCCCTCTTCAAATTGCAGAATGCTGCTTGCCTGTGCCCGTGTTTGCGAGCCAACAGATTCTGAGAACAGAAGCAGAGACTCAGCTGGCTCCTGTACAGAACTCTCTGACTGCCTTGGCAATTTGACAGGCGGTGAACAGACAGATGGTTGCTCAACAGTGTTGTGTTCCTGAGAGGAGGTGGAAGGAATTGAAGTCGATGCATTGGCTGCCATCCAACCAACAACGGCTTCAATTTGTTCTTCCCGCAGCAGGGGGGCACGCCGAGCTCCTACCAAAGTGCGCATAAAGGAACGCTCACGGGGATAAATGGTGGATGCTGTGTCACTGAGGGCGGCAGCAGACACAGAATCCCCACGTCCTCTCCCTGCTGAAACTCCACGGCCACGACCACGTGCCTTACTCACTGACTTCTTCATCTTGGTAGATTGATAAAGAAAGTCAGAAAAGTTATAAGGCCTAAGTGTGGTTATTACGCAGAGACTGAAGTGAACACTGTAACACAACTGTTCACAATCTGTGAAAGGCTACTCCTTTGTCTACTTCTATAGTGTTTGCAACCAATGTATTGTATACGGATGGAAGCGCGTCACACTAATAGATTATATTTTAAATGGAATGGAGCAGAACCAATTGGAGATAAATGAAAAGGATGAGGCACTGAGACACGCTCAGCAGAGTACAAGCAGCAGTGCTTGAACAAGTAACTGGAGCGTGATGTGCACTCAAAAAAAAAAACACAGACTGAAGTGAACACTGAAACACAACTGTTCACAAACAATCTGTGAAAGGCTACTCCTTTGTCTACTTCTATAGTGTTTGCAACCAATGTATTGTATACGGATGGAAGCGCGTCACACTAATAGATTATATTTTAAATGGAATGGAGCAGAACCAATTGGAGATAAATGAAAAGGATGAGGCACTGAGACACGCTCAGCAGAGTACAAGCAGCAGTGCTTGAACAAGTAACTGGAGCGTGATGTGCACTCAAAAAATAAAAAACACAGACTGAAGTGAACACTGAAACACAACTGTTCACAAACAATCTGTGAAAGGCTACTCCTTTGTCTACTTCTATAGTGTTTGCAACCAATGTATTGTATACGGATGGAAGCGCGTCACACTAATAGATTATATTTTAAATGGAATGGAGCAGAACCAATTGGAGATAAATGAAAAGGATGAGGCACTGAGACACGCTCAGCAGAGTACAAGCAGCAGTGCTTGAACAAGTAACTGGAGCGTGATGTGCACTCAAAAAATAAAAAACACAGACTGAAGTGAACACTGAAACACAACTGTTCACAAACAATCTGTGAAAGGCTACTCCTTTGTCTACTTCTATAGTGTTTGCAACCAATGTATTGTATACGGATGGAAGCGCGTCACACTAATAGATTATATTTTAAATGGAATGGAGCAGAACCAATTGGAGATAAATGAAAAGGATGAGGCACTGAGACACGCTCAGCAGAGTACAAGCAGCAGTGCTTGAACAAGTAACTGGAGCGTGATGTGCACTCAAAAAATAAAAAACACAGACTGAAGTGAACACTGAAACACAACTGTTCACAAACAATCTGTGAAAGGCTACTCCTTTGTCTACTTCTATAGTGTTTGCAACCAATGTATTGGTTACTTATGGAAGCACGTCACACTAATAGTTAAATTGCATGGAGCTGCAAGAATTACACTGAAGGAAAAAAAAAATAGTCTGTGAGTGACATGTGCAGATGCCTACAGACAGCGTTGCATGCAGAGCAAACTGCAGCGTCACCTGCACTCACACACACCTTGCAGAGCTGTTAAAACAACACTGCAGGCAAAAGGAAGCTTTACACAGCGGTTGGTGCTAGCCTGCCTACAGCACAGTACACTAAATCGCAATCTCTAACTGTCCCTCAGAGTCAGCACAGCAGCGTTTGTCCCTTACTGAATTCACAGCACAGTGACGCTAAAATGGCGGCGGCGCCTTTTATAGTGCATTCTGACATCATTTCAGCATCCAATCACAGCCATGCCATTAGTTAACATGACCGCAGCAGTACAGGATGTGCCCACACTTCTTAGGATTCCTCATTGGCTGACTAAAATCACATTGCCTCGCAAAGAATTATGGGAACTTCCGATTCCGGTATTCGATAAGACGAAAATATCGAAACGAATTATCGAAAGGCCGATAGAGCTAATATCGGCCGATAGCCGATATTTGCATTATCGTATCGCTCAACACTAGTGGTGACTTGTGGGGGGGTTTCTAATGTTTAGGCGCATCAGGGGCTCTGCAAATGAAACATGACCCCCGCAGACTATTCCATCAAAGTCTGCATTCCAAAATGGTTCTCCTTCCCTTCCGAGCTCTGCCATGCGCCCAAATAGTGGTTCTCCCCCACATATGGGGCATCCGCGTACTCTGAACAAATTGGACAACAACTTTTGTAGTCCAATTTCTCCTGGTACCCTTGTGAAAGTAAAAATTTAGGAGGTGAAAAGATAATTTTTGTGGAAAAGATATGATTCTTTATTTTCACGCTCTACGTTATAAACTTCTGTGAAGTACTTGGGGGTTCAAAGTGCTCACTACACATCTAGATAAGCTCCTTGGGGGGTCTAGTTTCAAAATGGGGTCACTTGTGGGGGGTTTCTACTGTATAGGCACATCAGGGGATCTGCAAATGCAACATGATGCATGCAGACCATTCCATCAAAGTCTGCATTTCAAAACGTCACTACTTCCACTCCGAACCCCGACGTGTGCCCAATAGTTCCCCCCCACATATGGGGTACCAGCATACTCAGGAAAAACTGGAAAATAACTTTTGGGGTCCAATTTCTCCTGTTACCCTTGTGAAAATAAAAAATTGCGGGCTAAAAAAATCATTTTTGAGGAAAAAAAATGTATTTTCACGGCTCTGCGTTATAAACTTCTATGAAGCACTTGGGGGTTCAAAGTGCTCACTACACATCTAGATAAGTTCCTTAAGGGGTCTAGTTTCCAAAATAGTGTCACTTGTGGGGGTTTCCACTGATTAAGCACATCAGGGGCTCTCAAAATGCGACATAGCATCCGATCTCAATTCTAGCCAATTCTGCATTGAAAAAGTCAAACGGTGCTCCTTCCCTTCCAATCTCTACCGTGCACCTAAACAGTGGTTAACCCCAGATATTGGCTATCGGCATACTCAGGACAAATTGCTCAACAACTTTCTCTTGTTACCCTTGGGAAAATAAAAAATTGGGGGCGAGAAGATCATTTTTGAGGAAAAATTATGATTTTTTATTTTTACGGCTCTACGTTATAAACTTCTGTGAAGCACTTGGGGGTTCAAAGTGCTCACCACACATCTAGATAAGTTCATTTGGGGGTCTACTTTCCAAAATGGTGTCACTTGTGGGGGGTTTCCACTGTTTAGGCGAATCAGGGGCTCTTCAAATTCAACATGGCGTCCGATCTCAATTCCAGACAATTTTGCATTGAAAAGTCAAACGGTGCTCCTTCCCTTCCGAGCTCTGCCGTGTGCCCAAACAGTGGTTACCCCCCACATATGGGGTATCAGCGTACTCAGGACAAATTGCACAACAACTTTTGAAGTACAATTTCTCCTGTTACCCTTGGTAAAATAAAAAAATTGGATCTGAAGTAAGTATTTTGTGCAAAAAAGTTAAATGTTTTTTTTTAAACATTTCAAAAATTCTTGTGAAGCACCTGAAGGGTTAATAAACTTCTTGAATGTGGTTTTGAGTACCTAGAGGGGTGCAATTTTTTAGAATGGTGTCACTTTTGGGTATTTTCTATCACATAGACCCATCAATGTGACATCAAATGTGATGTGTCCTAAAAAAAAATGGTTGTAAAAATGAGAAATGCTAATCAACTTTAACTATAATCAAAAAAAATTTGTTTCACAACAATTGGCGAGTCAAGCTAGACATGTGAAATGTTTTAGACTTTGTACTATTTCTCTGCTTTAAGGGCTAATTCAGTGAAATTGCAAAATTCGTCCAGAATTTTTGCCATATTCATTTTTTTAAAATAAACGCAAGTTAATCGAAGAATTTTACCATCTCGCAGAACGTACTAATAGTCCATAAACTGGTTAATCGCAAGCACTCTTAAGGCATTCCAAGATTTATCTCGAGCGCGCATACACGCGAGAAGTCGTCGGGCCTCGCATGTGAATCCCAGCTGGGCCGCCGGAAGTGAGGGAATTCAGTATGTTTAGTTTAATGCAGCCCTGCTCCATCCCGATGCTGGCCCAAGGGGTTCACATGCGAGGTAGGATGACTTCGTCGCATGTGTATCCCGGCCATAAAGGACAGTTCAGAACTGACTAAATTGCGTCATTAAGTGGCAAGCCACCTTGGGGTAAGTGGTTAAATATTGAGTCCCTAAAAAATGGTTTTTAATTTTGTTTAAAATAAAATTGCTGGTCAATTTTAAGCCTTAAACTTCCTAAAAAAGAAATTGTTTCCAAATTTGTTTCCGCAAATGGTATTTTGCATGAAAAAACAATCATGTGACCAAAACATTCGGATATCAATTAAACATGTGGATAGATGCTAAAATGCTGGTATTTATGTTTTAAGCGGCAAATTGGCCATTTCTTCACTTACTAAGGGGTTAATAGAAGATGGCAAGACATAAAAAAGCAGGAATGGAATTTTCCAGAATGTATAATGACAAGCCGCAAAGCTTCTGAGAGAATGCCTTATGGACTGAATAGACAAAACTGGAACTTCATGGCAAGCCAAATCAGCTCTATGTTCATAGATGCAAAATCACTGAGGAGGCTTGGTTATGTTTTGGGACTGCTTTGCTCCATGTGTCATAAGGTGTCTTGAATCTGTGTAGGGCACAATTAAATCTCAAGACTAACAATGCAGTCTGGAATGAAATGTGCTACCCAGTATCAACAAGCTTAGTCTGAGTCACAGGTCATGGGTCCTCTAAGGGTACGTGCCCATGATCAGGAATTGCTGTGGGTTTGATGATGCGTACTTACGCAGCGTGAAACCCACAGCGGCCAGATGTTACAGGATAATGGATGGGATTCCTATAAATCCCATGTCCACTATGCATGCATGTGGGCTTGCAGATCGCCTGCAGACACTGATATGTTGCATGTCTTTCAAGACCGCAGCATGTCAGTTTCTGTTATTCTGAAGAGGACAGAGCAAAGTATTGTAGTGCACATGCAGTGGCGCTCTTTAGACTTTCCCCAGCACATGTGCATTATAGTACTTTGCTGTGCCCTCGACAGGGAAAGAAGTGCGCCTGTGCAGGAGCGCATGCCGTGGGCACTTTGTGAAAGACATAGAAACAGTCATCCACATGAAGCAAGTGTCAAGAGTCAAGAACAGCGACGCCCATCGGCCCAGTCTGCCCTGTAGGTGAGTATAATAAAAGCAATTTTTTGTTTTATACAGAGCACATCAGGACATATAGATGACATTCTAGAATTCTGTAAAGGAGGGCTGAAAGGTGCTGGCCCTACGTTATATGGGAAAAATATGGTGACAGGTTCTCTTTAAAGGGGTATTCACATCTCAACATAAAGGTTTATCGAAAGGATAAATTTCTAATAGATATATATCTCATCTCTGGAAAAAGTATCTACAGTGCTCAGCATAAATGAGTTCACTTCAACAGATTTGGCAGAAAACCTTTCGTAATCAACATTTTCTATTGAATACCATATTGCAAAATACTCCCGCAAATGTGGGCCATTAATTTCAAACAAGATCTGTTATTTTTCACACACCAAAAAATAATTTTCCTAACAAATTCATTTAAGGCCATGTTGCAAAAAATGAGTACACAACAATGAACTTCTTAGAAGCACAGATAATGTTTAGACAGTTCTAGTTAACATAATTGAATCACAGGTAAGTCTAATTATTCACTAAACTGGTGTCCAGAAGACAGATGACTTAAAGAAAACCCCTTCCCATTTCATGCTGTCAGAAATGGCACAACATGGAAGAGAAATATCACAAGACCTGAGAAAGAAAATAATTTCTTTACACAAGGAAGATGAAAGCTACAAGAAGATCAACAAAGATTTACTTATCAGTCAGAATACTGTCGCAGAATAGATACGAAAAGTTAGAAGATGGAACTGCAACTACCTTACAGACATGTTCATGGAAGTTAACTGCTAAGCAGGAGCATCTTCTGATGAGAAGGGTTGAAGAAAATCAAGATGCAAGTTAACTACAGATATCTAAAGGCGTAGATACCAAACTGTGATGACTGTTTCCCGTGACGCAATATGGCATAAACTGCAGAGGAATGGCATGGATGGGTGTTGTCTATGAAAGAAACGTTTCTTAAAGCCCATGCTCAATAAAGCCCACCTACAATTTGCCCATGCTGACAATATGAATACTACTGGGTCTCTTGAGTGATAGACCAAGATGAATGTTTTGGAACTGATAGCTTCAAAACTGTATGGCATCACAAATATTCACAGATGCACTGCTCAATATAGAAAGAGAGAATGCTACCATCACTCCGTGCTCTCGGTCATTGTGCACTTTTCCAATGTCACAATGGTCGAATACACATTTCTAGGCCCACTGTTGCATTTTTGAAGAAGAACAGGGTAAAAGTGATTCAGTGGCCACATTTTCTCCTGATCTGAACCCAACTGAACACCTATGGGGACTTCTGAAGAGAGAAGTTGAGCATCACTCTCGACCCAGTATCCAGGCTCTAAAAGAGGTTGTTCTTGATGAATGGAAAAAGACAGATGGCATAATATGTCACCTACTTATTCATTCCATGCCTAGAAGACTTGGTGGAGTCCTTAAAAATATCATGGAGGTCGTACAAAAATTCTAGACATAGTAGTTTTTTGATGTGGGGTGTATTCATTTTGGCATCAACTAATTTGAGTAAAACTGAAGATTTTGTCCTGAAAGTTATATTATTTACCTTACTTTCATGTTATGGGTTAAAAAATGTTCTATGAAATCAAGTCTTGGCAAAATTTTGGACATTTTTATTTTTTTCATTGAGATATTAATTAAAATCTTACTTTTCAAATTGTTGTACTCGTTTATGCTGAGCACTATATCTTGAGAACAGGGCCTCACCTTATGCTGTAGGCAACAAGGCAGTGGCAGCCCATACACAACTCTCCTCATTCACTTATATATGAGTTTAGAAAATAGGCAAACCAATACCTGGACCATTTTCATGTTGTTTTGTGTAGGTTTTCAAATGATTGAAATATTTGAGCAGTGTTGAAGGAGAGAGTCTTGGTCCTTTTGTCTGTACGATTTATCAAAAGATACTGTACATGGTAGGTGGATATCCCCTTAAAGACTGGTAAATAACCTAGTCTTGAAATTAGATGGTGCTAATGGTAGCCTAAAAAGGGTTTAGCACAGGGAGGTGGAGGGGTAAATGACTAATGAATGGGCCACAAACTTTGGTAAGTTTATAACAGCATAGGTACTTCCTAATTAAAGTGGTTTACTCTGCGGGTCAGTTTGATTATGGCAATGACTGATTGATCTAGGTTTTTTATGTTTTAAAAATAAAAAAAAAAATAACACACAGCTGCTAATAAAGCAATTATTCAGATTTAGGATAGCACTGTACAGGGACTATGGCTATGACAGAAGTGTGGCAATGCTACATTGCAACATAATGAAAGTATATTTGGTCATGTTGCGGCCCACAAATTGGTGAGAATCTTACACTCATCTGCGAGACTTCTTACCTTTTGGGTATCATGATGCTAGCAACATGAAAGTTGCAACATGACCACATTCACGGTAATTATGGTTTGATGTAGCTTCATCATACTGTGATCTTTGCTAGGGCAATATTAATCTAATCATTAAAGTTGCTGTGTAGCCCCAGCCTTAAATTAATACCAACTTATTTTTTCTGCTGCTCTTATGCAGCGCTGATAGAGTTCATCACCAGGCTCTTAATCTTATAACCGCTGTAGCCAATCATGGCCACAGCAGTGATGTGTTGGTCAACTATGAAGCCACTCTTGTGAAAAGACCATCAAGGTACGCAGGTGGCAATTGTTGTGAATGTGTTAGAAATGAATTCTGAGCAGAAGCTCCCTCTGGTGGTTACAAACAGTACTGAACCATTCAATGAAGATTGGCAATCAGGAGTTACAGACTGGTCTTATATAAGGGAGGTTCCCTCCCATCATGGTTGCCGGTGATCAATTGTTCTTGTCTCAACTGTGGTTCCTGGTTCACTTGGAAGCTTTCTGAGTCTTGCCTCTTCTCCTGCTCTCAGATAAGATATTTTCTGTTTTTATTTTTGTGCTTGCTTTTTGCATTGTTCCCTGCACTTCTGTGGAGGTCAGCCAGGTCCCCTCCGGGGGCTTGTGCTCCTCTCAGTTTATCTGAGCCACTGTTATTTGTTCATTTGCCTTTTCCAGTTTTTTCAGTGGCTGCGGCTTAGTTTTGTTACACCAGAGAACTAATTTAGGTGGTAGAGGTCGTGTGATCTCAGGTGTTTTTGCAATTAGAAGAGTTGGTATATTTTAGGGTTTTTTGGATAGCAGTAAGTGTCCTTCCTATCCTTTTTCTTTCTAGGCAGATTGGGCCCCAACGTTTGCTCATACTATTTTCTGTCTGTGTCTGTATTACCTCTTGTCTAACCGCCATTACATGTTTGGGGGCTTCCTATGTTCTTTGGGGATCTGCTCCTGGGCAGATAGCTTTCCTCTTTCTATCTTTAGGTGTAGTTAACCTCTCAGGCTGTGACGAGGCGTCTAGGACCAACGTAGGAACGCTCCACGGCTGCCTTTAGTTGTGGTGGTTAGTCAGGGTACTGCAATCCAGTAGATTCCAACCTCTCTGGTGTATTGCCGTTTTTGCCTGCTCTCCTCAGCTACCAAATCATAACAGTATCACCGGCCAAACTGAAAATTATATGGTACTCAACAGAAGGGAAAAAGAGTAAAAAGAAAAAGGGAAGTTGTCAGAATTTTTTTTTTTTCTCTCTGTTTGTTGCATTTTTTCCCTCTTTTTCTCTGGGTGCTGAGGATTTTTTTTTTCTCTGGAGTTTGCACAGTTGTCTGGCCGTGTGGATCAGCTTGTCACTGAAGTTCAGAGTATTGCTACCTATCTTGCAGGGTTGCCGGTTGTGGAACCTAGGATCCCCATGCCAGATTTATTTTTGGGGGATCGAGTTAAATTTCTGAATTTCAAAAATAACTGTAAGTTGTTTTTTGCCTTAAAACCTAAGTCCTCAGGGAATGCAGCACAGCAGGTTCAAATTGTCATCTCTCTCCTGCGAGTCGATCCTCAGGATTGGGCTTTTTCCCTGACACCTGGGGACCCATGTTTTGAGTAATGTTGATGCATTTTTTCTGGCTCTGGAGTTATTGTACGATGAACCTAATGTCACTGATCAAGCTGAAAAAACCTTATTGGCGTTAAATCAGGGGCTTGAGGACGCTGAGTTGTACTGTCAGAAATTCCGAAAGTGGGCAGTCCTGACCAAATGGAATGACGATGCTTTGGCAGCCCTTTTTCGGAAGGGTCTGTCAGAGAATGTAAAAGATGTTATGATGGGTTTCCCTGCTCCCTCTGGTCTCAATGATTCTATGTCATTAGCGATTCAAATTGACAGAAGTTTGCGTGAGCGTAGAGCAGGGATGTCAAAGTAAAACACCGAGGGCCAAAAAAAAAAATTTGCTACAAGCCGAGGGCCGGACTGACGCCGGCCCTGCTACCGGTGCATTGTGGGAAATGTAGTGTTGGTGCCAGGGCCGGCTCCAGGTTTTTATGGGCCCCGGGCGAAGAGCCTCAGTGGGCCCCTTTAACACAGACCACGATTCATGATGCACAGATACAGCAGAGAAATATGGGTACAGTACAATGCCAAATACTTCTCTTCTTACATTACATGAGTGATATCTATTGTAAATTGTACAATAGCTCAAAAACCGCCAAATCCTCACAGCGCACAGTACAGACTGGACAGTACAGTCCTCCATACAATATTATGGGCACCACAGTCTCCCCCTCATCACCCATATAATACCCCATGCAGGATGTCACCCCCATATAATGCTCCATACAGAATACTGGACCCAATATAATGCTCCATACAGGATACTGGACCCAATATAATGCTCCATACAGGATACTGGTCCCCATATAATGCTCCATACAGGATACTGGTCCCCATATAATGCTCCATACAAAATATGGAGCTCTCCTCTGCGCTGTACTGCGTTCTGCACTGTTACAGCTCAGGAAAGGGCGCTGTGGAAAGACTCCCCATTATCATCATCATTGCCTCCCCATCATCATCATGGCCTCCCCATTATCATCAATGCCTGCCCATCATCATCATCTCCTCCCCATCATCATCAATGCCTGCCCATGATCATCTTCTCCCCATCATCAATGCCTGCCCATTATCATCAATGCCTGCCCATTATCATCATCTTCTCCCCATCATCATCAATGCCTCCCCATTATCAGCAATGCCTGCCCATCATCATCTCCTCCCCATCATCATCAATGCCTGCCCATCATCATCTTCTCCCCATCATCAATGCCTGCCCATTATCATCATCTTCTCCCCATCATCACCAATGCCTCCCCATTATCAGCAATGCCTGCCCATTATCATCTTCTCCCCATCATCATCATCAATGCCTCCCCATTATCAGCAATGCCTGCCCATTATCATCTTCTCCCCATCATCATCATCAATGCCTCCCCATTATCAGCAATGCCTGCCCATTATCATCTTCTCCCCATCATCATCATCAATGCCTCCCCATTATCAGCAATGCCTGCCCATTATCATCTTCTCCCCATCATCATCATCAATGCCTCCCCATTATCAGCAATGCCTGCCCATCATCACACACAGACAGCACACAAGCACTCTCTCATATACTTATACCACACACACCACACACACACAAAGCACCGCACTACATACACACAGACACACACAGAGACATACACACACACGTCTTACCTGTCCGACGTCCGCGCGCTCTGTGCCACAGTCGGCCGCTGAATGATGACGTCATTCAGCGGCCTGCTGTGAGAGGAAGCGCCGGCGCCCCCTGGAGCCCGGAGCTGCGGCAGCGGAGGCACGGGAGAGGTAAGTATTGTGCCAGCTGATGCCGGGGCCCTGAGCAAGCGGGGGGGGCCCAGTGGCGGTGCTGACACTGCTCTCCCCTGCTAACGGGCGGGGGGGTGCCAGACTGTGAGTGGGCCCCCCCGCCTGCTCAGGGCCCCGGCACTTGCCCGGGTGTACCGGGTGCTGACGCCGGCCCTGGTTGGTGCGTGCAAAACACCAGCAGGCGGCTGTGGCCTGCGGGCCGGATCTAATAGTAATTAAATATCATCCAGGGGGCCATAGATAATCAATTTGCGGGCCGGATCTGGCCCGCGGGCCTTGACTTTGACATATGGGGCGTAGAGGTATGCGTGGAATAGTGTTGCCTTGTGAACCAGCTTCTGAACCCATGCAGTGTGATAGAGTGGCTTCTGGGGCACAGCGTCATGAGTTTCGAAGACACAATGGGTTATGTTTCTACTGTGGTGACGCCTCTCATGCTATTTCAGTCAGCCCTAAGCGGGGAAGACGTTTTGCACGCTCAGTTGTCTTGGGTAGTGTTCAGACTAAATTTCTGTTAACTGTTACCCTGATTTGCTCCCTGTCCACATTTTCTGCTCAGGCTTTTGTTGATTCGGGAGCAGCTATTAACCTGATGGATTTTGATTTTGCTAAACGTTGTGGGTTTCCCTTGATACCCCTACGGAAGTCTATTCCCCTACTGGGATTGATTCTACCCCTTTGGCTGAGAATAAACCCCAGTTCTCTACTCAGGTGATAATGAGGGTTGAACCTGATCATCAGGAGAGTTGCAAATTTTTGGTGCTGTATAATCTGCATGACATTATTGTACTAGGTTTCCCTTGGTTACAGTCTCATAATCCTGTTTTGGATTGGAAATCTGTGTCTGTAACCAGTTGGGGCTGCCAATGTGTTAATGCCAACACTCCTGTTTTTTCTGCCTCTCCCCAGGCTCAGGATGTTCCTGAATTTTGAATGATTTTTCTGATGTGTTTAGCGAAATTAAATCTGCATCCTTGCCCCCCCATAGGAGCTATGACTGCGCTATTGAATTAGTGCCTGATAGTAAATTCCCTAAAGGTCGCCTTTTTAACTTGTCTGTACCTGAACATGACGCTATGCGGTCTTATATCAGGGAGTTATTGGAGAAGGGTCATATTAGACCATCCTCTTCACCCTTGGGTGCCTTTTTTTTCTTTGTGGCCAAAAAGGATGGTTCATTAAGGCCGTGTATTGATTATCGTCTCTTGAACAATATCACTGTGAAATATCAATATCCATTACCCTTGATTTCTAACCTGTTTTCCAGGGTGAAAAGTGCTATTTGGTTTACCAAGCTTGACCTCAGGGGGGCGTATAACCTTATTCGCATTAAGCACGGGGATGAATGGAAGACGGCGTTTAATACCCCAGAGGGGCATTTTGAGTACCTAGTGATGCCCTTTGGGCTCACTAATGATCCTTCCATCTTCCAGTCCTTCATGAATGACATTTTCAGGGATTTTGTGGATAAATTTCTGATTGTTTATTTGGATGATATCTTGATTTTTTCCAATGACTGGGACTCTCATGTGAAACATGTTCTGGACATGTCCAGATTTTGAGAGAGAATGCTCTGTATGTGAAGGGATCAAAGTGTCTTTTTGGTGTACAGAGGATCTCATTTCTGGGATTAATTTTGTCCCCATCTGTTATTGAAATGGACCCGGTCAAGGTTCAGGCCATCTGTGATTGGGTCCAACCTACTTCATTAAAGGCTCTTCAGAGATCTTGGGTTTTGCCAATTTTTATTCGTAAATTTATTGGTAATTTCTCTGTTATTGTTAAACCATTGACTGATTTGACCAAAAAGGGTTCTGATGTGGTGAATTGGCCTCCTGAGGCAGTCTCTGCGTTTCAGGAACTTAAGCAGAAATTCACTTCTGCTCCTGCTCTACGGCAGCCTGATGTTTCTCTGCCATTTCAGGTGGAGGTTGATGCTTCTCAAATTGGGGCAGGTGCTGTTTTGTCCCAAAGAGATCCAGAGACCTCTAAAAGTAACCCTTGTGCCTTTTTCTCTCGAAAATTTTCTCCAACTGAACGTAATTATGACGTGGGTAATCGGGAGGTATTGGCCATGAAGTGGGCTTTTGAAGAGTGGAGACATTGGCTGGAGGGAGCCAAACATCAGGTGGTGGTCTTCACGGACCATAAGAATCTGGTTTATCTGGAATCAGCCAAGCGACTTAATCCTAGACAGGCCAGGTGGGCCTTGTTTTTCACACGTTTTAATTTTGTGGTTTCCTTTCTTCCTGGCACTAAGAATGTTAAGGCGGATGCCCTCTCGAGGAGTTTCCTTGCGGACTCTCCTGAGTTAACTGATCCTGCTGTTATTTTGAAAGAGGGTGTAGTTCTTTCCGCCATCTCGCCCAATTTGAGACTGGCTCTGGAAGGGTGTCAGGAGGATAAACCCGAGCGCTGCCCTATTGGGAAATTGTTTGTCCCAGACCGGTGGAAAAAGAGTGTGATGTCTGAGATTCATTGTTCCGCGTTGGCCGGTCATCCCGGAATTTTTGGTACCAGAGACTTGGTTAGTCGGTCCTTTTGGTGGCCTACTTTGTCTCCTGACGTCAGGGAATTTGTGTAGTCCTGCGGGACTTGCTCTCGCTCCAAGCCTTGCTCTCGCTCTAGTGGTTTGTTGATGCCATTGCCTGTGCCCAAAAGATCATGGACCCATATCTCTATGGATTTCATTTCCGACCTCCCTGTTTCTCAGAGAATGACCGTTATCTGGGTGATTTGTGATAGGTTTTCCAAAATGATACATCTTGTGCCATTACCTAAGTTGCCTTCCTCCTCCGAATTAGTGCCTTTGTTCCTTCAGCACGTGGTTCGGTTACACGGCATTCCTGAGAACATTGTGTCTGACAGAGGAGTCCAGTTTGTTTCCAGATTTTGGAGGACTTTTTGTTCTAAACTTGGTGTTCAATTGTCTTTCTCCTCGGCTTTTCATCCTCAGACCAATGGACAAACTGAGAGAACAAACCAGACCTTGGAGACTTATCTGAGATGCTTTGTGTCTGCTGATCAAGATGACTGGGTCTCTTTTTTGCCTTTGGCTGAGTTTGCTTTTAATAATAGGGCTAGCTCTGCCACTTTGATGTCTCAATTTTTCTGCAATTTTGGGTTTCACGCTCGATTTTCTTCGGGACAGACGGAGGCTTCTGTCTTTCCAGGTGTTGACTCTGTTGTGGAGCGTATGCAGCAGATTTGGGACCAGGTAGTGGAGAGGTTGTCCCTCAACCGGCATAGGACTGATGGTCCTCGGTTTGAAGTGGGGGACTTGGTCTGGTTGTCCTCAAGAAATATCCCTATGAGAGTTGCATCTCCTAAGTTTAAGCCTAGGTTCATTGGACCTTATAAGATCATGGAGATTCTTAATCCTGTTTCTTTCGTTTACTTCTTCCAGGGACATTTAAGATCCATAACGTGTTCCACAAGTCCTTATTGAAGAGGTTTGTCGAGCCAGTGGTTCCTATGGCTGCACCTCCTGACCCTGTTTTGGTTGAGAGCAATCTGGAGTATGTGGTTGAGAAAATATTGGATTCTCGTTTTTCTAGACGGAAACTCCAGTATTTGGTTAAGTGGAGAGGTTATGGTCAGGAGGACAATTCTTGGGTGTTTGCTTCGGACATCCATGCTAGGAGACTGATCCGTGCGTATCACAGAGCTCATCCTGACCATCTGGTTGCCCAAATGAGGGTTCAGTGACCCCTCCTCAAGGGGGGGTACTGTTGTGATGTGTTAGAAATGAATTCAGAGCAGAAGCTCCCTCTGGTGGTTACAAACAGTAAAGAACCATTCAATGAAGATTGTCAATCAGGAGTTACAGACTGGTCTTATATAAGGGAGGTTCCCTCCCATCATGGTTGCCGGTGATCAATTGTTCTTGTCTCAACTGTGGTTCCTGGTTCACTTGGAAGCTTGCTGAGTCTTGCCTCTTCTCCTGCTCTCAGATAAGATATTTTCTGTTTTTATTTTTGTGCTTGCTTTTTGCATTGTTCCCTGCACTTCTGTGGAGGTCAGCCATGTCCCCTCCGGGGGCTTGTGCTCCTCTCAGTTTATCTGAGCCACTGTTATTTGTTCATTTGCCTTTTCCAGTTTTTTCAGTGGCTGCGGCTTAGTTTTGTTACACCAGAGAACTAATTTAGGTGGTAGAGGTCGTGTGATCTCAGGTGTTTTTGCAATTAGTAGAGTTGGTATTTTTTAGGGTTTTTTGGATTGCAGTAAGTGTCCTTCCTATCCTTTTTCTTTCTAGGCAGATTGGGCCCCAACGTTTGCTCTTATTATTTTCTGTCTGTGTCTGTATTACCTCTTGTCTAACCACCATTACATGTTTGGGGGCTTCCTATGTTCTTTGGGGATCTGCTCCGGGGCAGATAGCTTTCCTCTTTCTATCTTTAGGTGTAGTTAACCTCTCAGGCTGTGACGAGGCATCTAGGACCAACGTAGGAACGCTCCACGGCTGCCTTTAGTTGTGGTGGTTAGTCAGGGTACTGCAATCCAGTAGATTCCAACCTCTCTGGTGTATTGCCATTTTTGCCTGCTCTCCTCAGCTACCAAATCATAACAGGCAATACAAAGAGTAGGTGGGTAGTATTGAGCTGCTCTCCATGGAAGAAGAGAGTTCAGATGATTCAGATGATTCACCAACTCGTCGACTTGCTATTGTATTGTAACTCGCCTTGTTACCCCTAGCGCCCTGCTGGCTTCACCTTTGAACATTGACTATAAGTCTTAACTCTTCTTATTAGCTCCAGGTAATGTCTCAACAGGACATATAAACATTGGTTGTCTATATACTGTATTAGAGCTTATTGGTCTCATTGAATGGGTCCATGATGTGATCCGGAGGTCTCAGAAGGGCCATATACTAATGGTTACCTATTGATTGAATGGACATCTTGTATGACCACAAACTGCCAATTTGCAGTAATCAGCTCTTTACCAGCAAATACACCTTTATGGAAGGGGCTATCCAAAAATGTATGTGGCAAAGTTTCCTGACATTATGTTAAATCCAAGGGTGAAAGGATTTCTGACTATCATAGCGATCGGGAATTATTACACATATTTTGGGGGTACAGTACGTGTGTGTTCATTTGGGCACTGACTTAAAATGTGTTTTGTACTTGTACAGAATATTTTACACATTCTGTAATTGGAACAGGAAATCGTTTTTATTGAAACAAAAAAAAAATATTCTCCTATAAAACTAGAAGCAAGCTACAGAAATGGGAATTTATAAAGAAAAAAATCCCTCTGGGCTGTAATTATGCAGTGACAGGAAGAAAGAAGGAATCAAGAAATGTAAAGGTCACTGAAATATCACCAATAACTGAGATGTAACTTTCCTGACAGGAAAGACTACATTTCCATTATGTCATGATTTGATGCTGGAGATTGCGTGAAATTGGCTGTTGTGTTGATCCAGCCTATCATTCACATGGCGTCAGGAACGAGATGTCTCACATCTTAGATCCAGCTGGCTCATGCCATATAGAAGTCTGTTTTACTATCATTGGATCAATAATGGTTTACATAAAGATTCCTTTATGTCCTTTGATCCTTCTCAACCTCTTTTTATTTGTTCATTGCATCTTAAATTTTAACAAAATGAAGCTGATTGTTTTAATTACAAATCTATTGTTTGTCCCTACATCTGTCTCCATGGCAACAGACTACAAACAATCCCTTTGTTGCCTGATCCTGCAGTGATACTTTCTTCCATTTGCCTCCTGCTTTTCAGTGCTGAGTAGGGTCAGAAAAATGATTTGATGTCAAGAGTAGACGGAAGTTGCAGAATTATGAATGATCTAGTTACAGCCATATGAACTGACTTGCTATGTGACAGTCATTTAGCGGACATATTATAACCCAGAAAACATGGCAAATGTTCCATTTATGTGCAGAAAACTCTAAATACCTCTTGTCTTGCTTTTTTCATTCTTGCTAGGTTATGAAGAGCATGGAAATATTTAAGTAAGTTTCCAATTTGATGTTGTCTTGTTTCTGTTTATTTGCCATGACTGCCTTCTTAGTCTAAGTTGAAAGTAGATGCAGCACCTGCCTGATCATAAGCAGTGAAATGTTAAAAAACAACTGCAGTTCTCAGGCCATTAACCAGTATGTGGCCCTGTTTTAAACTTGGTATTATGCATGAGGTGCCTATGTCCAAGGGCATAACGACCGCGGTCAGACAGGCCGAAATAACTACCGGGCCTGGTGGGTGAGGGGTCCGCTAACGCCAATAAATACTTTAACTGTATGTGCGTCCTCAAAAATTTGAGGGAGATTCACAAGGAGTGGACTGCTGCTGGAGTCAATGCTTGAAGAGCCACTACACACAGATGTATCCAGGACATGGGCTACAAGTGTTGCATTCCTTGTGTCAAGCCACTCATGACCAATAGAGAACGCCAGAAGCGTCTTACCTGGGCCAAGGAGAAAAAGAACTGGACTGTTGCTCAGTGTTCCAAGGTGTTGTTTTCAGATGAAAGTAAATTTTGCATTTCATTTGGAAATCAAGGTCCCAGAGTCTGTAGGAGTGGAGAGACACACAATCCAAGCTGCTTGAGGTCTAGTGTGAAGTTTCCGCAATCAGTGATGGTTTGGGGAGCCATGTCATCTGCTGGTGTAAGTCCACTGTGTTTTATCAAGACCAAAGTCAGCGCAGCCGTCTACCAGGAGCTAAAGGCACCTCAACATAGCAGAAAATAGCATACTGAACAGGGTCGGGCGAGTACACAGCCTTGTATTACGCCGTTTGCAACTGGGAAGACCTATTCATCTCCCATCATTCAGGACCTTCATCATCATAACATCATGGAGCTGCCGGACAATTGCAATGAACTTGCTCAGGCAGCCAAAAGTTGCCATGATTTTTTCCACAGGCTGACTGTGCCAAAAGCCTTGGTCAAGTCGACAAAGGTCAAGAAAAGGTTGTTACGTTGCTCTTGGCACTTTTCCTGGACTTGAAGTGCAGTGAAGACCATATCTATTGCAAGATTGGCATTTGCCTTTCTTCTTGTAGCTGTGGATTATGCTGGCATCTGTCAGCTGTTGCGGAACCTATTACTTTTTCCACATGGACTGGAATAGTTTAGTCATCATTTGTATCAAGATAGGGCCTCCTGTTTTGTACACCTCGGCATGTATAGCTTCGTTTCCTGGTGCTTTGTCACAAGAGAGTTGTTTTACTGCCTTACTGACTTTATCTTCTCTGGAAAGGACATCAAGGTTGTTGTTGATTTCTACCTGGGGCAGGTGAGCAATGGCCTCGTCATTGATAATGGCAGAGTGATTAAGACACTGTTGAAGTGCTCATCCCACAGTTCCAGAATCTGTTTATTTTCTCTCAGCAGCTTAGTTCTGTCCGCTTTGAGGAGAGATGAGGAGTTGGATGATTGTGGTCCATATACAGAGTAGAGACAGCGCTTCACAGGTTGGTGAATTTTATATCTCCTTTATTCTGCCTTCTGTGGCAACGTTTCGATCACACAAGATCTTTTTCAAGCTTGAAAAAGATCTTGTGTGAGCGAAACGTTGCCACAGAAGGCAGAATAAAGGAGATATAAAATTCACCAACCTGTGAAACGCTGTCTCTACTCTGTTTGTGATATTTGAACGTATTCCAAGAGGGACTCCTTGGACCCGACTTGCGCTCCTATTGTGGGTAAAGTTAGCCCTATGATGCTATGAGGTGCTGTGGACTTATTGTTCTTTTTGCTGGGGTCCATATACAGTCTTTAGCACATTATAAAAGTGCTTGAGGTCATGGCTATCTGCAAAGCCTTGGATTTCATCAGGCTTCTTGCTAAACCAGCTGTCCTGCATGTCAAGTAGCTTTATCTGTACCTTTCTTTTTGTGCTGATAAAGGCATCCTTGGCTAGCGACATAGGATCATTTTAAAGCGCTTTTTAAGCTCTTTGCACTGCTGATATTTCTCTTATTTCTTTGTTGTTTTCATTGAACCAATTTTGGTTTCTTCGGGCTGCAGGTGTAGGATGCATCTTTAAGAAGTCTTCTGTCACTGGGGTCTCTTCGATGGCAGAATGTGAAGCCTACACTTAGACACAATGAGGGGGTGGTCAGTCCAGCAGTTGGCACCATACATGGCTCTCGTTACTCTAAAGTCCATCCTATTCCTCTTTCTCGCAATGACGTTGTCAATGGGATGCAATTGCCTCCAGCATTGGTGCATCCATGATGTCTTCTTGTGAGTGGGTAGTTGGAACAGAGTGTTGGTGATGACAAGATAATGGATGGCACACATCTTGTGGAGCAAAAGGCCATTACTTCTGTCAAAGTTGTGTCCCCCAATGACTCCCTCCCAGTTTTGATAGTCTGTGCCCATTCTGGCATTAAAGTCTCCAAGTATAATGAGCTTGTCTGACTATGGGATTACTGAGATAAGTGTGTCAAGTTCATTATAGAACTTATCCTTAATGTCATTTGGATTGGTCATGGTGGGAGCATAGGCACTAATCAGCATAGCATTCTTCTTGTTTGTAAGTGGGACCAGAAGTGTCATAAGTGTTGTTAATGCCCTCCAGAAGCTGGGCATGGTTAAGAACAAGATGTGATTTGTTGGCAAATCCCGTGCCTGCTTATCGTCATTCAGTACTGCCTCGACCACTCCAGAAAACTGTATATCCACCACTGCGCGCTGACAGTTGGTCCTTATCTGCTAAGTGCATTTCGCTGAGAGCTGCTATGTCCACGTTGTTGCGAGCTAACTCCTTAAAAAACAGTGATGTTCTCTCTGGTCTGTCTGCCTTGATATTGTCTAGGCAGAGTTCTCACATTCCAGAGGTGCAGAGGCTGCAAGCATCGGTAAGTGTTCCAGGAACTGAAGATGAAGTGTTTGTTTTGTGCTTGGTGTTACTTTTCAGGGGCCATTATGGAGCAATGGAGAACATTATGGTGCAATGGGGAACACTATGGAGGACATTATGGGGGACATGATGAGGCTGTGGAGGATATTATGAGGCAATGGGGAACATTATGGGACATAACTATAAAATCTTTATATTTATGTCCGTCATGTTTTAGGCTAAGTGCACACGTTCAGGAATATTTGCGTTTTTTTCGCGTTTTTTCGCGGGAAAAAACGCGTCAAAAACGCATGTATTAAGCATCCTATCATTTAGAATGAATTCCGCAAATTTTGTGCACATGGTGCGTTTTTTTCCGCAAAAAAAACGCATCGCGGAAAATCTAGCAGTATGTCCATTAATTTTGCGGATTTCTAGCGTTTTCCCTCTTTATTATTGACCTAGAAAGTTCAGGAAAAAATCGCGGTAAAAACGCGTCAAAACCGCGCAAAAAACGCACCAAAAACGGCAAAATCCGCGCAAAAAAAACGCGCGTTTTTGCCGCAAAAAAAGTCCGGTTTTGCTCAGGAATATTCTGCAAACATTCTGCAAACGTGTGCACTTAGCCTTAAAGTTCTTGTAATGCTTTATATTGATTTTTAAGAAAAATTACCTCTGTTGAAATCCCTTCTGACATTATCCGTCTGTGATTTTAATTCACGTTCCACAATTTGCTGGAACCTGTCCTTACACTCAGATCTAGACTGGACTGGGTAGAAAAAAAGGATTTTTAACTTTTACATTTTCTTATTGATTAATTAGTTCTTCCAATTGAATATCGTCTGAATTTAATCATGTAATGTCAAAAGTGAAAATTATTCCTGAAAGTCAAGTTTATGAAATTCATTCACATTAGGTTCAATAGTCTGCAAAGAAACCAAGGACTGTTCTATCCAAAAATGTTTTCTGACTGTTAAATTACGAATGAGTTTATTAACATCCAGGATTGTGGTAAATAAATTAAATTCTTGATCCGGGACATAATTCAGCCCATGCGACAAAACTTCCAGTTGATCTTTGGAAATTCTTTAGATGATAAATTTAAGACTTTATGGGGAATTATTAATTATTCCATCATGAAATTTTTCTTGCGGTGTTTTGTCATGCCATAAATATTTTCTGTGCTTCCGCCCGCCGCACCTTTTCCGTTTTTTGGTGGCCTGTATTGTCTATTTCTGATAAGTTGAGCTGATTCATTTAATGAAGTGTCACATGCACTAAAATTATCCAATGAATCGTAATGGGATGAATTGAAACTAACATGCGATTTATTCTGAAATTTTGTATGATTAATACCACATTTGAGAATTGATTTGGGAGTCTCGGAGGCACCCTCCCAATTATTCCAATCATGTACTTTATTTTGTGAATAATAATTTAATTCTCGTTGAAATTTGCGTTTCTTTCTCTGCATAATATCATCCTCCAATGCAGATACAACCTTGTGTTGTCTTTTCAAGAGTTCATCATAGGTTGATGCGCTTTTGAAATTTTCCAACATCAATTTAGTGTAATCTATTTCTTTCTGGATATCACTCAATTTTGATTCTTCATATTTGATAATTAAGCACATGAGATTCAATGAACAATCACTTAATATGTTATTCCAATTCTCTAAAAATTTTGAACAAAAAATAGTTGTGGATTTCTTTTTAAATCTCAGTCCTCTAGGTATCATGTTTTTAGACACATAATTTTAAATCCCACCAAACTTTCGTTTTTTGCACCATTAAAGGGAACCTGTCACCTCATTTTTCAGTTATAAGCTGCGGCCACTGCCTTTCAGGGCTTATCTACAGCATTCTAGAATGCTGTAGATGAGCCCCCGATCTAACCTGAAAGATTATAAAAACAAGTGTTATTATACTCACCCGAGGGCGGTCCAGTCCTAAGGGCGTCGCATGTCCGGGTCCGGCGCCTCCCATCTTTATGTGATGACGTCCTCCTTCTTTCTTTGTGTCACGGCTCCTGCGCAGGTGTACTGATCTGCTCTGTTGAGGGCAGAGCAAAGTACTACAGTGCACAGGCACCGGGAAAGGTCAGAGAGGCCCAGCACCTGCGCACTGCAGTACTTTGCTCTGCCCTCAACAGGGCAGATCAGTACGCTTGCACAGGAGCATGAAGCAAGGAGGATGACTTCATATGAAGATGGGAGGTGCAGGACCCGGAACTGCGAAGCCCATCGGACCGGACCACCCCCCGAGTGAGTATAATAAAACTTGTTTTTCTTATCTTTCAGGTTAGATTGGGGGCTTATCTACAGCATTCTAGAATGCTGTAGATAAGTCCTGAAAGGCAGTGCCTGCAGCTTATAGCTGAAAAATGAGGTGACAGGTTCCCTTTAATTTTTCCAACTGTGCTAGATTGTCATGCATGTCTGAAAAGTCATTTGTCTCATCAGGTTTGTTGGAGAACACTCGTGCTGCTTTTTTTTAACCTTTCTCTAGATAAATCTGACATGATTGATTAATGCCAGGTGTAACAAACTGTGAACTGAAATAGTGTCCACAGTAAAGTGCAATAGTGCTCGATTATATCGCTCTATAATATGTTGGAGCAAAAGAATCAGGTGCCAGGCAAACAACAAACAATCATAGGTAAGAAAGGAAAAGCCAGCTCACCGATACTTCAAGGTGCACGGAACGCCGTCCTAATGAGAAATATATGCATATAAAAAAAGAAAAAAACTTGATGTTCCAGCTCCTTTAGATAAAAAATTCTTCAAATTTATTCAAAAATATTTAGAGTTGAGAGTCCTCAGTGGTTGATACCTTTTAATGGCTAACTGAAAAGATGGTAACAAATTGCAAGCTTTCGAGACTACTCAGGTCTCTTCATCAGGCTGAACTAATACAAAATCTGAAGAATCACATATTTATACACAAAAACACAGAAAAAATGCAATAGGTAAGACAAGTGACGTGAAGCAGAATAGTCATTATGGCAGAGGAATGAGCATAAATATTGGAACAATTCATAGATAAGGAGAGAAAGTTTTATTACCCTCTGATTGGGGTCTGGTAATGTTTTGTGATGTTTTCACAGGGTATTTGGAGTAAATTCCTTAATTGATGTAATAGGCCATAAAACCATGTGACAGGTTCATTCCAGCATTAAGAGTGTCAAAGGTCACCATCAATTTGTATTCGCAAATTCTTCTCTGCCTCTGAGATGTGAATCTGCTTCTTAGTACCAGTATTTTCATATCTGACATGCTATGATCAGGGGAGCAAAAATGTTTTGCCACAGGTAGATCCATTCTTTTTTCTCTTATTGCGTGGCGATGAGAATTCATCATTTTTGCTCCCCTGATCATAGCATGTCAGATATGAAAATACTGGTACTAAGAAGCAGATTCACATCTCAGAGGCAGAGAAGAATTTGCGAATACAAATTGATGGTGACCTTTGACACTCTTAATGCTGGAATGAACCTGTCACATGGTTTTATGGCCTATTACATCAATTAAGGAATTTACTCCAAATACCCTGTGAAAACATCACAAAACATTACCAGACCCCAATCAGAGGGTAATAAAACTTTCTCTCCTTATCTATGAATTGTTCCAATATTTATGCTCATTCCTCTGCCATAATGACTATTCTGCTTCACGTCACTTGTCTTACCTATTGCATTTTTTCTGTGTTTTTGTGTATAAATATGTGATTCTTCAGATTTTGTATTAGTTCAGCCTGATGAAGAGACCTGAGTAGTCTCGAAAGCTTGCAATTTGTTACCATCTTTTCAGTTAGCCATTAAAAGGTATCAACCACTGAGGACTCTCAACTCTAAATATTTTTCTATCTACTGGCTAACACGGTACGAAGATATACATCTTTACTGTATCAAATTTATTCAAACATTTTAAAAGGCGAGATGTTCCTAGACCGCACTAAAGTGCACACTGGGATAAAGAGCGACGTGTTTTGATGGAAAATGTATGACATAGTTGTCATGAGAGATTTCAGTTATTGGTGGGAATCTCTCTCTGGCAAAACTAACAGGTCAATCAGATTTTTATCCTCTCTTGCTGACAACTTTATCTTCCAAAAGGTAGGGGAGAAAACAAGGGGATTTGCTACTTTGGATCTAATCCTTATAAACAGGGAGGAAATGGTTGAGGAGGTAAGAGTGGCTGGGACCTTATGAGGTAGCGACCATGCTATTTTAGAATTTTGGATAACTAGAGGAGAAAGACCTGTGAAGACTCAGACGTCAAGGTTAGATTTCAGAAAGGCAGATTTTAAGGGATTCAGAAAGAGAATAGGAGGAATCCAGTGGCTGAATATCTTTAAGGACAAAAGTGTCCAGGAAGGATGGGAAATCTTGAAAAATTAGATTCTCAAAGCACAATCGTTAACAATTCTGTAAAGAGGGAAGAATAGGAAGCATTTAAGGAAACCTGGATGGATGAACACAGAACTTAAACACATGCTTAACCCCTTCATGACCCAGCCTATTTTGACCTTAAAGACCTTGCCATTTTTTGCAATTCTGACCAGTGTCCCTTTATGAGGTAATAACTCAGGAACGCTTCAACGGATCCTAGCGATTCTGAGAATGTTTTTTCGTGACATATTGGGCTTCATGTTAGTGGTAAATTTAAGTCGATAATTTTTGCGTTTATTTGTGAAAAAAATGGAAATTTGGCGAAAATTTTGAAAATTTTGTAATTTTCAAATTTTTAATTTTTATTCTGTTAAACTAGAGAGTTATGTGACACAAAATAGTTAATAAATAACATTTCCCACATGTCTACTTTACATCAGCACAATTTTGGGAACAACATTTTTTTTTGTTAGGAAGTTATAAGGGTTAAAAGTTGACCAGCGATTTCTCATTTTTACAGCAAAATTTACAAAACCATTTTTTTTAGGGACCACCTCACATTTGAAGTCACTTTGAGAGGTCTATATGGCAGAAAATACCCAAAAGTGACACCTTTATAAAAACTGCACCCCTCAAGCTACTCAAAACTATATTCAAGAAGATTATTAACCCTTCAGGTGCTTCACAGGAACTAAAGCAACGTGTAAGGAAAAAATGGACATTTTAATTTTTCCAACAAAAATTTTCTTTTAGCATCAATTTTTTCATTTTTACATGGGCATCAGGATAAAATGGATCCTAAAATTTGTTGGGCAATTTCTCCTGAGTACACAGATACCTCATATGTGGTCATAAACCACTGTATGGGCGCACGGCAGGGCTCAGAAGGGAAGGAGCGCCATTTGACTTTTGAATGGAAAATATGCTGGAATATTTAGCGGTTGCCATGTCACATTTGGAGAGTCCCTGTGTGCCTAAACATTGGAGCTCCCCCACAAGTGACCCAATTTTGGAAACTAGACCCCCTAAGGAACTTATCTAGATGCATAGTGATCATTTTGAACCCCCAGGTGCTTCACAAATTGATCTGTAAAAAAAAGAAAGTACTTTTTTTTCACAAAAATTTTCTTTTAGCCTCAGTTTTTTCATTTTCACATGGGCAACAGTATAAATTGGATCCTAAAATTTGTTGGGCAATTTCTCCTGAGTACACAGATACCTCATATGTGGTCATAAACCACTGTTTGGGCGCATGGCAGGGCTCAGAAGGGAAGCAGCGCCATTTGACTTTTTGAATGGAAAATATGCTGGAATATTTAGCGGTTGCCATGTCGCATTTGGAGAGTCCCTGTGTGCCTAAACATTGGAGCTCCCCACAAGTGACCCCATTTTGGAAACTAGACCCCCTAAGGAACTTATCTAGATGCATAGTGATCATTTTGAACCCCCAGGTGCTTCACAAATTGATCTGTAAAAAAAAGAAAGTACTTTTTTTTTCACAAAAATTTTCTTTTAGCCTCAGTTTTTTCATTTTCACATGGGCAACAGTATAAATTGGATCCTAAAATTTGTTGGGCAATTTCTCCTGAGTACACAGATACCTCATATGTGGTCATAAACCACTGTTTGGGCGCACGGCAGGGCTCAGAAGGGAAGGAGCGCCATTTGACTTTTTGAATGGAAAATATGCTGGAATATTTAGCGGTTGCCATGTCGCATTTGGAGAGTCCCTGTGTGCCTAAACATTGGAGCTCCCCCACAAGTGACCCCATTTTGGAAACTAGACCCCCTAAGGAACTTATCTAGATGCATAGTGAGCACTTTGAACCCCCAGGTGCTTCACAAATTGATCCGTAAAAAAAAGAAAGTACTTTTTTTTCACAAAAATTTTCGTTTAGCCTCAGTTTTTTTCATTTTCACATGGGCAACAGTATAAATTGGATTCTAAAATTTGTTGGGCAATTTCTCCTGAGTACACAGATACCTCATTTGTGATCATAAACCACTGTTTGGGCGCACGGCAGGGCTCAAAAGGGAAGGAGCGCCATTTGACTTTTTGAATAGAAAATATGCTGGAATATTTAGCGGTTGCCATGTCGCATTTGGAGAGTTCCTGTGTGCCTAAACATTGGAGCTCCCCCACAAGTGACCCCATTTTGGAAACTAGACGCCCTAAGGAACTTATCTAGATGCATAGTGAGCACTTTGAACCCCCAGGTGCTTTACAGAAGTTTATAACGCAGAGCCGTGAAAATAAAATATCATTTTTTTTTCTCAAAAAATGATTTTTTAGCCCACTATTTTTTATTTTCACAATGGTTACAGGAGAAATTGGACCCCGAAAGTTGTTGTCCAGTTTGTCCTGAGTACGCTAGTACCCCATATGTGGGGGGAACCACTGTTTGGGCACATGTCAGGGCTCGGAAGGGATGTAGTGAGGCTTTGAAATGCCAACTTGATGGAATGGTCTGCGGGCATCTTGTTACGTTTGCAGAGCCCCTGATGCGCCTAAACAGTAGAAACTCCCCACAAGTGACCCCATTTTGGAAACTAGACACCGCAAAGAACTTATCTAGATGTGTGGTGAGCACTTTGAACCCCCAAGGGCTACACAGAAGTTTATAACGCCCAGGCATGAAAATAAAAAAATCATATTTTTTCCACAATCAGGATCTTTTAGTCCCCAATTTTTTTATTTTCACAAGGGTAACATGAGAAATTAGACCCCAAAAGTTGTTGTCCAATTTGTCCTGAGTATGCTGATATCCCATATGTGGGAGAAAACTACTGTATGGGCACACGTCGGGGCTCGGATGGGAAGTAGTGACTAGTGTTGAGCATTCCGATACCGCAAGTATCGGGTATCGGCCGATATTCGCGTTATCGGAATTCCGATACTTAATTCCGATACTTTTTCCATATCGTATACCGGAATCGAAGTTCCCATAATTCTTTGAGAGGCAATGTGATTTTAGTCAGCCAATGAGGAATCCTACGAAGTGTGGGCACATCCTGTAATGCTGCGGTCATCTTAACTAATGGCATGGCTGTGATTGGCTGCTGAAATGATGTCAGAATGCACTATAAAAGGCGCCGCCGCCATTTTAGCGTCACTGTGCTGTGAACTCAGTAAGGGACAGAACGCTACTCTGCTAACTCTGAGGGACAGTTACATATTGCGATTTTGTGTACTACTGTGCTTGAGGCAGGCTAGTTTACCAACCGCTGTGTAAAGCTTCATTTTGCCAGTGTTGTTTTAACAGCTCTGTGCAAGGTGTGTGTGTGACAGTGCAGGTGACGCTGCAGTTTGCTCTGCATCCACCGCTGTTTGTAGGCATCTGCACGTGTCACTGACTCTTTTTTTTTATTTTATTTAGTGGAATTGGTGCAGCTCCATTATATTAGAAAAAAATCAAATCTATTAGTGTGACGTGCTTCCATCCGTATACAATACATTGGTTGCAAACACTATAGAACTACACAAAGGAGCTTTTCACAGATAGTGAATAGTTGTGTTTCAGTGTTCACTGCAGTCTGTGAGGTTTTGATTTTTTGAGTGCAGATCACGCTCCAGTTAGTTCTTCAACCACTGCCGGTTGTAGTCTGCTGAGCGTGTGTCACTGCCTCATCCTTCACATTTTTCTCTAATTGGTGCTGCTCCATTTTAGTGGAAAAAAATCTAATCTATTAGTGTGACGCGCTTCCATCCGTATACAATACATTGGTTGCAAACACTATAGAACTACACAAAGGAGCTTTTCACAGATAGTGAATAGTTGTGTTTCAGTGTTCACTGCAGTCTGTGAGGTTTTGATTTTTTGAGTGCAGATCACGCTCCAGTTAGTTCTTCAACCACTGCCGGTTGTAGTCTGCTGAGCGTGTGTCACTGCCTCATCCTTCACATTTTTCTCTAATTGGTGCTGCTCCATTTTAGTGGAAAAAAATCGAATCTATTAGTGTGACGCGCTTCCATCCGTATACAATACATTGGTTGCAAACACTATAGAACTACACAAAGGAGCTTTTCACAGATAGTGAATAGTTGTGTTTCAGTGTTCACTGTATTCTGTGAGCTTTTCATTTTGTGAGTGCAGATTACGCTCCAGTTTGTACTTCAACCACTGCCGGTTGTAGTCTGCTGAGCGTGTGTCACTGCCTCATCCTTCACATTTTTCTCTAATTGGTGCTGCTCCATTTTAGTGGAAAAAAAACTAATCTATTAGTGTGACGCGCTTCCATCCGTATACAATACATTGGTTGCAAACACTATAGAACTACACAAAGGAGCTTTTCACAGATAGTGAATAGTTGTGTTTCAGTGTTCACTGTAGTCTGTGAGCTTTTCATTTTGTGAGTGCAGATTACGCTCCAGTTTGTACTTCAACCACTGCCGGTTGTAGTCTGCTGAGCGTGTGTCACTGCCTCATCCTTCACATTTTTCTCTAATTGGTGCTGCTCCATTTTAGTGGAAAAAAAACTAATCTATTAGTGTGACGCGCTTCCATCCGTATACAATACATTGGTTGCAAACACTATAGAACTACACAAAGGAGCTTTTCACAGATAGTGAATAGTTGTGTTTCAGTGTTCACTGTAGTCTGTGAGCTTTTCATTTTGTGAGTGCAGATTACGCTCCAGTTTGTACTTCAACCACTGCCGGTTGTAGTCTGCTGAGCGTGTGTCACTGCCTCATCCTTCACATTTTTCTCTAATTGGTGCTGCTCCATTTTAGTGGAAAAAAAACTAATCTATTAGTGTGACGCGCTTCCATCCGTATACAATACATTGGTTGCAAACACTATAGAACTACACAAAGGAGCTTTTCACAGATAGTGAATAGTTGTGTTTCAGTGTTCACTGTAGTCTGTGAGCTTTTCATTTTGTGAGTGCAGATTACGCTCCAGTTTGTACTTCAACCACTGCCGGTTGTAGTCTGCTGAGCGTGTGTCACTGCCTCATCCTTCACATTTTTCTCTAATTGGTGCTGCTCCATTTTAGTGGAAAAAAAACTAATCTATTAGTGTGACGCGCTTCCATCCGTATACAATACATTGGTTGCAAACACTATAGAACTACACAAAGGAGCTTTTCACAGATAGTGAATAGTTGTGTTTCAGTGTTCACTGTAGTCTGTGAGCTTTTCATTTTGTGAGTGCAGATTACGCTCCAGTTTGTACTTCAACCACTGCCGGTTGTAGTCTGCTGAGCGTGTGTCACTGTCTCATCCTTCACATTTTTCTCTAATTGGTGCTGCTCCATTTTAGTGGAAAAAAATATAATCTATTAGTGTGACGCGCTTCCATCCGTATACAATACATTGGTTGCAAACACTATAGAACTACACAAAGGGGCCTTTCACAGATACTGAACAGTTGTCTGCAGGGTTCACTGTAGTCTGTGAGGAATAACCACACTTAGGCCTTAACTTTTCTGACTTTCTTTATCAATCTACCAAGATGAAGAAGTCAGTGAGTAAGGCACGTGGTCGTGGTCGAGGCCGTGGATTTGCAGCAGGGAGAGGACGTGGGGATTCTGTGGCTGCTGCCGCACCCAGTGACACAGCATCCACCAGTTTTCCCCGTGAGCGTTCCTTTATGCGCACTTTTGTAGGAGCTCAGCGTACCCCCCTGCTGCGTGAAGAACAAATTGAAGCCGTTGTTGGTTGGATGGCAGCCAATGCATCGACTTCAATACCTTCCACCTCCTCTCAGGACCACAGCACTGTTGAACAACCATCAGTCTCTTCACCGCCTGCCAAATTGCCCAGGCAGTCAGAGAGCTCTGTACAGGAGCCAGCTGAGTCTCTGCTTCTGTTCTCAGAATCTGTTGGCTTGGAAACAGGGGCCCAGCCAAGCAGCATTCTGGAATGTGAAGAAGAGGCAGTATGCAGTGATGCGCAACAGCTGTGTCTCTCTGAATCTGAAGAGGCGGGTGAGCCAGTGCCGATGGTCAGCACACCGCAGAACGCATCTGATGATGATGAGACTCAGTTGCCAGTTTCTGTTGAGCATGGTGCTGGCCAGACCACCCAACAACAGCAGGTGTTGGAAAGAGGTAGTGGTGGAGATGATGAGGTCCAAGACCCAACATGGCGTGAGGAACAGGAAGGTGGTGGGAGCAGCTCTGAGGAAGAGATTGCCCCAACGGTCCAAACAGTAGGGAGAGGTAGGCTGCAGACTCGCTTGCCTGTAGCCTCCAGTTTGGCACCCGTTCGGAGCAGTTCTCTTACAACAGCCAAACCGGGCGCTCCCAGGACTTGCTCTGCGTGGTCCTTTTTTGATACAGTTGCAGATGATATTTGCTATGTCAAATGCAAGCTGTGTAATCAAAAAATTAAAAGAGGTAAAAGTGTCAGTAACCTTAATACAACAAATATGTGGAAACATGTGCGGTCAAAGCACTTTGTTGAGTTACAAAGACACACTGGAGATGTAGGCCAACCTACAGCAGCACCTACATCTTCAGCTCCTGTTGGAGCCTCTTCCTCCAGTTCACACACAGCTGGTAAGGCTTCCTCAAAGGATCGCCATGGAAGAACCTCTGTCACTGTTGTCCAGAGACACAGTGTTATTCCACCCACAGGTGCAAGTTCCCTGTCATCCTCACACACCCAGGCCACAAAACAGCCATCGGTAGCACAGGCATGGGATAAAAGACGGCCATACTCGGCAAACCATCCACGAGCACAGGCTCTGAATGCTGTCATTGCAAAACTCCTGTCCCTTGAAATGCTGTCATTCAGGCTGGTGGAGACTGACAGTTTCCGTGAATTAATGGCATTGGCAGTCCCACAATACAATGTGCCCAGCCGATTTTATTTCAGCAGGCAAGCCGTCCCTGGTCTGCAAAAGCATGTTGAGGCAAAAATTAAACATGCGCTACTAAACGCCGTCAGTAGCAAGGTCCACCTGACCACCGATGCGTGGACCAGTACCCATGGCCAGGGACGATACCTTTCACTCACTGCCCATTGGGTGAATGTTGTGGAGCCGGGTACAGATCTTGCGAGTGGCGCTGTACGTGTTCTGCCAACTCCAAGGATTGCCGGAATCAAGTCTGTCCACATTGACTCCTCCTCCTACTCCAGTTCCTCAGAATCATCGCTGCAGGAGCCGTCACGGTCTACCTCCACATGGACCCGTGGACGCTTACCTGATGCGACCGATATGAGCACAGCCGTGGCCAAACGGCAACAGGCCGTTCTGAAATTAATTCCCATGGGGAATCGAAGCCACACAGCGCAGGAGGTCTGGAATGCCATCAAGCAGGAGAGCGACGTGTGGTTTTTGCCAGCGAATCTCCAGCCAGGTTTGGTAGTGTGTGACAATGGCCGAAATCTGGTGGCAGCTCTGGGCCTTGGCAACCTCACTCACATACCATGTCTGGCACATGTGCTCAACTTGGTCGTGCAGAGTTTTTTGAGGGACTATCCGGATCTTGATGCACTGCTGCACAAGGTCCGCCTAGAGTGCGCTCACTTGCGACGTTCCAGCATGGCCAGATCGCGCATTGCAGCTCTGCAACGCAGATTGCGCCTTCCTGAACATCGCATCATATGTGACGTATCCACCAGGTGGAATTCAACGTTACATATGTTGGAGCGGTTGTGTGAGCAGCAGCCAGCAGTTATGGAGTATCAGCTGCATCAGGCGCAATCAACACGCAATTTGCGCCGTCCACACTTCACCATTAATGAGTGGGCCACTATGAAGGACATGTGCCACGTTTTGCGTGCGTTTGATGAGTCAACGCGGATGGCGAGTGCAGATGATGCACTAGTCAGCCTGACTGTCCCCCTTATCTGCCTGCTTCAAAAAACACTGCAAGCAATAAGGGATGAGGTTTTGGAAGAGGTGGAGGATGAGGAGTCACAAATTCCATCACCTTCTGGAAAGTCAGCGCAACGTGGTTCCTCACAAAGGGCTGGGCAGGGCTCACTTTGTGAGGAGGATGAGGAGGAGGAGTCAATGGAGGAGGAAGACATCGCTACAGAGGGAGGTACACAACGCTCTAGTCAGTATGTAGAGCGAGGGTGGGGTGATGCAGAGCAGGCAGAGATAACGCCTCTTGCAGAGGACAGCGTTTCTTTGCCAGTTGGGAGTCTGCAGCACATGGTTGATTTCATGCTGCAGTGCCTAAGAAACGACCGCCGCATCGCCCACATTCTCACGACGTCTGATTATTGGGTGTACACCCTCCTAGACCCTCGCTACCGGGACAACGTCAAAAGCCTCATCACACCGTTGAACCGGGAGCGTAAAATGCGGGAGTACCAAGACACACTGGTGCAATCCCTAATTTCTACCTTACTGCCGAGAGCACTGCTGCTGCTACTGCTTTACAAAGCAGCTCTGTGCGTCGAGGCAGTGTAGAGAGCTCTGCAACAAGAGGGAGCACACGCAGTGCCTCTGCACAGGGAAAGACCAGTATGTTCAAAATGTGGCAAAGTTTTGTGGCAGCGCCACAAATGTCTACACCATCCGAGAGGGCTCCAGTCAGCGGGAGGCAACGTATCCGTCAGATGGTGACAGACTACTTGGCTTTGCCTCTCAGTGTACTCCCAGATGGCTCTTCCCCATTCAAGTTTTGGGTCTCTAAGCTGGATACATGGCCAGAGCTTAGCCAGTATGCATTGGAGGTGCTGGCTTGCCCTGCTGCCAGTGTATTATCGGAGCGCGTCTTTAGTGCTGCAGGTGGTGTACTAACAGACCGTCGCATGCGACTATCCTCCGATAATGTAGACCGGCTTACTTTTCTGAAAATGAACAAGGCATGGATCTCGCCAGAATTTCTCTGTCCGTTTTCAGATTAAATAACTGGTTCGCAACGTTATCCATGTCTCCTGTTATGTTCATCTTTCTACCACCTGAACTCTACTCCCTGGGCTCCAACACTGCCAGTTGCTGCTCAGAAGTGTCGTGTCCACAGAACAAAACACAAGCTCTACTGTTAGTGGGGTTCAGTAACGCCAGCTGTTCCCCTGCTGTGTCAACGGCAAGAAGTGTCCTGTTCCCGACACATGGACAGAAAAACACATGACCAACATGCTCCAAATAGGGAAGAGCCGTCACCCTGCTTGTTATGCTGAAAACATGAAATTGTGAAGTTTTGCAGGCCTAGAATGATAAATTTTTAAGAAAAATATGGACAAATAATAATTTGTCATCACAGCGCATATCTGCACATGTCTATTAGAAATGGTAACAAAAAATAAAACATAGTCTACTCTTCACATTTTTAAATTAATGCATAAAAGTACATTTCAGACTTATGAATTAATGCTTTTAAAGGAACTTTATCTGTACCTGTAAGATAATGCACTCAATGGATGTACGAATCATTACATCCTCATCATCATCATGACGAGTTTTATTTATGACAGACATTATAAAATACACATACTGATGCCAACTGTAACTTCAAACACCATATATGAAATGGCCAGCATGTAAACATGGTAATAATGTCCAATAATAAATTATTACATCTAGAAAGTGCATCATGCATACTGACAATAGGTACTTATACCTGCAAGTGCTGTTGAAACAACCACAAGAGATATAAATTAATACTGGTATATAGGTATCACAGTGCATAGTTACTCATGGACAATGTTGATGTAATACTGTATCTCAATTAAGTCAGCGTCAACCATTAGGCTTGTTAGTCTTGTACATTGTTAAAGAGGGAACGTAATTTTTTGGTTTGTCATAGGTGTAGTATTACACATTAAATTATTACTGCTGTATTTTTTTTGGCGTCCCTAGTGCGCAATAACGCAGCCTAACCTCACATTTGATAGTCAGCTAATTGCCACACGCTACCCTACCCTACGCGTGACAGTAGGAAGGTAGTGTTGACGGATAAAGCTTTGCGCAAACAGACATTCTTTTACCCTCTTCAACACTCTACAAGCAAAAAATGCATGATTTCAGCCGCAGACTTTATTGACGTACAGTATAACATCGGCATTACCCATCAGAGGCTGTCCACTGTGTGATACAGACATAGAATATACCTTTGCTATCCGTAGCCTTTGTTTCACCTACACTTGCAGGCACACACTTAAATTGTGACAAACAATGCCTAATGTTTTTTTAAATGGTTATTTTTTATTGTACATTATTGTGTCATCAATCACATTGATGAGTCCATGCTGGACATGTCATACATGCTATAGAAAGTTACGATTTTATGAACTTAAATAATTAAATTGTCTGTGACTGTCACATAAAATTTGCGATGATGATGATGAGTGACTATTACAAAATCCATTGTCTTCACTATGTTATAGTTTAACATTGCGTTCCTTAAGCATTATTCATAAAAAAAAAAATGTACTTTTATTCTTAAATTTACAACACTATATTTTGTTACCAATTTTTTGGGTGTTGTGTTGTTCCATTTATTTTTGGCATGTGCATATATGCGTTTAGATTTGTATTTTCTTTATTTTTCCTTCTTGAAATTAGAAAACATGTGTATCTTTGTACCGTGTTAGCCAGTAGATAGAAAAATATTTAGACTTCAGAGTCAGCAGTGGTTCATACCTTTTTATGGATAACTGAAAAGATGGAAACAAATTGCAAGCTTTCAAGGCTACTCACGTCTCTTCATCAGGGAAAGACTAACTAAAAAAATTAAGCATCACATATTTCTATACACAACAGGACACAGGAATATTGCAATAGGTAAGACAAGTAAGTGACGTGTATCAGAACTGTCATTATCTCACAGGGATGAACATAAATATTCTAACAGTTCCTAGATAAGGATAGAAAGTTTGATTGCCCTCTCATTGGCGTATTTTTTGGGGTTTTCATGACCCTGGAAGGGCATAGACGCAGATTCCTTAATTGATATAGAATGACATAAATCCATGTGATCTATTCATTCCATCACTAACAGTGTCAAAGGTCATGATGAGCTTATATTCTGAAACCTTTGTACGTTTCTCATATTTGAAGTTATATTTTAATAACAGTAATTCCATATCCATGATGCTATGACCGGGCGGGCATACAAAAGTCTTTTGCCACAGCTAAATTCATTAATTTATCTGTGATTGTGTGGCGCTGATAATTCATCGTTGTTCTCCTTTTTGTTGCCGGTCTCCCCTCACTTGTCCCTCCCTCACTTGTCTTAGCTATTCCTGTGTCCTGTTGTGTGTAGAAATATGTGATTCTTCATTTTTGGCTTTACTCTTAGCCTGATGAAGACACCTGAGTAGTCTCGAAAGCTTTGAATTTGTTACCATATTTTCAGTTAGCCATTAAACGTTATCAACCACAGAGGACTGTCAAGTATAAATATTTTTCTATTCTTGTAATTGAAATTTATCATTTTATTGTTGTAGTAAAACTTCATTTATTCTTGTTTGAAGTACATACATTTGCAATGGCCACGTAACAAGGCAATAACTCAATATTTTATGCCTACACCCTCCTTGACCCTGGGTTACAACACCGCCAGTTGTTTCTCGGAAGTGCTGTTAGCACAGTCTACACTTGCTCCTGTGTTACTGGGGTTCAGTAATGTCAGCTGTTCCCCTGCTGTGTGAACGGCAAAAAGTCCTGCTGCCTCCACCCTGTTCTGTTCTCATCCCTGGGTTACAACACCGCCAGTTGTTTCTCGGAAGTGCTGTTAGCACAGTCTACACTTGCTCCTGTGTTACTGGGGTTCAGTAATGTCAGCTGTTCCCCTGCTGTGTGAACGGCAAAAAGTCCTGCTGCCTCCACCCTGTTCTGTTCTCATCCCTGGGTTACAACACCGCCAGTTGTTTCTCGGAAGTGCTGTTAGCACAGTCTACACTTGCTCCTGTGTTACTGGGGTTCAGTAATGTCAGCTGTTCCCCTGCTGTGTGAACGGCAAAAAGTCCTGCTGCCTCCACCCTGTTCTGTTCTCATCCCTGGGTTACAACACCGCCAGTTGTTTCTCGGAAGTGCTGTTAGCACAGTCTACACTTGCTCCTGTGTTACTGGGGTTCAGTAATGTCAGCTGTTCCCCTGCTGTGTGAACGGCAAAAAGTCCTGCTGCCTCCACCATGTTCTCTTCTCATCCCTGGGTTACAACACCGCCAGTTGTTTCTCGGAAGTGCTGTTAGCACAGTCTACACTTGCTCCTGTGTTACTGGGGTTCAGTAATGTCAGCTGTTCCCCTGCTGTGTGAACGGCAAAAAGTCCTGCTGCCTCCACCCTGTTCTGTTCTCATCCCTGGGTTACAACACCGCCAGTTGTTTCTCGGAAGTGCTGTTAGCACAGTTAACACTTGCTCCCGTGTTACTGGGGTTCAGTAATGTCAGCTGTTCCCCTGCTGTGTGAACGGCAAAAAGTCCTGCTGCCTCCACCCTGTTCTGTTCTCATCCCTGGGTTACAACACCGCCAGTTGTTTCTCGGAAGTGCTGTTAGCACAGTCTACACTTGCTCCTGTGTTACTGGGGTTCAGTAATGTCAGCTGTTCCCCTGCTGTGTGAACAGCAAACAGTCCTGCTGCCTCAACTTTAATTTCCATGGGTACCTTCTGCTACCCATCCGGGTTCCAGTACCGTCAGCTGGTTCTCCGCAGTGCCTTTGGCGTAGGTGCCTCCATGTCGGTATCCGAGTTCCAGCAACGTCTGCTGGTCCTTGGTAGTGCTTTGGAGCACAGGTACCTCCTGCTTAGTAACCGTGTCCCAGTAACGTCAGCTGGTCCTCGGTTGTGCCATTGGCTCTTTTCCTTCTGCTGACCCTCCGGGTTCCAGCACAGTCAGCTGGTCCTCGTTACTTCCATTGGCTTTTGTACCATCACCAACAGGACAAAGAAGGTTAAGACAAACTACAAGATACAGAACAAGAGACAGAAGAACAATAAGCAGAAGATCAAAAAGCAGAAGAACATTAAGTATAAGACCAAAATGAAGAGCAAAATATATGCTCTAAATTCTAAGCAGAAGAAGACTAAGCAGTGTATGGGGGTGAGTCCGTTCCTCCTCGTGGTGCCCCTGGAAAATGCCTGATGCTGCTGCAGGCTAAACTGAACGCGGACAAATACTGTTGTAATTAAAATCTTTTGTGACAGCAAGAACGGAAGGTTGAAAATTCAGAGTTTTACAGATTACAAGTACAGGAATGTCTGTCACAAATAAGAATATGATGAAAAGGATGAATAGGAAGAAGATGAAGAAGTAGAATATGAAGAATAATAACTGTTTAATAAGAACAATATAAGTAATGTTAACAAAAAGATGAATAGCAAGAAGTTTTAGAAGATTAAGAAGGTGAAGATGAAGAATAATTTGATGAGAAAGATGATGCTGCTGAAAATTATGAAGGAGAAAGTGTGTGAAAAGTTAAAAAGGTGAAGACCATGGAAGTTGTGAAACAGACATATTTGACAAAATAGAAAAAAGGTTAAGAACATTGTCAATTTGTTCGTCAATCCGAACGTATTTCCTAAAAAAAAATAAATAATGCTATTCCATTGGATTGGGTCAAACATCTATGCCTTTAATGTCTCCTCAACCTCCCCCAATACATTCTACATTACTCTTTCTTGTTTTCCTTCATGTACAATTAACCAACAAGACAAGAATGGTTTTTTTTTAATTTCGATATTTTGTTCCCATAGACTTACATGGGACTTCCGGTATCGGTATCGGGTATCGCCGATATTTTAGTGATATCGGCGATACCATTACGATTCCGATACTTTAGGATATCGGAAAGTATCGCTCAACTCTAGTAGTGACCTTTTGAAATGCCCACTTGATGGAATGGTCTTCGGGCGTCATGTTACGTTTGCAGAGTCACTGATGTGCCTAAACAGTAGAAACTCCCCACAAGTGACCCCATTTTGGAAACTAGATCCCCCAAGGAACTCCTCTAGATGTGTGGTGAGCACTTTGAATCTCCAAGTCCTTCACAGAAGTTTATAACGCAGAGCCGTGAAAATATAAAATCATTTTTTTTCCACAAAAATAATTTTTAGTCCCCAATTTTTTTTCCCAATGTTAACAGGAGAAATTAGAACCCCCAAAGTTGTTGTGCAATTTTTCCCGAGTACGCTGATACCTCATATGTGGGGATAAACCACTGTTTGGGCATATGTCGGGGCTTGGAATAAAGGGAGCACTGTTTGACTTTTTGAACGCAAAATTTGCAGGAATCAATGGTGGCGCCATGTCGCGTATGGAGACCCCCTGATGTGCCTAAATAGTGGAAACCCCTCAATTCTAACTCCAACCCTAACCCAACACACCCCTAACGCCTACACACACCTAACCCTAATACAAACCCTAATCATAACCCTAACCCCAACACACCCCTAACCCTAATCCCAACTCTAACCATAAACCTAACTACAAGCCTAACCCTAATTCCAAACCTAACCCAAATTCCAACCCTAACCGTAATTCTAACCTTAGTCCTAATGCTAACCCTAACCCTAGTTCTAACCCTAAGGCTGGGTTCATATTGCGTTTTACCAGCCCGTTCAACACGTAGCGTTGACCGGCTGGTAACGGTATAGCATAACGTGATCGCGTTATGCTATACCCGCTAGCGCAGATGAATCAGCAGATAATCAGCCGCGGATCAGCAGCAAAATCAGTCACGGATCAGCAGCAAAATCCGCCGCGGATCAGCAGCGAAATCCGCCGCGGATCAGCAGCGAAATCCGCCGCGGATCAGCAGCGAAATCCGCCGCGGATCAGCAGCGAAATCAGCCGCGGATCCGCAGCGAAATCCGCCGCGGATCAGCAGCGAAATCCGCCGCGGATCAGCAGCGAAATCCGCCGCGGATCCGCAGCGAAATCAGTCGCGGATCCGCAGCGAAATCAGTCGCGGATCCGCAGCGAAATCCGCCGCGGATCAGCAGCGAAATCCGCCGCCGATCAGCAGCGAAATCCGCCGCGGATCAGCAGCGAAATCCGCCGCCGATCAGCAGCGAAATCCGCAGCGGATCAGCAGCGAAATCCGCCGCCGATCCGCAGCGAAATCCGCCGCGGATCAGCAGCGAAATCCGCCGCCGATCAGCAGTGAAATCCGCCGCGGATCAGCAGCGATGTCCGCCGCGGATCAGCAGCGAAGTCCGCCGCGGATCAGCAGCGAAGTCCGCCGCGGATCAGCAGCGAAATCCGCCGCGGATCAGCAGCGAAATCCGCCGCGGATCAGCAGCGAAATCCGCCGCGGATCAGCAGCGAAATCCGCCGCGGATAAGCAGCGATATCCGCCGCGGATCCGCAGGAAAATCAGCTGCGGATCAGCAGCAAAATCCGCTAGGAAAAAAAAAAAAAGATTCTTTATTTTTTTATTTGTCCCTACCTATGATAAAGGGGGGGTTCATTTACTTTTTTTATTTTGATCACTGTGACAGTTTATCACAGTGATCAAAATAAATTTTTGAACACTGGGGGGCGCACTGCGCATGCGCCGGCCGGCGGGCGCACTGCGCATGCGCCCGCCATTTTCCAATATGGCGGCGCCCATGAAGAGGCCCGGGCGGACCGGGGCCCGATCGTGGGACATCGGTGGATCGGGAGAGGTGAGTAGGGGGTCGGAAGGCTGGGGGGGGGATAGGAAGGTGGGGGCAGTGGACAAAAAGAGGAGGGGAGCTGTAAGTGACGGCGGTGACCGATCGCTGCCATCTTTCGGTGGCGGCGGCCGATCACCGCCGTGACTCGGTGTGGGGGGGGTCAGGGCTCGGTGTCCAGCCATGGCAGATGCTATTGCAGCATCGGCCATGGCTGGATTGTAATATTTCACCAATTAAATTGGTGAAATATTACACATTGCTCTGATTGGCTGTTTCACTTTTAACAGCCAATCAGAGCGATCGTGGCCACGGGGGGTTAAGCCAACCCCCCTGTGGTGAAGCACAAAGGGTCCTGTAACTGCGGGTCGGGTGACCTTTGAGTGACCCCGGTCTCCCGGCCCGCAGGGACGAGATCCTTTCATGACGCCACATAGGCGTCATGGGTCGGATTGGCACAGGTTTTCATGACGCCTACGTGGCGTCATGGGTCGGGAAGGGGTTAAAAGGAAGAAAGAAATGTTTATCAAATGGAAAGAGGGAGGAATATCTACAGAAGAATATAATGCTTTCTGCAGAACCTGCAGGGCACAAATAAGATTATCTAAAGCTGACAATGAATTAAGGCTTGCAAGATACATCAAAAGCAATAAAAAAGGATTTTGGGGATATGTCAAAAGTAAAAGAAAAAGAAAAGTCAAAGATGCTATAGGATTTTTACAGGATGAAAATTATGAAATGGTAAGAAAGGGTGTTAAGAAGGCCAAACTTTTAAATTCCTATTTGCACGTTTTCTCGCAGAAAGAAAATGTAACATCAACTAATCTTCACTGACCTATTAAGGGACTAGAAGAATCCAGGATATCTATAAACAGAAAGATAGTGAGGGAACACTTAGCTAACATAAATGAATTCAAGTCTCCAGATCCAGATGAATTACACCCCAGAGTACTGAAGGAGATAACAGAAGAAATTTTTGAACCACTCTCCATAATCTTTGAAAATTCTTGGAGAACAGGAAAAGTCCCAGAAGACTGGAGAAGAGCAAATGTTGTTCCCATCTTCAAAAAGGGATAGAAGGTGGGACCAGGCAAGTTTAAGCCGGTGAGTCTGACTTCTATACCTGGAAAGATCTTTGAACAAATTATTAAACAACATGTATGTAAGTACCTGGATAAGAATGACGTGATTAAACAAAATCAGCATGGGTTTGTAGGTAATAAGTCATGTCAGACTAACTTAATTTCCTTCTATGACAGAATCACTGACTGGATGGATCAGGGAAATGCTGTAGATATAGTATATCTTGACTTCAGCAAAGCATTTGGCAAAGTATCTCACACAATTCTTATTGAAATAATGAATAAGTATGGAATGGACAAAGCAACTGTTACGTGGATTCATAACTGGCTTAGTGATCAGTCCCAAAGAGTGGTCGTAAATGGCTGTGCATCCAGTTGGAAGAATGTCTCAAGTGGGGTACCACAGGGCTCTGTCCTGGGCCCTGTATTATTCAACATCTTTATCAATGATTTAGATGAAAGAATTGAGGTAAACTGACTAAATTTGCTGATGACACAAAACTAGGAGGGATCGCTAATACTAGAGAAGAGAGAGAGAGAGGATTCAAAAAGATATAAATAAACTGGAGCAGTGGGCAGCAACTAACAGAATGTTTTTTTTACAGAGAAAAATGCAAAGTACTATATCTGGGCAATAAAAATGAAAAAAGGATTAGAGATGAGCGGTGTTCGACTAGAATTGTTCGCCAGTCTCAAATTCTAGCTGTTTTGGGCGGTGTTCGAGCCGTTCGACGAACCCGAACGATTTTGAAAAAATCCGGCTGTTCGAGGTTATGTTCAATAACTGTTCGTGCACCTAAATCGTCACTGCATTTTTTCATACTAATGCTGAGAATCATTTTTGATTGCTGGTCTCCCGCTGGCCAGCACGCATCGCTGCGTGTGGCAGGCAGGAGACCAGCAATCAGCTGGTAACCAAGGTACACGTCGGGTTTCCAGGCGCGGAGCTGTGCTTGGAAACCCGATGTGTACGTTGGATACCAGCGCGCTGCTGCAGGGGAGCTGGTAACCAAGATACACAACAGGTTTCCAGGCACCGCGCAGCGGGCTGGTATCCAACGTACACAGCCGGTAACTAAGCTGTGTACAAAGTCTCCTCTTAACAGTTGTTGTAGAGATGTGTCTGCTTCTAGAACTCTGTGTGGCATTGACCTGGTCTCTAATCTGAGCTGCTGTAAACCTGCGATTTCTGAGGCTGGTGACTCGGATAAACTTATCCTCAGAAGCAGAGGTGACTCTTGGTCTTCCTTTCCTTGGGTGGTCCTCATGTGAGCCAGTTTCTTTGTAGCGCTTGATGGTTTTTGCAACTGCACTTGGGGACACTTTCAAAGTTTGCCCAATTTTTCGGACTGACTGACCTTCATTTTTTTAAAGTAATGATGGTCACTCATTTATCTTTACTTAGCTGCTTTTTCTTGCCATAATACAAATTCTAACAGTCTATTCAGTAGGACTATCAGCTGTGTATCCACCAGATTTCTGCACACGACAACTGATGGTCCCAACCCCATTTATAAGACCAGAAATCCCACTTGTTAAAGCTGGCAGGGCACACCTGTGAAGTGAAAACCATTTCCGGTGACTACCACTTGAAGCTCATCAAGAGAATGCCAAGAGTGTGCAAAGCAGTCATCAAAGCAAAAAGTGGCTAATTTGAAGAACCTAGAATATAAGACATAATTTCATTTGTTACACACTTTTTGTTAGGTATATAATTCCACACGTGTTAATTCATAGTTTTGATGCCTTCAGTGTGAATGTACAATTTTCATAGTCATGAAAATACAGAAAAATCTATAAATGAGAAGGTGTGTCCAAACTTTTGGTCTGTACTGTACACTCATGTAATTGTTAGTGAAAACTATAGATCAAACTACATGAAATGACATGGTTAACTGTATGTAAACCATGTGTCATTTCATGTCGGGTCTGTAATTTCACAAAAGCCGGCAATTAAATTAGCGGCTATTATACTATGTAGAAGTGTATGAACTATAAAATATATATATATATATATATATATTTATTGTCAGCTTTTGGACACCTTTGAAGTGTTTTCTATGTGTTTTCTATGTGTTTCTATGTGTTTTTGTTTGCCTGCCATTGGTTTTAACGGTGTTCAACGAACAGTTCGACGAACAGTTACTCGAACATATGGCTGTTCGGCGAACCGAACTCGAACACTTCAGGGGTGGCTCATCACTAAAAAGCATATACAGAATGGGAGGAATAGGGCCAAGCAACAGCACATGTGAAAAAGACTTGGGTATACTAATAGATCACAGATTGAACATGAGTCAACAGTGTGATGCTACAGCAAAAAAGGCAAATACAATTCTAGGATGTATCAACAGAAGCATACAGTCTAGATCACGTGAAGTCATTATTGCCCTCTACTCATCTTTGATCAGACCTCATCTGGAATACTGTGTCCAGTTTTGGGCACCACATTTTAAAAAAGACATCAACAAACTGGAGCAAGTTCAGAGAAGAGCACCCAGAATGGTGACTGGTCTGCAAACCATGTGCTATGAGGAATGGTTACAGGATTTGTGAATGTTTAGCTTGCAAAAAATAAGACTGAGAGGAGACTTAATAGCTGTCTACAAATATCACTGTCTACAAATATCTCAAGGGCTGTCACATTGTAGAAGGATCATCTTTATTCTCATTTGCACAAGGAATGACTAGAAGCAATGGGATGAATCTGAATGGGAGGAGACACAGATTAGATGTTAGAAAAAACTTTTTGACAGTTAGGGTAATCAATGAGTGGAACAGGCTGCCACGAGAGGTGGTTGGACCAGATGACCCAGGAGGTCCCTTCCAACTCTACCATTCTATGATTCTAAATAATTAAGAAAATTTGGCAGCACTGCCAAAAAAAGCCTGGTGCAATAAAACCTTTTAAGGTGATGTCCAAACCTCCAAAATAGAAAATAAGAAAAAAACAGGCAGCACTCCAAAAATTAAAGTGGAAAACCGTGGCTTTATCTATCTATCTATCTATCTATCTATCTATCTATCTATCTATCTATCTATCTATCTATCTATCTATCTATCTATCTATCTATCTATCATGTTTCTATCTCTATTTGAACATCTTTATTACCTAACACTCTTTATTTTCTATTCTGCATTTCATTCCATACGAGCCACACTGAGAGCATGCTGAGCTGACAACACATGGATACAGACAGCACACGGATGACACACTGACAGCAAATGGGTACCCGGATGTTACATACGTACATAAAGATGGCACACGGACACCAACCACAGATTTCACCAGTACAGGAATCACCAGGACATGTGAAGGAGACCAAAGCTACTGTGTATTCATACTGAATTATTTTGGAGCAAAATCCAACTCAAATACTGAAAACTTGGTTCTGATGATGTACTAATGTACTGATGGTGGTTCTAGTGATGTATTCATGTAAGAATCCCTTTAATTTTTTTTTGCAGCTCTTGGAATTGGTTCAGTATGGCAATGTGGTCATTAGACCGAAAAATGTTGTGCTTCCCTGCCCTAAGGTGTACTCATTTTTTACAACATGATCTTGGATAAATTTGTTGGGAAAATTACTTTTTTGGATGTGCAAAATAACAAATCTTGTTTGCATTCAATGGCCCACATTTGTGAAAGTATTTAGTAGTATATTACTTCATAGAAAATGTTGATTCTAAATGGAAGCTAAAGTTTTTTTCTGACAAATCTGTTGTAGTGAACTCATTTATGCTGAGCATTGTATGTAGTTTTGCAATAGTTTTATGTAGGTGTGGAAAATGTTGCACAGTAAGAATGCTTTTTAACCCCTTTGCCCCCAAGGGTGGTTTGAAAGTTAATGACCGGGCCAATTTTTACCATTCTGACCACTGTCCCTTTATGAGGTAATAACTCTGGAACGCTTCCATAGATCCTGGTGATTCTGACACTGTTTTCTCTTGACATATTGTACTTCATGATAGTGGTAAAATTTATTTGATGTCTTGCGTTTATTTGTGAAAAAACTGAAATTTGGCGAAAATTTTGAAAATTTCACAATTTTCCAACTTTGAATTTTCGTGCTCTTAAATCACACAGATATGTCACATAAAATACTTAATAAGTAACATTTCCCACATGTTTACTTTACATCAGCACAAATTTTGGAACCAAAATTTTTTTTTGTTAGGAAGTTATAAGGGTTAAAAATTAAACAGCGATTTCTCATTTTTACAACACCATTTTTTTTAGAGAACACATCACATTTGAAGTCATTTTGGGGGTCTGTATGATAGAAAATGTTGCACAGCTTCCGAATCCACACCTTTGCAGTAGAAAACTTCACAGAGCAGGCTTCATGGGATAACAAGCTTTTATGTCTTACAACATGAGGTAAAAGGAAAATGCACAGTCATTTCAGCATTTCATCAGGAAAAGCAGGAACAAAACGGAAGTGAAACTAAAAGTGAGACTAATTCTTATACAATACATTAAACAGAAGGAAACATTACACAACATCGCCATCTATTATCAGGCCAGCATAAAGTCCTCCTTTTACTTATAATAAGTCCTAATCTGTTGCATATGCCAACACCCTTTCTCAACATTAAGGACTTATTCAATCAAACCCAACTTTTTTATTAGTCTCTGATGTTTATCAGCATTCAACGCCTTCGTGAAAATGTCTGCTGTCATTTCTTCAGTAGGGCAATACTCCAACTTCAAGACTCCTCGATCTTGATGATCTCTCAAGAAATGATATTTCACATCAATATGCTTGGTTCTTGGATTGACTCTTTCCATCTGAGCAAGAACAAGACATCCTTGATTGTCTTCTTTTAGTTTTGTTGGTTCCAACTGTGGTTGTCCTAGGTCTGTTAACAATTGTCTTAACCACAGTACTTCTTGACTCGCATGTGCTGCTGCAACATATTCTGCTTCTGTTGAAGATAGTGTCACAATTGACTGTTTCTTACTTGTCCAACTTATTGGTCCACCTGAGAGAAAAAAAATATGTCCACTGTAGATCTTCTGTCAGTTGGATCTCCAGCCCAATCTGCATCAACATATCCTGTTAAAATGCAATTATCACCTGCGGGTAATTTCAGCTTAACATTGCTAGTTCCTTTCAAATAACGTATTACTCTCTTCACGGCATTCCAATCAGCTTTATTTGGTTTTGATACCTTTCTACTTAGGATTCCTACTGCTGCTGCGATGTCTGGTCTTGTAACGGTCGCTAGATACAGTAGTTTTCCTGTTGCTGTTCTGTATTCTTCATTGTTTGGTAGCATATTTTCTTCACTGTTTATCTCTTTGAGATAATTAGTTTCCATTGGAGACTTTACTGTTTTTGCATCCTTTAGTCCAAATTTTTCTGTTATGTCTTGAACCATGTGATTTTGATTCAGTAGGAAACTTCCGTCTTCTTCTCTTTCTATTTGTATTCCTAGGTACTGTTTTACATTTCCCAAGTCTTTGATTTCAAAATGTTGTTTCAGGGTTTTTAGAATGTTTTCTTTACCCCTTTCTTGTTTAAAACAAATCAAAATGTTGTCTACATATATGAGTATATAAATCCATCTATTACTCAGGCTTTTTGGGTATAAGCATGGATCAGCTTTGCTTCTTTGAAATTTTTCATTTGTTAGTACTTCCGTGATTTTGTCATTCCACGCTTTAGCTGCTTGCTTTAAACCATATATGCTTTTCTGTAGTTTACAAACTTTGTTTGGATTTCTTTCATCTTTGAAACCTGGAGGTTGTTCCATGTAAATGTCTTCTGTTAAATCACCATTCAAAAATGCTGTCTTTACATCCAGATGTCTTAAGTCCATCTGTTCCATTGCTGCAACTGTAAGTAAAGTTCTTATTGTAGTGTATTTGACAACTAGAGCAAATGTTTCATCATAGTCTTCTCCATATTTTTGAGAATACCCTTTAGCTACAAGTCTTGCTCGATATCTTTCAGGTGTGCCATCTGTTTGGTATTTTACTTTAAAAATCCATTTACATCCTATGGCTTTTCTTCCTTCTGGCAAATCTGTTAGTGTCCATGTATTTGAATCATGCATGGATTTAATTTCTGTTTCTGTTGCTTTTATCCATTTATTAGCTTCTTCTTCAGGAAGTTTAGATATGTCTTCCCAAGAGGTAGGTTCATACATTTTACTTGTACTTGCCTTGTATGAGAGGCGTTTTGCTGGTTTTCCTTTGTTCTCTCTTATTGAACATATTGGTTCTGTGTCTGTTTGTAGTTGTGATTCTTCACTTTCAGTATTTTGTTCTTCATTAATTTTTACTTCATTCTCATCTGATATTTCTTCAGTTATGTCACTATTGTTTTTCTCATTTTTTGTTTCAACTGAAATCACAATGTCTTCATTTAAATCTTCAATGAATGTCACACTGTTACTCACCATAACTCTGTCTGTTTTGGGATCTAAGATTCTATATCCTTTGCAGTTTTCACTATATCCAACGAATATTCCATCCATGGATCTGTTTTGAAGTTTGGAACGTTTTTCTATTGGAATGAATATAAAAACTTTACATCCAAAAACTTTTAAATGATTGACACTTGGTTTCATACCTTGCCACAGTTCATATGGAGTTTTCTTCAGTTTTCTGGAAAAAAGTCGGTTCTGTAGATATGTAGCTGTCATTGCTGCCTCACCCCAATATTTCTCTGGTAGTTTAGAATCTGTCAGCATACATCTCATCATTTCTGTTAGAGTTCTGTTTTTCCTTTCTGCTACTCCATTTTGTTCAGGTGTGTATGGAACAGTTTTCTGATGTTCTATTCCATTTTGTCTTAAGTAGTCATCTATTCTGTGACCTGTAAATTCACCTCCATTATCACTTCTGATGACAATTGGCTTCCTTTGAAATTTGTTACTTGATCTTGTTACATAGTCTACAAGTTTATCAAAAACTTCACTTTTGTTCTTAATTAAGTATGTGACTGTGTATCTTGAGTAGTCGTCTATAAAAGTCAACATGTATCTATTGCCTCCTGATTTAGTCACTTTCATGGGTCCACATACGTCAGTATTCACCAAATCAAGTGGTTTTTCGCTTTTCATCTCAATTTTTTTTTTAATAGATATCCTTGTGGCTTTGGATTTTATACAACATTCACATCTTATGGTAATTGAGCAATCTGATATCTTTAAATCTTTTGTCAATTCTTTTCTCTGTAGTTCCCTTATACTGTCCAGGTGTCTATGTCCTAGACGTCTATGCCACATGTGAATACAGTTTTTGTGATCATGTGTACATACCTTCATCTGTTCCTTTGGTTTGTCAAAATGATATAATTGTTCATCTGCCTTGACTTTGGTTATCATCTTGTTTCCTGCAATAATTGCACACTCATTGTCTTTGAATTTTACTGTAAAGGGTATGCCACACTAAACAACATCGCTAACGGGATCGCTAAAAAACGTCACTATTTAGCGATCCCGTTAGCGATGTTGTTGTGTGCGGCATCTGTCAGCGACGAGCTCCCTGCTGAGATCCTGCTGTGATCTCGCTCGTCGCTGACATCGTTCCGGACCCTATTTAGATCGTCGGCGCCCCGCAGGTAAGTATATATCGCTAAGTGTGGCACCTTTTCTTAGCGATTTAGCGGTACTTTTGTACCGCTAAAGTCGTTAAGAAGATCGCTAACCGCGATAGCGTCGTTAACTATATCGCTAAGTTAAGCCGCACTTAGCGATATAGAAACAATCCCGCTAGCGATCGCATTAGTATGCGTCTTTATCGCTATCGCTAGCGGGATTGTTTAGTGTGGCAGTACCTTAAGTCCTTTTCCTGTTAAACGTTTCACAGATAATAATCCGCCTTCCAATTTTGGAACATACAACACATCCTGTACAAGTATCTTTGAATCTTGTTCGAACTTGTTTGAACAATTTAGCATACCTTGTCCGATACCTTCTGTGGTTAGTGGTTATTTTGCTTCCATCTGCAAGATAAATGGCTTCTTTCTTATCTAAATCAAGATCAGTAAAGAAATTCTTGTCACTTGTCATATGACTCGTTGCTCCTGAATCAATAAACCAACCAAGTGATGATTTCTTGTCTGTTATTTTGAATGTGCCATTCCAATTATTAATTATGCAAATTGTCTCTTCAGAGAGGAAGAGAGCTAGAACTCTAGTGCCACCTATTGAAAGGTAGCAATCCTACAAGTCAATGTCGACCCTTTAACGAGCCTTATCACATGACCTAGGATAATAGCCAAACCAGAATCTCAATTTGCAGACACTGTGTTTCGGGGTTCAGCCCCTCACATTCCAATTATTCTCACACGAATCAGAAATTTGGTGTTTTTCACTTTCTGTGTATGCTTTTTATGTGTAATTTTTGTTGTTCTGCTTTCCATATGGTACAGTCTTTCTTAAATTACATTTTTTCTTACATCTGAAGCATTCTCTTGTCTCTTTATTATAGGGTTTTTTATATTCTGTAACTTTAAGAGCGTTTTCACTATCTTTTTCAGTACAAGAATCATTGCTTTGTTCTTTTCTTCTCTGATATTCATCTATTAGTCTTGTTTTCACAAAATCTAATGTAATGTCTGTTTCAGGTCTTGTCTCTAGTGCATTTATTAAAGCAGTATATGAATCTGGTAAACTGCACAATAAAATTGCTGCTATATGACTTTCTTTAATATCTTCACCAATAGATCTTAGCTGTGATAACACTTCCATCATTGAGAATATGTGCTTCTGCATGTCACTGTCTGCACTTAGTCTCATACTGTAAAGCTTTCTTAATAAAAATAATTTGTGATTTAAGCTAGGTCTCTCATATAGCTTTCTTAATGCTTCCCACATTCCTTTCGCTGTTTCTTCATTTCTTATATGTATTAATTGAGCATTAACCACTAATAAGCTAATGGTGGCTTTCGCTTGTCTATTTTTCTTATCCCATGTCTGATTATTTTGATCAGGTCTATCTGTAGTGATTACTTCCCATAAATCATCTTTAGACAATAACATCTCTACTTTGAACTTCTATAGCTGATAGTTCTCATCATTCAGTTTAGCTACTGCGAGTTTTAGCTCTGTGCTACTTTTTCATTTTTAACTTATCTTTCTTGTTTGGAGAGACTTGCACTGAAGAATTCTTCTGCATTCTCCAGGGTCTTGCTGAGAGTTCCAGTGTCCTGGGTATCTGGTATTCTTGGTGCTTGGATCTGTGGTACGCTGTATCTGGGTACGCTGTATCTGGGGTGCCTGGGTCTGAGTGCCTGTGTCTGGGCCCATAACCTGTTGCACAGCTTCTGAATCTAACTGCAGTACTTCCAAGCGCTTCTGGATACAGCTTATCTTACACTGAGTAAAAAGCTTCATCTAGAGGAACAGAAGTGAACTACAAGTGGATAACATAGGCTTAAAAATGCTTAGTCAGGCCATAAAGTCTCCTATGTTGTTGCACAACTATCCTTGATCCCCTTCGAGTTAACCTTTGGCTCATAGATGAAACCTTCACCAATCATTGTTTTCAGGTAACAAGTGACACCAAAGTTGTTGTACATTGTCTGATACGCTGATACCCATAGCAGTAACCACTTTGGTGCTGGCAAGCTCGGAAGGGAAGGAGCGCTGTTTGACTTTTCAATGCAAAATTGGCTGGAATTGAGATTGGACGCCATGTCGCAATTGGAGAACCCCTGATGTGCCTAAACAGTGGAAACCCCCCACAAGTGACACCATTTTGTAAAGTAGATCCCCTAAGGAACTTATCAAGATGTGTGGTGGGCACTTTGAACCCCCAAGTACTCCACAGAAGTTTATAACGTAGAGCCGTAAAAATAAAAAATCATATTTTTTTTCACAAAAATGATCTTTTCGCCCCCAATTTTTTATTTTCCCAAGAAATTGTACCCGAAAGTTGTTGTGCAATTTGTCCTGTAGTATGCTGATACCCCATATGTGGGGTAAACCACTGTTTTGGTGCATGGCAGAGCTCAGAAGGGAATGAGCACCGTTTAACTTTTTCAACGCAGAATTGGCTGGAATTGAGATCAGGCCCCATGTCGCGTTTGGAGATAATAGTTTAATTTTCTCAATTAATAAAATAGAAAGTGAATAAGCAAAGGAAAAATTTAAATCAAATCAATATTTGGTGTGACCGACCTTTGCCTTCAAAACAGAATCAATTCTTCTAGGTATAGTTGCATATAGTATTTAAGTATTTAAGCCCTTAACAACATCCCCATACATGTATGTTGCAAGTCGGTAATAGGTATATAGAGCGGTATTAACAGCTTACCAGCATGTAAACGTGTTTTTTAATGCACCCATCAGCGCTCCCGGGCTCTAATGGGATGCTATGACAAGCGGGGGTCTGTTACAGACCTCCATGTCTGTCATTACGAAGCTCCATTGAAACCAAGTTTGTGGCTGAGCTTCAAAGAAGACAGTGATTTTTACTATTTGCAGCAATATTGTGGTATTGCTTTATATAACAAGTGACCAGACAATCGCATGTTCAAGTCCCCTGAGGGAACTATAATAAATACATTGAAAAGTAAAAAAAATGAAAATAAAATAAAAAATCCCTAAAACAGTTCAAATCACAACCCTTTTTCCACCATTAAAAATAAAGATAATAAAACACGTAAACGGAAAAAAATAAAAGTGCCAAAATTGCGTTTCTTTGGTCACTGTAGCACTGCAAAAACTGCCCTAACAAGTGATCAAAATATCATATCTTTCAAAAGGTATCAATAAAAACATTCTCACTTTGTAAAAATATGCCCTCACACAGCTCTAACAACCCAAAAACTAAAGCTTTACAGGTATGAGAAAATTGCAACACAATCAAATAATTCCTATCAATTTTTTTTTTCAGATTTCTGATTTTTTTCACCACTAAAATAATAAAAACCTTGACAAATTCGGTATCTTCATAATTGTACTGATGAGGAGAATGGTAATGCCGGGTCAATTTCTCCATGCAATATATGTCGTAAAACCAACTCACAATGTCAGAATTGAGTCTTTTTTTTCGCAAATCCCCTGGACTTGGAATTTTCTTCCCATTTTACTGTAAACTATGTGGTAAAATGAATAGTGTCATTCTAAAGTCCTTCAAAAAACAAGCCCTCATATGTGTATGTAGATAAAAAAAATTTAAATTATGATTCTTGGAAGAAGGGGAGCCAAAAATGAAAAAAAGAAGGAAATTGACGAAGTCAGGAAGAGGTTAAAGGAACTCGGCAAGGAGGTTGTTCCAAGTATCTTGGAGAATTAATTACAGATCTGTGGATGTAGGCTTTTGTTCATTCCGCCTCCCAAAGGTCGCAGTAAGGCTCAGCGCATATTTATCCTGCGCTCTGCACTGAGCACTTACACCAGGATTTCCATGTAAACATCTGACATACGTGATTCAGACAAAACCCCCTACGGAAAATTTCCTATAATGAGGCAGATGGAGGCAGTAAGGACGCCGTCAGGCCAATGATTCAGCGGTGTCCGTCTTTTTAGGATTGCATAAAAGTGCCGTCGGAAAACAGTTTTGTGCACTTCTGAAAAGGAGTTCAACGCTGAGCAGAGGCCAGACGGAGTCTAGAGTAATTCTGCTGCCTCATTATAGTGAATAGATCCCTCAGGGGTTTTCATCTGCATCACGTCACTCGGCCATTTAGATGAAAACCCCAGTGTAAGAGCGCCGCATAAATGTGACCCCAAATGTTATCTAAAATGTTCCAAATAGAAGCTTCAACTCAATCCACAAAAAAAAGCAAGCCCTCACTCAGGTCTGTCATCTGTTAACGGAAATATAGGGGCTTTCACGTTACTGGTAGTACAATAGCTCTGGAAAAACAAAATAGCTCCTTGCCCCTCAAAAGAAATTCAGCAAATTCTGTGCCTCCCAAATCCAAATGCCCCCCCCTTCTGAGCCCCACCGTGTGCCTACACCACATATAGCTTCCATATGTTTGACATTTCTGACGCATGAGAGCCCACCTAACTTACGGGTGCATGTCTCTGGAAGCATGAGCTAGGCATAACCTACTGGTCACTACAGCATACAGGTTACTTCATTGGCAGTTTGCAATTTTTACTCGGCAATATTCATTGCTTGTTGTTTCTGGAAAACACCCATGGAGTCAAAATCGTCACTACACCTGTAGATAAATTCCCAAAGGGGTATAATTTCCAAAATGGGGTCAACTTTAGTGTGGATTCTGCTCTTCTAGCAATTAGGGGGTCTGTATATGGAGTCCACAAACTATTCTAGGAAATCTATGCTCCAGGAGGCAAATAGCGCTCTGTCCCTCCCGAGTCTCTCCGTGTGGCTAAGCAGTGCTGTACAGCCACATGTGGGGTATTGCCACGTTCAGTAGAAATGTAGTTCTTTTTTATTCACTGCCCAATAGTATAAAATTCTATGATACATCCATGGTGTCAATATGATCACTACATGCCTAGATTAATTCATTGAGAGGTGTAGTTTGTAAAATGGGGTTCTGCTGTTCTGGCAACTCAGGGGCTCTCCCAGTGTGTCATGGCACCTGCAAACCATAGCAATAAAATCTACACTATAGTATGGCGCTCCTTCCCTTCTAAGCTTTGCACTGTGCCAGAAAAAATATTTCCCGATTAAATGTATTGTATTGGCGCACTCAGAAAAAACATGGACCTCAGTTTGTTGCAAAAAAAATTCCTACAAGCCCTCAGAAAAATTAAAAACTTAGGGCTAAAACACCATTTTAGTGTTAAAAATGTAATTTATTATTTCTTCACCACTCAATGGTATAAAATTCTGTGAGGTACATGTGGTGTCAATATGATCACTGCACCCCTAGATGAACTTATTGTAGAGTGTAGTTTGTAAAATAAGATCACATATGGGGGGTTTCTGTTGTTCTGGCACCTAAGGGGCTCTGCCAATGTGACATGGCACCCTCAAACCATTCCAGCAAAATCTTAACTCCATTATGGCGCCTCTTCCATTCTGAGCTTTGCGCTGTGCCTCAAAAGCAGTATTGGAATACTCAGGAGAAACTGCACAACAAATTGTATGGTGCAATTTCTCCTGTTACCCTTGTGAAAATAAAAAATGGGGCTAAAATAAAATTTTTGTGGGAAAAAGTGATTTTTTTATTTCCATGGCTCAACGTTATAAACTTCTGTAAAGCACCTGGGGGTTCAAGGTGCTCAATACACATCTAAATACATTCCTTGAGGGGTCTAGTTTCCAAAATGGGGTCACTTGTGGGGGGTTTACACTGATTGGGCACATCAGGAGCTCTCCAATCCGGACATGGCATCTGCTAATGATTCCAGGAAATTTTACATTCAAAAAGTCAAATGATGCTCCTTCCCTTCCGAGCCCTGCCGTGCGCACAAACAGTAGTTTTCTCCCTCATATTAGGTATCGGTGTACTCAGGAGAAATTGCACTACAAACTGTATGGTGCAATTTCTCCTGTTACGCTTATAAAAATGCAAAATTGAGGCTAAAAAACATTTTTGTAAGTAAAATATGATTTTTTTTATTTTTATGGCTCAACGTTATAAACTTCTGTGAAGCACCTGAGGGTTCAATGTGCTCACCCCACATCTAGATCACTTCCCTGAGAGATGTAGTTTCCAAAATGTTGTCAATTATTTAGGCACATACGGACTCTCCAAACGCAACATGGTATCTGCTAATTGTTCCAGCAAATTTTGCATTCAAAAAGTCAAATGGCGCTCCTTCCCTTCCAAGCTCTGCCATGCGCCCAAACAGTGGTTTTCCTCCACATACAGTACAGACCAAAAGTTTGGACACACCTTCTCATTCAAAGATTTTTCTGTATTTTCATGACTATGAAAATTGTAGAATCACACTGAAGGCATCAAAACTATGAATTAACACATGTGGAATTATACATTGCACTTTACAAAAAAGTGTGAAACAACTGAAAATATGTCTTATATTCTAGGTTCTTCAAAGTAGCCACCTTTTGCTTTGATTACTGCTTTGCGCTCAGAAAAGGTGAACGGATGGACTCTACATGCCTGGTTCCCACCGTTAAGCATGGAGGAGGTGGTGTGATGGTGTGGGGGTGCTTTGTTGGTGACACTGTTGGGGATTTATTCAAAATTGAAGCGGTGAGCGGTCCAGCTCTCCCCAAACCATCTCGATTGGGTTCAGGTCTGGTGACTGTGGAGGCCAGGTTATCTGGCGTAGCACCCCAACACTCTCCTTCTTGGTCAAATAGCCCTTACACAGTCTGGAGGTGTGTTTGGGGTCATTGTCCTGTTGAAAAAAAATGATGGTCCAACTAAACGCAAACCGGATGGAATAGCATGCTGCTGCAAGATGCTGTAGTAGCCATTCTGGTTCACTATGCCTTCAATTTTGAATAAATCCCAACAGTGTCACCAGCAAAGCACCCCCATACATCACACTACCTCCTCCATGCTTCACGGTGGGAACCAGGCATGTAGAGTTCATCCATTCACCTTTTCTGCGTGCAAAGCAGTAATCAAAGCAAAAGGTGGCTACTTTGAAGAACCTAGAATATAAGACATATTTTCAGTTGTTTCACACTTTTTTGTAAAGTGTAATGTATAATTCCACATGTGTTAATTCATAGTTTTGATGCCTTCAGTGTGATTCTACAATTTTCATAGTTATGAAAATACAGAAAATCTTTGAATGAGAAGGTGTGTCCAAACTTTTGGTCTGTACTGTATGGGGTATCAGCATGCTCAGGAGGAATTGCACAACAAATTCTGTTGTCCATTTTTTTCTGTTACCCTTGTGAAAATAAAAAAAATTGGGTCTAAAGTAATTTTTTTGCAAAAAAAAGTTAAATGTTCATTTTTTCCACATTCCAAAAATTCCTGTGAAGCAGCTGAAGGGTTAATAAACCTATTGAATTTTGTTTTTAGCACCTTGAGAGGTGTAGTTTTTAGAATGGTGCACCTTTTGGATATTTTCTATCATATAGACCCCTCAAAGTGACTTCAAATGTAAGTGGTCCCTAAAAAAAATGTTTTTTGTAAGTTTTGTTGGAAAAAGGAATCGCTGCTCAAATTTTGACACTTATAACTTCCTAACAAAAAATTTTTATTTCAATAATTGTGCTGATATTAAGTTATAAAGTTGACATGTGGGACATGTTATTTATTAACTATTTTGCATGACACATCTCTCAGATTTAAGGGCACAGGAATTCAAAGTTTAAAAATTGAGAAATTTTCCAAATTTCAGCTAAATCTCCATTTTTTTCACAAATAAACACAAGTCATATCGAAGAAACGTTACCACTATCATGAAGTACAATATGTCATGAAAAACAATCTCAGAATCAGTGGGATCCGTTGAAGCGTTCCACAGTTATTACCTCATAAAGTGACACTGGGCAGAATTGTAAAAATTGGCCTGGTCATTAATGTGCAAAACACCTTGGGGCATACAAGGGTTAATTGGTGATGAGGATTGGGAGTTTCAGATGGGGTGAGAATCTTTTCCTAGATGGCCAGAGTGAAGAAAGACATCGTTGTGCAATTTTTTCTCTTCCATATCATATTAAAGGGTATCTGTCACCCCATTTTTGCCCTATGAGATAGAGCCACCTCCATCAGGGGCTTATCTACAGCATTCTGTAATGCGGTAGATAAGCCCCGATCTTACCTGAAAGTGAAAAAAAACAAGTTATAAAATACTCATCCAGGGGCGTTCTGGGGGGCGGTCAGATGGAGTCGCGGTCCGGTCCGGGGCCTCCCATCTCGTAGCAGTAACATCGGGGGCTTATCTACAGCATTACAGAATGCTGTAGATAAGCCCCTGATGGCGGTGGCCCATTCTCATAGGGCAAAAATGGGGTGACAGATTCCCTATAAGAGTAGATTGACTGTAAATGATTAAGTGAGACATGTTTGGAGAGCATTATTCTGGAGTAGGGTAGTTATTACTGTAAGAGTGGCACAAGTGTAATCAAAAGCATAACTATGCTAAGAATTCTTTACCTGTACTATTGAACTCTGCTTAATTTGACTTTGCTTCCTGCTCCTAATATCAAAACTCCTCTTAATTTCTGTTTAGTAAGCAGTCTATCATAGAAACTAGCACATTTATTAACCCTTTAGTGACAGAGCCAATTTGCAGCTTAATGACCTGGCCAATCTTTACAATTCTGACCACTGTCACTTTATGAGGTTATAACTCTGGAACGCTTTAACAAATCCCGCTGATTCTGAGAATTTTCATGACATATTGTATTTCACGTTAGTGGTAAATTTTTTATTATATGACTTGCGTTTATTTCTAAAAAAAAACAGAAATATGGCGAAAATTTTGAAAATTTAGCAATTCTCAAACTTTAAATTTGTATGCCCTTAAATCAGAGAGATATTTCACACAAATTTCTTAATAAATATTCATTTCCCACATGTCTACTTTACATCAGCACAATTTTGAAACAAAATTTTTTTTGCTACGAAGCTATAAGGGTTAAAAGTTGACCAGCGATTTCTCATTTTTACAACACCATTTTTTTTAGGGACCACATCACATTTGAAGTCACTTTGAGGGGTCTATATGATAGAAAATACCCAAAAGTGACACCATTCTAAAAACTGCACCCCTCAAAGTACTTAAAACCACATTCAAGAAGTTTATTAACCCTTTACTTGCTTCACAGGAACTGAAGCAATGTGGAAGAAAAAGATTAACATTTAACTTTTTTGAAAAAAATTAACTTCAGAACCAATTTTTTTTATTTTCACAAGTGTTAAAAGAGAAAATGAACCCCAAAATTTGCTGTCCAATTTCTCCTGAATACGCCGATACCCAATATATGGGGGAAAACCACTGTCTGGGCACACGGCAGGGCTTGGAAGGGAAGGAGCGGAGTTTGACTTTTTCAAACCAAAATTAGCTGGAATTGAGATTGGACGCCATGTCGAGTTTGGAGAGCCACTGATGTGCCTAAACAGTGGAAACCCGCCACATGTGACAACATTTTGGAAACTAGACCCCCTAAGAACTTATCTAGATCTGTAGTGAGCACTTTGACCCCCCAAGTGTTTCACTAAAGTTTATAATGCCTGGGTGTGAAAAAAAAATCCTATTTTTTCCCCACAAAAATGATCTTTTAGTCACCTATTTTTTATTTTCCCAAAGGTAAGGGGAGAAATTGGACCCCAAAAGTTGTTGTCCAATTTGTCCTGAGTACGCTGATACCCTATATGTGGGAGAAAACTACTGTATGGGCAGACGTCGGGGCTCGGAATAGAAGCAGTAACGTTTAGTAATGCAAACTTTGATGGAATGGTCTGCGGGCGTCTTGTCGCGTTTGGAGAGCCCCCGATGTGCCTAAACAGTGGAACAGTGGATAACGTAGAGCCATAAAAATAAAAAATCATATTTTTTTTCCATAAAAATTATATTTTCGCCCCTAATTTTTTATTTTCCCAAGGGTAACAGAAGAAATTGGACCCCAAGAGTTATTGTACAATTTGTCCTGAGTATGCTGATACCCCATGTGGGGGTAAACTACTGTTTGGGCGCATGGCAGAGCTTAGAAGGGAAGGAGCACCGTTTGACTTTTTCAATGCCGAATTGGCTAGAATTGAGATCAGACGCCATGTCACGTTTGGAGAGCCCCTGATGTGCCTAAACAGTGGAAACCCTCCAATTTTAACTCCAACCCTAACCCCAACACACCCCTAACCTTAATCCCAACCCTAATCATAACCCTAACCACAAACCTAACCCTAACACACCCGTAACCCTAGTCCCAACTTAACCCTAACCATAACTTTAGCCCCAACTCTAACCCTAACTTTAGCCCCAACTCTAACCCTAATGGGAAAATGGAAATAAATACATTTTTTTAATTTTATTAGTTTTCCCTAACTAAGGGGGTGATAAAGGGGGTTTGATTTACTATTTGTAGCTGGTTTTTATATCAGGTTTTTATGATTGGCAGCTGTCACACACTAAAAGATGCTTTTTATTGCAAAAAATAGTTTTGCATCATCACATTTTGAGAGCTATAATTTTTCCATATTTGGGCCCACAGAGTCATGTGAGGTCTTAATTTTTGTGGACGAGTTGACGTTTTTATGATACCATTTTTGGACACAGGACATTTTTTGATCGCTTTTTATTACGATTTTTGGAAGGCAGAATGAACAAAAACCAGCAATTCATGAATTTCTTTTGGGGGTGGGCATTTATACCGTTCCGTGTGTGGTAAAATTGATAAAGCAGTTTAATTCTTCAGGTCAGTACGATTACAGCGATACCTCACTTGTATCATTTTTTCATGTTTTGGCACTTTTATACAATAAAAACGAATATGGTATATATAAAAAATAATTATTTTTTGCATCGCTTTATTCTGCGAGCTATAACTTTTTTATTTTTTTGCTGATGATGCTGTATGGCAGCTCATTTTTTGCGGGACAAGATGACATTTTCAACGGTACCATGCATATTTATATCCGTCTTTTGATTGCGTGTTATTCCACTTTTTGTTTGGCGGTATGATAGATAAATCATTGTTTTTTAGCCTTTTTTTTTTTTAAGGGGTTCACTAAAGGGGTTAACTAGTAGGACAGTTCTATAAGGCGGGTCGTTACGGACGTGGCGATACTAAATATGTGTACTTTTATTGTTTTGTTTTTTTTATTTAAATGAAGAAATGAATTTATTGGGGAATATTTTTTTTCCCTTTATTTTGGATTTTTTTTTACACATCTGATTTTCATTTTTTTTTACTTTTTTACTTTGTCCCAGGGTGGGACATCACAGTATAAAGTCAGATCGCTGGTCTTACAGTGTGAACAGCACTCTGTGAGACCAGCGATCTCACAGGCACTACTGCGGGCTTCCTCAGCGCCTGCTCTCAGCAGGCACTAAGGAAGCCGCCTCCCTGCAGGACCCGGCGGCCATCTTGGATCCGGGGTCTTGCAGGGAGAAAGGCCTCAGAACAGCGCAATCACATCGCGCTGTACTGAGGGTCTCAGGGAAGCACGCAGGGAGCCACCTTCTTGCTTCCCTGTGCCCCGGTACACCGTGCCAGGGGTTAATGTTCATGGACCGCTCCTGGCACATAGTGCCGGGTGTCAGCTGTCATAATCAGCTGACACCCGGCCGCGATCCGCTGCGCTCCCCCCGGGAGCGCAGCTGATCGCATGTGACGTACTATTCCGTCCCTGGGAATTAAGTACCAGCTCACATGGACGGAATAGTATGTCGGATGGGATTAAGTTGTTAAAGTTCCCTTAACGTGGGTCCGACTGACCCCAGTCCCCTTGCATCTTGAGACACGTGCACATTGTGCTCATATGCAACACGTCAGGCCTGTGGGCCAGTCCTTTCCTTCTCCTGGTGTCCAAACAGAGGAAGTCCATGTAAACAAACACGATGGCCCTGTGGCCAACTCACCACCACTCCAACAGTCCATATAGTCCTGACCCGGCTCGCTCCTCTGGTCCTCCTTTTCAGACTTTCCCCCTCCATCCTTTAACAGAGTACGGTCCCTTTAAAACAAGTGCGCAGCTTTTATGCTCTCAGAGGGTGGTTCAGGGTTAAAACAACAACAGTTCAGGTTTAAAACAGCACCATACTTAAATCAGCTGCGCACAGTCCATTCTGGTTGCAAAAGGTGATTAACCCCTTCAGAGTTATAATCCCGTAATAATAATTAAGGGATTATACTTTAATAATAATAATAATAATAACCTCTTCAGAGTTATAATCCCGTAATCCAGTAGGGGATGCGCAACTGTGAGCAAAGAAATTTGGAGTAGGGGGAAAAACAAAGTCACTTAACTGCACCGACACCTGACCTGGTGCCACTCAGGGCTCCTTGCCCTTGAGGAGACTCAGAACAGTCTTCATTTTTTTTTATAGCTCAACTTGCACGACATGTTCACTTAAAGGAGCCGCCTCTACTCAATACAGTCCCCGTGACCAGAGTAGTGGGATGCGTTTTGGCCCTGAATAATAATAAATGTGTGGCCCGAAGACCCGCTGAAGGAAGACGCTCCACTGTTGCTCCGACTTCTTTCCTCCACCAGTGGCTGGCTCAGAGAACTTGGAGCCTACTGCTCCTGTGACCCGACTGTGGCCACCACTTCTTTTAAGGGCGCCTCTGCCGTCTGGCCTACTGTAGGGCTGTGACCGTTGCAGACGGCCACCAATAATACTGCGCTTACCATGCCTGTGTCACGTCGCCATTGGATTCAGGGCTGGTGTTCCTGCCTCGGCCGCTGGGAGGCGCTGGACTCCTTCGGCTGGTGGTGCCGGTGATAGGAGAACGGTATCCTCATATGGTTCCGCTCCTTTGACGCCGGCCTCTGTCGCTGCGCATTGCCATGTTTCGCCTGTGGGTAATGTTGGTGACAGAGAAGGGGTCCCTGCACAGGCGTCTGGTGGGCGTAGGCTTCGCTCTTCTGTCAGAGGTGAAGTGGTTGGTGTCAGGCATGCATCACCATCTGGCCTGGTTCTGGGGGCGGTCCAGATGAGGTCATCAGACTGTGAGCCTGTGAGAGGTAGTCATACCCTTCAAATGCCTTGGAGCCTGGCTTGTAGGCCGCCAGATATAGTCTTGGTTCCCCCAGTGTGCTAGTTTGTTTTGCTATTGTATTTCTGACCTTTGCCTGGATTTCTGACTGTTCTACTGCCTGCCGATTTTGTACCTCTGCTGCCCGCCTGGTTTTGACTTTAACTTTAGCCTGAATTTCTGACCCTTCTCCTGCCTGCCGATTTTGTACTTTTGCTCCCCTCCTGGTTTTGACCCTTGGACTTCTGACTACGCATTTGGTCTCACTTTTTATTCCCTTTTTAGTGTCCTTCCTACTCCGGTCCACTGCTCTCATAGGCAGCTACCCCCTGGGCTTCGCTATAATTCCAGATCCCTGTATAGGGGTAAAGGGTCTCGGGGTTTCTCGGGGTACTGTCTTACCTGCAGTTCAGACCTGCAGTGGGTGGACGTCACATTATATCTGGCCTTAAACAACCATTTTTATATATATTCTGGATATATATAAAAGCATTTCCAAACCCTTTCTCTGAATTTTTTTTTCCTTCCTCTCCTTTTCTGAGCTGATTTTGTTGTTAAAGCACCTGTGTCCTGCTTCATTGCTCAGTCCTGTGGAAGATCACTCCCATCATCTCCTACTAACATGCTGCACAAGCCACAGTCTGGAGACCTCTGGGAGAACACTGGACGTCAGAAGCCTTCACTGCCTGGACGACAGCACCAGGGTAGCTCTGGCCATGCCTGCCCAGGTGCCCAGGTATTGCCCGCTGATACGGCCAAAGTCCTTTTACCTACTTCTTTGTCTTACCTGAAGAAATCTGTGTGTGTGGAGGCTTATGTGGATAGTGGCTCAGAATGGAATTTCATAGATTTCCTGGTAGCGAGAAATCTTGGTGTACCACTGCTAAGGCTTAATGCGCCCATTAAAACCACTGCTATTAATGGCACTCCTATCGTCCAGAATGGAGTGGAGTTTGTCACTGAGGAAATTTCAATGTCAGTGGGATCGTTACATGCTGAACATGTGTCATTTTTTGTTATCCATAATATATCATCCGCTGTTATTCTGGGTATGCCATGGTTACGCAAGCATAATCCAGTCATTGACTGGCACTTGGGTGATATCGTGCGCTGGAGCCCAGTGTGTCAGGATAATTGTATATTGCTATCAGTGAACCAAGTTAAAATCACACCTCCCCCTTTGTACCCTATGCATTCAGAGATTATGAGGATGTATTTTCTGTATTGGAATCAGAGAAATTACTCCTTCATAGAAAGTACGATTGCCCCATAGACTTAGTACCGGATTCTCGCCTCCCTAAGGGGAGAATATTTAACCTCTCTGGTCCAGAACATCAGGCCATGAAAGACTACATAACAGACAGTTTGCAAAAAGAGTTTATTAGACCATCCACCTCAACAGTGGGGGCCGGGTTCTTTTTTGTGGAAAAGAAAGATGGTGGTCTCAGACCTTGCATTGATTACCGTGAGTTAAACGCAATCACTGTGAAACACCAGTATTCGCTTCCACTCATTCCTGATCTTTATAATCAGCTGTTGGGAGCCCGTTGGTTTACTAAACTTGACCTCCGAGGAGCATATAATCTTGTCCGTATAAGAAAGGGAAATGAGTGGAAGACCGTGTTTAACACACCCCTCGGCCACTTTGAGTATCTCGTAATGCCGTTCAGGCTCAGTACTGCACCTGCAGTGTTTCAGAATTTTGTGAACGAGATTTTCAGAGATATTAGTAGTGTTTATGTGGTCGTTTATTTGGACGACATCCTGATTTACTCTTCTGACATTGTGACGCACGTCCAACCCATCTGCTCTGTCCTCCAGAGACTCAGAGAGCATTCTTTATTCCCAAACTAGAGTAATGTGTCTTCATGACACAGGAGATACAGTTTCTGGGATATATTTTGTCGGCTAAAAGGTTTCGCATGGATCCTTCTAAAATTCAACCCATTAAGGAATGGGTACAACCCCAGTCTCTAAAGGCACTGCAGCGATTTATTAAAGGTTTTTCCGAGATAGCCAAACCACTCACTGATTTGACTGAGAAAGGGGTGGATGTGGTTAACTGGAAGCCTGAAGCACTTCATGCATTTTCTGCCTTAAAGAAATGTCTAACTCGATATTGGTTCAGCCTGATCTGGACCGCCCCTTTATTGTAGAGGTAGATGCCTCTGAAGTTGGAGTCGGAGCAATGCTATCGCAAGGCACTGCATCCCTCACTCAACTTCGTCCGTGTGAATTCTTTACACGAAAATTCTCTTCCACCAGGGGAATTATGATATTGGTAATCAGGAATTGTTGGCAATCAAATGGGCCTTTGAGGAATGGCGCCACTTCCTTGACTGTGCCAAACATAAGATCACTGTAATTACTGACCACAAGAACCTGACCTACTTGGAGTCAGCAAAAAGACTGAATCCTAGACAGGCAAGGTGGGCCTTGTTCTTTTCTAGGTTTGATTTTGTGATTACTTTTCGACCGGGTACTAAAAATATAAGGGCTGATGCCCTTTCTCGAAGTTTTTGCCACTCACAGGTCGAGGACTCTGAACCGACTCCAATACTAGCCAAGGGAATTGTTATTTCAGCTGTATCCTTGGATCTTCTGGAAGAAATCCGTAGATCCCCAGAACAGGCACCTGACACTACTGCTCCCCAAAAACTATTTGTTCCGGCCACATTCTGCCTTCAAGTTCTGAAGGAATCACATGATTCCGTCCTTGCAGGGCATCCAGGCATCAAAAACACCATCAGACTTGTAACTAGGAATTTTTGGTGGCCAACTGTAGTAAAGGACTGTAAGGACTATGTACTGGCCTGTGAAACCTGTGCTCGCGCTAAGTCTCCCCATAATCTCCCTGCCGGGTGGCTCCAGTCCCTGCCTGGCCCTGAGAGTCCTTGGACCCATATCTCCATGGACTTTATTACTGATCTGCCATGCTCAGAAGGGAAGACATGTATCTGGGTGGTGGTGGATAGATTCGGCAAGCAGTGTCATTTTGTTCCTCTGTCCGGATTACCTAATTCCGAGACCCTGAGCAAATTATTCATTACTCATGTTGTGCAATTGCATGGTATTCCTGTGAATATCGTGTCCGATAGGGGCACCCAGTTTGTTTCGAAATTTTGGAGGGCATTCTGTAAACGAATTGGAATGGAATTGTCCTTTTCCTCTGCCTATCACCCTGAAACCAATGGTCAAACCGAATGCACCAACCAAGCGCTTGAGCAGAATCTACGTTGTTATGTCTCTGAGCATCAGTCCGATTGGGTGGAACACCTACCGCTAGCAGAGTTTGCCATGAATAATCAGTACCAGGAGTCCATCAAGACTACCCCTTTCTACTGTAATCATGGGCTGCACCCACGTTTTGGTTCGTTCTCTTCTAGGATGTCAGATGTCCCTGGGGTAGAAAGGACCATAGACCAGTTAAAAACTATCTGGTCAGAAGTCAACGTAAACTTGAAAGGGGCTCAGACTAGACAGGCTTCGTCTGCTAATAGATGGCGCTCCAAGGGCCCGGACCTGGGAGTTGGGGACAAAGTTTGGCTTTCTACCAGGAATATTAAGCTCAAAGTGCCATCTGCCAAACTAGGTCCCAGGTTTATTGGTCCGTATGAAATTATTGAGGTGATTAATCCAGTAGCCTTTCGTCTGAAGCTCCCTCAATCAATCCTTTTCTTTTCACTTTCACCCCCATACTACTTACTTTCTTCCTATTCCCTGTAATCCCCCCACCTAGTAAGGAAGTAGTCATTTCCCCCTCCATTCTCCCCAGACACGTCACCTTTTCCTCAGAACTGTTCCTCCATGTACAATCCTTTTTATCCAGAAACACACGGCCACACCATGTCTTATCCTGTTCCCACCTTCTAACGCTTTGTCTATTACTCCTCATTGCTGGTGACATATCCCCAAATCCTGGCACTCCTCAACTCATCCCCACACTCACTTCTATCACCCTGCCACGATCCTCTACACATCTTCGCAACCATGATAACCTCATACCCATTCACCCAGCCCCCACTTCTCCAGTCCCCATACCTGGAGCACTATGGAACGCACGCTCTGTCTGCAATAAACTGTCATTTATCCACGACCTCTTCATCACCAATAAACTCTCCTTCCTTGGCATCACCGAAACCTGGCTCACACCCTCTGACTCAGCCTCACCAGCTGCACTCTCATACAGTGGATTCCACCTATCTCACACCACCCGCCCCAGCAACAAACGTGGTGGAGGAGTTGGTTTGCTCCTATCTGATACTTGCTCCTTTACCCCAATTCTACTATCCCCCTCCGCTACTATTCCCTCATTTGAGGTGCATTCCATCCGCTTCTACTCCCCCTCCAACCTCCAGCTGGCTGTCATCTACCGCCCCCCAGAACTTGCCATCTCCACCTTTCTCGATCACTTCACCACCTGGCTGCTCCATTTCCTCTCTGTTGACATCCCCACTATCATCATGGGTGACTTCAACATCCCCATTGATGCTTCCACCGCAGCGGCCACTAATCTTTTATCGCTCACTGCCTCCTTTGGCCTCACTCAATGGTCCTCTGCGGCCACCCACAAAGATGGTCACACGCTCGACCTTATCTTCACCTGCCTCTGCTCCCTTACTAATCTCACTAACTCACCCCTTCCCCTGTCTGACCACAACCTACTGACGTTCTCTTCTCTCTCCTCTTCTAGTGCACAACCCCCACTCCACAAACTCACTCAACCTCGCAAAAATCTCAAACACCTCAATTTACCAATGCTTTCTGAGTCCCTCCTCCCTCTTACAGACATAGCCTCACTTCATGACACAGATTCTGCTGCCACCTTTTATAACACTACAATAACAGCAGCACTTGATTCGGCCCGCCCCCCTCACACATAGCAAAACTTGTACAATCAACAGGCAGCCCTGGCTGACCAGCCTCACCAAAGAACTGAGACGGGCTTTCAGGGTTGCTGAGCGGAGATGGAAAAAATCCCACTCTGCTGAGCACCTAACAGCATACAAGCAGTCCCTCACCAGCTTCAAGTCCACGCTCACTGCTGCAAAGCAAACTTACTTCTCATCTCTCATATCCTCCCAGTCTCAGAACCCTAAACAGCTCTTCAACACTTTCAATTCTCTACTCTGTCCCCAGCACCTCCTCCTTCTCCTCTCATTTCTGCTGAAGACTTTGCCTCTTTCTTTAAGCAGAAGATCAATACGATCAGAGAAAGCTTTGGCCCACAGCCCCCATTGCCCCTCTTAGCTGCTCAACCCTCTTCCTCTAAAACCAACTTCTCCACCTTGACAGAAGATCAGCTTTCCACCCTCCTATCAAGATCACACCTCACCACTTGCATGCTTGACCCGCTCCCATCCCACCTTATCCCTAGCCTCGCCACCGTCTTCACCCCTACTCTAACACACCTCTTCAACCTCTCACTTACAAATGGTGTCGTCCCCTCATCCTTCAAACATGCCTCGATCACACCCATTCTCAAAAAGACCTCCCTTGACCCATCCTCTGTGTCTAGCTATCGCCCGATATCTCTTCTCCCTTATGCCTCAAAACTACTGGAACAGCATGTCCATCTTAAACTGTCCTCCCACCTCTCCTCCTGCTCCCTCTTTGACCGCTTACAATCAGGCTTCCGACTGCATCACTCAACTGAAACTGCCCTAACTAAAGTCACCAACGACCTACTAACGGCCAAGAGCAAGCGTCACTACTCTGTCCTCCTTCTCCTGGACCTGTCTTCTGCCTTCGACACTGTGGACCATTCCCTCCTGTTACAGATTCTCTCATCTCTTGGCATCACAGGCTTGGTCCTATCCTGGATCTCATCATATCTAACAAACCGAACATTCAGTGTCTCCCTCTCCCACACCACCTCCTCACCTCGCCCCCTGTCTGTCGGTGTTCCCCAAGGCTCAGTTCTAGGACCCCTACTCTTTTCCATCTATACCCTCGGCCTGGGACAGCTCATAGAATCCCATGGTTTGCAGTATCATCTCTACGCCGACGACATGCAGATCTACCTATCTGGACCTGACCTCACCTCCTTACTGACCAAAATCCCACAGTGTCTGTCTGCTATTTCTGCTTTCTTCTCTGCTCGCTTTCTAAAACTGAACATGGACAAAACAGAATTCATCATCTTTCCCCCATCTCACTCTAACCCCCCACCAGATCTGTCCATCAACGTCAATGGCTGTTCACTTTCCCCAGTCCCGCACGCTCGGTGCCTCGGAGTGATCCTCGACTCTGCCCTCTCTTTCAAGCCACATGTCCAAACCCTTGCCTCCTCCTGCCGTCTCAAACTCAAAAATATTTCCCGAATCCGTGCATTCCTTGACCATGAAACTACAAAAACACTAGTGCATGCCCTCATCATCTCCCGCCTCGACTACTGCAACCTCCTACTCTCTGGCCTTCCCTCTAGCACTCTGGCACCACTCCAATCCATCCTGCACTCTGCTGCCCGACTAATACACCTGTCTCCCTGTTATTCCCCAGCCTTTCCTCTCTGCCAAGCCCTTCATTGGCTTCCTATCATCCAGAGGCTCCAGTTCAAAACCCTAACCATGACCTACAAAGCCATCCACAATCTGTCTCCCCCATACATCTGTGACATGGTCTCCCGGTACATACCCACATGCAACCTTCGATCCTCTCAAGATCTCCTCCTCTACTCCCCTCTTATCTCTTCTTCCCACAACCGCATACAAAGCTTCTCCCGTGCCTCTCCCATACTCTGGAACTCTCTACCCCAACACATCAGACTCGCGCCTACCATGGAAACCTTCAAAAAGAACCTGAAGACCCACCTCTTCCGACAAGCCTACAACCTGCAGTGATCATCAGTCTACTGAACCACCGCACAACCAGCTCTACCCTCTCCTAGTGTATCCTCATCCATCCCTGTAGACTGTGAGCCCTTGCAGGCAGGTCCTCTCTCCTTCTGTACTTGTGTGTGCCTTGTATTGCTCATGTTTACTGTACTTGTCTATATTTGCCCCTCTTCACATGTAAAGCGCCATGGAATAAATGGCGCTATAAAAAATCTATAATAATAATAATAATAATCATTTAACCCCTTCACACCCAAGGGTGGTTTGCACGTTAATACCCGGGCCAATTTTTACAATTCTGACCACTGTCTCTTTATGAGGTTATAACTCTGGAACACTTCGACGGAACTTTGCAATTCTGAGATTGTTTTCTCATGACATATTGTACTTCACGTTAGTGGTAAAATTTCTTCGATATAACCTGCGTTTATTTTTGAAAAAAATGCAAATATGGCGAAAATTTTGAAAATTTTGCAATTTTCAAACTTTGAATTTTTATTCCCTTAAAACGGAGAAATATGTCACACAAAATAGTTAAGAAATAACATTTCCCACATGTCTACTTTACATCATCACAATTTTGGAACCAAAATTTTTTTTCGTTAGGAAATTATAAGGGTTAAAAGTTGACCAGCGATTTCTCATTTTTACAACAAAATTTAAAAAGCCATTTTTTTTAGGGACCACCTCATATTTGAAGTCACTTTGAGGGTCTATATAGCAGAAAATACCCAAAAGTGACACCATTCTAAAAACTGCACCCCTCAAGGTACTCAAAACCACATTCAAGAATTTTATTAACCCTTCAGGTGCTTCACAGGAGCTGAAGCAACGTGGAAGGAAAAAATGAATATTTAACTTTTTAGCCACAAAAATGATCTTTTACAAACTTTTTTTTTATTTTCACAAGGGTAAAAGGAGAAAATGGACAGATATAGTTGTTGTGCAAATTCTCCTGAGTACGCCAATACCCCATATGTGGGGAAAACCACTGTTTGGGCACACGGCAGAGCTCGTAAGGGAAGGAGCGCCGTTTGACTTTTTGAAACTAAAATTGGCTGGAATTGAGATTGGACGCCATGTCGCGTTTGGAGAGCCTCTGATGCGCCTAAACAGTGGAAACCCCTCACAAGTGACACCATTTTGGAAACTAGACCCCCTAAGGAACTTATCTAGATCTGTTGTGAGCACTTTGAACCCCCAAGTGTTTCACAAAAGTTTATAATGCCTGGTGTGAAAAAAAAACAAAATAATTTTCCACAAAAATGATTTTTTAGTCCCAAATTTTTGATTTTTCCCAAGGAAATTGGACCCTAAAAGTTGTTGTCCAATTTGTCCTGAGTACGCTGATACCCCATATGTGGGGGGGAAACTGTTTGGGCGCACAGCAGGGCTTGGAAAGGAAGTAGTAACGTTTTGGAATGCAGACGTTGATAGGGGTCATGTTCCGTTTGCAGTGCCCCAGATGAGCCTAAACAGTGGAAACCCCCCACAAGTGACCCCATTTTGGAAACTAGACCCCCTAAGGAACTTATCTAGATCTTTGGTGAGCACTTTGAACCTCCAAGTGCTTCACACAAGTTTATAACACAAGTTTAAAATCCTATTTTTTTCCCTCAAAAATTATCTTTTAGTCACTAATTTTTTATTTTCCCAAAGGTAAAAGGAGAAATTGGACCACAAAAGTTGTTGGCCAATTTGTCCTGGGTACGCTGATACCCCATATGTGGGGGGGAACCACTGTTTGGGCGCACGGCAGAGCTCAAATGGAAGGAGCACCATTTGACTTTTTCCAACCAAAATTGGCTGGAATTGAGATTGGACGCCATGTTGCATTTGGAGAGCCCCTGATGTGCCTAAACAGTGGAAACCCCCCACAAGTGACCCCATTTGGGAAACTAGACCCCCTAAGGAACTTATCTAGATCTTTGGTGAGCAATTTGAACCCCCAAGTGCTTCACACAAGTTTATAACGTAGAGCCGTAAAATTAAAAAATCATATTTTTCCACAAAAATGATCTTTTCACCCCAATTTTTATTTTCCCAAGGGTAACAAGACTCCAAAAATATTGTACAATTTGTCCTGAGTACGCCGATACCCCATATGTGGGGGTAAACAACTGTTTGGGTGCATGGCAGAGTTTGGAAGGGAAGGGGCGCCGTTTGACTTTTTCAACGCAGAATTGGCTGGATGCCATGTCATGTTTGGAGAGCTCCTGATCTGCCTAAACAGTGGAAACCCTTGACAAATGACACCATTTTGGAAACTAGACCCCTCAAGGAACTTATCTAGATGTGTGGTGAGCACTTTGAACACCGAAGTGCTTCACAGAAGTTTATAACGTACAGCCGTAAAAATAAAAAATCCTTTTTTTTTACAAAAATGATTTTTTCGCCCCCAATATTTTATTTTCACAAGGGTAACAGGAGAAATTGGACCCCAAAAGTTGTTGTCCAATTTGTCCTGAGTACGCTGATACCCAATATGTGGGAGAAAACTACTGTATGGGCACACGTTGGGGCTCGGAAGGGAAGTAGTGACGTTTTGGATTGCTGACTTTGATGGAATGGTCTGGGGGCGTCATGTCGCATTTGGAAAGCCCCTGATGCGCCTAAACAGTGGAAACCCCCACAAGTGATCCCATTTTGGAAAATAGACACCACAAGGAACTTATCTAGATGTGTGGTGAGCACTTTGAAACCCGAAGTTCTTCACAGAAGTTTATAACGTACAGCCGTAAAAATAAAAAAATCACTTTTTTTTACAAAAATGATTTTTTTCGCCCCCAATATTTTATTTTCACAAGGGTAACAGGAGAAATTGGACCCCAAAAGTTGTTGTCCAATTTGTCCTGAGTAGGCTGATACCCAATATGTGGGAGAAAACTACTGTATGGGTACACGTTGGGGCTCGGAAGGGAAGTAGTGACATTTTGGATTGCAGACTTTGATGGAATGGTCTGGGGCGTCATGTCGCATTTGGAGAGCCCCTGATGCGCCTAAACAGTGGAAAACCCCCCACAAGTGACCCCATTTTGGAAAATAGACCCCACAAGGAACTTATCTAGATGTGTGGTGAGCGCTATGAAGCCCCAAGTGCTTCACAGAAGTTTATAACGTACAGCCGTAAAAACAAAAAAATTATTATTTTTTTTTACAAAAATGATATTTTCGCCCCCAGTTTTTTATTTTCCCAAGGGTAACAGAAGAAATAGGACAAATAGCACAATAACTCTTGGGGTCCAGAGTACGCTGATACCCCATATGTGGGGGTAAACTACTGTTTGGGCGCATGGCAGAGCTCAGAAGTGAAGGAGCACCGTTTTACTTTTTCAACGCAGAATTGTCTAGAATTGAGATCAGACGCCATGTCACATTTGGAGAGCCCCTGATGTGCCTAAACAGCGGAAACCCCCCAATTCTTACTCCAACCCTAACCCCAACACACCCCTAACCCTAGTTCCAACCCTAACCACAAACCTAACCCTAACACACCCCTAACCCTAATCCCAACCCTAACCCTAACTTTAGCGCCAACCCTAACCCTAACTTTAGCCGCAACCCTAACCCTAATGGGAAAATGGAAATAAATACATTTTTTTATTTTATTATTTTTCCCTAACTAAGGGAAAGATAAAGGGGGTTTGATTTACTATTTATAGCGGGTTTTTATGATTGGCAGCTGTCACGCTAAAAGACGCTTCTTATTGCAAAAAATAGTTTTTGCATCACCACACTTTGAGAGCTATAATTTTTGCATATTTTGGCCCACAGAGTCATGTGAGGTCTTATTTTTTGCGAGTTGACGTTTTTATTGGTACCATTTTTGAGCACTGACATTTTTTGATCGCTTTTTATTTCAATTTTTGGGAGGTTAGAATGAACAAAAATCAGCAATTCATGAATTTCTTTTGGGGGAGGCTTTTATACCGTTCCGCGTGTGGTAAAATTGATAAAGCAGTTTTATTCTTCGGGTCAGTACGATTACGACGATACCTCATTTATATCATTTTTTTAATGTTTTATTGCTTTTATAGAATAAAAACAATTTTATATAAAAAATTATTATTTTTGCATTGCTTTATTCTGCGAGCTATAACTTTTTTATTTTTTTGCTGATGATGCTGTATGGCGGCTCTTTTTTTGCGGAACAAGATGATGTTTTCAGCGGTACCATGTTTATTTATATCGGTCTTTTTGATTGCGTGTTATTCCACTTTTTGTTTGGCGGTATGATGATAAAGCATTGATATTTTGCTTTGTTTTTTTTTTTTTTTTAAGGGTTTCACTAAAGGGAAAAACCTCATTAAGTAAATGAATGGGATTTATAGTCAAGTAAACACCAAAAGAAGAAAAAAAATCCCTAAAATATACCTTTTAATTAATCATTTAAAATTGGATAAACCAAATGAAGGGGGTCAATATTGGTAAATAGTCACAAAAATTTTTTTAAAAAACAATTTTACAAGAGGAGACTATGCTCACCCTAATGGGCCCTAGTACGCCCCTACCTGACCGCGGAGGTTGGCACCCTAGTTGCAGACGATGTGGCGCCCCCGCTCAACGTTGGTAGCCCTAGAAAACCCTAGACACCCCTAACACTTGCAGGGGATACACAGAAAAAAAACACACATGCATCAACACCCGAAAGTACAAAAATCCCCTAGTGGGGAGACATAAGGTCTCAGAAATAATACCATCTATCTCGTAGCAAAAAAGGCTAGATAAAGCTAAATGCAGCAAAAATCAATTATCTCGTAGTGAAAAAATACTTAAATGCTGCTACAATATGTCTGCAAGCAGATGGAAAAGATTTTTGGGAAGGAGAACCCCAACAGAGAAAAATACCTCACAAAACGTCCACAAAAAATAATAAAAAAACAAAAATAAACTATCTCATAGGTTTATCATGGGGTCTCTTATCCCTCCTGTATCATACAGGGTGCATAACAATCAGGAACCTATTTGAAGCCTTATTTATACAGGGTGCATAACAATTAGCAACCTATTATAGAGACCAAAAGAATATATAAGTCATCTGCTCATTCCATAAATCTCTGTAAGTCTCTTCGAAAAAAGCACAGAGAGCAAATGTATTCTCATAATAGAGACAATCGTGTTATACAATCTGCTTGAAACCTGGAGACATAAATATGCATAATTGGAAAAAAGTGAGCAGATACTTATCGACAGATGTCAGTCAGAGGACCCATAGGCACAGGAGCCATAGAGGCAGACCCGACGCGTTTCCCCCTCAAAATGCAGAGGGTTCGTCAGGGGTCAAAAGCAGAGGCACAATCACCCCTGCAGCCGAGAAGACAATGCACAATATTGACCCCCTTCATTTGGTTCACTAAAGGGGTTAACTAGTGGGACAGTTTTATAGGGGGGGTCGTTACAGATGCGACGATACCAAATATATGTACTTTTATTGTTTTGTTTTTTTTATTTACAGGAAAAAATGAATTTTTGGGGGAATATTTTTTTTTCTTTATTTTGGAATTTTTTTTAAAACATGTTTATTTTTATTTTTTTCACTTTTTTACTTTGTGCCAGGGTGGGACATCACTGTAAAATGTCAGATCGCAGGTGTGACAGTGCGCACAGCACTCTGTCACACCAGCGATCGCTCTGGCACTGCTGCAGGCTTCTCAGGCATCTTGGAGGGAGGAAGGCCTCAGAACAGCGCGATCACATCGCGCTCTTCTGAGGGTCTCAGGAGAGCACGCAGGGAGCCCCCTCCCTGCGCGATGCTCCCCTGCGCCCCTGGTACACCGTGATCATGTTTGATCATGGTGTGCCAGGGATTAATGTGCCGGGAGCGGTCCATGACCGCTCCTGGCACATAGTCCCGGGTGTCAGCTGTGATAATCAGCTGACACCCGGCGGCGATTAGCTGCGCTCCCCCTGGGAGCGCAGCTGATCGCCTATAACGTACTATCCCATCCATGGGCAGACTGGCACGGGTTTCATTGACGGGATAGTACGTCTGATGTCAGAAAGGGGTTAAACTGCCCAATGTATTCCATAAGTCCCTTCTCAAATTGTACCGCTCTCCGATTTGTCCTGTCCAGTCCCCTCCTTCTCCTGTTTTGGTAGGGGGTGCTTTGGAATACGAAGTCCAAAGGATCCTTGATTCCCGTTTAGTGAGAGGATCCGTGCAGTATCTGGTACATTGGAAGGGCTATGGTCCGGAGGAAAGTTCCTGGGTGCCTGCCAGTAATGTCCATGCCAAGAGTTTGATCAGGAAGTTTCATCTCCTTCATCCCAACAAACTGGGTTTTGAGGGTCCAGAGGCCCCTCTTAGAGGGAGGGGTACTGTCACGTCGCCATTGGATTCAGTGGCTGGTGTTCTTGCCTCGGCCGCTGGGAGGCGCGGGACTCCTTCGGCTGGTGGTGCCGGTGATAGGAGAACGGTATCCTCATATGGTTCCGCTCCTTTGACACCGGCCTCTGTCGCTGCGCATCGCCATGTTTCGCCTGTGGGTAATGTTGGCGACAGAGAAGGGGTACCTGCACAGGCATCTGGTGGGCGTAGGCATCGCTCTTCGGTCAGAGGTGAAGTGGTTGGTGTCAGTCATGCATCACCATCTGGCCTGGTTCTGGGGGCGGTCCAGATGAGGTCATCAGACTGTGAACCTGTGAGAGGTAGCCATGCCCTTCAAATGCCTTGGAGCCTGGCTTGTAGGCCGCCAGATATAGTCTTGGTTTCCCCAGTGTGCTAGTTTGTTTTGCTATTGTATTTTTGACCTTTGCCTGGATTTCTGACTGTTCTACTGCCTGCCGATTTTGTACCTCTGCTGCCCGCCTGGTTTTGACTAGTGTTGAGCGATACGATAATGCAAATATCGGCTATCGGCCGATATTAGCTCTATCGGCCTTTCGATAATTCGTTTCGATATTTTCGTCTTATCGAATACCGGAATCGGATTTGTCACTGTCACTGTCAGTGTCCGTCGGTCGGGTCTGTCAGGAGTCAGCGGCACTTACCTGGCAGAAGATCTCCGGTGGTCACGTCCTGGACTGCTTGATGGCCGCCATTATCTTCTCCCTGGCGGTCACATGCAGTTTTTCGCGATAACTGCAGTGACTGCAGGGTAATCCCAGCCGTAAACCAGTCCGATGACGTCACCGCCGGGGAAGCAGGTAATCAGCTGTGCTGCGCCGGGATTCTGATGTAGCAGAGCTGGATCGTCGTGGGACACTCGTTACTATGGACTGCGTCGGTCAGGTGGTATACTTTTTTTTTTTTTCATTTTTTTACAGGAGATCGATGGCGTCGCATGATGAGACTGTAATAAAAGTAATGAAAACTGTGTTGTTTTTTTTTTATTAAATTAAAAAACTTTTTTATGAACATTCACCCGTCCGGGTACATAAACAATTTAACTATTTACATACAGGGACCCTGTCCGGGTTATTTATACTTCTTTGGCCGGGGTGTTCCAGGTACCACCTGGTACTCTTCTGATGCTTGCCAAACATCCGAGGCACCAAGGACCACCAGGACCTGATGACGTCGTGTGGCCTGTACAGTCAAGTCGTGACCCGCTATCTGGGTCTGTGTGGCCACCTCTTTCATCTCCCTCCGGGTCTGGAACCCTATGTCCCGGACTGAACGAACCCCAGGGGGCCTAAAGGCGCCGGGTACGGGCCAGTTATACTTATCATGTCCATAGCTGGGGCTGCTGAGGAGACCACTGAGGGAGGCTTGGGAGATTTACGGCGTGGGGTGGGCACTTTTGCAGAGGCCTGGATGTGGGAGGCTGAAGGCTCCGAGGGTCTCACAGGTTCCTGACACACTGGGGAGTAGGGGTCGCACCTGGTAACATTTAGGGCGTACCATCCATTGTAACCCCAGTGTCGGGTGTAAGTCACCAAGTCTCCTGGCAACAGGTCCCTCCCCGGGTGTCCTTCTGGGAGGTGAGCCTCCACGTCCCGCCGGTTCACAAAAACTTCTAAATAAAGTCCAGGCTCCTTGATGAAGCCCCAACCAACTTTCAATTTAAAGCTCCGTACTGCACCCTTACGCCGCGGCTCACACAGGGTTCCTTTAGCCTTTCTCATCCGGTCCTTATCTGCCCGGTCCTTCTCCAGGTTACGTTGCCGAAGTTTTAGGGTTTCTCGCTGCTCCCTTTGTCACTCTGCTTCCCGCTCCCAACGTCTCCACTCTTCCTCCTGACGCCGGTTGTAATTCTCCTCCACCAGCTGCTCCATGTCTCCACCATCAAAGTGCAGCTTACAGTGTCCGGTTTGCGGCAGCTCTCCTGGCGCCCCCCAGTCCTGGCGGCGCTCACCTGCGGAGGAAGCAGCCAGCTCTGGAACAGATGACAGTCGGGGCTCCGGTACAGGCAGGTAGTGCTCTGGTGCCTGCGCGGCCTCCTCCATGAGGACGGGTGTCGCTTCTTCTGTCTCAGCGACGGGGGCAGACAGCGGGATCTGGGGTGCTGACGGTGCTGCGGTTTTTGCAGGAATGGGTGCCTCCACTGCGACAACGTCAACTGGATCACATTGCAAGGGCTGGGATGCCCGCACGGACTCCTCTACTAGAACGGGTGCCTCACCTTCCGGTACAGACACTTCAGGTAAGAGGGATTGGCGCCGCTCCAAGTTTAGGTTTAGGGCACACCAGCTGGCTTCCATCCTGGCGACCTCCTCCCAGTGCCGGGCCAGGCCTCTTAGGGTATCCTCCGCTTCTTGCAGCGTAGGAGGGTTTCCAGGCCGGGTGCCCAACGGTGGTTCCGTGGCGATCGGGTCGCTTCCGTGGGGGGAGAGCTCTGACTGCTCCATCCCTTCACACTTCTGCTCGTGTCCATTAGCCATCTCTGCCAAGTCACATGTGTCATTAGCATCTGGAGAGGGCCCCTCTTTTGTAGGGAGGCGGGACCTTCGTGTTAGTTTCCGCACACTGAGGAGGATGAGGAGACGGAACTGAAGAGCTGTGGGGCACGATCTTACATTGCAGTACCATTTAGAGCCATCGTTTTCGCGTCACTGAGTGAGTGTACACCCATGAAGAGCACGCCCTTCTTCTTCACCAGTGCCTCGTCGTGACGCAGATATGGCGGAAAAATGGCAAATACATTCTCTGATGATTTTAGCAATTCTCAAGCACAAAACCAGTTCAATTCAGGCACACAGGACTCGCCTATAGCGAGCTACAGAATCCTGTTCGTGACGCCCAAGTTGAGTCGCACAGAGCCAGAGGTTTTGGGGGTACTCGGCACCGAGCCCGTCGACTTCTATGGGGTATGTCACGGCTTTACCCGGCAATTGAATCAGAGTCTATTTTACTATGTAGAAGTGTATAAACTATAAATATATGTATATATATGTCACAATGACATGTATATATATATATATATATATATATATGTATTCTATGTGTGTATATTTTGTGTTTACAACGTAAGAAAGGGTTTTTTTTTGTTGCGATATTTTGTTCCCATAGACTTACATGGGACTTCCGCTATCGAAATCGGATATCGACGATATTTAGTGCTATCGGCGATACAATTTCGATACGATATTTTTAGATATCGAGCACTATCGCTCAACACTAGTTTTGACTTTAACTTTAGCCTGAATTTCTGATCCTTCTACTGCCTAACGATTTTGTACTTTTGCTCCCCTCCTGGTTTTGACCCTTGGACTTCTGACTACTCATTTGGTCTCGCTTTTATTCCCTTCCTAGTGTCCTTCCTACTCCGGTCCACTGCTCTCATAGGCAACTACCCCCTGGGCTTTGCTATAATTCCAGATCCCTGTATAGGGGTAAAGCGTCTCGGGGTTTCTCGGGGTGCTGTCTTACCTGCAGTTCAGACCTGCAGTGGGCGGACGTCACAGCCTGTCTCTCCTCAATGCTAGAGACCACATTAACTGCTACAGAATTCGGTCCCCAGGGCCCCTCTTCTCTGATAAAGGTCACCGAGTCTCATTCTTGTAACAAACCCTCAAATGTGATGGACGCTGCATTCACGTAGATCTTGTCTCTGGTCTCGGCCCTTGGATAAACCCATACCCTCTGGTAGGGTTAAAATATTTTATCAAGCCGCGTGTCATCTGGCTGGACATGGTTCCTCCTCAGGGTCCCCGCAGCTCTTTTAAAATTCGGCTTTCCCACCGTTTTTACTCCTCAATGACTCCCACCACCCACCGGGCCTCTTCTGCTGTGGGAGCCCGGGGTTCATCCAAGCAGATGCCGTGGGGAGCTGTGGAGACCAGAGAAGGTGCCAGGGCAGAAGTAGGTGTGGGGACTGGGGTGAGGGTAGGTGTCACACTCACTGTGACTGCATCCGGCTGCGACGGTCCTCCACGCGGCCTCGCGAACTCGGCGTCACAGCCGCAATGGTCCCTCTTTCCGCTGCTTCCACTTTCTTGACTGCTTCTTCCGGCCTAGGATTCTCCGCATCCGCGGTGCTCTGGCTCCCGACGATCTTCCTCACCGGCCAGCCAAACGGGAACCAATCTTCTAGTTCCCCATCCACCAGCCTCCAGGGCGCGATTCTGACTTCAACTGGTCCATGGACCGCTCCCAGTCCTGCCACCTGATTTCTCTGCGGAAAGACATACTCTGCCGCTGCATGAAGACAGGTGACTCACTCAACAAGTGGCGTTGCTCTTCCAGATATGACGTCCCACTCTTCCAGACCCCGCCTGTTCATGGGTGGAGCCACTTCCAGCTGCTCCACCCGTTCCTCAGGAATCTGTTGCAGTGGTTGGGGCTTCTTATTTCTTCACCGCGCCTATCTAGGGTGGGCACCAGTCATCAGGGGACATGGCCTCGCCTCAGGCCATTGCTTCTGCCAAGCTGGTTTTCGTGCCCTATTCTGTTTGGATACCCACGATGGACAGCACCGCTCCTATCTTTCGTGCCACTGACCGCCATCTTCAGGTCAGTGTTCGGCACCATTTTAAAGTCTCTAACAGCCGTCATCTATGTTGTTTTCGAGGCTCCTCCGCTCTCTGCACACAAGGCATCGCAATCCTGCCGACTACGCCAATTTTGTAAGAGGTGCTGGTTGCATTCCCACACTCCCCACAAAGGAAACATGAAATACTCATTTTGGATTCTAGGGTTCCTTCTGCGTCAGTCATCCCGGCTCCAGCTTCCCAGTTCTCACAAACGATTCCAGAATCGAAGTCCATACTTAACAGTTTAACTTTACTTATTAACAGGCTTGTTGACACAGATATAGCACAGTTCTCTTGCAATGCCATTCCTGGAGCTTTCCCTGTTTCTCCTGTAATCTCTGTCTTATCCTGGCATTCTTCCCTGCCTCGCTGAACAATCTCTGTCCCATCTGATATTCTCTGTCTTTTTCAGCAATCACTGCCTTGCGGGACAATCCCGGTCCTTTCTGACATTCTCTGTCTTTCCCGGCAATCGCTGCCTCGCTGGACAATCTCTGTCCTATCTGACATTCTCCGTCTTTCTCAGCAATCACTGCCTTGCTGGACAATCCCTGTCCCTTCTGACATTCTCTATCTTTCCCGGCAATCGCTGCCTTGCTGGACAATCCCTGTCCCTTCTGACATTCTCTGTCCTTCCCGGCAATTGCTGCCTTGCTGGACAATCCCTGTCCCTTCTGTGATGTCCTCACTTTTAGGTCCAACAGCTTCCTCCCATTCCCCTTGTCCAGTTTTAATAGGAAAAGGTAAAAAGCTCACCATCTCAGCTTTGCTTAATCCCGGCCGTAGGCCCCAGATCATCCTTGGAATGGTTAACATTTAAGATGGTGACCACTTGCACGCCACTCCACCTGAGGTCTCTTCTTGCCTCAGCAACTTCACCCCCACGGCTATCTGACTGCTCTTACTGCTGCACCATTACTTCTTGCACTGGGCAAGGCTGCCCTGGCTCTGCTCACTAACCAGGAAGTCTCATCACTATACCCCACTGTCCTGTACTACACCCATCTGTGACTCCTCCCAGCCTGGAAAATCCCTTATGCTAACTATGCTTGCTCTAAGACTCTCATCCTCTTTCTCTAATGTGCCACACTATTCTATGCCAACTATTGCACTATGCTGTCCCTAATCCTATACAGAACACATGTCAAATACATACACATTACAGCAACAGTAAAGGAATACATTTACAGTTATAAATACTATGGAACCGCACACATTTAATGTGAATACTGTCCAAAAATGGAGAGGCATATGACGGCCTCTGTCACCTCCTTACAGTCGGGCCCCCCATTCAAGTGAATGGGGTTCATGTCCGCGGTGCTGGATGACAGGCTAAATGGACGCATCATGCAGCCTGCCATCTAGATGTAGCAGAGCTGACTGTGGGGTCACACCCTGTTGTCCTTGACTTTTTTGCAGCACATACGCTGCAAGAAAAGTCAACCTGTGTATTTGCAGAATTTTTTCACCATCCATTCAAGTCAATGGGTGAAAAATGCTGCAAAAACGCTGAAAAAAAGACAGCTGAGGGCTGGTATTCTCAGGCTGGTAAAGGGCCATACATATTCCCCCCAGCCTAAAAATAGCAGCCATCAGCCGCCCAAAAAGGCACATCTATTAGATGGCCAATTCTGGTGCTTTGCCCGACTCTTCCCACTTGCCCTTTAGCGGTGGGAAGTGGGGTTCATATTTGTGGGGTTGATTTCACCTTTGTATTGTCAGGTGACATCAAGCCCCGAAGTGAGTAATGGAGAGGCATCAATAAGACGCCCCCATTACTAACCCCATAACTCTTGGCATCACAGACTTGGCCCTATCCTGGATCTCATCATACCTACAGACCGAACATTTAGTGTCTCCCTCTCACACACCACCTCCTCACCTCCGCCCCTGTCTGTCGGTGTTCCTCAATGCTCAGTCCTAGGACCCCTACTCTTCTCCATCTACACCTTCGGCTTGGTACAGCTCATAGAATCCCACGGCTTGCAGTATCACCTCTACGCCGATGACACGCAGATCTACCTATCTGGACCTGACCTCACCTCCCTACTGACCAAAATCCCACAGTGTCTGTCTGCTATCTCAGCCTTCTTTTCTGCTCGCTTTCTCAAACTGAACATGGACAAAACAGAATTCATCATCTTTCCCCCACCTCATTCTACCCATCCACCAGACTATCCATCAATGTAATGGCTGCTCGCTTTCCCGAGTCCCACATGCTCGGTGCCTTGGGGTGATCATCGACTCTGCCCTCTCTTTCAAACCACATATCCAAGCCCTCGCCACCTCCTGCCGCCTCAAACTCAAAAATATTTCCCGGATCCGCACATTCCTCAACCATGAAACCACAAAAACACTAGTGCACGCCCTTATCATCTCCCGCCTCGACTACTGCAACCTCCTACCTTAGTCTGGACCCTCCCCTCTACACTCTGCTGCACACTATCCAGTCCCATTCCTAACACTCATGCTGCACAGAGGCTCCAGTTCAAAACCTTAACCATGACATACAAAGCCATCCACAACCTTTCTCCTCCATACATCTGTGACATGGTCTCCCGCTACCTACCTACAGCAACCTTCGATCCTCTCAAGATCTCCTTCTCGACTCCCCCCTCATCTCTTCTTCCCACAACCGCATACAAGACTTCTCCCGGTCTTCCCCCATACTCTGGAACTCCCTGCCGCAAAACATCAGACTTTCACCAACAACGGACACTTCAAGAAAAACCTGAAGACCCACCTGTTCCGACAAGCCTACAACCTGCAATGATCCTCAGTGTACTGAACCATCGCACGACCAGCTCTACCCTTTCCTAGTGTATTCTCACCCATCCCTGCAGACTGTGAGCCTTCGCGGCAGGGTCCTCTCTCCTTCTGTACTTGTGTGTCCCTTGTCTAGCACATGTTTATTGTACCTGTCTATATTTTCCCTTTTCATATGTAAAGCGCCATGGAATAAATGGCGGGTATATAAATGTATAATAATAATAATAATAATAATAGTCACATTGTATAAAAACACTCATACCAAGAATAAAGTCCTTTAATTGAAAAAATGACACAAACTGCATTAATAATCTTAATTAAACCATACTTACGACTTTGCCTAATTCCACCGAAGCCCTCGTTTTCCTGTAATAAAACTAAAATAATAAAACAACAATATACCATACCTGTCTGTTGTTTTGTCCCATGCCATAATCCATGTCTTGGGGATTAATAGTTTTCAACCTGAACGATGCCAAGATGCGACTGAGAACTACTGGTGAATGAGCTGCTCCGTTCACTGAGGCTGCATTCCCAGCAAGACTGAACTGCTGTGACCTCAGCACCATGGAGAAAAGTCAGTGATGAGGTCAACGCAGTTCAAGCTCAGTGACTTCACCGCAGATCACGGCGAGAAATTCTTACGGTGATCTGCTGTGAAGCTACTGTCCTTGAACTGTGGTGAACTCAATGATTTTTTCCCATGGTGCTAGTGGGGATCTCACTGAGGTCTGAGCATTTCAGCATGGCTTTTCAACATCATTTTTTTCAGCACGGCATTTCAACACCATTCCTACTGTAAAGCACGGAGGTGGATCGCTGATGTTTTTGGGATGTGTGAGCTACAAAGGCACAGGAAACTAGGTCAAAATTGAAGGATGATAAATGCAGTACATTATCAGCAAATACTGGAGGTAAATTTGCACTCATCAGCCCCGAAGCTGCGCATGGGACATACTTGGACGTTCCAACATGTCAACGATCCAAAACACAAGGCCATGTCGACCTGTCATTGGCTACAGCAGAACAAATAGAAGGTTCTGGAGTGGCCATCTAAGTTTCCTGACCTCAATATCATTGAGCAACTCTGGGGAGATCTCAAGTGAGCAGTTCATGCTAGACAGCGCAGGAATTTACAGGAATTGGAGGCTTTTTGCCAAGAAGAGTGGGCAGCTTTATCATCTGAGAAAATAAAGAAAATCTTCCACAACTACCACAAAAGACTTCAAGCTGTCATTGATGTTAGAGGAGGCAATACACGGTATTAAGAAATGTGGTATGTGAACTTTTGATCAGGGTCATTTGGATGTTTTGGGTCGCCATTATGATTTAAAACAAGAAACACAGTAGTTTGACAATAAATGGCTTCACCCAACCACTAACCATGAGTGGAGAAAAAAGTTTGGTGTTATCATTCATATTTTCTGGAAAAAGGCCAAGAAAGCAAAAATTCTGCTGGGGTATGTAAACTTTTGAGCACAACTGTACATAAAATGGGAGTATACTCGGGACTACAGAACAGGAGAAGGACTTGGGTATTCTTGTTACAAGTTAACTGAGCAGCAGTACTCAATGTCAAGTAGCAGCAGTAAAAGCAAACACTATATTGGGATTTATAAAATGAGAGATAAAATCCCGCTATCCCAACGTATTATTACCCCTTGATAAACTACTTGTGAGGCCACATTTAGAATATGGGATCCAGTTTTGGGCTCCACATTTTAAAAAGGATATTCAGAAGTTGAAAATATATATGAGGAGAGGTTGGAAAAGTTGAGCTTGTTTAGGTTAGAGAAAAGACGCCTTAGAGGAGATCTCATTTACATGTATAAATACAGTATATGTGTGATCAGTACAAAGGACTGGCGCATGACTTATTCCTTCCAAAGACCATACTCAGGACTAGGAGGCACTCATTACGGGTGGATGAAAGGCGATTACGGCAGCTAAACAGGAAAGGGATCTTTACAGTTAGAGCAGTCAGACTGTGGAATGCTGACCACAAGAGGTAGTAATGGCAGACACTATATAACAGCTTTTAAAAAAGGGCTGAACGATTTCCTTGATACACATAACATTCCGGGTTATAGTTAAATTAGTAACGAAATGAACAGTTGGTGGAGAAAGGTTGAACTTGATGGACCTAAGTCTTTTTTCAACCTACGTAACTATGTAACTATGTAACCAACTCGCCTTTACTTCACTGCATATGCTGATCTCTGGTATTAGGCACCCACATTTGGGAAAGGTTAGAATTGAGCTGTCATCTGCAATTTGTTATTAAGAAACCACAGGGTAGTTATGGGGGGGAAGGTGTTTGGCATGTCCCTCAAGTTCAGGGTAGCAGATGGATGTGTCCATACGCCACTTTGTCTTAACAATGGTATTTAGATAGTGGGAAACCTAAAATCTTTGCATAAAAGAAAACTAAGCTAAAACTGCTGAAATTACTGTCCAACTAACAGTGGCAGATATAATACCCTGAAGTCATATTAACATTAGGGTTGAGCATTCCGATACGAAACCGAGTCCGATACCTGAAATCCAATGTAAGTCTATGGGAACAAAATATCGGAATATTTTAAATTCCGATATTTTGTTCCCATAGACTTACATTGGATTTCAGGTATCGGACTCGGGTTTCGGTATCGGAATGCTCAACCCTAATTAACATCCTTATTATATAATTCCATATATCCATATTCATACAAAATGTGTATGCACAACTATCACCACTGCTGGAGCTTTAGAATTCATTCCTAGCATACCTCAATGATAATAACATTATACGAGAAATACCAAATAATTTAAAAAACCTGGTTATATAAAGAGTATTAGCATTTTGTGCACTCTGGCAGTAATCCTGGATAACAGAAGCTCATGCAGAAAATATCCTGATCTTGTGAAACAGATTGTAATGATTTTTGGTGGTCAATGCAGTGAAGGTTGTTCTGTTAAGAACAGCGGACTTTTGGTCTCCAACCTTCAATAAATATTGACTTATTGATGTGTTTATGTCCCAGTGTACATACACTCAAGCTGAATATAAATATGATACAAGTATGAATACAGGGCATATAATTGGTGCAACCTATAGGGGCCCATGAGATAAGGGGGCAACTTCCACCTCTAAAACAGGTGGAATTGTACATTATGATGAGCTATTCAACAGCAAAGGTCCCATATAATGTTTTTGCACAGGGGCTATGTTAGGCTCACCGGGTGAATAGGATCCTCAAAGCCCAAGGTCGGGGTAGGCACATGGGCCATGGGCGTCGGTGCAGCAGTCAGTTAAGGCACCCGGCATATAGGTAGCAGAGGTAAGGGAGACAGCAGACAGACAGGAGTCCGGGTACAGGTAGCAGATGGCCTGGAGACCGCAGACAGGTATCAGATGTCCTGGAGACCATAGTTAGCAGAGGTCCTGGAAACTACAGACAGGTAGCAGAGGTCCTGGAGACAGCTTGCATGTAGCTGAGGTCCTGGAGACCTCAGACTGGTAACAGAGGTCCCAGAGCCCACAGTCAGGTAGCAGAGTTCCTGGGACCGCAGACAGGTAGGAGAGGTCCTCAAGACCACAGACAGGTAGCAGAGGTACTAGAGACCACAGACAAATAGCAGACAAACTAAGTCTTCTCATTCAAAGATTTTTCTGTAGTTTCATGACTATGAAAATTGTAGAATCACGCTGAAGGCATCAAAACTATGAATTAACACATGTGGAATTATAAATCCCCAACAGTGTCACCAGCAAAGCACCCCCAAACCATCACACCACCTTCTCCATGCTTCACGGTGGGAACCAGGCATGTAGAATCCATCCGTTCACCTTTTCTGCGTGCAAAGCAGTTAACAAAGCAAAAGGTGGCTACTTTGAAAACCTAGAATATAAGACATATTTTCAGTTGTTTCACACTTTTTTGTAAAGTGTAATGTATAATTCCACATGTGTTAATTCATAGTTTTGATGGCTTCAGTGTGATTCCACAATTTTCATAGTCATGAAAATACAGAAAAATCTTTGAATGAGAAGTGTTATGATTCGGTAGCTGAGGAGTGCAGGTAAAAAAGGAAATACACCAGAGCAGTTGGAATCTATGAGATTGCAGTACCCTGACTAACCACCACAACTAGAGGCAGCCGTGGAGCATTCCTACGTTGGTCCTAGACGCCTCGTCACAGCCTGAGAAACTAACTACACCTAAAGATAGAAAGAGGAAAGCTATCTGCCCCGGAGCAGATCCCCAAAGAACATAGAAAGCCCCCAAACATGTAATGGCGGTTAGACAAGAGGAAATACTGACACAGACAGAAAATAGTATGAGCAAACGTTGGGGCCCAAACTACCTAAATAGAAAAGGATAGGAAGAGCACTTACTGCAATCCCAAAAAAAACCTGAAAAGCACCAACTCTACTAATTTCAAAAACACCTGAGATCACACGACCTCTACCACCTAAATTAGTTCTCTGGTGTAACAAAATCAAAACAGCAGCCACTGAAAAAACTGGAAAAAGCAAATGTACAAACATCAGTGGCTGAACTAAACTGAGAGGGCAAAGGCCCCCGAGGGACCAGAAGGCCCAAGAGTGAGACAAAATGCAAAAATCAAGCACAAAAGCAAAAAGAAGAAAAAGTCTTATCTGTTAGCAAGAGATGCAGACACGAAACAGCAGGCTACAAAGGAAACAGGAATCAAGGATTGAGACCAGAACAATTGATCACCGGCAACCCTGATGGGAAGGCGACTCCCTTAAATAAGACCAGTCAGTATCACCTGATTCCCAATCCTCACAATCTTCACTGGACAGTCCAGTACCGCTTGTAACCACCAGAGGGAGCCTCTGCTCAGAACTCATTTCAAGTCCATTCACAACAGTACCCCCCCCTTGAGGAGGGGTCACCGAACCCTCACCTGAGCAACCAGGTCGGTCAGGATGAGCTCTATGATACGCACGGATGAGTCTCCTAGCATGGATGTCCGAAGCAAACACCCAAGAATTGTCTTCCTGACCATAACCTCTCCACTTAACCAAATACTGGAGTTTCCGTCTAGAAAAACGAGAATTCAAAATTTTCTCAACCTCAAACTCCATATTGCCCTCAACCAGAACAGGGTCAGGAGGCAAAGCAGTAGGAACCACTGGCTCAACAAACCTCTTCAACAAGGACTTGTGGAACACATTATGGATCTTAAATGTCCCTGGAAGAAGCAAACGAAAAGAAACAGGATTAAGAATCTCCATGATCTTATAAGGTCCAATGAACCTAGGTTTAAATTTAGGAGATGCCACTCTAATAGGAATATTTTTTGAGGACAACCAGACCAAGTCCCCCACTTTAAACCGAGGACCATCAGTCCTATGCCGTTAGCAAACCGCTGGGCCGTCTCCTGAGAGAGGGACAACCTCTGCACTACCTGGTCCCAAATCTGCTGCATACGCTCCACAACAGAGTCAACACCTGGACAGACAGAAGCCTCCGTCTGTCCCGAAGAAAATCGAGGGTGAAACCCAGAATTACAGAAAAATGGAGACATCAAAGTGGCAGAGCTAGCCCTATTATTAAGAGCAAACTCAGCCAAAGGCAAAAAAGAGACCCAGTCATCCTGATCAGCAGACACAAAACATCTTAGATAAGTCTCCAATGTCTGATTTGTTCTCTCAGTTTGACCATTGGTCTGAGGATGAAACGCCGAGGAGAAAGACAATTGAACACCAAGTTTAGAACAAAAGGTCCTCCAAAATCTGGAAACAAACTGGACTCCTCTGTCAGACACAATGTTCTCAGGAATGCCGTGCAAACGAACCACGTGCTGAAGGAACAAAGGTACCAATTCAGAGGAGGAAGGCAACTTAGGTAATGGCACAAGATGTATCATCTTGGAAAACCTATCACAAATCACCCAGATGACGGTCATTCTCTGAGAAACAGGGAGGTCGGAAATGAAATCCATAGAGATATGGGTCCATGGTCTCTTGGGCACAGGCAATGGCATCAACAAACCACTAGAGCGGGAGCAAGGCTTAGAGCGAGAGCAAGTCCCGCAGGACTGCACAAATTCCCTGACATCACGAGACAAGGTAGGCCACCAAAAGGACCGACTAACCAAGTCTCTGGTACCAAAAATTCCGGGATGACCTGCCAACGCGGAACAATGAATCTCAGACATCACACTCTTTTTCCAGTGGTCCGGGACAAACAATTTCCCAACAGGGCAGCGCTCGGGCCTATCCTCCTGACACCCCTCCAGAGCCAGTCTCAAATTGGGCGAGATGGCGGAAAGAACTACACCTTCTTTCAAAATAACAGAAGGATCAGATAACTCAGGAGATTCCGCAAGGAAACTCCTTGAAAGGGCATCCGCCTTAACATTCTTAGTGCCAGGAAGAAAGGAAACCACAAAATTAAAACGTGTGAAAAACAAGGCCCACCTGGCCTGTCTAGGATTAAGTTGCTTGGCAGATTCCAGATAAACCAGATTCTTATGGTCAGTAAGGACCACCACCTGATGTTTAGCTCCCTCCAGCCAATGTCTCCACTCTTCAAAAGCCCACTTCATGGCCAATAACTCCCGATTACCCACGTCATAATTACGTTCAGTTGGAGAAAATTTTCGAGAGAAAAAGGCACAAGGGTTACTTTTAGAGGTCTCTGGATCTCTTTGGGACAAAATGGCACCTGCCCCAATTTCAGAGGCATCCACCTCCACCTGAAATGGCAGAGAAACATCAGGCTGCCGTAGAACAGGAGCAGAAGTGAATCTCTGCTTAAGTTCCTGAAATGCAGAGACTGCCTCAGGAGGCCAATTCACCACATCAGAACCCTTTTTGGTCAAATCAGTTAATGGTTTAACAATAACCGAGAAATTACCAATAAATTTACGATAAAAATTGGCAAAACCCAAAAATCTTTGAAGAGCCTTTAATGAAGTAGGTTGGACCCAATCACAGATGGCCTGAACCTTGACCGGGTCCATTTCAATAACAGATGGGGACAAAATGAATCCCAAAAATGAGATCCTCTGTACGCCAAAAAGACACTTTGATCCCTTCACATACAGAGCATTCTCTCTCAAAATCTGGAATACAGTTCGAACATGTTTCACATGAGAGTCCCAGTCATTGGAAAAAATCAAGATATCATCCAAATAAACGATCAGAAATTTATCCACAAAATCCCTGAAAATGTCATTCATTTGGTCAGGACTGCCCACTTTCGGAATCTCTGACAGTATAACTCAGCGTCATCAAGCCCCTGATTTAATGCCAACAAGGCCTTTTCAGCTTGATCAGTGACATTAGGCTCATCGTACAATAACCCCAAGGCCTGAAAAAATGCATCAACATCACTCAAAACAGGATCCCCAGGTGTCAGGGAAAAAGCCCAATCCTGAGGATCGCCGCGCAGGAGAGAGATGACAATTTGAACCTGCTGCGCTGCGTTCCCTGAGGACTTAGATTTTAAGGCAAAAAACAATTAACAATATTTTTAAAATTCAGAAACTTGGCTCGATCCCCCAAAAACAAATCTGGCATGGGAATCCTAGGTTCCACAACAGGCAACCTAGCAAGATAGGTAGCAATACTCCGAACCTCAGTGGCAAGCTGATCCACACAGCCAGACAACTGTGCAAACTCCATTGAGAGAGAAAATCCTCCCCAGCACCCAGAGATACAGAGGGAAAAAAAAAAAATGCAACAAACAGAAAATATTTCTGACAACTCTGACAACCTTTTTTTTCTTTCACAATATTTTTCCCTTCTGTGAGTACTAGTGTTGAGTGATACTGCTCGATATCTAAAAATATCGGATCGGAATGGTATCGCCGATATCACTAAATATCGTCGATATCCGATTCCGATACCGGAAGTCCCATGTAAGTCTATGGGAACAAAATATCGCAACTAAAAAAACACTTTCTTTCGTTGTAAACACAAAATATACACACATAGAATACATATTGTAAGCTTTTCAGGGGATATAGCTCTGGGATCGCCGTCTGGGTAGACAGAGTGGCACGGAAACAGTTCATTCAGACAGCAGTTCTGGTGAAAACTGGCCGCAACCAGCTTTATTAAAGTCCACAGCAAACAGATATAAAACAAATCATAAACAGAAGACCTAGGCTTGTCCAGCCACTAATTACACTTAGATAGATTTCCCTATCTATCCGGGTCCCGACTCTAACAGCCGGGCCAAAACAACACATATGTTCAGCATTTACCAGCATTTACCAGCATTTACCAGCATTTACCAGCATGGAGGTTCACAGAGTCTCCTCCTTGTGTCTGAAGGCACCTTCAACGTCCAGACTTGAGAGAGCTCCCCTCCTATTCAGCTGCTATCCGCATGGATTCTCACAGAGACTACTCCTGTGTCCGGGGTACATCGAGCACCCAGACTGAGATAGCTCAAACTCCTGGAGACACCTTCTGTGCCTGGACCCCTCCTGTGTCCAGACTAAACGAGCTCTCTGACTGTGTTCGCAGACACCTACTTCTGGTCTCCTAATTAACAGCTGAATGGTTTCAGGCCTGAGCTGCAAGTGTGTGCTGAATGTAAGGTGTAGTGACCTTTCTCTACCACTAGGTTTACAAAGCCACACATTTCCCTTATACCATACAGCACAGTACCTAGGTGAAATGTACACCCCATTCGACACATATTCCTTCACTGTCTCACATATCCCCTCCCCCTTCTCCAGACCGGAGGGCTGGTCATCCAGACCGGAGGGCTGGTCAACAATCCAAAAGAGACAGCAACTCTGGACCAGTCATGGCCTTCATCAGCTTCATCTTCACTACTGTCATCTGTATCTTCACCTGAGCCATAGCCAACATCAGCTTTCTCTTCATCTGAAGCATCCGCACTACCCTGTACCCTCCCAGGCCTATGCTCTCTGCGGGCCTGGGTATCCTGCACGGTTTCATCTTGACCTTAGGGCCGGGCTCAGTTTCGATATAGTGCCTGGCCAGAGAAGTACGACCCGGCACATCAGAACACTTCTGCTGACTCTTTCTCAGAAACTCACGTACCTCCTGTCCCTGGTGCACTGACCATGTGTCACCAACTATCACAGAAGGTATAGGGGGTTTTTCACTTTTCTCCAGTTCCCCTTGAACCTTCTTTACTTCTACTTTCTCACGAAGATGCTCATGGCTTTCATCACACTCCTTCCTCACAGTTTGGAGTTTTTTCTGAGAAGTAATCAATTCATCTGGCACCTGTGCAACCACTTTTCTTTGATCCTGCAAGGTACTATATACACTTTCCCCTTCATTTCGTGCTCTCTGGAGCAACTGCTGGAACCGCTCACGTTCCCGGCGAAAAGATGCCACATCCAGTTCACACTGCTGCAGCTGCTCGGGTAACACAACATTCTCAGTCTTCATTTCTTTGGTGGAGACCTCATGGAGACGCATCTTCTCCTGTAGCTGTTGGACGTCCTTTACGTCCTCGGCCCCTTCATCAGGCTCTTCTGGTAGAACATGCTCAGAAGCCCTACCGTCAGTCTTTCATTCTACCTCTTCAGTCACATCACTATGGTATCCAATATCTCCATTTATGCCAGCTTTCAAGTTCTCCTTGATAGCTGCATCTGTATACTCAGAACCCGCCTGGCTCTTCTCTTCCACCACGTTCTGCATCCCATCTGGGCTCTCGTGTATCTGCAGCGGCAACGGAGTGATACATCGCTTTTCCCATTCGTTGGGACGTGGCTCAGATGTAGACTCCATGAAAGTGCGCTTGAGCTCACCAATGCCAGCCTGATGTCTCAAAATCTCATCTTGTGATTTATCCAGATCCTTTGTGTCGCTCGGGAACACTGATGAATCACCTGGTGCCGAACTTCCAGCCTGAACTTTGCGAGTTGCCGCTACTGATCCGGACAGTACACCATCCACGCCACTGTCTCTGGCCGAAACAGATTCCTGGGCAGAGTCAGTCCCCATATCTTCAGTCTTGTTCCTCACAGCTTCACTTGAGACCTCAGCTTCTGATGAGGCATCTGGCTTGGTGACCACCACTTCCATGGCTTTTTCCACCTCTGCAGCATTACCTTCAGAGTCCTGGGCATGATGCAGATCCACACCATACATTGATAACTTCTCATCTTCGACAGCATCCACTTGTGCTGTGTTCAGTTTCAGAGTCCTGCCTTTAAAGCTCAGCTCTCCTCCTTTCACCTTAGTCTTCGCCAGGGAATTGGCCAACTGTAAAACATCTTCAGCTGCCATCTTCTGTCCGGCTGTAAGGTCAGCATCAGCTTTCTTCTCAGGACTCTCAACCTCCTCTGCTACCATGCCTTTCTCATTTGCACTGGTTGCTTTATGGTCATCAGATGATTCACTATCACTACCACTATCCCTGTCTGACCCCTTTTTCTCAGCCACATCTGGCTCACTTTCAGGGTTATACACTTCATTTTCATTCACACCCTGCTCACTGTCAGGGCTATACAATTCATTCTCATTCACATCCTGCTCACTGTCAGGGTTATACAATTCATTCTCATTCACATCTTGATCTGGAACCTTAGTTAACATGTCATCCACAACATTAACTTCACCATCTGGTCCCTCAAGTATGTGACTATGTGACAACCCCAGCACTATACTTCTATGTAGCTCAGGTACTAGGAGCTGGCTCACGACCTCTCCCTGGACTTCAGTGTCCCTATACAACAGGTGAGTGTCCATGGCAACATGAGGTAACCTCTCCTCAGAGCCAGGCTCTTGGGAAACCTCATTTAGAACACTTATATTTCCCTGTGCCGTTTTAAGAGTGGGGTCTCGCCACTGCTCACTCTCAAAATTGTCACAGGACACAGGTAAGTCAGGGACACTCGGTTCCCGAGAACCACCATCCTCGTCTCCCAACATCACCTGCAAAGGAATTTCATCACCATCACAGTCATCATTATTATCAACATCATTATCAGCATCATTATCATGGTCATCATCATTATCATGATCATCATCATCATTATCATTATCATCATCATTATCACATAAATTTAACGGCCCACTAGCATTGTGTTCCGCCCCTCGGGACTGCGCACCCTCAGTAGGAGCTTCATCACACTGTCCATCAGAAACATTTTTTCCCCAGAGACCCTTAGATCGGGGAAAGTCATTACCCAATATGACGGGGTGCACCAGGTTCTTCACTACCCCCACTTCATATGAAACCTCCCCGAGTTTGGGGACCAAGTCCACGGCAGTCTCTGGGTAGACTTTGGTGTCTCCATGGATGCACACCATACTCAGGTGCTTATCAGGGATGAAGTCCCTATCAATCAGGCTGTCACATACGGAAGTCACTGGACTCTCTGAGTCCAAGAGGGCCTGTGCTGGGCAGTCATTTACAACCACCGGGGACCCCTGTGGTCCAGTCTCTTCGGCTGCGGTGGTCACACACACAGGTTCTGCGCAGAGAGAGAGGGACCTGCCAACATCACGGCACATAGGCTCCCCCTCTAGTGAACAGCCGGCTGCAATTTCACGACATCTCCAACACTGTCCACCACAATCACCCTCCCATATGTCCCCTCGGCCTGAACCCGTCTATCAACATACCACCCTGTCCCCAACAGCTGGAACGTCTTACCGGGAGAGTTCGGCGTCCGGGAACTCTGAAGTGACGACCGCTCAGACGGCTGGTCACGGAGGCAGTCTTTGGGGCCAAAGTACCTTTCTCTCTGTACCTCAGGAGGAAGTGCTCGGGTGTAGCGGTCCACTATCACCTTTTCAACTCCATAATCAGGCTTGCTGACTGCAGACTCCCAACTGCATCTCCAGTCATGAACTCCCCTGGCACGGGCTGTCACCGTAACACCCAGCCGGGTAAGAATCTCCGCTTTCAGCTTGGCATAGTCTTGGCTGTCCTGCTCGCTCAGGTCAGCATAGGCCACCTGGGGCACTCCAATCAAATAGGGTGCGACCATCATGGCCCATTCAGATAGGGGCAGATTCTCCTTCTCTGCCAGTCCCTCAAACCTAGTGAGATATACCTCCACATCATCACGAGGTGTCATCTTTTTCAGGGACCGTCTTACCGCCTTCTTTACAGCGGACAATGCAGGTGACTTTGCCACATCACTTCGGGACGCGGCACCGAAATCCTTTTTTTGTGCTGCCATCTGCTCAACAAATAACCGGTTATTCTCCTGCTGCGCAGGAATTGCTGCTGGGCCTGCTGCATGCGCTGCTGGTGCTGCAGGCGCTGCTGCTCCATGCTCCGCTGGGCCTGGACCAGGTACTCAACGAGCTCCTCCATACTGCCGGACTTATCTGTCTCAACCACGGCAGTCTTATGTTGCACATTAACTTGCGCCATTTGTTCAAACAGCGCCTCCATGCTGTCATCCATGCTGTCAGACTTCTCTGTCTCAACAACGGCAGTCTTCACTCAAGACATACACACTCCACAGTCTTTTCACAGAAAATTCAGCTCTGCTGTGCAGACACTTTTTTTTTTTTCTCTGCAAACTCTATTAGGGCCACTGTCTCTTTAAGACTGCTCCAATAGACGTTTCTCTTTGCTGACACACTCCACAGTCTTTTCCACAACAAGTTCAGCTTTGCTGTGCAGACACACTTTTTTTTTTTTTTTTTTTTCTTTTGCAAACTCTATTAGGCTACTGTCTCTTTAAGACTGCTCCAATCAGACGTTTTTGCTGACACACTTTTTTTTTTTCTCTGCTGCTGCTTCAACAGACTTCATCTTTATTGCTGTCTCTAAGCCACTGTGCTGCACGCACATTCCAGCACCAATTGTATCAGCCACTGTGCTGCACGCACATTCCAGCACCAATTGTATCAGCCACTGTGCTGCCCCAGCATTCTCCGCCAATTGTAAGCTTTTCAGGGGATATAGCTCTGGGATCGCCGTCTGGGTAGACAGAGTGGCACGGAAACAGTTCATTCAGACAGCAGTTCTGGTGAAAACTGGCCGCAACCAGCTTTATTAAAGTCCACAGCAAACAGATATAAAACAAATCATAAACAGAAGACCTAGGCTTGTCAGCCACTAATTACACTTAGATAGATTTCCCTATCTATCCGGGTCCCGACTCTAACAGCCGGGGCCAAAACAACACATATGTTCAGTAGTTTACCAGCATTTACCAGCATTTACCAGCATGAGGTTCACAGAGTCTCCTCCTTGTGTCTGAAGGCACCTCAACGTCCAGACTTGAGAGAGCTCCCCTCCTATTCAGCTGCTATCCGCATGGATTTCACAGAGACTACTCCTGTGTCCGGGGTACATCGAGCACCCAGACTGAGATAGCTCAAACTCCTGGAGACACCTTCTGTGCCTGGACCCCTCCTGTGTCCAGACTAAACGAGCTCTCTGACTGTGTTCGCAGACACCTACTTCTGGTCTCCTAATTAACAGCTGAATGGTTTCAGGCCTGAGCTGCAAGTGTGTCTGAATGTAAGGTGTAGTGACCTTTCTCTACCACTAGGTTTACAAAGCCACACATTTCCCTTATACCATACAGCACAGTACCTAGGTGAAATGTAACACCCATTCGACACAATTCCTTCACTGTCTCACAATATATATATATATATAACATGTCATTGTGACATATATATATACATATATTTATAGTTTATACACTTCTACATAGTAAAATAGACTCTGATTCAATTGCCGGGTAAAGCCGTGACATACCCCATAGAAGTCGACGGGCTCGGTGCCGAGTACCCCCAAAACCTCTGGCTCTGTGCGACTCAACTTGGGCGTCACGAACAGGATTCTGTAGCTCGCTATAAGCGAGTCCTGTGTGCCTGAATTGAACTGGTTTTGTGCTTGAGAATTGCTAAAATCATCAGAGAATGTATTTGCCATTTTTCCGCCATATCTGCGTCACGACGAGGCACTGGTGAAGAAGAAGGGCGTGCTCTTCGTGGGTGTACACTCACTCAGTGGCGCGAAAACGATGGCCGACCACTCTAAATGGTACTGCAATGTAAGATCGTGCCCCACAGCTCTTGAGTTCCGCCTCCTCATCCTCCTCAGTGTGCGGAAACTAACACGAAGGTCCCGCCTCACTACAAAAGAGGGGCCCTCTCCAGATGCTAATGACACATGTGACTTGGCAGAGATGGCTAATGGACACGAGCAGAAGTGTGAAGGGATGGAGCAGTCAGAGCTCTCCCCCCACGGAAGCGACCCGATCGCCACGGAACCACCGTTGGGCACCCGGCCTGGAAACCCTCCTACGCTGCAAGAAGCGGAGGATACCCTAAGAGGCCTGGCCCGGCACCGGGAGGAGGTCGCCAGGATGGAAGCCAGCTGGCGTGCCCTAAAACTAAACTTGGAGCGGCGCCAATCCCTCTTACCTGAAGTGTCTGTACCGGAAGGTGAGGCACCCGTTCTAGTAGAGGAGTCCGTGCGGGCATCCCAGCCCTTGCAATGTGATCCGGTTGACGTTGTCGCAGTGGAGGCACCCGTTCCTGCAAAAAACGCTGCACCGGCAGCACCCCAGATCCCGCTGTCTGCCCCCGTCGCTGAGACAGAAGAAGCGACACCCGTCCTCATGGAGGAGGCCGCGCAGGCACCAGAGGTCTACCTGTCTGTACCGGAGCCCCGACTGTCATCTGTTCCAGAGCCGGCTGCTTCCTCCGCAGGTGAGCGCCGCCAGGACTGTCGGGCGCCAGGAGAGCTGCCGCAAACCGGACATCGTAAGCTGCAGTTTGATGGTGGAGACATGGAGATGCTGGTGGAGGAGAATTACAACCGGCGTCAGGAGGAAGAGTGGAGACGTCGGGAGAGAGAAGCCGAGCGACAAAGGGAGCAGCGCGAATCCCAGAAGCTTCGCCAACGTCACATCGAGAAGGACCGGGCAGATAAGGACCGGATGAGAAAAGATAAAGGAACCCTGAGGGAGCCGCGGCGTAAGGGTGCAGTACGGAGCTTTAAATTGAAAGCTGGTTGGGGCTTCATCCAGGAGCCTGGACTTTATTTAGAAGTGTTTGTGACCCGGCGGGACGTGGAGACTCACCTCCCAGAAGGACACCCGGGAGGGACCTGTTGCCAGGAGACTTGGTAACTTACACCCGACACTGGGGTTACAATGGATGGTATGCCCTAAATGTCACCAGGTGCGACCCCTGGTCCCCAGAGTGTCAGGAACCTGTGAGACCCTCGGAGCCTTCAGCCTCCACATCCAGGCCTCTGCACAAGTGCCCACCCCACGCCGTAAATCTCCCCAGCCTCCCTCAGTGGTCTCCTCAGCAGCCCCAGCTATGGACATGATAATGATAGCTGGCCCGTACCCGGCGCCTGTTAGGCCCCTTGGGGTTCGTTCAGTCCGGGACATAGGGCTCCAGACCCGGAGGGAGATGAAAGAGGTGGCCACACAGACACAGATAGCGGGTCACGACTTGACTGTACAGGCCACACGACGTCATCAGGTCCTGGTGGTCCTTGGTGTCTCGGATGTTTGGCAAGCATCAGAAGAGTACCAGGTGGTACCTGGAACACCCCTGCCAAAGAATTATAAATAACCCGGACAGGGTCCCTGTATGTAAATAGTTAAATTGTTGATGTACCCGGAGGGTGAATGTCATAAAAAAGTTTTTTAATTTAATAAAAAAAACAACAACACAGTTTTCATTACTTTTATTACAGTCTCATCCTGCGACGCCATCGATCTCCTGTAAAAAAATGAAAAAAAAAAAACAGCAGTATACCACCTGTCCGACGTAGTCCATAGTAACGAGTGTCCCACGACGATCCAGCTCTGCTACATCAGAATGACATCAGAGGCAGGCAGGCAGGCAGAGCCTGTCATCCCGGCGCAGCACAGCTGATTACCTGCTTCCCCGGCGGTGACGTCATCGGACTGGTTTACGGCCTGGATTACCCTGCAGTCACTGCAGTTATCGCGAAAAACTGCATGTGACCGCCAGGGAGAAGATAATGGCGGCCATCAAGCAGTCCAGGACGTGACCGCCGGAGATCTTCTGCCAGGTAAGTGCCGCTGACTCATGACAGACCCGACCGACGGACACTCACAGTGACAGTGACAAATCCGATTCCGGTATCCGATATGACGAAAATATCGGTACTCGGAATCGAAAGCCCGATACAGCTAATATCGGCCGATACCCGATATTTGCAGTATCGTATCGCTCAACACTAGTGAGTACCATTCAATTTTTTTTTTGGCCGGTGATACTGTTATGATTCGGTAGCTGAGGAGTGCAGGTAAAAAAGGAAATACACCAGAGCAGTTGGAATCTATGAGATTGCAGTACCCTGACTAACCACCACAACTAGAGGCAGCCGTGGAGCGTTCCTACGTTGGTCCTAGACGCCTTGTCACAGCCTGAGAAACTAACTACACCTAAAGATAGAAAGAGGAAAGCTATCTGCCCCGGAGCAGATCCCCAAAGAACATAGAAAGCCCCCAAACATGTAATGGCGGTTAGACAAGAGGAAATACTGACACAGACAGAAAATAGTATGAGCAAACGTTGGGCCCAAACTACCTAAATAGAAAAGGATAGGAAGAGCACTTACTGCAATCCCAAAAAAAACCCTGAAAAGCACCAACTCTACTAATTTCAAAAACACCTGAGATCACACGACCTCTACCACCTAAATTAGTTCTCTGGTGTAACAAAATCAAAACAGCAGCCACTGAAAAAACTGGAAAAAGCAAATGTACAAACATCAGTGGCTGAACTAAACTGAGAGGGCAAAGGCCCCGGAGGGGACCCAGAAGGCCCCCACAGAAGTGCAGGACAAAATGCAAAAATCAAGCACAAAAACAAAAAGAAGAAAAAGTCTTATCTGTTAGCAGGAGATGCAGACACGAAACAGCAGGCTACAAAGGAAACAGGAATCAAGGATTGAGACCAGAACAATTGATCACCGACAACCCTGATGGGAAGGCGACTCCCTTAAATAAGACCAGTCAGTAACACCTGATTCCCAATCCTCACAATCTTCACTGGACAGTCCAGTACTGCTTGTAACCACCAGAGGGAGCCTCTGCTCAGAACTCATTTCAAGTCCATTCACAACAGAGAAGGTGTGTCCAAACTTTTGGTCTGTACTGTAGGTCTATGTCTTGGTAGGCCTTATATAGGCTTAGGTAGATGATAACATGGGAGCACACTGGGCTATTTGCAAAGCCCGAAGTGGAGCACAAGAGAGTTTAGCAGACAGGGGTGAAGGGTGCAAAGCCAGGACCTGACACAGATGTGTAACAGGCTCTTTTCTGCCTATACTAAACACATTAGTCAAAATAACATTATGCATAACCCTTCATAACTGAAGTCAAAACCACTAGCTAGGACATTCAATCTCAGGTTAAGAAGGCACATATTGTTAAAATATACATTCTTTATTGAAAATTCATATACAGTTTTAGTAGATTAAAAATAATAAGCAAGGATTACCCAGTTATAGCATACAGATATCATGCAGAGATATATGTAAAAATATATACAGATAAATGGCTGATACAATGTACAAGTATCGATCACCATGCAGAAATATCAATGATAATATAAATAAAGTGCAAGTGCCAGTGTAAACCAAAGAGTATTCTGCAGCCTAGAGCTAATTATAATCAGTGATCAACATTAAAGTAGCTAGCAGGATCTATTTAAAGTGCAATGTGCTTTTACTTACGCCATTAGAAATGGAGAGTCTGCATGTATCATGGCTACCACCCTGGCGACGCCATTTTGTCACGCTTCCTCCAAGAGGCGTTAACCAAAAGATAAGTGGGTGCTCTTTAAATATAAGTCAAGGCCAATCAGAAGGGGCCAATGTGAAAAAAAAAACATCAGGGTAACCAGGGGTGTGTCTGCACATGTAGCATTTGCTGGTCTCTCATTAGTGGTAAAGTGATTTCCTGTTTCTGCGCACTGGAACGCAAGTGTGGCTCGTTGTCGACGAACTGTCGAATTGCACATGTGTAAGGAGGAGGCTGGGACGATGAAGACGTGGCAACAAAGGGGTTGTTAGGAAGATTTATATATTAATGTTATGTGTGTGATAAAAGTCATGTTATGTTTTATCCCTATGTCCGGTGTTGTGTGTTCGGTTCTCCTAGAGCAGTGATGGCGAACCTTTCTGAGACCGAGTGCCCAAACTGCAACCTAAAAGCCAATTATTTATGACAAAGTGCCAACACGTGCCAAATGCCCCATCATGATCCCCTTCTTGTAGTAATATGCCCCATCATGATCCCCTTCATGTAGAAATCTCCCATCATGATCCCCTTCATGTAGAAATATGCCCCATCATGATCTCCTTCATGCAAATATATGCCCCATCATGATCTCATTCATGCAGAAATATGCCCCATCATAATCCCCTTCATGCAGAAATGTGCCCCATCATGATCCCCTTCTTGTAGTAATATGCCCTATCATCAGCCCTTTTTGTAGTAATGTGCCCCATCATGATCCCCTTCATGTAGAAATGCCCCATCATGATCCCCTTCATGTAGAAATTGCCCCATCATGATCCCATTCATATTGAAATATGCCCCATCATGATCCCCTTCATGTAGAAATATGCCCCTCATGATCCCCTTCATGTAGAAATATGCCCAATCATGATCCCCTTCATGTAGCAATATGCCCCATCATGATCCCCTTCATGTAGAAATATGCCCCATCATGATCCCCTTCATGTAGAAATATGCCCCATCATGATCCCATTCATGTAAAAATGCCCCATCATGATCCCCTTGATGTAGAATATTCCCATCATGATCCCATTCATGAAGAAATATGCCCCATCATGATCCCCTTCATGCAGTAATATGCCCCGTCATGATCCCTTCATGTAGATATAACCCCATCATGATCCCCTTCATGTAGAAATATGCCATATCATGATCCCCTTCATGCAGAAATATGCCCCATCATGATCCCCTTCATGTAGAAATGCCCCACCATGATCCCCTTCATGTAGAAATATGCCCCATCACGATCCCATTCATGTAGAAATATGCCCCATCATGATCCATTTCATGCAGAAATATGCGCCATCATAATCCCCTTCATGTAGAAATGTAGAAATTGCCCATTCCATCACTTCCATCATTTCCTCCTCCCCATCACCACCAGCATTGGCCCTCTCCCCATCACTGGCCCTCTATCACTCCCTTCATTGGCTCTCTCACCATCACTCCCATTATTGGCCCTCTCCCATCACTGGCCCTCTCCCCATCACTCCCATCATTGGCCCTCTCCCTATCACTGGCTCTCTCCCCATCACTTCCATCATTGGCCCTCTCCCCACCACTCTTATCATTGGCCCTCTCCCCATCACTCCCATCATTGGCCCTCTCCCCATCACCGCCATCATTGGCCCTCTCCCCATCACTCTTATCATTGGCCCTCTCCCCATCACTCCCATCATTGGCCCTCTCACCATCATTGACAAACACTCACACACCACAGCAGCCGCACTCACCACACACACACACACCGGCCACACTCACCACACTCACACACACACCACTGCGTCCGCACTCACCACATACACACACACCACAGCGGCCGCAATCACCACACACACACACACACACACACACACACACACCACAGGTGCCGCACTCACCACACATACACACACACCACAGCGGCCACACTCACCTCTCCACGTTCCGGCAGCTTCCTTCCTCTCACTTCCTCTCACACATTGAGCGACATCATCATTCAGCTCCGCGGCCGCGCCGCTCAATGTGTGAGGCAGGAATCTGCAGTCCGGAACAAGGATGAGGCGAGGCCGCGTGCCAGCTGAGAGGGCTCTGTGTGCCCTCTCTGGCACGCGCGCCATAGGTTTGCCATCAGTGTCCTAGAGATTATGCCTAAAGGCCATCCCTGGGAATGGGGGAGGTCTGTCCACTAAGGAAATCATACAGTAGATAAGTATACACTTGCACTACACTAGGGATTGGATAGTTAATAGTGTTGGGATTAGCCCACAGTTTTGGAGGGGTTAGACGAGTTTTATTAGAAAATGTTTCCTGGTTAGTGGGAAGTTCAGTGGAATTCCGTCTGTGAGTCCAATACACAGTCAGTAAAGGAGAGTGGAAATGGAGAGCAAAGTTAGACAAGACAAGTGTTAGCAGGAGCAAGAAGAGGCAGTTGCAGCAGAGCTAAACGGGTGCTGTCAGGTCGAGTTTCCACACAGCATGTGGACACAATCTGAGGTTCGTCTGGACACCGAGACAATCTTGGGCCTAAGGTCTGGTAGAGGTATTGATAGCCATACACCTGTCCACCTTTGTTGGGAAGATATGAACCAGGTTGCAGAGAAAGGAAAGGATGGTATGCCTCAGGGAAGCTGTTATGCCAGGAGGTGAGTCCCTAGGGCCGGGTAGGACAGCTGGGCTAGGGATAAGTTGAACAGAAAGGTGACAAAAACTGACAAGCCAGGAAACATCTTTAAAATGGGACTATGTCTTATTATGTATGCTGCAGCCTTGTGTAGTTCAATTACATAGTAAAGCTGATCCTGTTAACCCGGACACAAGGTCTCTTGTCTTGTCTGAAGATACAGCCAGACCCGATCCAATGGACGGATAGGTGGAAGGTACTCCTGAAGAAACAGTGAGTAAAAAAACAACTCCACCACACCACATACTCATGATTGACTCCTGTTTAAAAGAGAGTTTTCAGGTCAACCAGAAGTCAGTTCTGGCCCACAGAAAACCGAATTTGGACCCCACTTCACATGCACTGAAGCCTGTATAGCGATGTTACGGACCAGAGTGTATGTGTCACACATAGTGTGGACCGATGTACAAAAGGTGCAGGGATGTGCATGCGCTCTAGCCTAGGTGACAGGATCATGGGGAAGGGTTTATGTATCGCACATAATGTAAAGCGGTTTACAAAAGGGGCAGGACCTGCTTACTGTTTGATGGCCAATATACTATGTGTGATGTGATTAAGATGAGCTGAGTTGTGGTGTGCTATTTCTGTTGTATTGTGCCAATGCTGTAATAGTGGTGATGATGCATAGAGTATACATTAAGTAACTTTATTACAACCTAATGCAGGGGTGGACACTGACAGTTTGGCGCCCCTGTGCAAGAAATGTGTCTGGGCCCCCCTCCTTTTATGGCGACAAAGCTACAGATAAATATACACTGCCCAAAAAATTAAAGGGAACACTAAAATACCACATCCTAGATATCACTGATTGAAATATTGCAGCTCCAAATCTTTATTCATTACATAGTGGGATGCATTGAGAACAATAAAACATTAAAATAATCAATGTAAATCAAAATTAATATCCCATGGAGGTCTGGACTTGGAATGATACTCCAAACCAAAGTGGAAAATCAAATTAAATGCTGATCCAACTTCAGTGGAAATGCCTCAAGACAAGGATATGATGCTTCGTAGTGTGTGTGGCCTCCACGTGCCTGTATGATCTCCCTACAATGCCTGGGCATGCTCATGATGAGGCGGCGGATGTTCTCCTGAGGGATCTCCTCCCAGACCTCGATTAAAGCATCAGTCAACTCCTGGCAGGCTGTGCTGCAATTTTTCATTGCTGGATGGAATGAGAAAAGAGGTCCCAGAGGGGTTCAATTGGATTCAGGTCTGGGGAACGGGCAGACCAGTCCATAACATTAATGCCATCATCATGCAGGAACACACACTTCAGCCACATGAGGCCTAGCATTGTCATGTATCAGAAGGAACCCAGAGCCCCCTGCACCTGCATATGGTCACACAATGGGTTTAACGATCTTGTCCCGGTACCTAATGGCAGTCAGGGTACCTCTGGCTAGCACATGGAGGGCTGTGGAGTTCTGCAATGAAATGCCTCCCCACACCATTACTGACCCATTGCCAAACCGATCATGTTGGAGGATGTTGCAGGCAGCAGAACGTTCTCCAAAGCATTTCCAGATCTGTGGCATCTGTCACATGTGCTCAGTGTGAACCTGCTCTCATTTGTGAAGGGAATAGGGTACTAATGTCGAATCTGCCAATCTTGGTGTTTTCTGGCAAATGCCAATTGCCATGCAAGGTGTTGGTCAGTAACACCTACTTGTGGATGTCGGGCCCTCATACCAACCTCGTGGAGTCTGATTTTGACAGTTTGAGCAGATACATGGATGTTAGTGACCTGCTGGAGGTCACTTTGCAGGGCTGTGACACTGCTCCTTCTGTTCATTCTTGCACAAAGGAGGAGGTAGCGGTCCTGCTGCTGAGTTGTTGCTCTCCTACAGCCGCCTCCACATGTTTTGGTGTACTGGCCTGTCTCCTGGTATATGCTCCATGCTCTGGACACTGCGCTGACAGACACAGCTACTCTTCTTGCCACAGTTCGAATTGATGTGAAATCCTGGATGAGCTGCACTACTTGAGCAACTTCATCACATCATCATCACTATTACAACCTTGGCAAAATACAAGAGAAATACTATACTACAATTCAGCTGTCTATCTGTCTGCATCTGATCTTGCAATATCGTGTGTGGAAAAACTGGCAAATGGCTATAATATAGCGAACTTAGGGCTGTCCCGTGTCCTATTAGACCCTGTGCTATGTGTTGAGGCCCTTGTACACATTACACTAATGTTAGGCTAATCTTTCCATATCGATGAGGTCAGGCATTCAATTTAATGTGTCGGGGGATTCCTTAAAGATGATTGGAGAATCTGATGCTCGATAGAGAATGGTGTGAGATAGTGTCATGTATAGTGTACAGTTCCTATAGCGTCTTGTGCTTGGGTGCGAGGAAAACACAGGAGACATAGGTTGAAATGAAATGACTTGTATTACATCATACAAGCATGCTGAAAAGTTCACACAGTTTGCAGGAATAGCGACAGGAGACACAGCAGGCCAGAGTAACTTCAAGCACTACAATAAATCTCCAAAGCAGGTTCAGGATCTCTTCTCTGTACCGTAATTCCTCTGCAAACATGGATTCACCAAACAGCAGGTTTCCAGAGTCCAAAAGTGTTCCAAGGTTCCTCAGTAGGGAATAGCTGGAGTACAAGTCCAAGGCTTCCAGGAGTCAGGTCACAGACTGACTGAGGCTTGATTCAGGAGCACTGATTGTTCAGCTGAGGCTGCTTAAGAAGCAAGAGGGAAGAATCAGGGCGGGAACATGAAAACTGGAAACTCCATATTAACTGAGGGCAAGAGCTGCAGAAAGACAGAAAGCAAAATGGCCGACGGAAAACTGAGTTTCAAGGAACATGTCAACAGAGACAAAGAACCTTACATTACTCCCCCCTTAGGGACAACCTCCGGATGACCTCAGACCAGGCTTGTCAGGGTACCTCTGATGAAACTGGCGGAGCAGGCGAGGAGCATTTACATTATTGACTGGTTCCCATGAGTTGTCCTCCACTGGGTAGCCCTGCCATTTAATCAAATATTGCAACTGATTTCTGTACAACCTGGAATCTAGAATCCTTTCCACCATAAATTCTTCCTGACCACCGACCAGCACTGGGTTAGGGCAAGGAGAAGAACGTCCAGGAAACGTATTGGGTGTTGCAGCCTTTAGTAGGGATACATGAAAGACAGGGTGGATTCTCATAGTTCTGGGCAGTTGAAGACGACAAGCAACAGCACTTATAATCTTATTGATCTTATAAGGTCCAATGTACTTATGTCCCAATTTAGACGATGGAATCTTTAATTTAAGATTTCTGGTTGACAGCCAGACCAAATCTCCTACCTTGAAAGCTGGTGCAGGTTTACAAAATTTATCTGCTGCTTTCTTGTACCTTTCCTGACCCAATTCTAGATTTTCCTTTAGAAGATCCATATTCTTTTGTAAAGAAGTGATTCTTTCAGCCACTGCCGGCAAGGGCGTATCTATGGGAAATCGAGGAAGAATGTTAGGATGATAACCTAGATTGGATTAAAAAGGAGACTGCTTAGTGGAGGCGCTCTGAGAGTTGTTATAAGAGAACTCAGCCAGTGGAAGTAGATCCACCCAATCATCCTGTAGGTGGCAGATAAAACAGCGGAGATACTGCTCCAGGGTCTGATTGGTTCGTTCTGTCTGTCCATTAGTCTGGGGATGAAAAGCAGAAGAAAGGTTTACTTTAATGTCCAATGCTGCACAGAAATTTTGCCAAAACCTTGAAGTGAATTGCACCCCTCGATCCGAAATGACCTCATCCGGTACTCCATGTAAGCGAAACACATTCTTAATCATCAAGTCTGATGTCTGTTTTGCAGTGGGTAAGCCGACACAAGGGATAAAATGAGCTGCCTTTGTTAGACGGTCAACCACCACTAGAATGGTGTTCTTCCCTTGAGAGGTTGGTAACTCCACAATGAAGTCCATAGAAATGGATCCCCACGGGCGGGACGGGGTGGGAAGAGGTTGCAACAGACCAGTTGGTGAGGAGCGAGGTGTTTTGCATCTTGCACAGACTTCACATGAAGTGACATAGTTTAAGACATCTTTCCTGTAAGTGGGCCACCAAAAGAAACGAGAAAGAAATTCTTGTGTCTTTAGAATTCCCCTATGCCCGGCTATCTTGGAATCGTGGATGAGTTGCAATACTCTCAATCTGACTGTTTCAGGTATATACAGACGTTGTCCCTGAATCCACACACCATTCTTAAAGACGAGACTTACGTCCCTTGGGGGTTGAGCCAACGAAGAATCCGCATGGTATGCTTCCTTGATGTCCTTAAGTAGGTCTTGATTATGAATCACTCCCAGGAATCTAGAGTCAGAAAGAATAGTCTTAGGAGGAGTAAGTGGACGTGTCTCTGCTGAATGAATCCTAGAGAGTGCATCAGCCTTTCCATTGCGCGATCCTGGTCTATAAGAAATGACAAAATTAAATTGGTTTAGGAAAAGATTCCAGCGAGCCTGGCGAGGATCAGGCACTTAGCCGACCTGATAAATTCAAGGTTACGATGGTCTGTCAGGACGACTATTTGCTGTGCAGCTCCCTGAAGAAGGTGTCTCCATTCCTTGAAGGCGGCAATAATGGCCAACAATTCTCTATTGCCCACATCGTAGTTCCTCTCAGCCGAAGACAACTGCTGGGAAAAGAAGGCACAGGGATGCAAGACATTCTTCTCACCTGTTCTCTGAGAGAGTATAGCTCCAACGGCACAGTCTGAAGCATCCAACTCTATTATGAAGGCAAGCTCGGGGTTGGGATGTACTAAGATAGGTGCGGTGGTAAATTTATCCTTTAAACAGGAAAATGCTTCCTGAGCTTGCGGGGTCCAGAAGAACCTAGACTGTTTCCGGGTAAGTTGGGTGATAGGTGACACTACCTCAGAAAAATTCTTAATGAAACGTCTATAGAAGTTGGCAAACCCGATGAAACGCTGCACGTCCTTCACATTTCTAGGAATTGGCCAATCCTTGATGGCTTGGGTCTTGCTTCCATCCATACTAATCCCTTGCGTAGATAGTACATACCCCAGAAATTGAATTTCGGTCCTATGGAATTCACATTTTTCAAGCTTGATGTAGAGATGGTTTTGTCTTAGGCGTTCTAAGACCATTCTCACATGTCCATGATGTTCCTCTGTGGAGTTAGAAAAAATTAGAATATCATCCAGATAAATCACCACAAATGTATCTAGGAGATCCCAGAAGATATCATTCACGAAGTGTTGGAAAGTGGCTGGGGCGGTACTCAGACCAAAAGGCATAACTAGATATTCAAAGTGTCCATAGCGTGACCTGAAAGCAGTCTTCCATTCATCCCCAGGTCTAATACGGACCAAGTTATAGGCCCCACGGAGATCCAGTTTAGAGAAAATTTTGGCATGCCGCACTCTCTCCAACAACTCAGGATTAAAGGCAATGGATAACGGTTTCTAATAGTAACCTTATTGAGTTCCCTATAGTCTATGCAGGGTCTCAGAGATCCATCTTTCTTCTTCACAAAGAAGATGGGTGCACCTGCGGGAGATGAAGAGGGGCGTATGAAGCCCTTGGCTAAATTTTCGTCTATATAATCCTTCAAAGCTTTTAGCTCGGGCCCCGCTAGGGGGTAGATCTTACCAAAAGGTATCTCGGCTCCGGGCAATAATTCAATTGGACAATCATATGGACGGTGAGGAGGAAGCTGATCAGCGTTCTTCTTGTCACATAAATCCACATAGTCCTGGTATACAGCTGGTAGTTCAGGGACTGACATGGTTCCTTTTGGAACAGAGCAAGCTGAAATTCCTTGACTCATCTGTTTCTCCGGAAAGTGTAATTCCTTGGTCTCCCAGTTAATCGTAGGATTCTGCGCCTGCAGCCATGGTAGCCCTAGAATGATGGGAAAGTGGGGAGAAGAGATAAGCAAAAAAGACATTTTCTCCTGATGATCTTTACCCATAAGGACCCTCAAAGGCTCTGTTTCTTGATCCACTGGTCCAGAAGTCAGTAGAGAGCCATCCACAGTCTCCATCTGTACTGGAGTAGCCTTCTTCACTGAACGTATCCCCTGTTTCAGAGCAAAGGAGATATCCATAAAATTTCCACTTGCTCCTGAGTCGATCATAGCAGAGCTAGACACCCAGACTGAGTCAACCCAGAGTTTGATGGAAAGGAAGCAATGAGAATTGTTTCTTTTACAACTCAGCTGGGACACCGCTGAGGAAACTTGAAAAATTGCAGCGTTTATACCGTCATCGTCCCCAGAACTAACAGAGTTTAAGTCCGAGAAATCAAGATCTCTTGCAGCAGATCTCTCAGGAGCCTGAGGCTCGGACATGACAGAGCTCCTCTCGCAACACTCACAGTGAATGACTGCTGCAGTAGTCTTACGAGAACGGCTGGGGCAGTTTATAATGAAGTGCCCTGACTTACCACAGTAGAAACATAGATTTTCCTTTATACGATGTTCTTTGCGTGCATCACTAACCCGTCTTTGTAAAGAGTCCACCTGCATGGGTTCAGGTTCTGGTTCCCTTGTGATCCTACTCAAAGGTTCCTTAGCTGAGGAGGGAGGTAGTAAAAGGTTAGTGCGATTATTTCGAACCATCTCTCTTGTCTGCGTTCAGTCAGACGAGCATCAATACGGATACAATAGTTAATAAAGTCACCTAACGCAGTGGGAGGGTCAGCACGAGCAAGTTCATCCTTAATCAGTGGAGACAACCCTTTCCGAAAAATAGATTTTTAGCGGAAGTGTCCCAAGTGGTATCAAGAGCCCATCTCCTGAAATCCAGGGCATATTCGGCTACTGAACGCTTACCTTGGCGCAAAGTTAACATGGCTGCTTCAGCTGTTGCACCTCGATTGGGGTCATCAAACACCTGCCCCATGGCTGAAATAAAAGCATCAAGGTGATTCAAACAATCATCCTCAGTCTCAATCAGAGGGTTTGCCCACATCAAAGCCTTATTGGTAAGCAACATGATTATAGTAAGCACTTTGGATCGTTCAGTGGGAAATTGTGAAGCATGTGCAGAGAAAAATAAATTGCATTGATTAATAAATCCCCTGAATTTCTCACGTTCACCGCCAAAACAAAAAGGAGGTAATTTGGGGATCCCAGAACTTGGGGTTATGGCAGGAGCCTTGGCTCGTTCCTCTAGAGCCTCAATCCTGGCTCGCAATTCCTGGGTAGTCTGTCCAAACACTTGCAAATTATGATTAGTGAGGTCCTGTAGGCTTGCAAAACGGGTTTTTAAAGTCTGTACATCTGAAAGGATTGTATTAGCCACTCCGCAAAGCTCCTTTATGCGGGCCTCCATCTTCCAGATCTTTTAAGGCAGAGGTGCTGGAAGGAGAAGAGGAAAGGAAAAAAAAAACAAAACAAAAAAAACAATAGTCTTTACCTGTGGTAACACTCCAGAGTAAAATTTTAAGGGAATGCGCTCACCTGGAATGGTTGTGAGAAGTCACAACCACTGTCATCACATAAGGTATTAAACGGACATCTGATATCCACAGTCACAGCAGACACGGCTTTCCCAGACCCAGCAGACACTAAACATTGGCTCCTGAATCTTGTCATGTATAGTGTACAGTTCCTATAGCGTCTTGTGCTTGGGTGCGAGGAAAACACAGGAGACATAGGTTGAAATGAAATGACTTGTATTACATCATACAAGCATGCTGAAAAGTTCACACAGTTTGCAGGAACAGCGACAGGAGACACAGCAGGCCAGAGTAACTTCAAGCACTACAATAAATCTCCAAAGCAGGTTCAGGATCTCTTCTCTGTACCGTAATTCCTCTGCAAACATGGATTCACCAAACAGCAGGTTTCCAGAGTCCAAAAGTGTTCCAAGGTTCCTCAGTAGGGAATAGCTGGAGTACAAGTCCAAGGCTTCCAGGAGTCAGGTCACAGACTGACTGAGGCTTGATTCAGGAGCACTGATTGTTCAGCTGAGGCTGCTTAAGAAGCAAGAGGGAAGAATCAGGGCGGGAACATGAAAACTGGAAACTCCATATTAACTGAGGGCAAGAGCTGCAGAAAGACAGAAAGCAAAATGGCCGACGGAAAACTGAGTTTCAAGGAACATGTCAACAGAGACAAAGAACCTTACAGATAGCTGCTGGCCCAATGATCTGCTGAAAGACGGCTATCTAATGCATATGGGGGGCTTTAGACTTACACTGTTTATAAGTATATTTATTATGCATATACTGTAAAAATGTTTTACATAGCATAGAAATGCATGTTGTCTGAGTATTCAGACCACGGTGACTGTGGGAATCTAAACAGTACTTTTGCCACATAAGAAGACAACAGTACTATCCGTGGTATTATTAACAAAAGGGCCAGATTTAGGTTTTGTACTGAAACTGGTCCTACACAAATTCTATATAGAGATACAGATGACAAGTCAATGTTGGTTATTGCTGACAGGTATTTTAGGAGAGCTTTTATATAAAAAAAAAGTATTTAGAAAAACAACAAATACTACTTACGGCCATCTGATCCAGGATATGTAGCTAATTGTCATATTAGTCTGTGTAGCATTGTTTGCATTAGTGGTTAATGAGTTATGATTTTGTTATAATTTATTAATCAGATACACATTTTAGAATTTAGAAACATTCCATTAAGTCACTGGAATGTGGAATGTTCTTTGTAAGCAAAGATATGTTTATATATTCTGGGTTGTAAAAACTGATTTTCAGTCTTTGCAGAGGCATAGCAATAAGAGGTGCAAAGGTGGCAGTCATTCATTGGCATAGATGCCTTAGGGGGTACAAAGGTCACATAAAACACACCAGTAATATAAGTTTTGCATTAAAGGAAGGGGTCTTTTTTATAGATTTTTCTTTGTGGCCTTGCTTTATATGTAATTCATTTAGTGAGCAATAAAAATGTTTAAATCTCTGCCTGAAGAATAGGAGTAGAGATGAGCGAATTTGTTTGGATTTTGTCCCTGAAACTGATTTCGACATATTCGGGTCATATTCGAACACTATTCGTACCGAATGATTGGTTCCGAACATATTCGGTAATTTCTACTCCCATTGGCTCTAATGACGTTTGGCTGTGTTCGACGAATATTGCAAAAATATTCGATTCCGATTGTATTCAGAATTGAATCCGAACAAATTCGCTCATCTCTAAATAGGAGCCCAGGTCCATTCATTATAAATATTGTCTTATTGCTGAGCTGATAAATGGGGATCCCAGTAGTCAGATCCCTATTGCTCTAACATATTAATGGTTCATCCCAAGGATAGGCCATCAATGGTAAGAGACAATTTTCATATTTCACAACGGAGCATTGTGACTTAAAAGTCTCCTTACCTTGGCATGTCAGGCTTTACTTGTCACTCTCTGCAAGGAGAGACATTACCCCTTGGATCCCGGTCAGACGCCTCTCACTCAGCCAAACCACATCTCATACTTTGCACTGACGAGGGTCAGTACCCCGAAATACAGTGTCCGCATATTGAGATTTTGGCTTTTATCCTAAGTCATGTAACAAGGCTCGTTAGAGAATCAAATTGACTTTTAGGATTGCTACTTCCTATAGGTGGCACTAGAGTTCTAGTCCTCTTCCTCTGTGAAGAGACAATTTGGTAACATTAGTGTAACGCCTGTCTGAGGCTCAAAAGGCTACCTCTTGCAGGCTTGGCACAAGCCACTCCATCTATCAGATTCCAGAGAAATCTTGATACCCTTTAATCCCTGAACAGGGATCTGGTTTTAAAACAGGACCCAGTGGATTGCTAACTATGAACAGGCTGCTGTCCAGAGGTAGGGATAGTCGCCATGTAGGGTCAGAGCTGAGAGGTCACATTAAGGACAAAATCAGGATCCGTAACAATGGTCAGAAACATAAATCGAGATCAAAACATGAAAACACTAAAACCAAAAAGGAGCAAAAGACACAAACCTAACCAGGGAAGCATATATCTGGCTGCTTCCAGCAGCAAGGCAGAAGCTTTATTAGGGTGTAGTGCTCTCCAATAGGCTGGAGCAGGGAGCTGATAACTTCCGCTGGACAACACACCCATACTGCCAAACTGGTTGGCACTGCAGGTCCCAGCGACTCTAACCTTAGTGGCTAGACAGAGCCTACCATCCAGAGCTTCTGGTTCTGACATCCCCTATATCACTGGCACTTCCCCCAGAATGAATAGGGCAGCGCTTGGTGACAGAAGCAGAAGTTGCAGGATCAGCCACTAGGTGAATCGTGACAATCAGGCTCAAAAAGGGTCATAACATGGCATCTGAGAGATACTGTCTAAATTCATCTTTAACCACAAAACTTCCACAGAATAGTCATACATTGTCCCGTTCTGCCATGTGAAATTAAATCAGCAATTGTATGCAAAGGTGGCGCTGTCTCCTGCTGCAATGAGGTCCATATTTTAGCTGAGACTTGTTGCCCATCAGTGCTTTTAAAGGACCCTGCTGGCCCCATCGTTGACAGCTGTACCACTCCACTTTGCTAACACCAGTTCACAAGTGTTAATGATGTATACTGTAAAACCATTTTGTACCTTTAACCAATTTTTTCCAATGTTGAACTGGAATTACCATGTAACTGTGGCTGCTGAGTTGAATAAAAAGTTTTTTTTGCTTTTTTTTATTTACTTTCACCTGTCTGTTGCAGAGATAATAGCAATCAAATATTTGGCATCTAATGAGTTAATTTTAGTTTAGTCCGAGTGGGTGTTATTAGACATTTTTCACTGGGGGCAAGTACTTCTACCTCCTTTATGACACTGAACAAATAATTATAACCAGACAGCAACATAGAAGTACAGAAGGACATGTGATGATGTCATCAGGGTCACATGACCTAAGTCCACAGGTTCTGCCAGCCAGAGTGTGCGGCACCTGAAGATATATAACCCAGCACAGAAGTGTGGAGCTACTAACTCCAACTATTATTTCCAAAATTTCTGTGCTGTGTAATATATCTTCAGTGCTTATTTAGGTTGCACACTCTGATAGGCAGGACCTTTAAGGTACTGCCACACTAAACAATCCCGCTAGCGATCACGATAACGACGCATACTAATGCGATCGCTAGCGGGATTGTTTCTATATCGCTAAGTGCGGCCACATTTAGCGATGTCGTTAAGGACGCTATCGCCGTTAGCGATCTTCTTAACGACTTTAGCGGTACAAAAGAACCGCTAAATCGCTAAGAAAAGGTGCCACACAGCGATTAGATACTTACCCAGCGGGAGCGCCGACGAGAAAATAGGGTCCGGAACGATTCCAGTGACGAGCGAGATCACAGCAGGAAGCTCGTCGCTGGCAGCTGCCGCACTGAACAACATCGCTAACGGGATCGCTAAATAGTGACGTTTTTAGCGATCCCGTTAGCGATATTGTTCAGTGTGGCATACCCTTTAGACTCAGGTCATGAGATGCTGATGACATCATCACAGATCCATCTGCACTTGTATGTTGCTGCCTGATAATGATTGCTCAGCATAATACAGAAGGCACAAATACCTAAAATATCTAATAACACCCACTTGGACTTAACTAAAGTTAACTCATTAGGCAAGCAAAACCTACCAGAAAAATAACAAACAAATACCCAGCAGTTAATAAATAAGTAGTAATAGCACATATAAATAACAAAGGATACTTAGTTGACTATAATTTGATCAAAAGAGCATAAAAGGCATCCCTCAGTAATAATCAGGATGATACCTAACACTAGTATCTCACCCTGCTGTGTGTCAGTGGCCTAAAAATACATGCGGGTAGGGCAGGACCTAGATCTGACTGTTTCAGCCCTGCCCACGGAAAGCTAAATAAATAACATACACTCATTAGGTGCCAAATATTTTGAAAATATCTACAAAGGAGAGGCAAAACTTCAAAAAATGTTTTATTCTGAACTGCAGCCACTATTACATTGTGTGTTCAGTTCAAAATGAAAAATTTAGTGAAAGATCCTCTTTAAATAAGTATGAACATATCCTTGATGTTTTATAGCAATTACTTGATGTTTGATTCTTACTGTGTATAGTAATAAGTGACTCAATGACTTTTTCAGTGGGAGGTATAACATATTAAACTATGTAAGGTAGTAGGCCTAAGCTTGATGACAGCCTTGGGCATTTAATTTGCCACTGCAGTGATTCTGCCGTAAGACCCAGCTAGATGGTCTCAATGGGGGTATTGGATTTTCGATAGTTTATGTAATGCCACAATCAGTAAAAAGGGAGAACAAAGTAGTAAATACAGTAATGTGCAGCATTTGGGTATAACATAAAAAGGAATATCAGTCAAATAAGAATATGCTACATTTTCTCCCCTGCTTCAGTGTAGTGTGGGAAAGAGCAAGGAACAAGATATCAGACAGCAGGATTGGTGTTGCACAATATTCCCTGTTGCCAATGGAATTCATGATATTGCCTCATAAGACCAATAATGATTCTGTCCAATCATAAGTAATTGGCACGGGCATGACTGGGTGAAGGCATAGTTATCAACATTGGTGATAGAATACAGATGTTTAAGTACTGTCCCCAGCTCTGCCCAGTGATGACCCTCACCCTATGCAGGAACACCCACTTTTGGATGGGATTTGCATTAACTCTACCCATTTTCATCCAAGGACAGCCCTGAATTAGCTGGGATTGCATCCAAAAAATCGGACGGTCCTTGCAAATTCAGGAATGTTGGCAAGTATGATGGAAACTCCTATTAAAATCTCAATAGTGATAGCCTTATATAATGAATTGAAAACTTCCACGGACCATACTCTATGCTAGTTCTGCTTCCTTGGAAAAGATATGCAAATTAACTCTCTTCCAAGAGTAAAAAAAAACTAGCTTAGTGCCATTTTACAGTCACCTATAAGTACCCCTCTAGCTCTCCAATAAAGACCTCTCATAAAGACAAGTAGCACACTACTTCTCACTGATGAAGGGCAAGAACCCTGAAACAGCAATCTGACGGAGGTTTTTCCTTTTGGAGAAGACTCTGATTTGGCTAAATATCTTATGTGATGTGACAAGGCTTGTTAAAGATTTGACACTGACTTATTGGGTGGCGTTTTTCAGAAGGCTGAATGTCTGAAGCTCATTTGCTTTACTGTTGGTAAGGACTGGAGATAATTGAGTGGTGAAGATCTCTAATGTAGATGGTAAAATAAGACACAGCGAGTTTCTTATTTGCCCTTCCTATAATCCAATCGAGTAGGGTCTATTTAACATCTTTCTTTTCTGGCCAATAACCAAAGCTGTATTTTCCATTAGGTACACAATGACACATACCAGGAACACAGAGTTTCTTATTTATTTATTCTTATAAAAAGTAGTTGCAGGTAGGAAATATTTGTGTGTACCTGCATGCTAATAAATGTGCATATACTTATGTAGTGACTGTGCATATGTGAGCTTGCTTTTAGAAAGTTAGAGTGCCAATGGGTGCTGGTGAATGTGCCTGATTGTTGTGTTTTTATGTTTGCGTGTATGTACTAAGTCTTTGTGACTTTTGGTGTTATAATTGTTAATATTTTCATTACCTTTAAAATGTGATAATTTATTGTGATATATTTAGCTATTTCAATTTGTACATCAGTGTGAGAGTGAGAAATATGCAGAGGTTTGTGCAGAGACATATTCTGTATATTAGTCAACAAAAATGAGGCTTACTTTATGTGAGTGCCTAGAGTAGCATGAGATGTATGTAAGTAAACCCCTGCCAATACTTAGAGTAGAAGCTTCTGGGTGGAAGCAGCCAGGTTAGTGCCGCTTGTGGGTTGATCCAGACCCTCAAGTTCTAAGCCAGAGGCTTGATTGTTGGAAAGCCCCAGGTGCAGAGTGCCATAACTCGTGAGTGTGGGAACCTCAGTTAAGTTTGGTGCATTGCACACACTTCACTTTCTCATGTTTTGATTGCATACACGTCTATTTACCTAGCTTTCTGGCAAAAGTCAATATGAGAAAAAATAATCATTCCAGTAGGAGATGTCACACAATACACATCTTTATTTTTTATGTTTCTTTTGTATTCAACCTCCATGTTTGTTAGTCATAAGGGCTATTCCGGTCGAGGACCTTTATGGGATGTCCATTCTGAGATCCGTTGGCTGGACGTGCATCTATCAGGTTCTTTACACAACTAATTTAGGAGGTTGACAGTCCTCAACTGAGGCTTTATGCCTAAATGAAGTGAGGCTGCCTGTGCTCAACCCTCGCTGGTTCGGAAAGATGAGTTTGTTGGGGGTCCTTCTATTTTCGGAAAGGGATTTCAATATATATCACTTCCTTGTGCACTTTATGGTGTGGGGTGCTGCACTTTTTTGCACTTGGGTGAAGAAAGTTACTATCTTCATCTTTCAGTCCAAAAAGTATGACAATTGCTTTCCTTAAATTGGCTTCCAAGTGTGCCTGTATTAATACTGTATGCAAATTTTGTAAACGCATGCATGAAAAACTTTGTGTATGTCTGTAAATGGTTCTGTGTGTCGAATTTATCATGCTGTAATTCTTAACAAAAGTATTTGAATAAAATACAAATTATACAAAAGCAAAAGTAACTAAAGATAACATAAAGCAGTGCGGAAGGAAGTAGGGCAAAGGTAGAAAAAACAAAGTAGGAGGATAATTAATAAAATTGGAGACCATAAAAGCTGCAGGAGGAACAATACAGATGGTAAACATGAAGCGGAGGCCAAAGGAAGGGAAGTAGAGGAGATGTAGAGTATAAAAGGGAGGACTAGAATAATAACCAACATGAACCCGTAAGGAAGGGAAAGAAATTTAACAGAAGTTGAAAGGGTAAGTGGTAGAGTCTGGAGGATAATTGTTGTTTTTTTTCAGAAAAAAAAGAAGAATAAGCAACAAGTAAAAAGTCAATTTTACCCCAGAGATCAGAGGAAGGTTGAAAATGTTCAATATTAAAGCAGCAGGATCTGAGAAATAATTGTACAAGTTTTGCTGTAGTCTCTTAGCAGTGCGAGAAAGGAGAACACATTAATCATCAAGTCAAGTGTGACTGTAGATATCAGTAACTTTAATTATATGTTCTGTTATGTTCCATTGGACCAGCATGTTACGGCTTAGTGTTACTAGATACTCCCAGCGCAAAAGGCTTTACAAGACAGATATGACTGAATGAAAGAGGAGAGTTGTGTGTGGCCTGGGAACACAGAACAAGGTCAAGTCTGAAGGAGAATGAGGGAGAAGCCAAGGAAGAAAGGGGGAGGCAAAGAAAAAAATAGAAAACAAGAGGGGACAAATGGTAGAGGGAAAATAAAGTAGAGGCTGCAAGATCGCAAATAAATGAGAACAGATTACTGCAGCGGAAGAAGTGGATGCACGGATTAAGGAAAATTAACAGAGCAAGGAGAGACCTTGGCTTCTAGGTAAGTCAATTCGCAAGAGCTGAAAGACATAAAGGAGCAATAGGAAGACACATACAGAAAAGGGCCCCTGTACAAGAACAATGTAAGGGCCCTTTGTAGCCCAAGAGCTAGAGCACAATATAATGTACAATTGCACCTGTTTGGAAGCAGAAATAGGCCCCCTTACCACTTGGGCCCCTGTGTGGCCAAACAGGTTGCACCAATGATATGTCCTGGGCAGGACGGAGAACTAGATAGAAATATAATAGATAAAATATGCGCCTCATAAAGAGAAAAGTTACCTATTACTACAGGGCGCCAAGACATTTCATGTCTCCGAATGTTGTGCCTGGGGGACCACAATTTTATTTCCAGATCTCCCACATATATTATGTCCAATTTCATAGTAAATGAATGAATCTAAGGTGGTTTTGGGGTGTACGACACAGCTACAGTAACCACATGAAAGATACTCTGGCAATAGATGAAGGTGCATCAAAAAGCCCAAGTGGCAGGAGAAATAGAGACTAGAGCAAGGGATAGGACGAGGCAGGAAAGATAAAAAAAATAAGAGGGTGGTGGAGAAGCGGGCATATAGAATGAAGCGAAAAAAAGGCAGGAAGAAAGAGTTAAGAAACAGAAGAAGGTAAAAAGGGGAGGGAAGAAGGCTGGGATTGAAAAGGAGAGAAGGAGCGAAGAGGAGGGGGAAGAGGAGGGACAGGAGATTTGCTCCTGCCTCAGCATTCTGACAATGCCTTGAAATATCTTACTTTTGATCAGTTTATTTCCAGGCTGAGATTCTCACACACACATACACACAGCAGCAATGGACAGAGCTCAGAGGTCTGACAATTAGACAGCTGTCTGAACAGACAACCCACATCACCCCCTCCTTTATACATCCTGATCTCTGCAGGGGGCTCTGATTCCTGCCTGGGGCTGTGTGTGATTTCATCCTGACGGGTCCATGGAGAAAGTCCAAGGGGAGAATGAGACGGAGCGATGGGAGAGACCGGAGGAGATAACGGAGAGCGAAAGGGACATCATCAAGGACACCTGGGCACGCTTGTACACCAACTGCGAGGACGTTGGGGTCTCTATATTGATAAGGTAATTTCAGAATGCATGTTACGTGTGCTGAGGACATGGCATTTCTCAGTGAGCTATTATCTCATACAAACATAGCAAATGGAAATCACTAAGTGTCAGAATTCTTGTAGGAGAGGGAAATCCCTCCATGTGTCACCATGACCCTCTGCCAGAGGACCTGGTAGCACATGCACAGAGCTCTGCCTGCTAGTGTCACATATAGTGTTAGGTGCACAGTAACAAGGGCTTCCCCATTAAGATTCTTTAAAGAAGCACTAACCTAAAGTCGTCAGCTTAGAAAAGTCCAGCCGGTAAGTCATTCACAAATATGTAAGTTACGATCCATGACCAAGACCTGTACGACAGCATACAGGTCTATATACAGTACATACTCGTGCCACCGTCTATTGCGTCTTGAAAAATGTATTTTGCAAGATTTCTGAATGAATATATGAGAAAAAAAATTCACATATACCTCTGCATGTAACTGCAATGGGATAGACCTGTTGAAGATCAATGGTAGCATATTACACATCCATGCAACACATATCTTGTAATATTGCTTGCACATGGTTTTAATTGTTTCTGGAGATCTATGAAGAGTGGTGATCATGAGTGCAGACGTTACTTCAGACTTGTCAGTAACCCTATTGATGAGCACAAGAGTCAGGCTCTACCCAGCCTGAAATGGCTGCTTGCACAAGGCAGTAGATTACATTTAGCTGCACAGTGAATCCAGGTAACAAAGTCCAAAAAGTGCAGTTCAATAATATTCTAATTTAATAATCCTGAAAGAGGGGGATCATGAACTGCTTATTGCCACAGATTTAGAGGGATTCACTCACCTTGACACTCGGTATTTGTCCTATCTCATTGTATCTCATCAGAATTCACAAACGTAGACGGGGTTAAACTGAGGAGTAAAGTAGGTGAATGATTTAGGATGTTTTCTGAGATTCTGATGTCACAGTTTCCCCAAGGAGCTAGCTCTGTGACTTTTGTTTATGTTAAATTTTCTATTTTTTACTATTCCCTTTGCTGAGCTTGGCATCATACAGCACAGAAAGGAGGATTCTGAGAGCGTTACTTTTCCACGCAGGTTTAGGGTCGACGACGGTGGCATATGCCCTACAGACCCACATCTCAAAGAACATGGTTCACTGATTAAGATCAGAGGTTTTGATTAGTTCATGAAGTTGACACCATAGGACCAGTTTTTGGATGCTTCTATATAAACACTGTATTCAATTGTTTCTGTACTACGTTAACTTATCCTGAGTATATCGCAGACAGGAGCATGCTTCCTCAAGGGGATTTGCCTAGAAACCCAAGCTTCAGCAGAAATCCCACAGTCATGGTGAAGAGATAATTATGATGCACAGGTTTTTCATTGCATAATATATGTATAGGCTCGTATGCCAGGTTGTAACAAGTAACCATGGGGTGCCATAGCAAAACTTGGAGTGTCGCCCCACTCTACCATTATCATTTGTGAGCTGAGAACATGAAAAGCATATGTGGCTTCTGTAATGTACAAATTAATGCACACAGCACAGAACAGTGATAATGCTCATAAGTCATAATGAAATCACGCTTCGCAGATAATCTACTGATAACACAATAATGTCACAGGACAGGTATTATATAAAGTGATGTCACAGCACAGGGGTAATAACCCTGATGTCACAGGACAGGAATAATAAACATTGATATCACAGCAAAGGGATAATAAACTCAGTTATGTCAGAGAACAGGTAAAATTGACATTGTGATGTCACAGGAAAGAGATAATAAACACAGTGATGCCAGAGTACAGGATAATAAACACAGTGATGCCAGAGTACAGGGATAATAAACACAGTGATGTTAAAGCACAGGGATAATAATCATAGAGAGGTCACTGCAAAGGTGTAATAAACACAGTGATGTCATAGCACATGGACAAGAAACAAAGTGATGTCTCAGGACATGAATAAAAAACAGTGATGTCACAGCACAGTTATAATAAACACAGTCAGAACACAAGGATAATAAATACAGAAATCTCACTACATTGCGATGTTAAACACAGTGATGCCACAACACAAGGATAATAAACACAATAATGTCAAGAGCACCGGGATAGTAGATGCAGTGATATCAGAGTAAAGGGATAGTAAAAACAATGATGTCACAACACAGGAATAATAAACACAGTGATGTCAGAACACAAAGATTATAAACACAGTGATGTCACAGCACAGGGATAATGGGCATAGTTATGTAACAGGGCAGAAATAATAAACGCAGAGATCTTATTCAGAATGATGTCAGAACATAGGTATAATAAACACAGGGATGTCACTACATTGGGATATTAAACACATTGATATTAGAGCACAAGGATATAACCACAGTGATGTAATAGGATAGGCATAATAAGAGCAGTGATCTCACAGTACAGGGATAATAAACACAGTGATGCCACAGTACCGAGATAAAAAACGCTGTGATGTCACAGTACTGGGATAATAAACACAGTGATGTCAGTGTACAGGACTAACATACACAGTGATCTCAGAGCTACAGGGATAATAGGCAGGCAGGGCCGGACTGGTCATCTGGAAATTCTGGCAAATGCCAGGAGGGCCTGTCTGGTTGTGGGCTGCCTTGTCTGCTACGTTGTTTACAGAATCGGTGTTCTCAAGACACCCATACTGTAAGAGTTGTGACGGAGCACAAAGTCACTGACTCCGTCACTAACTCCATCAGGCCACGGGAATCATTAGAAATACTGCTCTTGTAGTAAATCTTGCTTTCCTCCATCCAGGTTAATGTTAGTAATATATCCCATCTGGTGCTTGGCGACAGGGACAGCATGGACCTGTGTGATTTCAAATGTCAGGGCTGAATTTCAGTCCCAGTCCGTACCTGTAGGCAGGTTTCCTTGTACTTACGACAATAGAAAATTTGTTATTACAGTGACTAAAAGGGAAAGAGAAGCAGATTGAAGAAGGACAAGTAAATTAATATAGAAAACTGATTCAAGAAAATGAGTAGGCTTTTGTTGCATATACAGTATAGGAGTAACAACCTGATAGACTGCATTAAAGTACCATATTTTTCGGATTATAAGACGCACCTCAAATTTTGAGGAGAAAAATAGGAAAAAAACTTTTTTTAATAAAATGGTGTTGCTTCTTATGATCCATGCGTCTTATTGCTTTCCGGGGGTGGTGGTGGCTGCGGTGAAGCGGGGTCCCAGGGTCGCTGCTGGAGGAGGCAAGAGTGGAGCATTGCTGCAGGCCGCAGGCTGGGATGAGGGGGTGATCGGATGTGCGGCGCGCCGCTGCGGGTGTCCTATGCTGCGGGACTGTCCGGTGCTCTCAGCGCTGAGATCTCATCTCCCGAGATCTTGGTGCCGAGATCTCCATCTGCGCATGCCCAGCCCCTGGCAGCATTTTCCCGGAGTCCACCGGATAGGAAACCAGGGAAAACTGCGGGGGCTCTGGTCTTTCACAAAATGTCGGCAGAGCCCCCACAGCATCGGACACTCCCGCAGCACCGGACACCTGCAGCGGTGCACCGCACTTCGGAACACCCCTCATCCCAGCCTGCAGCAATGCTCCACTCTTTCCTCCTCCAGCCATGACCCTGGTACCCTGCTCCACTGTGGCCAGTAAGGTATATCCGCATTATAAGACGCACCACCATTTTTCCCCTAAATTTGGGGAAAAAAAGTGAGTCTTATAATCCGAAAAATACGGTATGCCAATGGTGCATAGAGGAAGAAGTTGTGCAGTTTCCTTATGTGTATCTAATTTATTATTAGCCACATAGATATATCCAAATAGGATGTGAGACACAGATTATTTACAAAGCAGAACCATTATGCTTAATTTTTCACTTAAGCCACAGATACAGCTAAACAGCTTGATGGTGTGAGGATCAGAACAAGCTGCTCCTCATATTTCAATTTCTTGAACCCCTGTTGGTTCACATAATTCTCAGGACTAAAAGAGAATAATATTGTCACAAATACGCTTTATCGCATTGCAATAGTATGTCACGGCAAATGCACAATGATTTATTACAACAACACAAAGTGTTTTTTTCTTAAAATAAGGTCTAGTACAGACCTGAAATTCGTTGAAAAATAAACTAAATATAATTTCCATTGTATTTTCATGCAAAGATTCATTGTTATCCATTGACATCCCAACACACCTCTGTTCAATAACAAAAAGTAATTGTTTTTCAGAATTAAATATTACAACAGGGCCCGTTTTAAGCTGAATGGTGCATTGTGAAAATTTAACATTCAGTGCACCCACCCCACGGTTTGTTTAGCACTGGGCGGGCATGTTTGTACTTGAGAAAAACCACTACACAGTGTATGGAGCTGTAGTATGCTTCACTTCTGTCTGATGAGGGATCTGCGTACAGCTGAACATGGGGTGATAGGAGTCAGACCCCAAAACAGTCTGATATTGATGACCTATCCAGTGGACATAACAAATACCCCCCAGTCTTCAATAGACACTGAATATGAAATATTTTTAGACCCCCCCCTGTACAATTCACACATATGTTTTTCACGTAAGTGTTCTATCTGTGTTAGACTGGGTTCACATTAGCGTTCTAGTTGCGTTGTATGCAGATCAGTCCGCATGTGGCGTTTTGATGTGCTTGCCGAACGCAACATGTTGCATTTTCTTGCGTTCAGCGGACACATCAAAACGACGCATGCGGACGCCTCTGCATACAACGCATGTCCCTGCATATCCAATATTAAAGGGAATCTGTCACCCTAAATTGGCGGGATATTTAAATGATGGCAGTCAGGTTAGATGGGCGGTGTTTTGGGTACTTGCCTTAACATTTGTTCGCCGCTGTCTCCATTATTTCTGGGAATTGTAGTCGTTGCCCTCCATATAACGCCCTGCGCTTTGCAATCTTGAATTGCGCACGCGCAGTATGCTTTGCCGCAGATTGCAATGCGCAGGCGCGTTATATGGAGGGCAACGATACAATTCCCAGAAATAATGGAGACAGCGGCGAACAACATGTTAAGGCAAGTACCCAAAACACCGCCCATCTGACCTGACTGCCATCATTTAAATATCCCGCCAATTTAGGGTGACAGATTCCCTTTAAAGAAAGGTACGCAGGACGCATGCAGAAGTAAGTAGAGCCATGCGAAAGTAGGGAGAAGGAAAGATCCGCAGCACCACGCTGTGGCTCGAATACTAATGTGAACCCAGCCCTATTCACAGCTAGAATATGAAACCACTCTACTCTATGGGGCTGTTACTTGTAAGTTTTTCATCTAGTTTGCGAATCAAATCCTCCCATTCAAGTGAATGGGTCAGTCAAAAGAAAAACAGATAGCACTCAGAGACCATCTGTGTCTTATCCTAGTGCAGTCTTTTACCCTCTAATAGGTAAGAGAAGCTTAGAATCTTTTTTTCTGTATATGAGAAAAATAGATGTCAGACTGATGAAAAATTGCAATTTTTTTTCACATGCAAAAACGCTCGTGTGTATGAGGCCTTACTATGCAGTTTGAGTGACAATGTTTACTGTAATTCTGTCACTGTATTCATGAACTAGAAAACTTAAGGGGGTTTTCTGTTTTCATGCAAGTTGTATACCCGAGTGCAGTTTGCAGGAAAACTCACCCTCCCTAGTTCCTGCGCTGAGTCTCTACTCTCTACCATTATTTCTGGTGTGTGCTATGATCTGCAGAACTGACGTCTGTTGATAATGCTACAGCTAATCAATGAGCTCAGTTGTTCTGCTCCTGTAGATTGTAAAAGTTACTGAGCTCAGTGATTGGCTGACCCCTTTAAATCACTTTAAGCCACCCTTTAACTATTAGATAACTGTCAGGCATAGCTAACAGCATTCTCCCTAGACAACCCCCTACACAGGATCTTTCAGTACAGTACATGAATACATTACCGAAGCCATTATTATTACATGAATATCATAGCATTAGATCGAGCATCAGTACATAAAAAAATCACCAGAACCATGATCAATAAATGAATATATTATCATAACCTCCATCAGTACACACAAAATAAGAACCAAAATCACTACTTGAATTTAGCAACAGAACCACCATTAGTACATTAATATAGCAAAACAATTATGAGCACATGAATACAACACCAAAACCATTATCAATACATGAATACAGCACCAGAACCATCATCAGTACATAAATACAACAATAGACCTACATCACCATATAAATATAGAACCACTATTAGTACATGAGTGCAGCAAGAGAACCACTATCATTAAATTAATACATCATCAGAACCTTCCTAAGTACATAAATACACCTTCAAGTACCACAATTGCTAACTAATAATAATTTTATTTATATAGAGATAACATATTCTGCAGCACTTTTTCAATTAAGCTGGGACATGTACAGTCAATAAAGACAATACAAAGTAGCACATAGGTAAACAGTTACAGGGGGAATGAGGGCCCTGCTCGCAAGCTTACAATCTATAAGAAAATAGAAGGGACACAATAGGTAAAAAAAATGCTTGGCATGTATGGTCCAGCCATCATTATAATTAATAGGGTGTTTCAAGTATGCTGCATGATCCCGTCATCAGCTAGTATCTGTCTAAGTACAGTTACCAAGTGCTATTGGGTACATGGCAGATGTGGAGATAGATGAATTGGAAGTCTCAGATTTGTAGGAAAATATAAAAAGAGAAAGCAGGGAAGAGCTAGATTAATGAAGTGAGGTGATAGGCTTATTTAAAAAGATATGTTTTTAAAGCACACTTAAAAATGGGTGCTACGTATTAGTCAGATTGTCTGGGGTAGTGCATTCCTAAAAACTGGTGCAGCACAAGAGGAGACTTTGAGGCTATGTGCACACGTTCAGGATTTTTTGCGTTTTTTTTTAGTAATTTTGCGGTGGTTTTCCGCTGCAAAAACGCTGAAAAAAATGCATGCATTAACCATCCTATGAATAGAATGCATTCCGCAATTTTTGTGCACATGCTTTTTGTGCAATTTTTGTGCACATCGCGGAAAAAAATGCAGCATGCTCATTCTTTTTCCGGAATCACAGCGATTCCGCCGCCATAGGATTGCATTGAACCGCTTACTTTCCGCATGTGGCTATGCCCACCATGCGCAAAGTGAGCGGTTCATGTGCGGATGGTACCCAGGGTCTGGAGGAGAGGACTCTTCTCCAGGCCCTGGGTACCATATCCCTGGTAAAACAATAATTAAAAAAAAAATATTGATATTCTCACCTTCCGGCAGCCCCCGGAGTCTTCCTGCCTCTCAGCGACGCTCCCGGGCAATCCTGTTCCCAGGGATGCATTGCGAGAATCACCCCAGATGACGTAGCGCTCTCGCGTGATGCTACGTCATCTGGGGTCATTGTCGCCGCCAGGCATCACTGGGAACGGAACTTGCCGGCTGCATCGCAAGGACCAGGAAGGATCGGGGCCGCGGAAGGTGAGAATATCACGATTTTTATTATTTTTTTTATTATTTTTAACATTAGATCTTTTTACTATTGATGCGGCATAGGCAGCATCAATAGCAAAAAGTTGGTCACACATGTCAACACTATGTTTGACTCGTGTAAGCAACCTGTCAATCCGTTTTCCAAGCGATGCTACAGATCGCTTGGAAAACGCTAGCATTCTGCATGCTAAATACGCTTGCAAAACGCTAGTTTCTGGCGGGAATAGGCATACCTATAAAATGCGTATTTCCCGCGGCAGGGAGGTGTGGGATTGTCGCGGAAATTTCGGCGGCAATTCTCGTACGTGTGCACATAGCCTGAGATGGAGGTGCGAGGTTCAGATTATGGAGGATGTTAGTTTTAGATCAGCTGCAGAATGGAGAGCATGGGTATGGTGATAGAGATGAGTGAGGAGATGTAGAGTGGTGCAGAACTGTGGAGAGCTTTGAGGGTGAGGTAGATAAGTTTGTATTGTATTATGTATTGAATGGGCAATCAGTACATTGACTAGCACAAAGTGGAGGCATCAGTGAAGTGCCTGGACATAAATATGACCCCAGCTGCCACATTCAGGACAGACTGGAGACAGGAGAAGTTTGGTTACAGTGAGACCGATCAATAGTTACTTGCAGTAGACCAGATGAGAATTACAGTAAGTGTTTTTCCAGTTTCAAAGGTGATTTGTTTTTAAGATGCAGGTAACATGGTGGGGTGAGCAATTAGATATAGGGAGTAAAGGAAAATCCTATGGCAAATATGACCCCACGACAGAAAGCATGAATGCAGCACCAGAATCATCATCACTACTTACATAACCAGAACCATTATCAGTTCAGGAATACATCAACAAGAACCAACATTAGTACATGAATACAGCACCAGAACCACCATCAATAAAATAATACAGCACCGGAACAACTATCAATACATGAATACATCACCAGAACAACATTAGTACAGGAATACAGTACCAGAACCATTAACAGCAACTGAATACAGCTCGAGAACCATCCTCAGTACATGAATACGGTTCAAGAACCACCATCAGTATAGGAATGCAGATTCAAAATCATCATCTGTATATGAATAAATCACCAGAACCACCATTAGAATATGAATGCATAACCAGAACAACCATCTGTACATGAGTTAAGCATCAGAATCATCAACAGTACTGAATAAATCTCCAAAACTGCAATATGTACAGGATTACAGCACCAGAACCACGATCAGTACACAAATACAGCACCAGAACCACCATCAGTACATGACTTCAGCTCCAGAATCGCCATGAGTACATGAATACATCACTAGTACCACTAGCAGTGCATGAATTCAGCACCAGAACCCCTCCTCAATACAGCATCAGAACCACCATCAGTATATGAATACATCACCAGTACCGCAATCAATACATGAATATAGCATCAGGACCACCATCTTAAAAAGTAAAAGAGATTCAAGAGAGTCAGGTAAAGAGTTCTATTTTAACCTCATCGGTCCACAGGATTTGTTTACAAAATGCATCAGGCTTGTTTAGATGTTCTTTTTCATACTTCTGATGCAGAATTTTATGGTGAGGACACAGGAAAAGTTTTTTCTGATAACTCTTCCATGAAGGCCATATCTGTGCAGGGGTCTCTGAAGAGTTGAACTGCAATTCCAGAGTCTGCTATTTCTTTCAGAAGTTCTTTTGCAGTCAAGAGGGGGTTCCTCTTTAGCAATCCTGCACGCATCTCTCATTGTAATTTTGTTTGGTCTTCCAGACCTTATCTTGACCTCCGCTGTTCCTGTTAACTGATATTTCTTAACAACATTTT